>CM062811.1:1035069755-1035669755 GCA_031772625.1 Pinus tabuliformis
CTATCACTTCCTTCTGAGCATACCCCTTAGCCATGAACTTGGATTTGTATTTTTCCACATTGTCGTCTGCAACATATTTGACTGTAGATCCATCTCGAACCTACCACCGACCTATCTTGAGCCCTGGCTACCACTTCCCAGACATCATTGACCATTATAGAATTGTATTCTTCCACCATAGCATCTACCCATACTTCATGTTGAATGACCTCCTGAAAACTAGAAGGTTCCCCAACCTGAGTTACCAAGGCTTGGTATATGTTTGGCTATCTTCGCTCCCTTTTCTCATTCTTGGGTGCACCAATGAAGTCCTCTACATCCGATAGAATCTGTTGAAGTTCCCAACTCGTTCTTCCACTGGTAGTGGATAAATCCATCTGCTCTTCCTCTTCCTGAGGCTCCACCTATTCTGAAGCTTTGTCTTTAAGAGAATTACAAGTACTAGTTTCTACTGGTCAAAGTGGTTGTACCAACGGATCATCTTTTATCTGCTCCTCGGAACTTGGCATTTCTCGAGATTTCCTGAAAGCATTGTCCTCCATTAACTTTACATCCCGCTGAACTACTACCTTCCTATTCCCCGGAAGATAGACTCTATATGCCTTAGCTTTCTCGCTATATCCCATAAGATATCATTTTTTAACAGTTTGATCCAATTTCTCTCATTTCTTCGGGTATATGGCAGGCAGTGTGCCAAACTCCCAAATATCTTGAAATGACTAACTTCAAGTGTCTTTCCAGTGAAGACAATTTCTAGAGTAATCTTGCCCAATGCCTTGTGAGGAATCCTGTTCTTGACATAAACTGTCGTGTTGCATGCTTCTGCCCACAAGAATTTGGGCATATCCTGATCATACAACATCGCCTTGGTTTCTTCCACAATAGTCATGTTCTTCCTTTCTACTACCCCATTCTTCTCCGGATTGTAGGGTGTTGTCCACTCTCTTCCGATGCCTTCCCTATGCAAAAATCAGTGAAGTTTTTGTCAACGTACTCTCCACCATTGTCTGAGCGCAACACTTTTATCTTCTTTCCTGTCAGATTCTCTACTAAAACCTTGAAATCTTTGAACCAACCAACAATTTCATCTTTGGTTTTTAGAAAGTAGATCCAAGTCTTCCTGGAATGGTCATCGATGAAGATGACGAAGTACTTGGCACCACTAAAAGCTTTTGTGGACATGGGTCCACAAATATCTGAGTGTATCAATCTCAAAACACTCTAAGCCCTATTGTTACTTCTAGAAAACGCTGCTTTGGCATACTTTCCTAGAGTGCACCCTTTGCATACATCATCTTGTTCGATACTTAATTCTGGAACATCTGACACTGTTTTCCTGAGAATTCTTAGAGCCACATGGTGTAAGTGTCCCATCCTCCTGTGCCATAGTTCATTCAAATTCTTATCCCCATTGCTACCTATCAGTGCCATTGGAGATTCTAGTTGTAATCTATACACCCTATTACTTTTAATTCCAATCTGGGCCTTCCTTTTCCAACTCGGGTGTTTGACATATACTTTCTCTTTAATGAAGAAAACGTCGTAGCCCTTGTTTTGAAGTTGAGATACATATAGTAAGTTCATCCCTAATCCTGGCACATGCACCCTTGTTTTGAAGTTGAGATACATATAGTAAGTTCATCCCTAATCCTGGCACATGCATTAAATTGGTTGCACGAAGTCGCTCTCTCGTTTTCGGTTGAAAGACTACAATACCTCTTCCTATGGGGGTACACTTTGCCTTATTCCCATGGTGATAAGAAAATTCATCCTTCTTCCCGATAATTTGAAAAACATCCTGGTATTCCCATCATATGCTAGGAAGCTCCACTATCTATATACCAAACCTTAAAGACGCAGAACTTGCTAGGAAAACTACTTCTTCCAGTCTAGAAGCTAACATAGAATAATCGTGATCCATGTTCTTTGTGCTTTCTTTTGAAAATCCGTGTGAGTCCTGTTGACCACTGGAGTGGCACCTGATGATTATATGAAAGACTCCATGCCCAAGGATGATCCAGAGGACACTTGTACCATCAGATATCATCAGTCAACATAGTTTTTTAAACTCTACTTCTATTTTCTCATCATCTTTCTTGTACCCAGATTCCACACCCTACGGGGAATTGTAATAAGTGATACTAGTAATGATGAGTTTTGACTCTGTAACAAGCCTAGGATGTTGGGACTTGATCAGCAAATGAGTATACCTTGGAGTGTTTTTTTTATCTGGTTAATTATCCCTTATTTTTCAGAGGCGGATAATTTTCTGGGTTTTTTCACTCACTTTTTACCCCAAAGCCGGGGTGACGGTTTGAAGGTTGAGCCTCTAACACATATTAGTGTCTAGAGTCGATGTATATTACCATACTAGATCACAAAAAATTTCGTGGAATTTGGTTAGGTCTAGGTAGTCATTTTTTAATTTTTTAGATTTCTCACAGGTCAAAAATTGCAAATAAAATTGTACTTGTAATGTAATAAGTGATATCTAGAGAAGTTGTATGGGGTATGAGTAATGAAATTTACACATTTCATCCTCAACTTTATACTATGATACACTTTTATGAGTTAGAAATGTGTTTTGAACCCCTTCAAAACCCACTTTTCTTAAGTTTAATGGGAAATCTGACAATTAATTAAGCCATAAATTAAATAAATGGAGAAAAATAAATATCCACACATGTTAAATGTTGTGGAAATGAGGTGGAAAATTATGGGAGAGTCCTAAGGTGATGTGGACTCCTAAAATCAAGGAAAGAACATGTGCTCAAACAAAATCAAATTTCTAGCATTAAAGGAGAAAGTTGCTTACTTGGAAATTCGAATCTGTAAAGCTAATGCACATTTGAGAGGATTTGAGAGAATATTTGGTGGAGATTTTTGTGGGAAATTGTCCCCACATGGTTTACCACCCATATACACTTGTCATTTTATCATAAAATTCAAATTTGGCAAATAAGAGAAGAAGAAAATGATGTTCACTTGCTAGAATTCGATTTTTACAATTGGCATTGGAGCTCCATTCGATAAATTTAAATTTCTCTTTGAGATTGTCACCTCATGCTACTTGTTTAATCACTTCTACATTGGGATTGACTCCAATGCCATTTTTCATTGTCATTTTCATTGGAATTTGCTCCAAACTCTATATATAATAGAGCCACGAGCTCTCATATTGTATCATGTAATATGAGCTATTGTGCTTGAAGAGACTCTGCAGAATTGTATTCACTACGTGCAATATGATACAACAGTCTTTGGGGTAAAGCGTGATGTTTTTCTTCTCCTTGCATGTGTGGTAAATTATTGAATTCTTGTTATGCTTCTATTTATTTCCTCATGTCATTATTTTTTTCATGCTTGTTTCAAGTTATCTTAGTATGCAGCAATCTCATATCAGCATAAAAATTAATTATTTGCTTTAAGAAAATAAATCTTCTAGTGGATAATAGATGTATCTCTAGGAATTATTTCCACTGCTTATTTAATTTCATGTCGATTTAATGATTTGCAGTGAAATTTTGTAGATGAATCATTATTTGTCAAGCTTTTCAAGTGTGAGGGGAATTTTCGGAAGAATCAACCCATTCTTGAAAAATATTCAAGGAGAACCCGCATGTTTTGAATTCCAAAGTCTCATCTATATCTTATTTGTACTTTGTAGAGATTGTTTAAGTTTCTTAAAACTTTTATTTCTTGCATCAAAATATCAAACTTGGAAAAATTTATTTTTTACGTATTGTACTTCATTTATCAATATCTTGTTATTTCAAAGATCTAAGTCATGGCTAGTCAAATACGAGAGATTGCTCATACTCTTTGGCTTAGCCCCTTGTTTTTTGTAACATACTTTGTTGTCATCTTGATCTAACATTTGAGTTATTTTTCGTATCCTTATGAGCAAGATAGTTTCCATGCTTTGATTTGTAGACTTATTCATCTTGAAAGCATTTATAATATCTTGTACTAACAATTCAGTGTTTCACTTTTCAGGGTTATTTGGCTTTCCATTTGAAAGCATCGCACTTCATTTTAAACAAAATACAATTTCATATCTTAAAGAGCAAATACTTGGAAGGCACTGGTTGTTTATGTATTTCATGCTTATCTTATGATGGTTATTGCTCATATCATTTTTTTCTTATAAATCTTAAAGAAATAATCTATTTAACTCTAACAATTCCTCTAAAAACTCACATCTCTTTTTTAACTTAACTTTTCATTAGGTACCACCCCCCCAACTAACCTAGAAGATAGCTTAAATGGAGAGAGAAGGGATTTAGTGTGACAACCCCTTCTCAGAGTTCCCTACCACCAACCACACCTTGTGGGATTGAAGGCTTTTCTCACTGAATTGTAGGTAGGTATAGTCGGCAGGGTCAACAAGTCCCTTTGAGTTGATCTCTCTGCATCATGCTCCTCACCCATAGCAGATTCATCTCTCCTATTGCCAGATCTCTACTCTGATACCATTTGAAAATTTCTAACTTGAAATTCTACTGCAATAACTGACTTATTTCACCTACTTATTTCTCACAATAAGTCATTTACGAAATCCCTTCAACAAACAATAAATAAATTCTACTGCAGTTATCACATAATTACATAGACAAAATAACAATGATATACAAGCACAAGAATCAATCACATCAACACAATTGTTTTTGGACAATCGTCCCCGAAAAAATCTAATGTGGGAAAACCAGTGAAACATATGAGGGTTTTATTAATCTTCAACAAAAATTGTTTACAATGAATGATTTTACAAAGAAACTGAGGCACTACTGAGAGATAACACTTGAGGCAAAGTTCATCCCTCTCTTGGAGATTTTCTGACACCATGGAGACCCTTCTCCCACTTCTACGTCACTTCTGCATCCTTCTACGTCAGCCTGTGTGAGGATTGTGTCTTCCTTCTGCGTTGTCTCTTGATAGCCCTGCATCATCTCCTCCTCAGTCACAGACTGTCGCTGTGATGCCCTCCTCTTCTTGCACCCTGCAACTCTCCCTCTGAAATTGATATCCTTCTCTTTGAGAATCGATTTTCCTTCGGATACTGAGTACTTGCTGGTGTATCTCCAAATGACTCTCAAGTCTTCTCTTATACCCCTGGAGACCCTTCTCCCACTTCTGCATTCCTCTGTGTCACTCTGCGTCCCTCTGCATTAGCTTGTGTGAGATTTGCATCTCCTGTATTGCGTCTTCCCTCTGCGCTGTCTCTTGATAGCCCCGCGTCACCTCCTCCTTAGTCACTGACAGTAGCTGATGCCCTCTTCTTCCTGCAGCGTGCAAGTCTCCCTCTAAAATTGATCTCTTTCTCTTTGAGAATCGATTTTCGTTGGGATATTGAGTACATGTTGGTGTATCTACAAATGACTCTCAAGTCTTCAGTTATACTTTTCCTGTTGATGAATCAACAGCTGAGATTAAGTGTCTAATCAATGGCTAAGATTAAAACAGACTTGATCCTCGTCTCTTAAAAGCTTCTCACCCATATCTTTATTAATAACCATTAATATTTTTATTTTCTTAAGTTTAGACTTAGGAACCCATTAAAAATATTAATTATTTTAATAACTCCTCATCTGGGTGGAAATTCTCCAAACGATTTCTGGGTCTTGGAAATCTCATATGTTCTAGCCCCTCCACAAAAAATTCGGAGCTAGAGCACATCCGATGCTACCAAAATAAACAATCATTATCTTATCAAGACTCCTCCCATCGGTGAAAGTCCATAAAGAGCAGGGGACCTTGGTTGTGGTGACAGTGGGCCATCGTCCCATTGTTAACACTTAGTCTAGCTCTTTGTCTTGTAGGGTTTCCCTCTCCAAGGCCTATTATATTTTGTGGTAATAGGGCCAATGCTATGAATTTGACAAGAAGTCCCAAACATAAAAGGGTTTGGGTCAGTAGATCTTATTTGCACCACTGGGATACCATAATTAGAGAGGAGTCTTCACCCTAAACCCTTGAAGGACCACCAATAACACCTTATACCTAAAGATACAACTCTTTCATATTAAGAAAAGGAATTAGTCAACTCCCTCACACTAGGTTTGGGTTCACTTGATCTAAGTAGATGATGGGAATTATGAAGTTGTAATGACAAACCATCATAGACTAGTTTACTTCTCTGACTAGTGTGCATAAAAAGTAGGTGAAATAAATAAATAATTTGTGAGGCCCTTCATCACATGTTATAATAAGAGTCTGATCGCTAGCAAATAACTAGAGTAGGTAACAAATAACTAGGTTGATAGCCGCATCGAAGTAGTCTATTGTGCCAGTCCGCGAGTCTCTCTTATAAAGTGTAGAACAAAGGGGATTGTGTCCCATGGGACTATATAACTAAAATACCACCAACCTCAACCCCTTGCCTAAAGCTACCAAAGAACCACATGCCCTAGTGCCTTTAGAAATAGGAGGCACCAACACTGCCACACCCTCCCTTGTTAAAGCCTCGATCTAGGGTTACAATGAGGACAATCCTTGATTAATTGCTCCTTTACTTGATACATAATGAAAGCATTTCAAAAATTGACATATTGGACTTTCTATTGATAAAGCCCATCCATAGCACACACAATAATGAATGTGGAAAGTTTTTTTGTTAAAATCCTCTACACACTAGTAGATTGGATTAAAAAGTGTTGCATCGACCATCTGGGAGAAGAACCTTGCCAAATTTTATGGCAAACAATTCCAAACAAGGACACATTTTTGCTAGCAATGCAAGGAATTCCAACCATAGGGAGTAATGGACTTGATCATGATTGTCTTGGTTGTAATCTGTCAACCAACAATGCATAATCAAGGAACCAATGGCTCCACAACAACACATTATGCACATTGCATGAAAATTGGATTGTAGACCAATGTACATTGTAGACCCAAGGCCCCAATATGAGTTCAACTAAATCCCCATTGGCCTCCACCATTAATGGGAAGCTTTAGACCCAAGGCTGCAATATCAGTTCAACTAAATCCCCATTGGCCTCCATCATTAATGGGAAGCTTTACACCCAAGGCCCCAATATGAGTTCAACTAAATCCCCCTTAGGCTCCATCATTAATTAGAAGCTTTAGACCCAATGCCCCAATATGAGTTCAACTAAATCCCCTTTGGCCTCAACCATTAACTGGGAGCTTCCTCGCTCAGCATTGCTCATCCCCAACAAAACGACCCCTTAGCTTTCAAATTTCCGTCGTTTCTCTCAGTATTCTTTGTTGAGTTAAAACTATATGTTTGAAAATTTATTTTTATCCAAAATTTCATGAAAAAATGAAAACAGTTGTATAATGTCTTTCTAGTTATTTGTGACCTCAAAGCAAGACTTTGGAAGGGGACTTGAAAACCCACCAAATGACGCTGGTTTTAGAATCTGATTGACTGATACCATTAAATATCGCATGGGATTAAATGGCATTTTCACATTAGAGAATCCAATGTCATTTGTTTTTTTAAAGTTATTTTAAAAATGTAATTTTGTTTAATGAGCAATAGGAAGTAACCTAGAGGTTACAAATAGAGGTTACATAGAATTATGAAGGCAATAACAACGGCAATGAGCAAGATGTAACAAGTAGTGAAATGATCAGAAGCAAGCCATTAAGCTGAGGAAAAATCAAATGAATAAAACGATTATTGACATAAAGCAAAGGGAAAGTCAGATTGCCAGGCATTCATGCTGCCTTTCCTGATATATAAGAAATGATTTTTAAGTTAATACATATCCTAGAAATAGAAAATATGGTTCCGTATTTTGGTCTGCTAAATAGTCCATATTCTTTACATGTTTGGATATTGCTTTTGAGCAATCAAACAACAGTACCATTTTGTTTTGTCTATCTTCTAGAAGTTGTCGTGCATGTAATATTTGATAAGAGAAAGGCTCAGTTAACCTAAATGGTAAATAATATGAACATTTTGCTATTGCTAAAGCATATATTCATATAGAGAACTATGGATTCATCACAATGACTTTTGTTACTTATCCTCCATGACCGAAACACTGCATTCAAGATATGGGCTAACACATCCCAATAACAAGTCTTGTTGTGAATAACCAGACTGATTTTGCTGTCCTAGATGGAATAATACCGCTAGTTAAAGATACCTTTTTATATCATTTAAGAGACAAAAATAAACCACTGGTTAATTGATCACAGTGAAATCAACAAACATGTCATCATCCTACCAAGTATGTAAGACAATTTGCAACCTACAAATATAACTAATCTCCTCTGTCATATAGTGAGCCCATACTTGTTTGTACAATGAAAAACGACTAGCATATGCAGCGTAAAATAATGCTTTTTCCCTATAAAAAGCCATATAAAAAACAGCAAACGTGTAAATTACATGAATAATAGATGTTTGAAGCGTCTAGTAAGTATAGGAGGGATCAAAACGCTTGCGTCTATCTCTCCTAAAGTGAGGTGTATCATCCATTGTTTTTCTAATGTACTGTGTGTATTCTTGAGGTGGTGTCCGAGGGAGAGCCTGTGATGGTGATGGCGTGTGAAAGTTATTGGAAGCCACTACTGGGGTTCTTGGAGTGCCTTCCACGACAGATGGAATTTCAGGAGCTGGTTCTGTTCCAAAATTTAGTCCTGTTTGCCCACGTGGCTCTGGCTGATCCAGCAGCCGCAGATATATAATTATAGTAAGTACAAGTAAGACCACACTGACAATAACTGTGGCGGCAATGACTTCTAGGGAGATATTGGACCCACTAAACTTGCCAGGTTCATAGCTTACACTGATCTCCATCCTTTGACCTATTATGATTAGACCCATAATCAGTATTCGTGGATTGAAGAAAACCCATAATCAGTATTCGTGGATTGAAGAAAAACAGTGAACAGTCTCTAAAATATGATCTTTACCTGTTGTTGGAAGTCTGATCTCCAACTTGTCAGTAAAACTTTCGCGCTTTAGCACTTTCACCTGACAGAAAGAACACATATTATTTATAGTATATACAGGCAACCTAAGTCCTATGGAAAGCACTGCAAGATTGTACTAATATAGTCATCAACCATCCAAAATGCCTCTGTGAAATTGAATTACTAACAATCACAAGGAGAATGTATAAATCAACATCCAAGTCTTCCAAGAAGACTAGCATTATTTGTCCAATGTAAATAAACAAAAAGTTTAAGGCAAACATGGAATTTTCTCAAAGAAAATGCTTACCTCATATACGGCTCGCCCTCCTACCCCCAAAGCATGGTAGATAACAGGACTGACTGACATAAAGTCTTTCCCTTGCCAATGCAGTTTAACTCCTCCTATCAAAACATGCAGGATTGCCATGTGAAGTTGATTCCCACATAGATGTTAACTCGTCAACAGAGGTATAATTGGCAGTACAATTAACACTTACCTGCACTTCCAACAATAGTTATCCTGCTTTTATTTGTATTTGGTGTTAAACTTAACTGGACACATCATGAAACCAAGCAAAATTAGAATGACGCATTAGTAAATAATAAAACAGTAAAGAAAAATGAAAAAAAAATAGCTTTCATGCATTCCAACTTTCAGCATCGAATTGTGCAAAATTGATATGCCTCAATAATACAGACAATGTTAGTCCAGAAATAATACAAGAAACAAGACAAAGCAAACAATTAGCTACAAGGTGCAAACATACAGATGTTTGATAATACTTTTGTCAATTCTTCTTTTACAAAGAAATCCAGCTCGTCGTTCTTTCTAATTGAAAAGATGATGCAGATGTTAGAAGGAATATAGTATTCGTGTGGAGCCTTTTATCATTGTCATAAATTTCTTTCCTGAGCATATTTTGCTCACATTGGTCCAGTGCGACAAAAGTTACATCCAATAAATGTCCAATGTTGACCACTGTCAAAGTCTGACAAATATAGGAATACGACCTTGTAATTGATAAAAATGTTAAGAAATGCAATGTAAACACAAAATCAGAACAAGGTTTTGGCTCCGTGTCTGAAAATATTAGAAGGAATATAGTATTCGTGCAGAGCCTTTTATCATTGTCATAACCTTCTTTCCTGAGCATATTTTGCTCACATTGGTCCAGTGTGACAAAAGTTACATCCAATAAATGTCCAATGTTGACCACTGTCAAAGTCTGACAAATATAGGAATACGACTTTGTAATTGACAAAAATATTAAGAAATGCAAAGTAAACACAAAATCAGAACAAGGTTTTGGCTGTGTGTCTGAAAGTGCATACTTCTTACATAGCGATTTCATGTAAAAGATTATTTCAGATAATGATTGGAAAGTACAATAAAGATAAAATCATAAAAGATGCTTTCACACCACTATTGCAAAATGTAAACTCTTCTAATTGTCAGATTATGGATTGTTATGTGAACATTCTATTCAAAATCACCTTTTCCCTTTTTATAATATTTGACAATTCTTTATAATCCTTTTCTGTGAGGAGGACATCAAACATGAAAGACAAAACCGAAACCAGTCCATAGTTACTTTGAAAACCTAAAGAGAAAACTAATTACCTCATGCGCATCAGGTACTGAAAAGCCACCCTTGAAGATTACATCAGCTGAACCAGACACCTCTTCTGCTCCCCTAAGCGCTGCTATAATTGAAATATGAAGAATCCCATCCCGATCTCCAACTTTAAAGTTCTGCCTGCTATCCTTTAAAACTGGCAATATATGAGACAAATGCTCTGGCGTATATGGAATAAATGAACAATACAAGGTCCCAGTAACCGAGTCCCTCCATGGTTTACAGTGCCTGTAGAAAATAAAGCACAAGAATGAAATATTTATTTAATTAAACTCCACACTTTTCAGAATGAAGCCACTTCAATGATAGGTTAAAATTTAATATAACTAGGTACCCAATATAAGATGGATCAACCCGACAGTCATATGAAACTTCAAGTTCCTCCCCCAGCGCTTTGAAACTGTGCCCTTCAAAGTCACTACAATAAGAAATGAAGAAAAATGAGTTAGAAGCTAATCAAAATCTTGAAGCAGTAAAAATGAAAATCTTGAACCCCCAAGAGTAATATTTTATCGTATTTATACAGTCTATGTGACGAAGGCGAGATATTTCATCTCATAAAACAGGTAACAAAATTCAAAAAATATCATCAGAAGAAAAACAACAATCAGAACTTCCAAACATAGGCTGCAAGCTTTTGAAGCTATGTTAAATCAGATGAATATCATTGGTGCATCATTAACAATCACTTGACATTTCCCATAATCAAAAGAAGTGTCACTATGAGTCCATTTAAAAGCCAAGGTTGAGGCAAGGCATGCTAATAACATAGCATATATATATATGATGAATCATCAACATGAGTATTGCTACCCACCAAAAGTGGGTACCCCCTAGGAGAGTTTTTTCTCTTATTCATCTTCTTCTAGCTGGCAACCAGCAGCCCCTGAGAGCCACCTTGTAGCCGATGTGATCTGCCAACTTATCTGTGTTCCCTGCATCAGATATATGTTTCCTCGCCCATCTATCGAGAGCATATGTTAATGTGGAAATTTCCAAGTCTGACACATTAGAAATCCCTACTGCATTATCATCGTTCCATTAACAAGTTATTTATTAATATAAATACGGAAATAAATACAAATTTCACACATATACAGATCAGCAACTGAAATAACTGAGACACGCACACAAGGGGCATTGTTATTTTTGGACAAACATCCCCGGAAAAACCCAATGCGGGAAAACCGATGCAGCAGATATGAGGGTTTTATTATTATGCAGTTTCTGAATACAACTAGGGTGTCTGAAATGGCTCACCCTTCATAGATTTTCCTTGGTAGAAGTAGCTCTCCTCAGAGACAGATATTCCGGTGGATCAAGAATCAGATGATTGATCCCACAGCAACTTCGAAAGGTCCTTAGCTGAACAGCGAAAGCTGCTCCAAGCTTCTCTCTGAAACTACATGACCCTCTAGGGACTGCGTCACTCTCTCAGCGCTCAGTCTGCCCCACAAAAATTCCTCAGTGCTGCCTCTTCTACCTAGTGTCAGCTCTGCAGTCCTCTGTGCAGCTTTTGCTGCCTCTGCGTCAGCCTCTTGGCCCTTTGCGTCTTCTGCGTCAACCTTCCTAAGCTTTGTGTTGTCCCTCTGACACTTTCTCTGCTTCTCTGATATGTATTCTCAGCCTTCTGTCGAACTGCCCCTCACTACAAACAAATCAATAACTCGATTTTTCACCAAACCCTGCCCCAAAAAATCGAATTCTTGATCAACTTGGTGTGTCTCCAACTGACCCTCAAGCCTCATATACTTTTCCTGTTGATGATTCAACGGCCGAGATTAAGTCCCTAATCAACGGCTAAGATTAGATATATCTTGATCCTCGTTATTTAGAACTTTCTCACCCATATTATATTAATACACATTAATATTCTAATTTTCCTAAGTTTAGACTTAGGAATCCCATTAAAAATATTAATTATTTTAATATCTCTTCAACTGGGTGGAATTTCTCCAAACGATTTCTGGGTCTTGGAGATCTCATGTGTCTTAGCCTCTCCACCAATTTTCATGGCTAGAGCACATCCAATTCTACCAAAAATCAACACTCCCTCTTAGCGAGGAATGTGCTCTAGTAATGCTTCACCATAGAAACATCACACTGATCTTTTGCATCGGTACCTGCGCTGATGCTTGGCCTGCTGCCTCACATCCCCTGCACTACTGCTTCCTGTACTGCTGCCTATGACACTACCACTGCCACATCTGTACTGCAGCTCCTTCTCAATCTGCTGCCCATAACACTACCACTACTAACTACTGCACTGCAACCCAGTTACCGAGAAGTAAGTAACTAACTTCACCGAAACACTGACATCTTGGTCAATCTAGAAGCCTTGTGATGCTGAAGCTACCTCTGTTGCTATCTTGTGCTCCCTCTGCTGCCACTGCGCTGCTGCAAACACCTATGTGCTGCTACAAGCTTGTCCACTCTAGCACTGCCTTGCCGCTCCATCACACCTTGTTCCACCTGACACCTGTCATCATGCTATAGTTGTTAAAGGCTCCCATAGCCGAATGTGATTCATGATTTTGGGCACCTCAAGGATCCTGCCCCTAGTATGTAGTCCTCCTGACTACAACTCGATGTTCCCTAGAGGTGCGTGAGCACTCATGGCACAATCTTCATCAGTCTCGACCTCTTTCTCCACCTTAGCTGGAGCTGCCTTTGAATCTGAAGCCTCTCCCTTGTTTTTCTTTCCAGGACACTGGGATGCATAATGTCCCAGCTCCCCACAATGGAAGCACTTAACCTTGGAGATGTCCTTCTTCTTCCTCTTCCCGTGTCCCGCAGATGCTAGAGCCGCATCCTCCTCCTCCTCTTTCTTGACTTGAGTTCCCTTACAACTACTCCCTGCCTTGGTCATCCTCCTGATCTCTTCCTGTCGAAGAGCTGCCCACATTTCTTCCCAACCGGGAAGAGTAGCCCTGCCCAAAATACTTTGGAAAAATTTCTCCCACTCCTCGGAGACTGCATCCAAGGCAATCCTGACCATAAACTCGGGATCCGGTGTAGACCCCACGGGAAAAAGCTGGTCACAGATCTCCTGCAATCTGAGAAGGAATGGATCTATCTGCTCTCCCTTATCCATCTGATATGAACACAATTGATTCTCCAATAGCATCTTCCGCTGCACGAAAGTGCCCTGATATAAGGTCGTCAAAGTGTCCCACATCTCTTTTGTTGTGTTCTTCTCAGCAATATGTGGTATGACATGATCTTTGACCCCGTCAAGGATCATGCACTTTGCCCTCGCCATTGCATACTCATACTTTTCGTTCTCAACTGGGTCATCTGGGATAGCCACAGTTTTCAAGGCATAGTCCTTGATGCGATGCCGATCCACAACATCCATGATCATGGCCTTCCAGATGACAAAGTTGGAAGCCCCATCCAACCTGTCCTGATCCCTTAGTCCATTCACTACTATTTCAGCTCCTCTTCTGGACTCCCTTTGAGTCTTGACTCCCCTCCTGGAAATCTCCCTCTAAGTCCTGATTTCCCCTCTGGAAATCCTCTATCCAATTATCGAACCGCTCCTCTCCAATCCTCCTTGCAACTGCAACTCGGATCTAGATTCCTTGGCTAGAAATCCGTCGAGGTAGTGACTCCCTCTACCTTGGTTCCGTCTCCTTAGACATTGTTTTGTATCGACAGAAATGACGTCCCACTAGCTCCTCAAATCACAATCTTCCCACAGCTCCCGCCCCAATAACTGAAGAAAATGAGCCTTTTAGGCTCTGCGCAATCCTGACAAAGGTTGAATCTGCTCCTCCTAGCAACAACATTGTTCCTTCATGGCTGAGAAAGATGACCGGGCACTGCGTAGGTCTGATTTGCCCTTCTCTGCCTCTGCATTGACCCTCCTCCCAGCTCGAAATGCTGATGCAGGCTCTGCGCCACTTCTTCTCTAGCTACTTCTGCTCTGGAACAACGTTGTCTCTCGGGACAGCTGCTACTGCTGCAAATTTCAGATTTTTGCTGGTATTCAGTCCTCCTGTGATCTGCAATGCTTTGATACCATGTGGAAATTTCTAAGTCTGACACACTAGAAATCCCTACTGCATTATCTGGTTTATTATCTCCTACTTGTTCATTCCATTAACAAGATATTTATTAATATAAATACAAAAATAAACACAAATGTAGCCTTCACACATATACAAGTCAACAACTGAAATAACTAAGACAATCACACAAGGGGCACCGTTATTTTTGGACAATCATCCTTGGAAAAACCCAATGCGGGAAAACCAGTGCAACAGATATGAGGGTTTATTATTATGCAGTTTTTGAATATAACTAGGGTGCCAGAAATGGCTCACCCTTCAGAGATTTTCCTTGGGAGAAGTACCTCTCCTTGGAGACAGATATATCCAATTGATCAACAACCGAATGATTGATCCCACAACAACTTCGACAGTTCCTTAGCTGGACAGCGAAAGTTGCTCCAAGCTTCTCTCTGGAACTGCGTCACCCTCCAGGGACTGCATCACCCTCTCATCTCTTAGTCTGCCCCACGAAAATTCCTCAGCGCTGCCTCTTCTGCCCAGCATCAACACCGCAACCCTTTGCATCAGCCTCTTGGCCCTCTACGTCTTTTGTGTTGGCCTCCTCAACGTTTGCGTCAGTCCTGGCTACCTCTGCGTCAACCTTCCTAGGCTCTGAACTATCTCTCCGGCACTTTCTCTGCCTCTCTGAAATGTATTCTCAGCCTTCTGCCGAACTGCCCCTCGCTGCAAACATATCACTAACTTGATTTCTCAGCAAACCCTGCCCCCTAAGAAACCGGATTCGTCCAAAACCCTTGACGAATTGCGAATCGGTCGAATCGGACACGATTCTATGCGGACTCGTGTCAGGATTGCAGGGCACGTCGTGTCCTATTGTGGCACGTCCTGTCCCGTAACGTGCCCGAATTTCCAAATCGTGTCTCGACTTTTTATGACGAGTCCTGGTTTTGCGATTCGTTTTGAGGGTTTGCGATTCGTTTTGAAGGTTCGGAACACCTGCTAGGTTAAAATGGGGCGTCTCTCTCAGCTCATTCAGTCATTCTGCAAGGTGGTTGGCAAAGGAATGCTTTGTTGCAGCGAGGAGCGGACCGCCCAACGTCCACAGTCCACCCAACGTCCAGTTTAAACTTCAGGTAAGTAGGCACAGCCGCACAGGCATCGTTAAAATCACCATTCGGATTTGAAAACAATAGATTCATTTAACTGTTTATTCAAAATCACGTGGCTGTGCAGAACAGATTTTAATTTTTGTATGATGAACATTGAAAAGATACCATAAGTTTCTATTAGAATAAAACCTCCGGTTACAACCTTCAATCGCCACCATGAAAGCCGTGAATGAGCATCAAGTTAGCACGTTTTGTCATGCTTCTATATAGATGAGTCGATGCTAAATTTAGTTTCTAAAGTTTTAGTATTTGTAATCATTTTGTAAATAAAAAATCCGTGTTCAACATTGAGACCCTTCATTCATATCCAGTTGATACGATTTGCAAAAATTAAAAACCCGTGTGGTTGTAAACAGTCATAATGCTTTGTTGCAGCGAGGAGCGGACCGCAAACATTTTTATGACTGTTTGAGCGGACAATAATTTGACTTTGTTGTGATTATCTTTAAGTTTAGGTAAATAGTTTCGTAATATATTTAGACTTTTCAAAGTTAAATTATAGATTGAGATACGTGAAACTGAAGAGTGTTCATTCATGTTGTAATTTTACAGTTAATGGTAGTATTATCTCAGGCTTTAGCATTGTCTGTATATAGAGCTTATCTCACAGTATATCGATCTACCTCGGTATATATACATGTTTGTGTGTCAGTGTATCGATCTATATCGATCTACATCAGTTTGTTCATTTTTACAGCAGTTTGTTCATTTTTTTTACAGGTTGAGGTAACATGGCTCAATCAAAGGCAGCAAGGAAGGGCAAGAATGTCATGGGTAGAGATGCCCTTCCTCCCCCAATATCATCAGAGTCTGTTGCAAGTAATGTTGAGGGAAGAGGACTTAAAGACAATGAAAAATATCCATTGTGGAAATATGTCACAAGAGAGGATGGGCCAAACAACAAGGGAAAGGGAGGAGGCAATGTGCAATGGAAATGCAACTTTTGTAACATTTCTTTCAAAAGCACATATTACCGTGTGAAATCACATTTGTTGGCTATACCTAGTTGTGGGATTGGATCTTGTAAAGTTATTACTTCACAAAAGAGAAAAGAATTGGAAAAGGAGGCCAATGTTGGTATGGAACATGTGGCACTGGCTTCAAAATCAAAAGCACCCAAGGGCAAGAATGAAGACCCCCTTCCATTTTTGAGGAAAGCCACCACCAAATTTCCATTTGAGAGTTCTACTTCTACTGGGGGACAAGCATTAAAAAGAAGATCACTTGGTCCAATGGACAGGATTTTCCAAAAAGAGACACGGGAAGAGCTTGATCTCACCATTGCCTTCTTCTTCTATCAAAACTTCATATCATTTAATGTTGCACGTTCACCTTTATTTGTTGAGATGTGCTGAGCTCTAACTCAAGGGGCTCTAGCAGGGTATGTGCCTCCTGGGTCAGAGAAGCTGAGAACCACATTGTTGACGAAGGCAAAAAAAGAGGGTGCAAAAAATGCTCGAGCCTATTATGGCATCATGGCCAACATCTGGGGTTAGCATTGTTTTTGATGGATGGACAGATCTAGCACGACACCCAATCATCAACTTCATGGTGTCTTCCTTGAATGGTCCAGTTTTCCTGAGAGCAGTGGATACACTTGGCGAATACAAGGATGCACAATTTATGGGTGAGTTATTTATTAGAGTTGTTGAAGAGGTAGGTGTTGATTCTTGTGTGCAAATCATTACAGATAATGCACTTGTTTGCAAGGCGGCTGGCATGATTGTGGAAGCTAAATATCCACAAGTGTTTTGGACACCTTGCATTGTCCATTCATTGAACTTAGCACTGAAATCCATTGCTTCTGATGTGCTTTGGATTGGAAGCATTATTGAGGATGCAAGACATATCCGTAACTTTGTGCAAAATCATACAAATGCCCTCACTATCTACAAGGAGTACAACAATCTATCATTGTTGAAGATTGTTGATACAAGGTTTGCATCTTCATTCATGATGTTGAAGAGGTTGAGGGAGGTCAAGACTGCTCTTGGGTCCATGGTTATTTCTGAGTTTTGGTCTTTTTGGAGAAAGACAGATCAGGCAACCTCTAAAAGAGTGAAGGACACGGTACTAGATGATGCTTGGTGGGAGAGGGTAGATCTAATTATTCTGATCATGGACCCTATCATCTCTTTGCTTCGAGTTGCAGATACAGACAAACCCATCCTAGGAGAGATTTATGAGGGATGGGATTCCATGATTGAGTCTGTGAGAAGCATTATTCTACAGAGTGAGTGCCCCCAGTATGAGACATCACCAGAGGCCTTCTGCGATACCATACATGATATTCATGTCCGCAGATGGGACAAGAATTGTACACCTTTACATTGTTTGGCTCACTCATTGAACCCCAAATACTACAGCCATGAGTGGCTGAATGGTGGACCTTCTCGCAGATTCCCTCCTCACATGGATGGTGAAATCTCACAGGGGAGGAAAGAGGCATTGAAGCGGATTTATCAGGATAGTGCATTGCTTGCTGAGGTGGAGGATGCCTTTGCAGAGTTTTCCAGTAGCACTGGTCGATTTGGAGGTTATGATGTGATTAGAGACAGGGGGATTAAGAATCCCTACTCTTGGTGGGCAAATCATGGGGCAACAAGCCCTCCTCTTCAGCAGTTAGCCATGAGGCTCCTCTCTCAGGTGACTTCATCCTCTTGTTGCGAGAGGAATTGGAGCACATATGGGAATTTGCATACTGTGAAGAAGAGCAGGCTTGAGCAGTCCAGGGCAGAGACAATGGTGTATGTGCACACCAACCTTCGTCTTATTTACAGGCAGAGGGAAGAGTGGTTGAGGGGAAAGACAAAGATGTGGGATGTCTTTCTTGATGGTATGGGTCTGGACACCACTGTTGAGTTGGCATTGGCCAACATGGATCTCGGTGATCCAGTGCTAGACCCTATTAGTTTTGATGACTTAGAGGGGTCAACCTCCATACCAGCAGATGCAGATGCGACTATGGATACAGGGGAGGAGGAGGATGCAGAGGAGAGCAGTGGGGACCATGATGATGGGGACAGTGATGCTGATTCTGATTCTGATTGATGCCTTGAGGCTTGTATACCTATAGTTGTTTTATATTTTCTATTTCTATTTGCCATTGGCATTGCACCAACACTACCTATGTAACAGATTTTGATTTGATGACTTAATGAGAAAACTACAGTTGTCAGTGTGTTTATCTTACTATCTTGTAGTTGTAAGTTGTCTTTCAGTTATGAATTATGAATCATGATTTAAATTTTTAATAGATTTATCATTTATGTGACTAGTACCACTGACATTTATTTGAATTTTGTATGTACTATGCATGCTAATAGCTATAGATGAAGATCTATGTTTGAAATCAATAAATTTGTATCATTAATTAAAATTTGTGTAAGAAATATGCTAATATCTAATTTTTAATATCTATATATATATATATATATATATATATATATATATAATTTTAAATATTATATATATATATATATATTTTTAATAAAATAATATATAACGTGTCCTAACGTGTCCTGTTCCGGGGGTCAGCGTGTCCCGAATCCGACACCACGAATCCCGAATCCTACGCGTCCCGAATCCCCGCGTCAGGTGACTTAGCCTGCCCCATAAAATCGAATTCTTGATCAGCTTGGTGTGTCTCCAACTGATCCTCAAGCCTCCTCTTATAATTTTCCTATTGATGATTCAATGGCCGAGATTAAGTTCAAATCAACGGCTAAAATTAGGTCTGGCTTGATCCTCGTTATTTAGAACTTTCTCACCCATATTATATTAATACACATTAATATTTTAATTTTCCTAAGTTCAGACTTAGGAACCCCATTAAAAATATTAATTCTTTTAATTTCTCTTCAATCGAGTGGAATATCTCCAAACGATTTCTACGTCTTGGAGATCTCATGTGACTTAGCCTCTCCGCCAATTTTCATGGCTAGAGCACGTCCGATGCTACCAAAAATCAAAAGTTAAAAGGTGGGAAATCCGACCCAAAAGTTATGTTTTTCATTGTGCAATTAGTTGCTTATGCTTGTTTTTCATTTGGGCATGGATTATTGGGTGAGTTGGAAGAAGAAAAAGCTTTGATTGTGGTTTTGTTCCCTCACCTTAAATGGGGGGTTAATCCTTAATCCTAGTCCCATGGGATCTCCCCTATTGGCCTATCACTTTAGAAAGTGCATTACTTGGGAAACCCAGATTTTGGTAGCCTGATCCGGTTTTCCTATTCCACATTTTTCACTCCCCTCCGCACATTACAAGCCCTACTTTATCATTTTCCTTTTCTTGGTCCACAAGGCACTAGTACACCCCCTCCCATTGTCCACATATCTAGGTTGAGCCTGGAAACGTTGCCTTGAAGGTTGATGCAGCAAAAAGAAAGTTAAAAGCATATCATGGTCACAAAGCAAGAAGCGAAAGAAAAAGGAAATCATAAAATGCAAAAGATGGCTAGGGAATTTAATATAACACGTGGGAAAAAACCAAATATGAGCTCTACCCCTTTCCATTATGGCCATCACCCTCGTTTCTAAGGCCCATGAGTCCCTCCACACCATAAAAGGAACCCATGCACGTCCCAACCCCTAGTGGGCGATGAACTGCCCAACTTAAGGGGATAATAATTGCTATACATAATAAACAACATGCTCTCATTCCGTAGAGCCCCAATCAGTAATATAAAGAGAAATCAAGAAAAGGCAAAAGGCAAATAAAGAAGGGTGGGAAAACAAAGATTGGGGTAACTCATGTAACAACGATTGCTCCCTCTTCACACCTATACACCCAATATGTGGGCCTCTCTCATTATTGCTATCCCTGACCCCATGGCATTTGGGTTTGAGACCACTTTGTCCATATTCCATTCCATCATTATTCATATGCGACCTATTAATTGAAGGATGTATTAGGGACATGTATTTCCCCTTAGGGGCTAGGAACACCTAATATAATCGTTTATTAATCACTCCTACCTAGGGAGGTTAACAGTACCTCAAGATTAAAGCCCCAAATTTGGAAGTGAAGTCCCAATATGCCCTGGACAAAAAAGCTTGGTTCACTTAGATGCACTAATGAATCTTTGTACCTAATGGTGAAGATGCAACACTAGACTGTTGAAGTTGTAACTAGAGTCAGTAATGTAATATAAATTTATCATTGATGTATTTATTCATTATTGTTTTTGGTCAAAGCATGTTCTTCATGCTTATAGAGTCAAAAATAAATTATTATGAGTTAAAAGAAAATCTATTTGAGTCATGTCCCATTTGGACATTTGTAAGAAAAAGGAATTGTTGAAATTTCTAAGTATTACTCGTTAGAAATTTTATTTGTATTCTCTAGTTTATTTCACCTACTTGTTTAATTACTATCAAGTTGTTTAATCATATAAACACTGAAATAAACACAATACAGTCTCAACCATCTACAGATCAACAACTGAAAGAAATAGACAAACACTATTATGCTCTTAACCTGCAAAATGATACCCAAATACAGAATATGCGAAGAAAAGATACCCAGAACACAGAATAGCAATGATTTTATTATTCAGAGAGTAATGTTCACTTGCCTCTTCGAGGGGGCAACCTCCAATAGAGCAGAGCTCGACTACAAAAATAAGACACAATGCTCCTCGCAAGGAGTCTCTATCCTTTATATATGACTCATACATGCAATACCACGGGCCAATACCGTGGGTTTTATTAATACCATCTATCTAATACTACGGCCCATTTGCAACTAACTGTGGTTCCGTCATTAATTGCGGGTTAACCACTTACAATTATTAATATGGGCTTTATTGACTCTTGACTATGACGTGATCCCATTACATAAATAAGGGGGTTAGGGTGGGACCCTAACATGCCCTCCCCCTTAAGACTAGCCTTGTCCTCAACGCTGAAGCTGCGGAAACTGCTGAAGAATAGTGGCTGGTTCCCAAGTTGCATCTTCCGGAGAGGTGTCTTTCCATTTGACGAGGACTTCCTTAATCATGCGGCCGCGCAGTTGCTTGTCTCGTGTGTCTAGGACCTATTCGGGTTGAAGCCAGATGGACCCTTCTTCGTCCAATTCAAGTAGACTGGTCTGAATTCTGCAATTGTTCCCAATCACTTTCTTGAGGTATGAGACATGGAAAACTGGATGGATTTTTGCAGTAGGTGGCAAGGCCAACTTGTAGGCCACTTCTCCAATGCGCTGAAGTACTTGATATGGTCCGTAGAATTTGGGAGAGAGTTTCTGACACCCCTTGTCTTTGAGTGATGTTTGCTTATATGGTTGGAGCCGTAAAAAGACCTGATCCCCTTCTTGAAATTGGCGCTCTGAGCGATGCTGGTCTACCTGTTGCTTCATGCGGTTATGAGCTTGATGAAGATTCTCTCGAAGATGGGCGAGCATGGTTGCGCAGTGTTGTAGGAGTTGATCCACTGCTTGTACTTTTGAGCATCCCTTGAGATACGAAGTAGGTGAAGGCGGGAGTTGACCATATACTGCTTCATAGGGAGTCATTTTGGTGGTGGCATGATAGTTGGTGTTATACCACCATTCAGCCAGAGGTAGCCACTGTACCCAAAGGTGTTGCTTTTCTGAAGTGAAACACCTAAGGTAGGTTTCTAGACATTTGTTGACGGCTTCAGTTTGACCATCTGTTTGCGGATGATAGGAAGTATTGAGTTTGAGTTGAGTGCCTTGTATTCTGAAGAGTTCCTGCCAAAAATTACTGGTGAAGATCGGGTCGCGGTCGGACACAATAGAAGTGGGCATGCCATGCAATTTGAAGATCTGATCCATGAAAGATTGAGCAACCAAAGTTGGTGTAAATGGGTGGGGTAGGGCGCAGAAATGAGCATACTTCGACAGTCGGTCCACAACCACCATGATGACTGACTTGTTCCCTAACTTTGGAAGACCTGTAATGAAATCCATAGAAACCTCCGTCCAAATTGATGCCGGAATGGGCAATGGTTGTAATGTGCCTGGTGTGTTGACGGTTTCCCCTTTGTGGCGTTGACAGACATCGCATTCTGCTACGAAAGTAAGGATGTCCTTTTTCATGCCTGTCCAAAAAAATGATCTTCTGGTGCGAGCATACGTCTTCTGAAAGCCCGAATGTCCTGCAATGGGAGATGAGTGCAATTCTGCCAAAATGCGACTTTTGAGGGTGGATGTTGGTGATATTACGACTCTGTCCTTGTAGCGAAGAATATCATCCTGCCACGAGTAGCCCTTGGTGGAATTTGGATCTACCTGCAATTGAGAAATGAGTTGGGAGAGCCCGAGGTGTGAAAACCATTCCCTGCGAGCCTCTTCAATCCATTCTGGAATGGGGAGGGAAATTGCTAGCAGAGTACTTTCCTCCTCAAATTGGCGAGATAATGCATCTGCTACACTATTGTCTTTCCCTTTCTTGTAAATGATCTCATAATCATATCCCAGCATTTTGGCTAGCCATTTATTTTGTTGTGGGGAGGATAGGCGTTGCTCCAAAAAATATTTAAGACTGTGATGATCTGTGCGGATTTGGAAATGTCGCCCCAATAAGTAAGGTTGCCAGGTCTCGACTGCATGTAAGATGTCCATCATTTCCTTCTCGTAGGTAGATTGGCCCAGATTCCTCCCACTGAGTTGTTGGCTTGTGAAGGCCAACGGTCGCCCTTCCTGCATTAATACCGCCCCAATACCTGTACCCAAAGCATCACATTCAATGACAAAAGATTTGGTGAAGTCAGGTAGTGCTAAGACTGGAGTGGAACACATGGCATTTTTTAGAGCTTTAAAGGCCTGTTGTGCTTCCTCATTCCAGAAGAATGAATTTTTCTTTAGGAGTTGGGTGAGGGGCTTCGCTATGCGACCATATTTGCGGAAAAAATTACGATAATAGCCTGTGAGACCCAAAAATCCTCTCAAGCTCTTCAAGGTCTTAGGTTGAGGCCATTCCTGCATTGCCTGGATCTTTTTGGGGTCCACCTTGACACCTACACGCCCCACAATGTGGCCCAAATACTCTACTTCTGCCATGCCAAACTAACACTTGGACATCTTGACAAATAATTTATGCTTGCGGAGCAGTTGCAAGAGTAGATCTACATGCTGAAGATGTGCGGCCCAAGTGCAACTATAGATGAGGATGTCATTGAAGAAGACAAGGACAAATTTCCTGAGATATGGTTTGAGAATGTGGTTCATAAGCCTCTGAAAGGTAGAGGGGGCATTACAAAGACCAAATGGCATGACCAGGAATTCATAATGGCCTTCATGAGTTCGGAAAGCAGTCTTGGGGATGTCGACTTCCTTCATGCGAATTTGGTGGTAGCCTGAGCGAAGATCCAGCTTAGTGAAGAATTGAGCCCCATTAAGTTCATCCAGCAAATCATCAACCACCGGGATGGGAAATTTATCTTTGACTGTCAACTTATTGAGGGCCCTGAAGTCAAGACACATCCGCCACTCCCCATCTTTCTTGAGCACCATGACCACTGGGGATGAATAAGGACTAATGCTGGGACGAATGACACCTGCTTCCAAAAGTTCCTTGATGATTTTTTCTATTTCATTCTTTTGGGTGAACGGATATCTGTATGGGCGCACATTTGGGGGTTGGGCCCCTGGAACCAAGGTGATGCTATGATCATGTTCCCCTCGCGAGGGTGGAAGCTCATGAGGCTTGTCAAAGACCAGCAGATGGTTATTTAAAATCTATTGCATCTCAGGATGAATTGGCAGAGGCTTGGTTTCGACTGCCTGGATGGCATTAAATTGAGCTACAACTCCATGATTGCCCTTTTTTAACAATTTTTCCATCCTATGCGAGCTGATGATAGAGGGGGCTCCTGCCTGGAGTCCATGGAGGGTATGTGTGTAGTTGTTCTGCTTAAAACTCATATATAACTCCTGGAAATCCATTGTGATTGGCCCAAGAGTGCGGAGCCATTCAGCGCCGAGGACAATGTCGCAACCCCCCATGTGTATGGCAAACATGTGAGTTTTCAACTGATAATCCCCCATTTGAAGTTTGCATTTTCACAGCGGCCTTCACATTTCATTGTGCCTCCATCCGTAATTTGAACTTGGAAGTTAGAGACTGCTCGTACAAAACAATGCACTGCTTCTGCGACTTTTTGATGGATGAAATTTCAGTGTTACTTGGGAGCGGGAGCGGAAGCGGGAGCGGGAGCGACCATTTTCAGAAGCTCCCGGTTTGGGAGCGAATCCCGGAGCGATTTTTTAAAAATATATATATTTTTTATATTTTTTAAGTTTTGATACATATATGTCAACAAAAACATGTAGAATGATGAAATAGACATAAAAACATAAAAAAACATAAATTGATCATTGAACCATATCACATCAATCATCTAGAAATTATAATCGTCATCAACCTTAGTAAAATAATAAATTAAAATAACATTCAATTCAATAACATTTATCATCATTGATCACCAAAGTAACAAGTTGTACTTGTAAGCCAAGTTTAACCATTACAAGAAGTAATATCGAAGATATTTCTAAGTCCTAACTTCTAACTGTTAACATGATATGAAATGTTAAAAATTTATAAAATGAAACATGAATAATGAGATGAAATGAAACAACTTTAGTCTTTCACAAAGCATCATATTCATAATTCACAATCATTACCAATGAGTTATAATTGCCAAGGCCCAACTTCAAACTTCAAATTTTCATTGTCACAGTGATATAATGTTTACAAAAAATATCATAATGTCATAATGATATGAAAGAGTCAAGAGTCAAGGACTCAAAACTCAACACTAAACAGTTATGAAAACTAAAGTGACAAGTCTAATAGAAACTAAAAAAGACAAGTAAACTGTAAATCTACAAGTGGCCCTTGCCACGAGAGTCTCCAAGAGTATAAGTAGGTCGTGGCGGTCTTCTAGGAGTCTCCCGCCCAGACCGACGACCAGAACTAGAGCCTCCACGCGAGGGTGTCGATGGAGGTGGCGACAGCAATGGAACAAGACTCGGGCCCCGAGAACTGCTACTGGATGGTGGAGGTGGACGTGGCATGGCTGCTACAGCTGCTTCAGCTTCATCCCGTACAAGCTCATCTTCTAGTTCTTCCATATGTACAATGCCATCCTCCAAATTGTCGTCCTCAGGGTGATTGTCCCAAATTTTATATGTGGGATCTTCATTAGCCCGATCACAGTAATGGCTCAACAACCTCAAATTGTAGTGCACATAAACCAAGCTTTCTGCTCGGTTTTCGTTGAGCCTGTTTCTTTTCACATTATGTATATAACTGTAGGTGCTCCAACACCTCTCTGCAGAAGAAGAATTTACAACCTGTGCAAGAACTTTCAATGCCAATTTTCGCAAAAGTCCGTCGCCGCCATATGTTTCCCACCATGTGAGAGAATCAAATTTATCTTTGTCGTCCATTGCATGGAAGTTACCATACAAACCACTGCCAGTGAAGTATCTGCCTATTTCAAGGCGCACAGCTTCACATTCCTCCCTGTCAGGCACCAACTTTTCTAATGCATCCAGATATCCTTTAGTTACCTCTCGATCTAAATGGGGTTTGGTCCTAACACCACCCCCTGCTGCAGGTTTGCCCAACCAAGAATCTGAGTAGTATTTTGGCGTAAGGATATACGCCAAGCAATGTAGTGGAAGGTTAAGCCTTTTCCACCGTTCACACACACAATCGTGAATCAGATTGTACAAGTCGGGATCTCTGTTATTAACAATGTCTTTTATTTCCCCCAACATGGTATCCATTTGCTCATACACCTCGCCAATCACTGGTTTGTCTGTATCTGCAAACCGAATCATGTTATAAATTGGCTTGGTGAAATCCAATACCTGTCTCACAGTTGTCCAAAACTGCCCATCAAGAGCGGCCTCCTCCACCGTTTCAAAACCTGCAATGTCAGCTACATTTGTAGCCCTTTCCTTTAACACCTGCCAATTTGGACTTGATACCATGCTAGCTAAACCCTCTCTTACCTTCAAAAGGCGCCTGAAGGTGAGGTAATAGCTACCAAATCTAGTCCTCGCAATCTTCAGCAACTCCAATCTCGAGTGACTGCGGAAAAGGCCATGGGTATTGCTATGATTTGTAATAAATTTTATCATTTTTTTTCCTTTCTTGTACAAATCACCAATCCATTGGTATTGTTCATTTTTGTTTTTGACAATATCATGCAACAGAAGGTTCAATGTGTGAACCAAACATCCAGACCAAAATATGTTCGGGTATCTATCCTCAATAATTGCTCCCGCTGCCTTACAATTAGGAGCATTATCAGTGATGACTTGGATGACATTGTATGGGCCAATACGCTCAATTGTTTCAAGCAATGCTTCTGCAATGTTGATAGCGGTCTTGAACTTGTCTGAGTAATCATGTGCAGCTAGAAAAATGGGACCACTTCGGGACACAGCAAGAACACTTATCAATGGCTTGCCTTTTACATTTGTCCATCCATCAGATACAATGGACACCCCATTGTCAGTCCAAGAACTTGTCATTTTATTCAAAGAATGTGATATTTTTGCTTTTTCATGATCAAGGCCAACAGTTCTTGCCTTGTCATACCCAGGGCTCTTGTATCCTTTAGGGGCATCATTTATGGCAGAAACTATTTCGTGCCAATAAGGTGAGCGTAGAACATTGAATGGTATCCTATTTGCATAGAGGAACCTGTAAATTTTTGAATCCACATCATTCCTACACCCCTCATCAAGGAAATCTGATATGGTTCTACGGCGTAAAGATGATGACCCTGAGCCTCCATGTCCATATCCACTGCCTTGGGAGGATGCTGAAGGAGTTCTTTGTGAGCTTTCAAAGAAACCCCTTGATCTTTTTGCTTTGTATTGGGCGTCCTCCTCTTCCTTTATGTATTTGGCTCTATCTGCTGTTGACACCGCGTCGCAAGTTCTGATTCCTATTTGTTTCTCTCCATCCCATGCCCTTTTCCCGCAAAGGTGTCTTCTCAAACGGGTGTATGAGCCTGTGTAATCAGTGTTGCAATGGGGGCAATGAAATTTAGTGGTTCCACCCCCTCTCCCTGTTTCAGCCCTCTGAACATATTTCCACAATGGAGTTTGGTCTTGTTTAGTTTTTTGACCCTCATGTTCACCCTCCTCCACATCCTCCTCACTGGGGTTTTCACCTATTTGACTTCCTCCGGCTTCTTCATCCACCTCTTCAGTTTCAGGCCCCCTCTGTTTCCTACTCTCCACCACCATAATAACCAGAAAAGGGACCAGGAAGAGGAAAATGCCAATAAAAATCCCCAGGTCCATCGTGTTTGATGTTTGTAGGGTTTGAGTCTTGAATCTGCAAATTAATTTAGTTTATTGGGATTAATTCATTTAATTTATTAATTTAATTTAAATTAATGATCTTTAAACTCAAACAGGTAAATTAAACTAAACAAACTAACTACCTAACCAACTAAACTAACTAAATGATTAAGTTACTTACCTCTGCAAGCTTGCTCCTCGCTCCTTGGCACTTGCTCCTCGCTCCTCAGCTCTGGCTCCTTGCTCCTCAGCTCTTGCTCCTTGCTCCTTTGCTCTTCCTCAGCTCTCAAGCTCAAGCTCAATCTCATTGAAATGATTTTTTTTTGGCCCATTGGGCTTATAAACCAAAAAAAATTAGTTAAATTTTTTTGTTTTTTCGGGTCCGGCGGAATTTTTTTCCGCCGAACCGCTCCCGGATTTTTAAAATTCGCTCCCGGACCGTTTTTTAATGCCCGGGAGCGATCAGGGAGCGATCGCTCCCCGATCGCTCCCCGATCGCTCCTGGGCATTAAAAAGCGCTCCGGGAGCGCGGGAGCGATCGCTCCCTGAAGCGCTCCCTCACAGACCAGGGAGCGCAAATTTTTTTACGGGAGCGCGCTCCCGATCGCTCCCGTCCGAGCGATTTGGGGAGCCGCTCCCGAGCCGCTCCCGCCCGGAGCGCGCTTCGGGAGCGGGTTCGAAGGGGGGGGGGGGGCGCTCCCCCGCAACAGTGGATGAAATTATGTGTACTTCCACTATCAATCAAGACTACTACTGGGCGATGTTTAATAAAACCTCTGATTTTGAGAGTTTGAGGGGAAGAAATCCCTGCCAAAGCATGCAACGAAATAATTGGTTCATCCGAGACATTGTCCTTTTGGTTGTCTTCTTCTAGCGGCTCATGTTCCTCCAGTGGTGGATCTTCCTCTGTTGAGCTATAGTCAGTGGCATCAATTTGAAAAATTTTGGGCTCCTTGCATTTATGACCTGGGGAGTAATTTTCATCACAATAGTAACATAGGCCTTGCTTTCTTCTTTCGGCCATTTCAGCAGGTGACACCTTTTGGACCTTAAGTGTTTGAGTCATGTTGTGAGCCTGTGGGGGGCGACCTTTAGCGGAGAAATTTGGGCGACTGTATTGGGCTGCTAATGCACGCTCCACGTTACGAGCTACCTTGCAAGCCTCCGTCCATGTGGGAGGGTGGTGCAGTAGGACTTGAGCTTTGATGGCTTCTTTAAGACCGCTGATAAAACATTCCGTGTAGAACGCATCTGAGAGACCCCAAGTGCGGAAGGCTAAGGCTTCAAAAGCTGTAATATATTCATCCATTATACCAGTCTGTCGGAGCTTAGTAAGACGACCCAAAAAAGAGTCCTCATGTTCAAAGCGGTCTTGAAGAGCTTTTGTAAATTGGGTCCAAGTCCTAAAAGGTCCATTGCAACGTTGATGCCATTCCCACCATTGCCACCTTTCATTGTCCAAGTACATGCTCCCCAACATAAGCTGAGTCGCATCATCTAAGATACGATTCAGTTTGAAATACTGCTCCATTTGTGCTATCCATGCCGACGGGTGAGAACCGTCAAATTTATGCATATCCAACTTGGGAGGTCGCTAATTGGGTGGTTGGTGGGTGTGCCAAACGTGAGGAGAGTGGCTAGACTCACCCTCATTGTATCCATTGCCATTATACGCCTCCTCGTGGGCTTGCTCCTTGTCCTTCGAGATGAGTTGTGCGACCTGGTTACATAGTCCAGTAAGCTGAAGGCTGAGGGTGTGCATGGATTCTTCAAGTTTGTCCATCCTTTCATTGGCCATCGCTTGAGCTATAGTTTCTACCATACACCAACCTGATGAAAATTTGGGACCGCCTAAAAATTTTCACTAATAATTGAATGGTACCACCGTGCTCAGCTCGTCGTCCTGATTCTGATGGGCTAGGTCACCAATAAGTTTTTTTTTTTTTTTTTTCCTGAAAACTCCCAACGGAGTTTTACTCCTTAATCAATACTGCAGTCGTCAATTCCTCAAAAGGTCAATGCTGCCAAAAGTCCTGCGAAAATTATACCCTGGTATAGGAACCCTTCACAACAACTCCGATCTAGTGGATCTGAGAGATCTGAATGGCGGATCAGATAGCTCTGGGCGGCGGAACAGACTGCTGTTGCGGATCTGATGGATCTAATAGATCGGACTAACTGATCTACGAACTCGAGACTGTGGGACTGATTGTCTGCTGCAGCTGCACCCCTTTGCACAAGCTGATTTGGAATAGATGATGTGTGATCCCCTGATAGAAAGGGAACTATGGTCTTGAGGAGTGTCAGGTGCTACAGATCGCAATATACATAAGGGTCTGGCAGTAGTACTCGGCCCAATGTTTCAGGGCTCTAACTAAGGAGGATCGACCGTACCCTTAGCCGTACAACCCGACTACCCTAACGTACGGGCGAGTAATATCTCCAAGTGCTGTTCTCGGTGTACTGTAGCCACAAGGCGGCCGACGGCTTATCTATGGCGAGGTTTCAAGGGAGCCTAGGGGGCTTCCGATATACCCAGAGGGTACTTGGAAGACAGTCCGTGCGCGGTTCTATCTAATGCGCTACTAATCGAAGGGGTACCCACAGGGGTTACAAGGGAGTCCAACAGACGTGACCACCTCTTGTATTTCCTGCGTGCATGCCTCCCCAAATCCACAGGTTTATGCGCTCAACGACAGATCCCGTGGTTTAAAGACGCTGGAACACGTCTCTAGCCAAAAAAAGAAAAATTGCTGAGAATTGGAGATCCCACCGGCCCTGGAAAGTGCTCTGATACCACTTGTTATGCTCTTAACCTGCAAAATGATACCCAAATACAGAATATGCGAAGAAAAGATACCCAGAACACAGAATAGCAATGATTTTATTATTCAGAGAGTAATGTTCACTTGCCTCTTCGAGGGGGCAACCTCCAATAGAGCAGAGCTCGACTACAAAAATAAGACACGATGCTCCTCACAAGGAGTCTCTATCCTTTATATATGACTCATACATGCAATACCACGGGCCAATACCGTGGGTTTTATTAATACCATCTATCTAATACTATGGCCCATTTGCAACTAACTGTGGTTCCGTCATTAATTGCGGGTTAACCACTTACAATTATTAATATGGGCTTTATTGACTCTTGACTATGACGTGATCCCATTACATAAATAAGGGGGTTAGGGTGGGACCCTAACAAACACACAAGTGACACCATTATTTTTGGACAATCGTCCCCACAAAAACCCAACTTGGAAAAACCAATGCAACAATTCTGAAGGTTATATTATTATACAGTCTTTCTGAGTACAACTGAGTGCCAAATTGGCTTACTCGACATACAAAATAATCTGGCAGTAATACCTCTCTATTCAGAAGCAGGTATTGGAAAAGTCTGCCCCACGAAACCCTCTCCAGCACAATCTAAAGCTCAGTGTTAGCCTTCATGGCCTCTGCGTCAGCCTGAAACCCTTCGCGTCAGCCTTCTTAGGCTTTGCGCAGCCTCTCTGACCCTCTGTGTCACTCCTGCAGCCTCTGCGTGGATGACGTAGGCCCTTCTGTCCTCTGCGCAGTCCCTGCTAGCCTCTGCATGGCTCCTTCTAGCTCTGCGTCTGCCTCTATTACTCTATGTTGGTCTTCCGGCACTATCTCTGCCTCTCTGCCTCTGCATTGGTCTTTCGGCACTATCTCTACCTCTCTACCTCGTACTCACTGCCTCTTGCTGCAACTCTGATCATTGATTCGATTTCTCTTAGCGAGCCCCGCTCTAGAAAATCGAATGACTGATCACTCTAGTGTGTTCTCCAACTGACCCTCAAGCCTCCTCTTATACTTTTTCTGTTGAGTCTTCAACGGCTGAGATTACATCTCTAATCAACAACTAAGATTAGATTTGGCTTGATCCATGTCCTTTACAACCTTCTAACCGAGTTTTATATTAATACCCATAATATTTTATTTTTCCTAAGTTTAGACATAGGAACTCCATTAAAAATATTAATAATTTTAATATCTCCCAAACCGGGTAGAATATGCCCAAACCATTTCTGGGTCTTGGAGATCTCATGTGCTTTAGCCTCTCCACCAATTTTCATGGCTGGAGGACATCCGATGCTACCCCAAATCAACACTCCCTTTTAGTGAGGATTGTGCTCTAGTAATACTCCATACTAAGCATCACCCTGATTATACGGCACCAGTACCTGTGTTGATGCTAGGTCTCCTTGCCCATCATCCTATGGACTGCTACATCCTGTACTGCTGCCCATGGCTCTGCCACTGCCACTGCTACATTCATACGACAACTCCCTCTGCATCCGTGCTGCTGCTAGTCCTTTCTCCCTCTGCATCTGTCTCTGTAATCATACGAATCTTCTATGTAGCAGTATGAATCTATGTGGTGATCTGAGCATGACTGTGCCCATCTTTTGAATCAAAGACCAAGTGTGTTTATGATCCCTGTATAGTCCATGTAACCAAAATGTTGTAGCTAACATCTATTGCATCGCTATTGTTCGAGTTCAAAGACTAGTCCGAGTTCTTTCATCTTAGAGACTGAATAAGTCCGAGACACAAATTTCTTTTTGCGTGTATCCATTCAATTTCATTGCCATTGACATAATTAGCACAAGCACAGTATGGCTACAAGAAGTCAAAATTTGCATAATAATGATTCTTATCTAACCAAACATATTTATGAGAATGACAAAAATATTAAAGTGAGTTTGTTCGGCACTATCTCTGCCTCTCTGTCCAGTACTCACTGCCCCTTGCTGCAAACTGATCATTGATTCGACTTTTCTTCGCAAACCCCGCTCTAGAAAATCGAATGACTGATCACTCTAGTGTGTCCTCCAACTGACCCTCAAGCCTCCTCTTATACTTTTCCTATTGGTCCTTCAATAGCCGAAATTACATCTCTAATCAACGGCTAAGATTAGATTTGGCTTGATCCATGTCTTTTGGAACCTTCTAACCTAGTTTTACATTAATACCCATTAATATTTTATTTTTCCTAAGTTTAGACTTAGTAACTCCATTAAAAATATTAATCATTTTAATATCTCTCAAACCGGGTAGAATCTGCCCAAACCATTTCTAGGTCTTGGAGATCTCATGTGCTTTAACCTCTCCACCAATTTTCATGGCTAGAGCACATCTAATTCTACCCCAAATAAACATTGAGGAGGGCTATTCTGGGCACATTATGAAGGTTGTCAGGACTGCTGTTAGAGTGCCCTAACCAATCCAACAATGCAGCAAACAGAGAGCCCTAAAACAATAAATTGATATATGCTTTTTGGAGCAGCATTTGATGTTTGTTGGGTCTATGTTCAGTGACCTTGCTAGAGCTCCATCATTGTTAGAAACCAGATTAATGAGTTGATCATGTATGAAGGTGCAGGCTTCCTTGTGAGCAACAGAGTATAAGCTACTACAGGAAAACTATGTGTTAGGCCACAGGCCATAACACCACAGTCAATATTTTGTATGGGTATTTTGAAGATTCAGATCATGGAGTTGTCATACTACTGATTAGTAAAAGGCTGTATGATGTTGCTGCAATATGATATGGACAGAACTATTGTCGTGAATTGGTATCATTGCATTGAGGATTAGTCAGCTAGCCAAGTGCAGTTTAGTGTAATGAAGTGCAGCATGAATGGTGCAACACATGTATGATGAGTGCAACATAGTGTAATGAAGTGCAACACAGTAATGGGTATAGCATGGTGATGGAATCCCCTGTGTTCAAATCTGCTACCTCATGTGTCATCTTCCTAGAGAAGATCTCTGCTCTTATTTTGACAAGTCAAAGTGTTGACTTCTGATGTATATGTACTATCTCTCTCTCTGCTGAACTATTGAAGAATATAAGAAGAATTGATCAAGGGTTTCCCCACATTGGGGTTTGTCCCTGGTTGGCACCACATCTTGTGTCCTCTTGTCTTGGCATGTCTTCTGCGATTTATGTTTATGTTCTATCTGCATTTTACTATCATGCTAAATGTGATTGCTAATTTGGAATTGATATTGAGCTAATATGAAAATTGAAGTAAATTTGCTCTAAGCGTAGAACATACCAAAATTTAACACATTGTCATCATTATTAGTGATTATCATAACATTCAACATATCATCAAGTTTATGTTTCCAATTTCAATCATCAACATCATCACCAAAATTAATAATGCTATATGCACACTACATAGTGCAAATTACAAAATGAACTATCACTGGCAGTCTACTATCATATGACATATTATGGTATTCAATATTCATTGTTCAAAAGTTTGAAACATTATCATAAATTACATTTACATATCATCAAATATGTCTTCGTCCATGTAATTAAGATCCACATCATCATTTGGATCCTCTCCATGAGTGGGAGCATTTTTGCCATGTCCACTTGAAGATGCAATTATTGGTGCCTCCTCATCAAACAAAGTCATATGAGACATGGCATTCAATGTCATATCCATTTCAGAAAAGTATGGAAATGGATCCAAAACCCTTTAAAATGCCTGAAACATTTCAGAAATAGGATTCTGCATTTCCAAAAAAATGGAAACGTTTCAGAAATAGGATCCTACGTTTCCAAAAAACTGAAACGTTTCCATGCCATTTCCATGTCGTTTTTGTGCCATATCGTACCCGTTTTTGTTTCTGAAATGCCGAATGATGTTTCTGGGGTTTTGGAGGGACGTTCCTGGTAACTTAGGTTTCCATTTACATTGCACATGAACATATATTATATTTTATTAAAAATTTCATATTTTATGTGTTTTTTGGGAAACCAAGTCATCAACCATTTCCGATGCAAGTCTGATCTAACCCTTGATTCCAAGTAATTACTACTTTCCTAAATCCAATGTTAATGTAATTAAGACAGACAAAAATTACTGGGGATACAATTTGACACGGCAAATGCAATCCGCTACTTGGGATTCATTTGCAATGGATTGCACATGCTTTGGAAAACTATAGACAAGGCAATTTTTTCTTCTTAAGCTATTAAATTTCCCTTCAGCCTAAATTACCTATATAGTAGCGAGCCCCTTGACGATCTTAACATACCCATTGCATCATTCGTAATCAAACTGCCTTATTAATGTTTGCATCTAATTGCCACAGTAAGAAGCCATCCCTTTTTTATTCTTCCTCCAATTCCTGATTCCAATGCTTCTTGAAAATCTACTCTTGCAGTTCTTCCAATGTGAACAAATTTATGCTCCAATTGTATGGTTTTATAAAAATATATTTTTGTACATAAAAACATGCCTCCAAGTAAAATGTTCAACCAGCTGTCTGAAACTATTTACTAAAGTCAAAAGAATGGTACATAGCCACTAGAGAGTGTGTTGCAACAAATTCCAATGTGACTTTCATTTGGATTAATGCTCAAAATTTTAGAGCAATCTAAACAAGTCTGCCCCAGCTTTTACATTGATAGTCATGACAGATGCATAGATTGCTATAGACCTCGTCAATTCGAAAAACTGCATTTGAATCTCATGGAAAATCTTAATTACCAATAAAATACTTTTTATGCTCTATCAATTTGTAGGGAGCAATAGCCATACCTAATTTTTACAGAGAAGTTATATCCCGCATCTGGAATATGGACATTGGTCAAGGAACCATAGGGAGAAGAAACCCTGATAGACGCCACTCTAACTACAGTAACAGTTGTATATGTAGTTAATCTCGTACTTCTAAACATTACTGCCACAGACCAGAATGAAAAAACATATTGACATCAGTGTCCCTAAATATTCAACACAACCATAAAAATGAAATGAAATTATTTAAATAAAAACTTGTAACATATGCAAAACTACCTTGTGTGACTCCCTCACCAACTGCTTGTGCTTCTCCAGATCGGTAATCTATAACGACAATGCCTTCATTTGCACTAGACCAGTAGCCATGTTCACCTCCATGTAAACCTGCTACATATGATGCATCATAACCAGGCAGAGTTAATATCCTGAAAATTAAAGAATTTTACCAAGGACTATAGAAATTTTGGTAAATATAATACTATATGCTCCAATTTCATGTATCCTCTTTATATCTTTTACCTTTTGGCTATGCCATGTCAACTTTTTCAATCAAATGTATTTATTATTAACATCCAAACTAGCTAAGGATTTCTGTTGTGTAACAACTACATGAATTGTTAACACTACTGTTCCCAGACTTCCATACTGTAATATCCAAATAAGATTAATATAATGTTACATGAAAAAACTGCATTTGTTATTCAAAATCGAAAAGATGTAAACACCTTGACAGTCAAATATAGATAGTTCTAAGTTCTAATACCTAGCCAATCTAAGAGGATAACCTAGATGGTTGATGATATAGATATTAGAAACAGACCCGATCAGTCCCAACATTCCCAAAAATCATGCCAATAAATTCTTCAACAAAAGGGCATTATCAAAAAAAGGAAATTCTCTTAAGGCAATAGTTACCTCAGATGAACATCAGGATAAACAAAACAAAAAATGGAAAGAGAAGTCCAAACTTAAAGCATTCAGCCAAACTGTTATATAGACTACCTTCACATCATAATATCATACACAGTCATGATATAAATTAAATTCTCAGCATCAAAAAGGAATGAACAGAAACAGAGGAAGCTCACCCTTCCCTGTGATACTGAAATTATGACGACCGCCAACATGGAAAACCGGATTTCGTGGGCTGATATATGCACCAACTCGAATCTGAACACCCGATATTTCAGGTCAGTATTCACCAAGAAAATAAAGATAGACTGAATGCAACAAGAAATTCACGGAAAAAATTGCTTGTCAGATTAAAAAAAATGTGAACGAGTAATATTACTCTTCTGAATTATAATTCTCTATTAAAGACAAACAGTGAGATGTGAGTGCACGTAATAAGCTACAGAGGTAAGAAAAATATTAGCACCAGCTATTCTGCACTGCATCAATGTGCAAGAGAAGGCAATTACCAGAATAAATTCACTTTGTTGTGGGTTATCTTGAAAAGTTAAACGAACAAGAGCCCTTCCCTGTTGCAAGGCCTGTATATAAAACACAACAATGTTTTAAAGATAAAGATTTGTAACACTGAAAAACTGGACTCAACACATATAAAAACTAAATGCTATGGCCCAGGAATTGCACCATTTTATCCTGCTTACAACACTCTAGAGGTACAGGGCAACGAAAGTGTTAGCTTCCATCAACTGATATCGAGCACAAACAGATTTACATATGATGCCAGTTAACTATTATTTGACCGCCAATTGTAATTGAACATAACGAGGCAAAATCCCAAAGGAAACTGAGTGTGTTAGAAATCAGGATGGGGACCTGGCTATAAAAAAAGAGGCCACACCAACCCGAGTAAAAGCTTTTAGCAAGTGTTAAATAAGATGACTATATGTCAGCAAAGATGCAATTCTGTAAATATCATTTCTGGGAATATATTGCCAAAGGGTTCAGAAAGAAACTTATCATAGATATTGAAGAACATCCTGTCAAGGATATACATGGACCCAATGTTATCAAAACTGAACAATTGACCAAACCGGTAAACCCCCCGAACTGGGATCCAGTTAGAACTGGATCAGAACCAATAAAAAAAATGGACCACACTGGTCAACCAAAAACATATAAAATATTCAAGTTCTAAAGAAAAACATGTGTATTCATATGCATCCATATGAAAGTCATTTATACACAAATAGGCAAAAGTTCTCATTCATATAACAACGGTGCACATAACCAAAATAGCACCAAGTGAAATCCATATCTGAACTGAAAATACGTCAACAAACAGGCCCTAGATGGCTCTAGCATAAAAAAAATATATGATACAACAAATACCTACGTATTGTTAAATATTGTAGCTCGGACAAATGTTCTAGCCTTCAGAGGTGTCATTGAGGATAAGAACACAAAGGAATTAATTATCTCCAAGCACATGTAATTTTTCCTAAGTTTCACATAGGAAAAAAATCTTAATTAAGTCAATTAGTGAATTTTAAATATTTCCTAAGTTGCAACTTAGGAAAAGTGGATAATTAATTGACATTAGTTGAGATAAGATTGATTTACATCTAGAAGTTTCAAAAAAGTTTCTAAGTTAGCCATCGATTGGATGAAGTTAAATTCTAATCTTGGCCATTCATTTGAGAATGAGAGATTATAAAGGGAAGACGATGAGCAGCATTGGAGATGCATCAAGTGTGTTGATTTGGGTGAGGTTTTAGTAAGACACCAGGAAGGTTTTAGCAGCAATAATTGAGAAAAATTTTGCATGTTAATTTTTACACTGCTCTATGTTGTTTCAATTACTCTAGCCAAACTCAATTCTTCAATTAGCAATCTTTCAACAATAATTAATATTTCCAATCATCAACAGTAATTGAAGATAAAACAGCAAATGCAAATAACAATAGGAGACAATCAACACATCAAGAAGAGACACCAGATTTGGTCAATGACAAGGGAAAAACTGTTAATTTTAGGTATGTTCTATGATGAGAGCAAATTTACTTCAATTTTCCATATTAGCTCAATAATAATTCCAGATTAGCAATCACATTTAGCATGATAGTAAAATCATTGTTTTACGAAACGGCCGGGTTGACTCCGAAACGGCCGTTTCGTTCCGGGTCACCCAAAAAAATTTCAACTCGGCCCTATGACCCGGCTCGGTGACCGGGTCAGCTATGACCCGGCCGAGTCAGCCAATGACTCGGCCGGGTCATAGCTGACCCGGTCAACCCGGCCGGGTCACGTCAAAAAACGGCCGTACCGTTTGGAACCCGCTGGGCAGCGTTTTAACTTAAAAAAAATTAATTTTTTGCTGATTTTTGGCTGATTTAGTTAGGGTTTGTGGACATGAAAAGGTTTATGTGATTAGTTAAATGCATTTGGGGTCCATTTCCCCCTCCCAAACTCTATTTAAGGGGCCCCTTGTCTGGCTCTGCCTCTGATGATGATGATCCAGAGATTGGTCGAGATGATCTTGGCTCCTCTGGCAGTAGCCAGTAGCTACTAGCCTCCTTGGTTATTTGTATTTTGTTTTGACTCTTGAGTCTTTGATCATGTATGACAGACTACAGTTGACTATGTATTTACTATTGCCATTGGCCCTTGGGTACACCGTACCATTTTGATATAATGGATTGGTTCATGAGCCTACTTTGATCATATGTTGTCTTCCATGTATATTATAATGTTGTGTGTTTGGAAACTTGAATGAAAATATTTAAAATTATGTTTAAACTATTTAAAATTATGTTTTTTTATAAAAAAAATAAATATTTAATGTATTTTTTACAACGACCGAGTCATTGAAATCGAGCCGGCCGAGTCATTGCCGTTTCCGTTTCCGTTTCCGAGTCGATCCTCGGCCGAGTCCGAATCCGAGTCCGTTTTGTAAAACATTGAGTAAAATGCAGATAGAACATAAACATAAATCGCAGAAAACAAGCCAAGACAAGGGAACACAAGATGTGGCGCCAGCCAGGGACAAACCCCAATGTGGGGAAACCCTTGATCAATTCTTCTTATGTTCTTCAATAGTTCAATAGAGAGAGAGATAGTACATATACATCAGAAGTCAACATTTTGACTTGACAAAATAAGAGCAGAGATCTTTCACTAAGAAGATAGCACAAGTGATTCCATCACCATGTTGCACCCATCACTGTGCTGCACTTCATTACACCATGCTGCACCATTCATGATCACTATGTTGCACCCAACAGTGTGTTGCATTAACCATACTGCATCGAACAATGTGCTGCATTCATTGTCACCATGATGCACCATCATACCATGTCCATCATCACTGTGTTGAACCATGCTGCACCATCACACCATGTCCATCATCATTGTGTTGCACCATCACACCATGTCCATCATCACTGTGCTACACCCAGTGTTGCAAGAACCATCCCCCACCAAGGATCCAAAGGCAGATCCGTGTCCTGTATGGATCTACCACCGATCCTTCGGCAAAACCGTGGATTGGAAAATCGGATCCGTGGTTCCTCCTTTTTTTGGCGGTTCCTGCAAAATTGGATTCGTGGGGGCCTGATCCACAGCTCCTACTGCCCGATCGGCGATTCCTATTTCCCGATCCGCGGATCCAGAAAGGGTCAGGTGCGGATCTGTGGAGGTTTGGGCGTGTATCCACCGCGGATCGCGAGTAGATCCGAGAGAAGCTGTACAGTTCCGGAGGGCTTTTTTTTTTTTTTTTGGGGGGGGGGGGGGGAATTTCGAACTGTTCTATGAGGAACAACACTTTCTGAATACTCCCAAGGTGCCCCTTGATGCTCCCTAGACACTTCCTAGATGCTCCCTAGTGGTAATGTTAAATTCTTAAAGTAAAAGTGACATTCTCCTTTATCTTTCAATTCCATCCTTTTACTTAAATTTTTAACATTACCATGAAATGACTCAGGGTGTTTGAGAGTGGTTCCAACCTCATCAGACTTCATATGGAGAAATAGAATTTCATATACCATTCAAAATTCAGCAAACTTGATAGTTTTTAGGATCAATGAGATTGTGGCATTTCAATGGATTATGTCATGTATGAGGGCATGCGATTGGCATTTAATCAAGAGCAACAAGCCCTATATGTATTCCAATGTTGGTGTTAATGATTGTTGAACTCCTTTGTCATGGCCTTAGCAATTATGTGCCCTTCACTCAAGTCAAAATCATTGATCAGGCATGTTAAGCTTTCTCTACCATATTATAGCACATGGATTACGCTGTTTGATCAAAGTTAGGCAATGTTGACTAAACTCCCTATAGAATTGAAGTATAGGCAAAGGCTAGACAAGAGAAGAGGAATCTAGATTGTAGATGGTTGATGCTGGAATAATTAATCATTGATGTACAATGGATGCCATATCTATCTTGATTTACATAAAAATATGCATGTTTTCATGTCTTCTACAACTAATTTGGTATTTTGGATGTTTTTTTTAATATAAATGCAAAAATATATATATATATATATATATATATATAGAGTAGACGCTTCACTTCCTAGATTTTTGGAAAATGACGCTTCTGCATCCTCTCTTCCAAAAAACGTCCTTGTTTCGTCCCCGCTTCGTGCAACATTGGTTGCACCATCACACCATGTCCACTCTGTTGCACCATGTTGCACCATCACTGAGTTGTACCTCATCATGTTGTACCCAACATCCTTCTCTTCATCATCATTATGCTGCTACTATACATTGTACTACACTACTACACCATGCACCATACTGCACCATGTTGCATCCATTGTGCTGCACTATAATACTATATCCAATTACCAGGCTTAGCTGCTTGCTATGGCTTGCAGCCTAGCAGAGAAGCTAGGCCATAATAGCAGACTCCTTCAACAGGTCAAACGAACAACTTCTCATTCAATCCTCTAATGTCGAAACAGTTGCTCTCAAACATACTTAATTCATGCCTTAGAACAATAATTTTTAACTATAGTTGCTAGGCTTCTTTGCACAACGAATTAGGGCTTCAGTATGTTAAGTTATGGTATATTCTATGCTTATAGCAGTTTACTTCTCTTTCTTATTATTATCCACAGATTAGCAATCACATGTACATAAAGTAAAGTGTAGATAGAACATTAAACGATAGACAGAAGACAAGCCAAGACAAGAGACACAAGATGTGGCGGCTAGCCAGGGACAAACCCCACAATGTGTGGGGAAACCCTTTGATCAAATCTTCTTTTATCTTCAATAATTCAGCAGAGAGAAATAGTACAATAAATCTAATTTATATCAGCAGTAGCAAACCCTAAATCATCAGCATCAGCATTAGCGGCTTCATCATCAAACTAGGGTAGACGATATCTCACAAACCGACCGTCAGATCGGCATGATTCCACCACCAAAAGTTGTGGCTTCCAGAGGAGGTTCAAATGAACCTACAACGCAGTTCAGATGAGGAGATCTTCTAGTCCACGCAGGTCAAACTTTACTTCTGCAGTTGCAGCTTCAGTTTCAGCAGCTTCCGGCTTCAAACTAAGGCAATCGATATCTTGTAAATCGTCCGTCGGATTGACTTGATTCCACCACCAAAAGTTGCGGCTTCCAGAGGAGGTTCAAATGAACCTACAGCGCAGTTCAAATGAGGAGATCTTCTAGTCCACGTAGGTCAAACTTTACTTCTGCAGTTGCAGCTTCAGTTTCAGTAGCTTCCGGCTTCAAACTAGGGCAGTCGATATCTTGCACACTGTCTGTCGGATTGACTTGATTCCACCACCAAAAGTTGCGGCTTTCAGAGGAGATCCAGATGGACCTACAACGCAATTCTAAGGAGGAGATCTGATGGTCAACGCTGGTCAAACTTTGGATCTGCAGTTGTAGTTTCAGGTTCAACAACTTCTAGCTTCACATGTGTGAGAGAGAGACCCTTTTCTGCGCAGTAGAGAAGAGACTCTTTTCTGCGCAATAGAGAGAGAGAGAGATGTGATGAGATGAGTGAGTCCAAATGAGGAAAAGTCCTCCTATACAACGTTGGTGTTTGAATAGATGCGACTGTTGGGCTTCTGAGCCTACCTGAGTTATACGTCGGCTTGATAATAATTCCTATTATCAGCCATGAATAAGATGACCCACATGAAGTTTTGCCCTAGTTGCCAATTTTAACACAGTAAGACTAAGATTAGGGCCTCTTCTAGGCCTCCTTGTAGCTATGTATAGGGCTGCTAAACTAAGTCTAACACTCCCTTTTAGGCCTGCGGCTAGTCTTCTTAGGACAGTGGATTAGTATCATTGTTGGACCTGTGATAAGGGCTTTAGAACAACAGCGTAAAACACTTGTTAGCACTGCGGTTAGGGCTTGCTAAAATGCCTCCCCTTCTGCATTCAAATCCATAATGAATGTGGCCTAGGACAACATATTAGGGCTGAGGTATAAATGTAGTTAGATCTCCTTTAGGGCTTAGATAAAGGTGCCTCCTTGCTTGCGTTAAAGTAGCTTCCTTTGCTATGTATTAGGACAGTGTTTAGACTTCTTTTGGATAGCGTTGAGTGGCATGTAGAAACTCCCGCCTTGTTGCTAGGAGACCCTCATCTTGACTGCATATAAGACAACGTAGATGCCTTATCCCTTTGACTATAAGTAGGGCTAGGGTAAATCCTCTTAGGGCAGCGTATAGACTTTCTTAGTGTCTAGAGTTAGGGCAAACTCTCTAGAGCAGCTTATTCTATTAGTGACTCCTCCTTCCACCAAAACACAAAGACAAGTGGAGAGGAAGAGATCACAAGAAGTGTGTGTGTCCAAATGACTAGCAAGCCACCTCCTTTTATACTAAAACGTTGAGCACAAGTGGGGCAATTTGGTTGCTGGCCGACCTTGACGAATTGTCCCATAACACATATAAATTCATATCTCCATGAATACATGTCAGAATTGGATGATTTTTAGATCAATCCTACACCTCTCAACGAGAGGAATCCAAGAAAAATATCAGCTTCCATGAATAAGTAGACCCACATGGAGTTTGGACCTAGTTACCAATTTTAACACTCCCTTTCAACTAGGGAGAACTCCATCTGCCAGACTGTACTATCAATGCCCTGCACTACTCTGCTAAACTATGAAGAAGAAGTGATAGAGAATGTATCATACCATCCTCTACTGACCCAAAGCTAAGTCACAGGACACGTCCTCCAAGGTCTCGTGTCCCGTATTTAACGTGTCAAACACAAAAACAGCCCTAAAACATGTAAAAAACGTTTTTTATCTTGTCTAATAAAAAGTAAAATGTATTCAAGAGTTTTAGTCATGTCCTAGTCCTGGAAAACAAGTATTCGGTGTCTAAAAAACGTTGCCCTAATGTTTTTTCTCTGGTTGAATACGTACCCCACGAAATCGATAGTTTAAAGCCCACACAATTAATTTTTCAGGGCTTTTTTGCTATTTTCCTCCGTCGTTTTCCTCCGATGTCGCTCTCCATCGCTGTATATTCGTCGTGTGGAGCCGAGTGTGGAACGAGTCATCTCCGTGGACTCGTGGAGCTATTTGGTCGCAGAGTGTGTGAGGTTTGGCAACTTGGCAGGCTACTGCGTGTGTGAGGTTCACGGGTTCCCATTCAGGTAAACCATGCTCCGTCGTTGTATATTCATCGTGTGGAGCCAAGTCATCTCCGTGGACTCGTGGAGCCATTTGGTCGCAGGTTCGCAGCGTGTGTGAGGTTTGGAAACTTGGCAGGCTGCAGTGTGTGTGAGGTTCACTGGTTCCCGTTCAGGTAAACCGTAGCCCGTACACAATATGGCTAATGGCACCAGGCATATATATTAATATATTCAATAAACGTCAATTAATGTGAGATTTTCGCTATTTTAATTTAACGATTGCATGAGAACATTGCAACACTAATGTCTTGTTTAGAAGATTTCAATTGGACAAGCAACATATCCATGCTGAGTTCCTGTTGAACTACATTTTGATTTTGCACACAGCCATAACACAACTAATAGTGTCCCAACTAAAACCAAAGTTAACTGTTGATCACTGAAGCTGGTAGGTCACATATCTTCTGGATTATTGACAGGCTCTTACCCCAGCAAAGAACTGTTTGATTGCCAAAATGAAGTAGTGCAAAATAGCCCAGGACTAATATTTCACACAGTCATTTCAACACATATCTGTTTACGAGTGACCTTGACACCTCCACCAATTGACAAGGATGCTACAACTGATGGGTTTGCAAGTGAGAAAGCTATTTAAACAGCCCATGGATACATTTCAATAACTATCCTCATTCTGCCAATGAAATACAGTAACAACTTCTCTACTTATCAGATTTGTTGATTGTTCCTATTACTTCAAGTTACCTCACCAGATGCAAGTGAAATGATCTGCTATATGCACCCCTACTAGAAGAAAGGGTAACAATCATCAACCATGAGCTAAATACACCAACTATATCTTACATAAACTGTTGTCTGGAATCTAGACTTATTAGACAGTTCAATCATGTCATTAATTATTGGGTACAATAAATCTGAGTAATAAAAGAATTACCACGAGTATGTATTGACTCATGGTTCCCTACATCAATCTCAACCATATCTTGCCATATAGATGGCTAATTTTTTACCCATTCCCATGCCTCCAGACCACAGAAAATTGTCTCTTTCATAGTCTTCTAAATACTAATACCCAAATAAATGGACCTTAATTCCTCAAAGGAAGAAGGATCATTAGATTTAAGATTAGGGCTATAAAAGGGGCATTGAAGGCGGCAGCCATCTTCCCAGTTCTCCCAGATTCATCAAATCTTCCTCAATGAAGTCTGAGAAACCTTAGAAAAACTCAATAGGCTAGTCATCAGGTCCTAGGTTCTTACTCTTTCATGAAAGGTATGAAGAACTGTTTGCAGTTCCTCTCTTGAAGCATTTCCCATCATCAGACTTTTTGTCCTGATGATGGATCCCCCTACAGAAAACAAATATTAAAATATGCTTGCTGAACAGAATTATCAAATCTGAAACAATGAAATCTGAGGTTTAAAAAAACAGTTATTTGATTTTTAGACAAGAAGTAAATATAATTTTAGACAACAAGAAAGCATTTTTAAAGTGGGTCAAATACTGTTTTTCAGATTTCACTAAAGAATCGATCATGTCTGGAGCTGCATTCTGGCATTGTGAAAGTTAAATTTATTGGTAACTCTGTTAGTGACTGTGGTGGTAAAAAAGGATTGAAATAAGTCTCTAGTATCCAATCAAGCACCTGTATGACAAGAACTGTCTTCTGTGCCTCACTCCCTAACATGAGGGAGTATCCATCATGCTCAAAACTTTCTGAGCTCAAAACCCCTGCAAATTTGTTTGTTGTTTTGATGAACCGTCTTCTCAACTGATGTAAGGAGAAAAGAAGTCTGATATATTTATAAAATTATATATAAAACCCAGATTCCAGAATGATATTTATAGCTAATTGTTTAACTTTAATCGTTTTTTTTGTAGGTGAAGGAGTGTGGACTTTATAACAGCAAGAAGATTAATGGCTCAATCATCCAAGGCAGTGGGCAGAGGTCAAAGGAAAGACAAGGGTGGTGCTTTTCATGGTCCCCCCCCCCCTCCAAGTTTTTCTGTTTCACCTTCTATTGGTCATAGTGCCCCAAGTGCTTCAAGTGAAGCTTTAGGTGCTTCTTAGCCGGCATTAACATATGATGATGCTGTAGCAAGACAATAAGCACAACTAAGAAAATACCCTCTCTGGAAATATGTAACCAAGAAGCAAGGGCCAAAGGTTGGTGCAGGAGAGAATGTGCTTTAGTCTTGTAATTTCTGCAAGTGTGAATTTAAGAGCACATACTTTCGAGTTAAGGGTCATTTGTTGGGCCTTCCTTGTGGAATTGGAGAATGCAAAAAGATCAGTCCTAAAGAAAGAATGGATTTGGAAATGGAGGATGCAGCTGGCTTTGGGAATGTGGTGGCAGCAAGCAGGAAAATGAGTAAAAATGAATATCCTCTTCCATTCTTGAGGAATGCTAATAGTAGTAGATTTGGGAGAGGGGCTGAAATTCAGCAAACAAAAAAGAGGGCAGCCCAAACTTGTGGTGGTCCAATGGACAAGATTTTTCAGTGTGAGAAGTGAGATGAGGTTGATCTTACAATGGCATTCTTTTTCTATCTCAACTTCATTTCTTTTAATGTTACACGGTCTCCTTTGTTTATTGAGATGTGTCAAGCTCTAGTTGATATCAATGTTTTAAAACTCCGACTCCGACTCCGACTCGGCCGAGGGTCGACTCCGACTCCGACTCCGACTCAGTATCAACTCGGCCGGCTCGATTTCAATGACTCGGTCGTTGTAAAAAATACATTAAATATTTATTTTTTATAAAAACACATAATTTTAAAGATTTTCATTCATGTTTCCAAACACACAGCATTAGAATATAGATAGAAGACAACATATGATCAAAGTAGGCTCATGAATATATCCATTATATCAAAATGGCACCCAGTGCACTGTCCAATACATACACGATGATGATATAGAGATCAAAATAAAAACACATAACCAAGGAGGCTATAAATGGCCTCTACAACAAAAGTCTGTGACCAGTACTACTGGTTACTACTAGAGTTTCCAACATCATCTGGCTCAATGTTACTTGGGAGTGGGAACGAAAGTGGGGAGCGAGAGCGAAAACGGGAGCGGGAGCGACATTTTCAGAAGCTCCCGGTTTGGGAGCAAATCCCGGAGGAGTTCGACAACCAATGTCACTAACATCAAGGTACATAGAGGGATTGGTGCTCTTGATTAAATATGAGTTCCATACCCTAATACATGACAAAATTCAATGGAAACATTGCAATCCCCCAATCCTGAAATCCTGAAAAACTGATAAGTCTGCTGGATTTTGAATGAAATCTAAAATTCTACTTTCTCCATATGAAATCCAATGAGGCTGGAACCACTCTCAAACATCCTGAGTCATTTCATGGTAATGTTAAAAATTTAAGTAAAAGGATGAAAATGAAGATTAAGGAGAATGTCACTTTTACTTTAAGAATTTAACATTACCATGAAATTTGAATAGCATATCAATACTAGGAGAGGGGAATGGACCCCAAAGACCAAAAAACCAATTAATAAAACCATTTGGAGTCCCCCAAACTCAGAAAAAAAAAACATAAAATAAATAAAATAAAAAAATTGCGTTTTTGGGGTTTACTGGCCGCATGAAGTGACTCGGCCGAGTCGGCCGAGTTAAGACTGACCCGGCCGAGTCATGCCATGACTCGGCCAGGTCAGTGTTAACTCGGTTGACTGAACCGGTTCGACGGCCGAATCACAAATTTTTTTACCGGCTTGGACCAACTCGGCGGAGTCAGTTCCGAGCTGGTCGGCTTTTAAAACACTGTTTGATATGGCTCCAATTGGGTATGTGCCTCCAAGTTCAAAGAAGCTTAGAACCACATTGTTGGTAAGGCAAGGAAGGAGGTGGATAAAATTCTACAACCTATTAAATCATCATGGACCTCATCTGGTGTCAGTGTTGTTTCTGATGGATGGACAGATACAACACGCCATCCTCTCATCAATTTCATGGTATATTCTCAAAATGGACCAGTTTTCTTGAAAGCAGCTGATGCTCTCGGACAATACAAGGATGTACAATATATGGGTGAGCTATTTATTAAAGTTATTGAAGATGTAGGCGTTGAAAGTTGTGTGCAAATCATCACAGATAATGCCCCTATTTGCAAAGCAGCTGTCTTGATTGTGTAAAGTTGTAAACTAAATATCCACAAATATTTTGGACACCATGCATTGTTCACTCTTTGAATTTAGTGCTCAAATCTATTGCTTTAGATGTGACATGGATTGGCAATCTTATTGAGGATGCACGCCATATCCGAAATTTTGTACAAAACCATACCAATGCCCTCACAATATATAAAGAGTACACACATCTATCATTGTTGAAGATTGCAGATACTCGGTTTGCTTCCTCATTCATCATGCTTAAGAGGTTGAAGGAGGTGAAGGCCGCTCTTGGGGCCATGGTTATTTCAGATCTTTGGTCTTTTTGGAGAAAGACAGATCAAACTGCTTCAAAAAAGGTAAAGGACACAGTGTTAGATGATGGTTGGTGGGAGAGGGTGGATCTTACCATAAAGATCATGAACCCTATCATTTCTTTCTTGTGGTTTGCAGACACGAACCAGCCCATCTTAGGAGAGGTTTATGAGGGTTGGGATTCCATGATTGAGTCTGTGAAGACTATTGTTATGGAGAATGAGTGCCTTGGATATGAGACATCAGCAGAGAGCTTATGGTCCACCATACAGGATATTCTTATCTCTAGGTGGGATAAGAACTGCACACCTTTGCATTGCTTAGCTCACTCTTTGAATCCCAAGTACTATAGTCAAGAGTGGCTCTATGGTGGGACCTCACACAGATACCCTCCTCACATGGATGGAGAGATTTCACAAGGGAGGAAGATAGCATTCAAAAGGATATTTCAGGATAGAGCATCTTTTCTTGAGGTGGAGGAAGGCTTTGTAGAGTTCTCCACTGGCACGAGGAGATTTGGGGGGTAGGATGTACTTGGAGATGGGGGGTCAAAGGTGCCTATGCTTGGTGGGCAACTCATGGGGCAGCATGCCCTATTCTACAACAGTTAGCCTTGAGGGTCCTCTCTCAAATTACTTCATCTTTTCGTTGTGAGAGGAATTGGAGCACTTATGGGAATCTATATAGTTTGAAAAAGAGCAAGCTTGGGCAATCCAAGGCAGAGACAATAGTGTATGTGCACACCAACCTTCGTCTTATTTACAGGCAGAGACAGGAGTGGTTGAAGGGAAAGACAAATAAGTGGGATGTGTTTCCTAATGATATGGACTTGGACAACATTGTTGAGTTGGCATTAGCCAACATGGATCTTAATGACCCAGTGCTAGAGCCAGTGACTTTTGATGATGAGCCAGAGTATCTTGAGGGGTCATCCTCCACACCAACAAATGCAACAACAAATCTTGGATTGGGCATAGAGGAGGAGGATGGAGTACAATCAGATGGCAGTGGCAGTGATGGTGACTATGACATAGAGGACATGGACTATTGATAGAGTGATGAGTCATGGACTCGTGGCTCACTGGCTAGTGGCTAGTGACTCGTGAGTCATGACCAGTACCATTGACGAGTCACGACAGTGACGAGCTATGATATTCCTACTTATTTTGTATCTACTCTTTTGTATTTTCCAGTGGCATTCTCTCAGGAGTCAGTATCTATGTAAACAGTAATACATTTTGATTTTGATGACTTAATGGAAAATCTGCATTTTACGGTTTTAATATCTAAGTTCTAAATTTATAGTTAGTAGTTTCTTATGTGCTTGTAAGTTGTACATGAACAATGAACATTGAACATTCAAGAATCAAGACCAAGCATATCACATTCTAATTTCTAAATTCTGATTCTATTTATTTTTTTAAAATGAACTATGAACTTTGAAGTAATTATATTTTAATTTGATTAGATAAGCTGCAACTTGCAATTTAATATGGATCAAAAACTATATTTCGGTGTATATATATATATATATATATATATATATATATATATATATATATATATATATATCAAAACGTGTCCCTCATGTCCTGTTTCCGAGTCGTTGCGTTTCATATTGAATACTCGTATTTACGTGTTCTCCATGTCTCGTGTCCTCATGTCATGTGACTTAGGTCTCAGTTGATTCTCCAATAGCATCTTCCATTGAATGGAAGTCCCCTAGTAAAAGGTGGTCAACGTCTCCCACATCTCCCTTGTTGTTTCCTTCTCAGCCATGTATGGGACCACATGATCTTTGACCCCATCTAGAATCATGCATTTAGCCTTCGCCTAGGCCTCCTCGTACTTCTTCAATGGATCAGCATCGACTGGAACAACAACTACCTTCAAGGCATAGTCCCTGATGCGATTCTTGGATTGCCAAGATCCTGGCCTTCCAGATGACAAAACTAGTTGCTCCATCCAATCTGTCCTAATCCCTCAGTCCATTGATTGTCGTCTCTGCTCAACAAATATAGGATTGGTTCTCTTCTCCCTCTCCTGTTGTTAATCCACTCAAATCTAGATTTCTTCAGCGATAGAATCCTCTAAGGAACAAGCTCCTCTAGACTCCCTCTCAGTCCTGATTTCCTTCACGAAAATCCTCTGGCCAAATTTCGAATCACTCCTCTCCAATCCTCCTTTGTTGCTGCAACCTGGATCTAGATTTCTTTGGCTAGAAATCTGTCAAGGCAGTGACTCCCTCTACCTCGGCTTTGTCTCCACAGACATTGTTCTGCACCAACAGCAACAGCGTCCCACCAACTCCACTGATCGAATCTGCTATGCTCCTCCAACCCCAACAACTGATTGATTTGAGCCTCTCAGGCTCTGCGCTGGCCCAGAGAGCTGACGCAGTCACTGTGTGAGCTCGTCTCAGGTAGTGCGCCACCCTCCACTAGCTCAGAATGTTGATGCAGGCACTATGTGAGCCTCTGCATCACACGTCTGGCTCAACGTCAGTCCTTCAACTGCTCCTCTGGCTCTGAAAACAATGTTGTCACTTGGGACAGATGCTTCTCTGCAGCAAATTCAATGGATCTCTCGGCTGATATCTTCAGTGTCCTATGATCTGCAATGCTTTGACACCATGTGAAAATTTATGAATCTACACATCAGAAATCCTACTGCAATCATTGGTTTATCATCTCCTACTTGTTTTTACATTCAACAAGTTATTTAATTATTTAAACACTAATGAAAAACACTACTACAAACTACACTGACATACAGATCATGAGCCCCTTCTTGGGCTGCGTAGGCCTCTAAGCTGCCTCTCTGATGCTATTGTTGGCTCTCTACCTAGTACTTGTTGGCTTATAACTCCCTTTCGATCCAACTCTTCGCTACTACCTCTCTCACTGCAACTCAGATCACTTATTCGATTTTCTTAGCAAACCTCGCCCCAAAAAAATCGAATTGACTGATCAATTGGTGTATCTCCAACTGACCCTCAAACCTCCTCTTATACTTTTCCTGTTGATGAATCAAAAACCAAGATTAAGTCCCTAATCAACGGCTAAGATTAAAATAGACTTGATCCTCATCACTTAGAAGCTTCTCACCCATATTCTTATTAATACCCATTAATATTTTTATTTTCCTAAGTTTAGACTTAGGAACCCATTTAAAATATTAATTATTTTAATAACTCCTCACCCGGGTGGAATTTCTCCAAATGATTTATGGGTCTTGGAGATCTCATGTGTTCTAGCCCCTCCACAAAAATTCGGAGCTAGAGTACATCCGATGCTACCCAAAATCAACACAAGTGTATAAGGAAATTTTGTTTGAATTGTGTGTAGGATCCATTTGGGCGTGGAAAAAGTCTCATATAGATCAACTCACTCCCGGATTCAAAATTGCTCAAGACCTATTGATTTTAACTTCAAAGCTTTCATTTAAAAAGAAACAAGAGGGGAGTTCTCTTTCCCATATGTTACTTGAATCATTTATAAATTTAAATTTCATACTTCTTTTGATCTAGAGCTTTCAAAGATTACATAAGCTAATTAAGAGCAATTTTCTAGACTAGACTGTTGATTTGGGGTAGGATCGGATGTGCTCTAGTCCTCAAATTTTGTTGGGAGGCTTGGGCGCATGTATACCAAAGAACCCAGAAATCGTTTTGGGAAATTCCACCCAAAGACGATTATATTAAAATGTTGATTTTTAATGTACCTTGGACAAGTGGTTTCCCATGGGTTAGTCTCTACCTAGGGAAAAGTGTCCAAAATAATTATTTTTCTAAGTGTGACTTTATAAAGTGAAAGTGACTTTATAAGTGGTAAATTCAATGTTAAATTATAAAGTGAAAAGTGACTTTAGACATAAAGTACAATGTGGGTACTTTATTTAAAGGGTGAGTTAAAAAATAAAAAGTGAGAATTAAATGCACATTTATTCTCATCATTTGATCTAAATGAATCTGAGCCATTCGATCTTAGGTTTGCCCAAAAGTCATTTAGGGAAACAAACGGGGGAAAAGAAAAGAAAGATTGCATTCATTCTTCATGAGCATATTGGAGAAAGGAGGCTAAGAGTTGGAGAAAAGTTTTGAAGGAGAAATTTGTTGCAGCAAGCTGAAGGAGTGATTTTTGGACAAAGCTGGGAAAGCAAATCAAGGCATAGAAGACAATAGAAATTACAGTACGAACAACATTTAATGTTGTGAGCTGCACGTCGTTTGAGAGAAGTTTAAATTTTTTTTGAAAAATCAGTACAATCCGTACAGTCTGTATCCATATAGTACATATTTTCAGCTTCAAGTGGGCATGGTAATCGAGGCAAAGTGGGCACAGTTTTCAAGGTGGGTAGTGACGTTGGGCAAGCTAGAGAGACGCAGAGAGTGGAGTCTCGGGTTAGATACTTGTTCAGGAACGACTGTAATTTTTTCTCAGAAAGCCTTGTTCTATATTGTTGGGTGTAATTTGTACATGATGATTTTTGCTAAAGAATAATAAAACCCTCATCTGCTGCACCGTTTTCCCACAGTGGGTTTTTCTAGGGAGAATTGTCCAGAAATAATTGTGTTACTGGGATTGAATGTGTGCCAAATTTTACTTACATTTACTTTCTACAATGTTGTAATTGTGAACGCTGCAGTAGAATATGTTTCGATATTTGCCATAAGAATAAAGTAGATAACTTATTTCTAGGGTAATAAGTAGAAGAAATAATATTAATCACTGCAACAGGATTTCTATTTAGAAATTTTCACATAGACAAGTATGGGGCTTCACTCCCATCAATTGGTTTGGTCTCTTGTATATTAGTGTGTATTATTGTTTGTTCTTTTGCATATTCTCTCCACTAATTTGTTGATTTTTTTTGCAGCCTTTGAAAAGCAAATTCAAGTTCACTTTGGCATCAAGTTAGAGGAGGGACTTTTCCAAAACTACTAATTCATATTTGCAAGACCTTTGGCAAGCGTTGGAATCAAATTTCAAGGAGGTTGTGAGCCCTTTTGAGCCCATCATTGGCTAGGCCAAGTTCATTTGAAGGCTGTTTTTTCTCTCTAGGTCGTTTAGGAGAGACTTAACTTCTTTTCCTTATACTATTTCCTCTTCATTTAAATTCTGAAATTTATGACCCTGCAGTTATGAAGGTGGCTTTGTCCGGTTGTAGGAACGACGACACACATGGCTTGTAAGGATTAGGGGAAGGGTATCGCTAATGAAGACAAATGCTTCCTCAACCCCTCTTCCTTGCAGTCACCCCAATCTTTACCCCTTGGTAAGAGGTTGAAGGGAGAATCTCTCACCTAGAATAGACATTTAGTTTAAAATTTACCAAGATAATTGCATCTCACCTTAGCTAAGTTGCATATCATTCTAACTCATTTATTTTAGAGCATTTTCCAATTTACTTGCAAGTTTATTTCATGTACTTGTCATGGTGAATAGCCTCACTATCTATTGAAGTTATCATCTTTGTTGTTGAGTATCTCATGGCACTAATGGCACAGTCGTCATCTGTTTCCACTTCTTTCTCTGCCCTTGCTGGTGCTGCCTTGGTCTCAGAAGCCTCTCCCTTGCTCTTCTTCCCTAGACACTGGTTCGCATAGTGACCCAGTTCCCCACAGTGGAAGCACTTGACCTTAGAGAGGTCCTTCTTCTTCTGTTTCTCTTGCTTTCCCACAGATGATAGAGCAGCATCCTCCTCTTCCTCCTTCTTGATTCTGACCCCTTTACTGCTACTCCTCGCCTTGGTTAGCCGTCTAATCTATTCTTGACAAAGAGCTGCCCATAGTTCGTCCCAATCTGGAAGGTTCGACTTGCCCAGTAAGCTCTGGACAAATACCTCCCAATCCTTTGAGACTGCGTTCAGTGCGGTCCTCACCAAGATCTCCTCATCCAGCATGGCCCCTATTGAAGTCAGCTGATCCCAGATCCCTATCAATCACCCGAGGAAGGTATCTATCTGCTCGCCCGCCCTACATCTGGTATGACCGCAATTGATTTTCAAGTAACATCTTCCTCTACACGAAAGTATGCTGATACAACTTCTTCAGGGCATCTCACATCTCATTTGTCATACCCTTCTCGGGAATATGTGGTACCACATGATCTTTGACCCCGTCAAGGATGATGCACTTAGCCCTAGCCATTGCTTCTTTGTACTTCTCATTTTCAGCCGGGTCAACTGGGATCGCTATCATTTCAAGGCGAAGTGCTTGATGTGATACCTATCTAAAATGGATAAGATCCCGGCCTTCCAGACTACGAAATTGGAAGCTTCGTCCAGTCTATCTTGATCTCTCAACCCATTCACTGTCATTTCGTTGCTCCTCTTTCGACTATTTCGAGTCTCTCTACTCATCACCTAGAAGTCCTTTGATTGACTCCTGTTGAGTCTTTCAACTTCCCGTCTCGAAGTTCTTGGTTTGACTCCCTCTGAGCCTCAATTTCCCTTCTGGAAACCTCTCAGCCAATGTCGAGATACCCCACTCCGATCATTTGTGCAACTGCACCACTGATCCGGATTCCCTGGCTAGAAATCCTTGGCAGCAACTCCCTCCTCCTTGGTCTTTTCCTGTTAGGTACTGTTCTGACCACAGTACCCCACCAGCTTCGCTCTGCAACTCATCCACAACCTCCTATGCCTCAACAATCTGAAGGTCTGAGCCTCTAGGCTCTGCGCAATCCTGGCACCGACAAAATCTACACCTCCTGGCCACAGCGTCAATCCTTCTTGACTAAGAAAGATGATCGGGCATTGCGTAGGTCAGGTCTGCTCCTCTCTGCCTTTGCGTTGATCCTCCTCTTGGCTCGAACTGATGACGCAGGCCCTCTGCGTCACCCCTTCCTTGTTGCTTTCTGCTAGGAACAACTTCTGTCACTCGGGACAGCTGTTTCTGTTGCTACTGCTCTACTCGGCTGATGCCTTCAGTTATCCTGTGATCTGCAACCACGCTCTGATACCATGTTGGAATTTCTAAGTTTAACCCGTTAGAAATTCTTCCTGTACTATCTAATTTATTTCTTCCTACTTGTTCAATTACTTAATAAGTTATTTACCATGTAAATACTGAAATTAAATACAAGTATAGTATCAACACATACAAGTCATCAACTGAAAATAAACAAGCACACAAGTGACACCGTTGTTTTTGGACTAATGTCCTCGGAAAAACCCAATGCGAGAAAACCAGTGCAACTATTCAGAGGTTTTTATTATTATGCATTTTTCAGAATACAATCTAGGTGCCAGAAATGGCTCACCCAACAAAGAATGCCCTCGGCACTAGTACTTCTCAGTCGAAGACAAATATTCTGGCAAAATCACCAGATGAACGATCCCACTGCAACAACGCAGCTTATGTTGCTCTGTGTCACACTGATAGGAACTGCATCACCCTATCCAGCTCTCCAACTCCAGTCTGTCCCATGAAAAATCTCCTAGTGCTGCCTCTAGGCCCTGCATTAGCCTCTCTGGGCTCTGCTTCAGCCTCTGGAGCCTCTGCGTCTCATACGCCGGCCCTCTCTAGCTCTGTGCAACTCCTGGCTGCCTCTGTGTGGCCTCTGGTTGCCTTTGTGTCAACCTCTCCTGGCTTTTGCGTTGATCCTCCAGGTACTAACTCTGCCTCTCTACTATGTATTCACTGCCCCTCAGTTGCAACTTAGATCACTCACTCAATTTCCTCAGCAAACCCTGCTCCAGAAAATCGAGTTCTTGATCTCTCTCGGTGTCTTCTCCAACTGACCCTCAAGCCTCCTCTTATACTTTTCTCATTGGTCCATCAACGGCCGAGATTAAATCTCTAATCAACGGCTAAAATTAGATTTGGCTTGATCCATGACTTTTGGATCCATTAAAAATATTAATTATTTTAATATCTCCCAAACTGTTTAGAATCTGCCGAAACCATTTCTGGGTCTTGGAGATCTCATGTGCTATAGCCTCTCCACCAATTTTCATGGCTAGAGCACATCCGATGCTACCCCAAATCAACAGGCTCTCAAAAAATACGAATTGGGAAGTGGCTAGTCCAACTGAAAACTTCCTCGAATGCCCGATGATCTAAAAAAGAACTTTCCCGCAAAACTCAATCCAACCATTAAAATAGAGTGAAAAAATGATAATAAAATTCAGATAAATAGAGATACCTGCTATTACATTCAAATCTAAATTATCACTTAAACCCCAGTGACTGAGCAAGATACTTGTACTCAAATCACTCTTCAGAAGCTATCATTAATGGCTAAAAAAATTACGCATGAAAACGATACATCTTACAGTATTTCTAAGAAGAGTAACACCAGCAAAAATTAACCCCAAAGTCTTTCTTTATTATCCGTATAAAAATTTACATGAGAGCTTTTCGCTTAACACACGACTCAAAGGTCGGATGCATTGACTGACAAATGACTTCCTATTTAAAGATAAATCCTCCAACGGCTAGTTCGAGTGATTCTTGTCAAAACAACCGCGACCGTTGATGAGGATCAAAATTTCTTTTAATCTCATCCGTCGAAATTTTAAATTCTCGAGGAAATTTCAATTTTTCAATTAAATGCATTTTAATTAATTCAAAAATTAAAATTTTGAATTAATTTCCTCAAAATTTGGACTCTGACTCAACCCCAGGGACCAAAGGCTTAAAATTTAGCCAAATAATCAATTTACTTTAGTCTCGAGACCTTTTAAATTTTGATTTTTAAGGACAAACAAATTTTGCTTTCGAAGAATTTAAATTTACCTAGGACCTAGAATTAATTAAATTTCTGGCTTAGGATTTTAATTAAATTTTTGCCAGAAAATTTAATTAATTAACCTATGAGGGGATAAATTATTTTTCCAACCCTCAAGACACTTACATCATGACTTTCATATTTTTTACATCATAAGGAGGAAAGCCCATCTGTAATAGACCCTCACAGACTACCCATTTTTGCGACACAAATATAATCCAGCAGAACAAGCGATTTGTAATAAAATAACCTAACCAAATAGTTAGGAATATTCCCAAATCACTTTTACATAGACTCGATCTAGAACACTAGGACTTGCCTAAGATCCCAGTGACAAAATCCATTCCAGCTTTGGGGTAACACTGAAAGAAAACTCTGTCGACCATCCGAGAATGGATCGGTGAAACAAGAAACCTCCTAGAACGTAGATCATCACCGGAAAATTAGGTTTACCTAGGCAATTACATACACGACACAGATCTGCTAAGATTATTTACATTTTACACATGTAGAAAGGGTTTATATTATAACATGATCCTCAAGTTGATGATGATAGCTAGACGGCACGAACACATCAATCAGACGCTATCTCTTTTGCGAAAAAAGGGGTGTACTGCTATGGGTCGTCGACACGTAGTGGTCAACAGTATGTTTTTTTAATATAAATGCAAAAAAATATAAAATATAATATACATAGTAGATGTTTCGCTTCCTAGATTTTTGAGAAATGAAGTTTCCGCATCCCCGCTTCCAAAAAAGTCCCCATTTCGTGCAACGCTGATCCAAGCACTAAACTATATGCATGTATGCATTTCAGCATGATATTTAGAACAGCTTTCCAACATTTGTGTACACTGCCTTACATAACAATTCACAAGCATCCCCAACTTAAGCGGTAACTTGATTCCTATGCATAACAGAACTAGCAAATGGAAATGATTCTAATACAAGAACAAAAATCAAGTACATACAATCTATACATGAACTATAAGGGAAGCAGTAACAATGACTACATATATAGATCATACAAGAGAATGAACAGAAATTTATATTGCATATATGACTGCATCTATAGGAGAAAGCACAGAAGCAAGAACTATGTTAAACATAGTTGTTGGCATATATGCCATATATATCTGGCATATATGGCCTCACCTATAGGAGAAAACACGGAATGCACAGAAAGTTACTTCCATTGCAAATATGGCTTCCCCTATAGGAGAAAACACAGAAGGAAGAACTGTGTTGAACATAGTCATTGACCTGGAAGCATCCCTATTCAAACTGATATGTTTCAATATTTCACCAAATCTAGTGCATACTTATAAACATGAAGACCATATTTCCGTTACCATATCAATCTATAAAACAAATGAAAATATAGATACTCAACAAGGAAGTACAAACCTGCACATAAAAGGAACCAATGGTTGAAATGCCTTTGTTTTCAGCACCAGTCACTTTAACTGAAACAACCTCAGGATGGTCTGTGTCAACAAGTAGTGGGACAGCACCATGGGCTTGAAAGAAAGGATGCCCTACAAATAACACAACATAGTAGAACAAATTCCTATCAAATACAACTAAATATTTAGTCCTCTAGCAACCAAAGTTAGCTGAAAGTTCCAGTTCCATAAATTGTTTGTTTGAGACATCTACATACCCAGATCATCAAGATATGTAATATTAAGGTGCTGATGAGTGCCGACAGAAAGCTCAGCAACATGAAAAGGGAAATCTTCCGTCTCAATTCGAAAATGAGATATCTGATTGTAAAAAGAAGGTTGTTTAATCAAAATTTCAATGAGTACATTCACACTTTCTGTCAGATTACTTCATTAAAACACACAAAAGCATAAAACATCAATGACATAAATTATTGAAAAACATTTCAAAGATTTGGTAGTTATTAAAAAATTTAAAAGATTGTGTATAAGCTTAAAAACATGTTCAAATAGCATTTTACAGAAATCATATAGATATTATATGTATGATTTAAAGACAATGACAATATGGTTAGTAGAAATGAAATTTAGCTAGCTCTCAAATGATATGAATAAATGTTCATTTATTATGGAATGCCGCAATAATAACATAACAGTGCCAATGCTAAGCCTGATAATATCATCCAGAGAGGGACATGTGGTAGAGGGGTTGACTATTCTATCCTAAAGGGATTTTGGGAGCTAGTTATCGCAACTCTCCTATCATCAAAGGTACACAGACAAACCTCTCTTCAAAAAAGAAAATAGATGATGTGCAATTGCACATGAGGTTTGCGCTAGTAGTAAGGAACCATAGCTATCCCTCTACAATGGGTTTGGGAACCAGTAAGCCAAGGTGGTCTTCTCATCACCCATGCACGAGAATATAACTTCATGGATTTCCCACTGCTCAAGTTGGTTTCTACAGTATCTGTCAGGCTTTGAAGCTCCCAATGGTTGGGATAGGTTGGAAAAAGCTGTCAGCCTGTCACATATCTTGTAAACCTGGAGGTTGGTTACAAGGTATTCCATCTAAAAGTAATAGACTCAGAAAGATATAAGGCACAACAATTTTGATTTGTAAAATGAAAGAACATACTGAGAGACCCTATAAAATCTCTAAATATGCAGTGAAATGCACCCTAGATCTAATAGTACACCAAACTTATCAGAACTAGAAACATATTGAAACCAGAATACACCAAAATTAACTAGAACCAGCCAAAACAAAAGGTATAAAATTAATATAAGCAAAATTTGTTATCACACACAATATTCAAAATGTCTGCAATACAAAATAAATCCATGTAGACAGTACACAAAATTATAGATTGTATATAAGTAATTGCTTGTAGAAAATATGAGAGTACAATTGGGGTCCCATATATATACCTAAGCAGGAGTGCCCATTCATAAAGAGTCATTTCCTTTCATAATTATTAATTATATTGTATTAATTATATTATCATTATTATTTATATTTATTTTATACATAAATATAACATTGTCTTCCCCCTTAAAAATGCTTTGTCCTCGAAGCATATTGACGAAAAGGTTTTTATGCCTGTACTTTACTTTGAATATCTTTGCATGATCTTTATGCTGTCATGGTTGATGATACTAGACAATTAGAACTTCCACGCGCTAAGAAAAATTGTCGAACTGTAACATGATCTAACCATCCTAAATTGATCCTGTCTAGAATGTTGCACTAATAGGCTTCGCAAGATGAATTGTTATCATAAGACAAGCTAATACTAGTATCAATATTCTTCAAGATATATTTTAACTGTTTTTCTTCTAATTGATGTTGACACCCTAACTGGTCAATGTTATATATATATATATATATATATATATATATAATGTAAAACAATAATAATAATTAATTAATGATTAACTAGTAACTAGTTAATGAAAAGGTATGTCCCTGAGGGCGTGACCATTGGTGAAGAGGTACTTGCCTAGGGTATATAAGCAGGCCCTCATTCTCATGGTAATCATCTCATATCTTACATCACTTCTTTTATACAATATTCAATATACAATTATTGTCTTACAATGGATGTCTTTGTCTTCGAAGTACTCTGAAGATTATTGTATATGAACTTTGCTCGTTTCATTGGTATGAGAGCACTCCTCTGAGTATACAAACTTTCTTCGTTACATTGGTATCAAAGTTGTTCGATTCTCTAGCCGCTCAATAGCTGCACGAGAACCAGACTATTCTGGCCTTTGGCCATCAATCCTTCATCAACCTTGTTGTCATCACAATTGAAGTGTTTTGCTCCATAAGTTGGTGTTTCTCCATTTTTGCCAATCGGCCCTTGGCCATAACAAAAAATAAATAAATAAATAAATAAAATTATATATATATATATATATATATGAAAAAAATCAAATATACTAAAAAAAAAATTAAAATTAGAAAAAAAATAAATAAATTTAAAAGTCAATATAAAAAAGAAAAAACAAACAAACAAAAATAGTCAAAAACAATTAAAAAAAAGAGAATTTAAATAATAATAATAATAATATTATTATAAACAATCATATAAAAAACAAAAAATAAAAATAAAACGAAAACAAAAACAAAAAACTTAGCTCCGCCCCACAAGCCGTCATACCCACACTGCATAAAAAATTTCTCACTAGACTTATTGTTAGTCATTTCTCATTTCTCTGTATGGACTGCTAGATTTGAGCATCCACAGTTTTGTACTCAGATTTACTACTGCATAATAATAAAACTGTGTTGCACCAGTTTTCCCAAGTTGGCTTTTTCCGGGAACATTGGTCCAAGAATAACTATGTGTTTGTGTGTGTGCACATCTATTCTTCCAGTATTATTTTTCTTCCGTAGTGTTTTATTTTGTGAAGGATGCAGTGTATTAGTTTCGATATTTACCCTAGAACACAGTAAATAATTTGTTCAGTTTATTTAACAAATAGAAGAAACTTAATCCGTTGCAGGATTCGGGGTTAGCCGAATTTTCACATGGTATCAAAGCACAAACCGTAAGCCGGAGAGCTCAATAGCAGAAGGGGAGAGGAATTTCGAAGGTCTGCATAGGCAACAGTTCGAAACCCTCAGAGGCGCAGTTCTTTTGGCCAGGTCAATTTTTGAGAAAAAAAAATTAGTTCTTTGAGAGAGTAGACAGAGAATAAATTGTCCAGATCAAAGGTTACCAGAGGCAGAGGGAGCAGCCAGTATTTTCCTTGTAGAGTAGACCTTCAGCTATGGCACAATTATTTTGCAGCAGTTTGCTAGTGCAAAATAGCTTCACGAGGAAGGAAGAGCACACACTGAGGGAATTCTTTTCTCAGGGAACTTCTAGTCTAGAAGTTCGATTTTTCCTAGCAGAGCAATAGTAGTTGTGAGCAGATTTTCCCAATCCAACAAGAAGTGCATAGAGCCAGTCAACAACTGCGTAGAGGAGAAGAGGAGGAATTTGACTTTTTGCAGAGATGGCATCAGCAAGGTTGAGAGATCAGGATCGGTTGGATGGAGCCTCCAACTATGTGATCTGGAAGCCACGAATTTCCTGTCTTCTAGATGAATACGATCTCAAAGCCTACATTGATAGCATGGTAGTTGTACTCACAGATGTAGATCCACTAAAGGCATACAAGAAGGAGATGGCAAAAGCAAAGAGGTTGATTCTCGATGGGGTTCGAGAGCACGTGGTGTCTCACATAGCTAGCAAAGATACTACCCAGCAAATGTGGGAGGCTCTTGCTGCGTTATAACGAGGATCTTCCAAGTAGCGGAATGTTGATTTGGGGTAGCAACGAATGTTCTCTAGCCACGAAAGTTGGTAGAGAGGTTAAGGCACATGAGATCTCCAATACCCAGAAATGGTTTGGACAAATTTTAAACAGTTTGGGAGATATTAAAATAATTGATATTTTTAATGGAGTCCCTAAGTCTAAACTTAGGGAAATTAAAATATTAATGTGAATTAATATAAAACTATGTTAGAATGGTCCAAAAGACATGGATCAAGCCAGATCTAATCTTAGCCGTCGATTAGGGACTTAATCTTGGTCGTTGATATGTCAACGAGAAAAGTATAAGAGGAGGCTTGAGGGTCACTTCGAGAACACACCAAGAGATCAAGATTTCAACTTTCTGGGGCTGGGATTGCTAAGAAAGTTGAGAGAGTGATCAGAGTTGCAACTGAGGGGCAGTGAATACAGAAGCAGAGAGATAGAGATAGTGCCGGGAGGATCAGCGGAACAACCAGGAAAGTTGACGTAGAGAGCAGAAGTCGGAACTTCCGAGAACAGCCGGAACTGTCGGGAACTACCGGAACAGCAGGAAAAGTTGACGCAGAGGGCAGAAGTCGGAACTGCCGGGAGCAGCCGGAACTACCAGGAACTGTCGGAAGAGCCGGGAAAGCAGATGCAGAGGGTAGAAGCCGGAACTGCTGGGAGTAGCCGGAACTGCCGGGAGCAGCAAGAACAGCCGGCAAAGCTGACGTAGAGGGCAGAAGCCGAAACTGCCAGAACTGCTGGGAAAGCTTACACAAAGGGCAGAAGTCAGAACTGTTAGGAGCAGCCGAAACTGTGGGAAACTAACGGAACAACCGAGAACACTAACGCAGAGGGCAGAAGTCGGACCTGCCAGGAGCAACGGGAACTATTAGGAATTGCAAGAACAGTTGGGAAAGCTGACGCAGAGGGAAAAAACTGGAATTGTCGGGAATAGCCCGAACTATCGGGAACTGCCGGAACTGTCATGAAAGCTGACGCAAAGGGCAGAAGTCGAAACTACCGGGAACAGCCAAACTGATAGGAACTGTCGGAACTACCAGGACAGCTGACGTAGAGGGCAGAAGCCAGAACTGTCGAGAACAGCTGGAACTGCTAGGAACTGCCAGAACTGCCAGGAAAGCTACCGCAGAGGGCAGAAGAGGTTGATGCAGTCCCTATAGGCTGACGTGGGGTTTTTCATGGGCAAGATTGGAGATGAGGAGCTACCAGAGTGTTTATCCGGGGTTTCAATTGGAGCATCTGTCTCCGAAGGAGAGGTACTACTGCCGAGAGTTTTCTCTGTTGGTTATGCCAGATTTGGCACCCAGATTGTATTCTGAAACTGCTTAATAAATCAAACCCTCAGATAGTTGCACCAGTTTTCCCACATTGGGTTTTTCCGGGGACATTAGTCCAAAAATAATGGTGTCATTTGTGTGCTTGTTTCTATTTCCTTAACTTGATGATTAGTAATGTGTTGAGCATGTACTTGTGTTTATTTTTAGTATTTACATGGTAAATAACTTGTTAATTAATTAGAATAAGTAGGAAGGAATAAATCAGAAAGTACATGTAGGGTTTCTAACTGTTAGACTTAGAAACTTCAACATGGTATCGGAACGTGTTGCAGATCACAAGAGAACTGAGGACATCAACGAAGCGGAGCAACAGCAACAGCAAACAACTGTCCCAAGTGACAAAATTTGTTCCTAGTAGAGTAGCAGCAAGGGAAGGGTGACGCAGGCACAAGGGTGAGCCAGGAAGAGACAGCGCAAAGGCTAAGAGAGGCAAAGGCAGGCTCACACAGAGCCACGCAGACGCTAGGAGGGCTGACACAGTTGGCTGAGGATGTTGATTTGCTAGTGCCAGGATTGCAAAGAGCCTAGGAGCTCTCACCTTCAGGTTGCTAGGGTTTAGGAGGTTGTGGGTTAAGTTGCAGAGTGGAGCTGGTGGGGTACTGTAGTCAGAAAAGTACCTAACAGGGCAAGGCCAAGGAGGAGGGAGTTGCTACAGAGGGTTTCTAGCCGAGAAATCTAGATCATTTGGGCAGTTGCACAGACGATCAGAGTAGGGGGCATCTCGACATTGGCAGAAGGGTTTCCAAGAGGGAAATCAAGACTTGAGGGAGTCCAGAAGAGAACTTCTAGACGGTAAGTAGAGAGACTCAGGAGGAGTCACATCGAGAACTTCCAGGAGGGAAGCAGAAGAGCAGTATGGCACTACACGAAGTGAGACCAGGAAAGACTGGACGGAGTCTCAAACTTCGCAATCTGGAAGGCCAGAATCTTATCTGTACTTGACAAAAATCGTGTCAAGCACTTCACCTTGAGGATGATAGCAATCCCAATTGACCCAACTGATAACAACAAGTACGAGGAGGCAATGGCGAGGGCCTACAACATCATCCTTGATAGTGTCAAGGACCATGTAATACCACACATTGCCAAGAAGGAAACAGCATATGAGATGTGGGAGGCCCTAAATAAATTGTACTAGCATACTTCTGTGCAGACAAGGATGTTACTAGAAAATTAGATGAGGTAATACTAGATGAAGAAAGGAGAACCGATCGACACCTTCCTCGGTCCACTAAATGAGATCCGAGATCAGTTGACTTCCATAGGGGCCACGCTAGATCAAGAATTGATGGTGAGGATAGCCCTGAATGCAGTCTCAGAAGACTGGGAGGCATTTGTCCAGTGTATATTGGGCAGAGCGACCCTTCCACCTTGGGAGGAGATGTGGGCAGCTCTTCGCCAAGAAGAGATCAGGAGGCTGACCAAGACGGGAAGCAGCAGTAAGGGGATCAGAGTTAAGGAGGAGGAAGATGTTGCCCTAGCATCTGAGGGAAAGCAAGAAAAGCAAAAGAAGAAGGACCTCTCCAAGGTCAAATGCTTCCATTTTGGGGAACTGGGTCATTATGCGACCAAGTTTCCAAGGAAGTGTTGAAGTTTCTAAGTTTAGTTAGTTTAGAAACCCTTCAAGAACTTTTTTTGATTTATTCCTACCTACTTGTTATTTTCCTTTAACAAGTTATTTACAGAGTAAATACTGAAAATAAACACCAGTGCATACTCAACATATTACGGATCAACAACTAAAAGAAACAAGAACAAACACACCATGACACCATTATTTTAGGACCAATGTCCCTGGAAAAACCCAATGCAGGAAAACCAGTGCAACTATCTGAGGGTTTTCTTACTAAGAAATATCAGAGTACAATTTGGGTGTTGAAACTGGCCTACCCAATAGAGAATTTCCTTAGCAGCTATACCTCACAGTTTGAGAGAAATCTCCTGGGTAAAAACCCGAAAAATCCTTCCAGCAGTTCCTCAGCACAAAACTGCTCCGCAATCTGGACTGCATCAGCATCTCCTAGCCCAGCGTCAGCCCTGTTTCAGCCTTCCTTGGCCTGCGTCAGCCCCAGGACACCCTTCGTCAGCTCTAGGAGCCTCTGCATCTAGCCACGATGGCCTCTCTGGTGCTCTACACAACGCTTGGCTACCTCTGTGTGGCCCTGCCTGAGCCCTTGCTGGCTCTGCATCACTCTCCTTGGCTTCTGCGCTGCTCTCCCGGTACACTCTCTGCCTTCTCTGTTTCTTTGTACTCAATGCCCCTCAGCTGCTCTCCCGATCACTGATTCTATCTCTCTTAGCAAACCCCGCCCTAGAGAATAGAATGATTGATCATCTGGTGTGCTCTCCAAGTGACCCTCAAACCTCTTATACTTTTCATGTTGACATCTTAACGGCCGAGATTAAGTCCCTAATCAACAGCTAAGATTAGATCTGGCTTGATCCATGTCTTTTGGACCACTTTAACACAGATTCATATTAATACACATTAATATTTTATTTTCCCTAAGTTTAGACTTGAGGACTCCATTAAAAATATTAATTATTTTAATATCTCCTGATCTGTTTAGAATCTGCCCAAACCCTTTCTGGGTATTGGAGATCTCATGTGCCCCAACCTCTCCACCAAATTTCGTGGCTAGAGCACATCCGATGCTACTCCAAATCAACACTCTCTCTTAGCGAGGACTGTGATCTAGCAATACTCCTCACTGAGTATTACTCTGATCATCCGACATCGGTACCTGTGTTGATCTAGGCCTTCCTGCCCAACATCCTCTACATTGTTGCCTCTTGTACTGCTGCCCATGGTTTTGTCACTGCCACTACTGCATCTATACGACAGCTCCCTCTGCATCCGTGTTGCTACTGGTCCTTCCTCCCAACACTGCATCTACATTGCACCTCCTCTCATCATGTTGCATCGTGCTGGCCATTGCTGCACTGCAACTCAGTTACTGAGAAGTAAGTAACTGATCTCCCAACTGACCTCCTTGTTGGGCTAGAAACACCCTCTGATGTTGAAGCTCCCTCTACCGCTGACAAGTACTCCCTCTCTCTAACCTCTACGGTGCTGCAACAACTCCCTGCATCTCGAACCGTTGCACGCCTCATTGTACCTTCCTGCACTGGTGCAACACTCCTGTGCCTCTCGCACTGCTGCAGCCTGCTAGCTGTGTGTTGTCTCGAGACTCCTGCATTGTAGCTCCCTCTGCCGCTCCATTCGCATTCATCTCTACCCACTCAGCCAGTCCTGCTACTCCTCGTCGGGGCTCCCGTAGCAAGGTCTAATCCAAGAGGCTGGGTACCTCAAGGATACTGCCCCCCATCGCCTGTAGTCCGCCTAACAACAGCTCGATGTCTCCCCACTTCCGTTAAAGTGGCGCATGTGCACTCATGGCACAATTATCGTCTGTCAAAACTTCCTTCTCTACCCATGTTGTCGTTGCCTTAGTCTCGGAAGACTCTCCCTTACTCTTCTTCATTGGGCACTGGGTCGCATAATGACCCATCTCCCCACAATGGAAACACTTGATCTTGGACAGATATTTCTTCGTCCACTTCAGCTGCTTTCCCTCAGATGCTAGGGTCACATCCTCCTCCTCCTGTTGTACTTTGATCCCTTTGCTACTGCTACCTATCTTCGACTGTCGTCTGATCTCTTCCTGGCGAAGAGCTGCCCACATCTTGTCCCGAGGTAGGAGAGTCCCTCTGCCCATAATGCTCTGGACAAACACTTCCCACTCTTCTGAGACAGCATTCAAGGTTATCCTCACCATAAACTCCTGATCCGGTGTCGCTCCTATAGCAATCAACTGACCTTAAATCTCATTCAGTTCTCCGAGGAAGGAGTCAATCGTTTGACACTTCTTCATCTGATACGACCTCATCTGGTTCTCGAGCAGCATTCTTCTCTGCACAGAAGTATGTTGGTACAGGTTCTTGAGAGCCTCCCACATCTCAATTGTCGTTTCCTTCTCAGTTATATGTGGTACCACATGATCCTTGATCCCGTCAAGGATAATGCACTTGGCCCTCGCCATCGCCTCTTCGTACTTGTCATTATCATTTGGGTCGACTGGGATAGCTATTGTCTTCAAGGCGAAGTTCTTGACACGATTCCTGTCAAGCACTGATAAGATTCTGGCCTTCCAGACTGCGAAGTTCGATGCTCCGTCCAATATATCCTGGTATCTTACCCCGTGTAGTGCCATGACACTCCTCTACTTCCCTCTTGGAAGTTCTCTGTTCGACTCCTCTGAGTCTCTACTTCTTCTCTGGAAGTTCTCTTCTGGACTCCATCTGAGTCCTGATTTCCCTCCTAGAAATCCTTCTGCTGCTTGTCGAGATGTCCCCTACTTTAATCGTCTTGTGCAACTACACTGCTGATCCAGGTTCCTCAGCTAGAAACCCTCAGTAACAACCCCTGTGGCCCTGCTCTGTCAAGTACTGTTCTAACTATAGTACCTCATTAGCTCCTGTAGCATAAAAATTTATGCTACATTTGGTATCAGAGCAGTTCAGTCCTCTAGGTTGCTTAACCGGTGCACAGAGCTCGTTCTCCGATCCAGGTCCTTGGCTATCAAAATTCGTCAACCTTGTTGCCGTACAATTGAAGCATTTTGCTCAGAATTTGGGAGTTTCTCCTTTTCTTCGTTTTTCTAGGCCTTTAGCCATAAAAGAAAAAAAAAGAAAAAAGGAAAAAAAAAAAATTAACCCGAAAAAAATATAAGTAAATAAAATAAAATAAAAAAGAAGAAAAAAAAAAAGTAAACGAAAAAACAAAACAGATACAAAATCTCATACCAAGTATATTTAAAACTTTTTACAAGGAGAAGCCCGTGATTTTAAAAACAACCCATGGTAATTGCCCATGGTATTTTAAAAAGTTAAAAAAAACAAAAACAAAAAACAAAAGGAATACGTCTCATACCAAGTATATTTAAAACTTTTTACAAGGAGAAGCCCGTGGTTTTAAAAACAACCCATGGTAATTGCCCATGGTATTTTAAAAAGTTAAAAACAAAAAACAAAAGGAATACGTCTTACTTTTTACGTGGAGAGTATTTTAACGGAGGTTTTAAAACAACCCATGGTAATAGCCCATGGTATTTTAACATCGTGACTGTCAGTGACCTTTATATTTATTAAGTGTGGTGACATCATAAAAGTTTATATTAAGTGTGACTTTTAAATTAAGTGGGGTGACATTAAAAGTTATCAAGGGAGTAATTAAGTATATAAAAAAAGGGACCAATTTATTATTTAAAAAAGGAAGTGAAACTATTATTATTATAAGATAATAAAGTTATTTTGAAAAAAGGGTCGTAATATAAAAAAATACATACATATATAGATAGAACTTTGTTCATAAAAATTTTGAAGCATGAAAAGACTAATAGCTTGTAGATTTAATTGTTAAAAATACACACAGGTATTTAAAATAATTATTTATTAATATATATAAAATGTATGAGATGATTTAAATGTACAATAAGGACCCTGCTTTTATACCTCAAAAGGTGACCTTTTGTGAATGGGCATGTCTTTTAGACATGCCTTTTCACTTAATTTAATGACTGGGGTTTTCTTCACTTAGTCGCTGACGTATACAACTTGGTCATTGATTCGTCAGGTAGCTTATCAGTAATATTCCCTTGGATTTTATATATATATATATATATATATATATATTACTAATAACTCTCTCTTTCTTTATATATATACACACACACACATATATATATATATATGTATATATTAATAAGACCTTTTTTTTTGGTTATAAATTATATATATATATATATATACATATACTATATAATTATAAGTTACATTTATAATGTAATTATAATTATATAATATTTTTTTTTTTAAATTCGTTCTATTATACCGCTACAACCTTCGTTTTCTGCAACCATCGTTTCTTATAGATACGGGGTCACACCTTTTAACTACTCCATTCATGTTCATCATTTCTTCATTCTTGTCACACGCCAAAAGACTTGTATGACGCGGGCAGGCTCAAACCCCATGGCTGTGAGGCACTCAATTGCCTCACATTCCTCTGGACTTAGATTAGTGGCTTCATCCATTCCTCCAGCAGTCTCGTCTTTAGCACCTTAAACAGATTCAGTAAGTAGGCGAAGAATATCAGCCTAGTGATCTTGAATAAATTTCATCACTCGAGGAAACTTTTTGCTTAGTCTCTCAATCATGGGCTGCATGTTAGGATATTCCGACACATAGGATATAGTTAAGTTCAACTTGGTCTAGTTTAGAGTTAGGTATAGAGTTAGGTAAAGTGTGTTTCTTTACCGTTGTACATATTGTAACTTACAATCCGACGGTCACGATATGTAGTGATCCGACGGTTCACTCTCACCTCGGTATTATCGACACTTGATCCGTGGCTTGACACCCGATTGGTCCATGAGTTCTATTTAAAGCGCATGGAGGGTCATTGTTCGGGTAATCCGTGCATGAGAGAAGCTTATGTAAATTTTCATTCTTTGATTAATAAATTGTCTGTACCCACGTTGGGACAGGCCGTGGACTGTTTCCCTCCTTGCACTCTGAGGGTTTTAACCACGTCAAAAATACTGGTGTATTGATTTGAGATCTGGTTGTGAGCGGTGTCCTCTTGGTATTCTTTCTGAGGAACTTACCCTGTAAATTCCTACATGGTATCAGAGCTATTTGAGGGCCGCGTCCGTTGGTGATCCAAATCTGAAGCCGGTAGAACTGCATGCGGCTGTCGTTTCCTAGATCTGCTGTTTCTGACTGCTTTCGGGCCGAGAGGACTGCTCTGTTGCGTTCGGAGCATCTGTTTCAGTGAGGAACCCCTTTCGTTTCACGCGAAAAGGTTTCCGGTAGCCCTAGCTGCGTCATTTTTCAGATCGGGAGGTATACAGTTTTTTTTTTGCAGTTTACTGTCATTTTCTCTCTGCTTATTTCGGTTTCGGTTTATTTAGCCTTTTTTTTCCGGATCTATACCTTTCATTTCTGCGTATGCTCTTTGCCCTGCGACTCTGTGCGATCTGGGCAAATCAGAAACAGAAAGAAAGGATTTTTCTCATGCGTATGCTCTTTTCCCTGCACCTTAGTGTGATCTCGGAAAATCAGAAACATTGAGAAAAATATTTAGTTTTTCGGCTAAAAGCTAACTTTGAGATTTTTTTTTAAAATTTCTAGTTTTTTGGCTAAAGCTAACTTCGAGCCGTAAGGTTCGTTTTTCTTTGGATATTCGTGTTGGGTTTTGTGTTTTGTGTTTTGTAGGGGAAAAGAGTCTTCCCAAGGCAAGCACGCAAATCGAGGCCCCCCCCCCCTCTCTCTCTCTCTCTCTCTCTCTCTCTCTCTCTCTCAAATATTTTGTATAGATCAATTGGTTAAAAGACCTTTTAAGAGAGTAGAGGTCTTGGGTTCAAGTCTCCATTTTGTGGGGGCGGATTTTTTCATTCCCGCACATTCGCGCACTTTGCCGGCAACGTCAACAATTTTTTTTCAAAAAGCCATAACTTCTTCATCCGGAAGCCTTTTTCAGAGCCGTTTTTTTTAAAACCGCCTATTTTTTCGAGATCTATCCATTGGACCACTTACTTTCAGCATCTTCAGCTTCAGTTGTTTTTCAAAAAATGGAAAGTCCATGCCAAGTCATTCTTGACAGCACTAACTACTTCCAATGGGTAGCCTACATGGGAGATTTACTTAGAAGTAAAGGTCTCTTCAGAATAGCCACAGACCAAGAGAAGAAACCCAAAGATGAAGACAAGGCCGAAAAATGGGAAAATCGACAAGATCAAGCACGTGGTTTGATAGGAATGTCTATTTCTCCTGATCTTAGATTCCACATTGCAGAAATTGAAACTCCTCATGAAGCATTAGAAAAACTTGCTAAAGTTTTTGGGATTAAAAATGAAATTAGAGCCCATCAACTTGAGAATGAGTTGCTTACTTTGGATCCTAATAATTTTTTTTGCATTGAAGATTTCTTGTCCAAATTCAAGACCCTTAGATATCTCTTGGAAGGTGTTAAAGTTAAGAAAGAAGATGGTAACCTTATTTATTCCATCCTTACTAAGTTGGGACCAGCCTACTCTGTATTTGTTTCCACTTTCCATTCTACCAGGGAAGCTTTCATTTGTCAAGGCAAAGACTACAAGCCCCCTTCCTTTGACTCCTTTTGTGATTCCTTAATAAGAGAACAAGAAAAACTCTTACACCTTGGTCTTCTTAATCTTGGAAACTCTTCCTCGAAAGCGTTAGCCGCCCAGCAGCAACCAAATTCAAAGAATCCTAAGAAGTCTTATCCTCAAAGGAATGGTCCTAAACCAACTCAGCCTCAAGATGAAAGATCATTTCAGCAATATGACAAGACCAATAAAAACAAATGGAAGAAGACTGACAGACATTGTAACTTTTGTAATCGAGATGGCCACTTAGAATCTAAATGCTTTAAGAAGATGGAAGCCTTGGAAGCCGCAATGAAGAAACATAACATCCATCTGGAGCCTACTTCAACTTCAACTTCCGGAACGGCATTTTCTGCATGTCATCGTCAATCATCTCAGTCTGGTTATGCATTAAATGTATCTTCTTCTTCTTCTCATTCTCATGAGTGGCTCATTGATTCTGGAGCCTCTTGTCACATGGCCAAAAACCAAGCCATGTTTTCTTCTTTAAATGATTGTAACACCAAAAATATATATGTTGGTGATGATAGATCTCTTAATGTTGTAGGGACTGGAACTGTTCATCTAGACAATGGTCAGTTCAATGATGTATTATGTGTTCCAAACTTATCCTGCAACCTTCTATCTGTCTATCAGATAACTCATTCAGGTGAAGGTAAAATTGTTGAATTTTCACCTCATGATGTTGTAATCAAGGATCTAAAAGATCCTAAACAGATTCTAGCTACTGGTCTTGCTGATGATTCCAAAAGGTTGTATAAGTTTCACAACTTTGGGTCATCCCATCTTCCCTCAGTATTTGTTGCTCATAATGATGAAGTGAGCAAACTTTGGCATGAGCGGTATGGTCACTTAAACTATCGCTCCCTTCAGCATCTATGTAAAGAAAACATGGTGACAGGTCTTCCTATGGTATCTTGCAAAGATGGTGTTTGTTCCGGATGTGTACTCGGAAAACATCATCGGGACAGTTTTGACAAACGTGCCTCTTGGCACGCCTCAGCCCCTTTACAGCTTGTGCACAGTGATTTATGTGGTCCTCTTCCTGTTGCTTCATTCTCTGGCTGCAAGTACTTCTTAACTTTCATTGATGATTTCTCCAGACGCACTTGGGTATACTTCTTAAAACTCAAGAGCGAAGTATTTACCACCTTTTTGGCCTTCAAAGCATTCGTTGAAAAACAATCTGGACATCAAATTCTTAAGCTAAGAACTGATAATGGTGGAGAATATGTTAAAAACGCATTCATCAACTTTTGCACCGAAAATGGAATTCAAATGCAACATACTGTTCCATACACTCCACAACAAAATGGTGTAGCTGAAAGGAAAAATCGCACCTTAAAGGAAATGGCTAATTGTATGCTGCAATCTAAAGGACTCAGTCTTAGTTTTTGGGCCGAAGCAATTAATTGTGCAAATTATATAATCAATCGCACTCCTACTAAGGTTCTAGAGAATATCACTCCAGAAGAAGCTTGGAGTTCCATTAAACCAGATGTAAGTCACTTTCGTGTGTTTGGAAGTGAAGCATGGGCCCATATTCCAGATGAAAAGCATAAAGCTTTAGAACCTAAGAGTGAGAAATGTACTTTTGTTGGATATTCTGAAGATGTAAAAGGTTATAGACTTATTCCATTTAAGTCCAAAAATGTTATCATTAGAAGAGATGTAAAATTTGATGAAAATAAATCGGCCTGCGAGCCTAGTCCGGCGGATGTGCCACCTCTTCCTATCTCTTCTATCTTTGAAAACATTTCTTCTTCTGATGATGAAAGCGAGGATGATAATCCTCCCCCACCTTCTCAGGATCCTCAACTTCCAAGATGGGTCCGTGCTACTCGGGATGCAGCAGGTGATCTTGCCGGTGATCCTACAGATCAGCGACGTACACGTTCTCAGTTTGAAAGAGCCTCTTCTTTACTGGCTCAAGCTCCAGTAAATCATGATCCTGACACTTTTGCAGAAGCTTCAGGCCATCCACATTGGGAAGCAGCTATGAATGAAGAATATCATTCATTGATGACAAATGATACATGGGATCTTGTTCCTCTACCAAAGGGACGCAAACTTGTTAGATGCAAATGGGTTTACAGAACCAAGTATGGACCAGATGGGAAAGTTGATAAACATAAAGCTCGTCTAGTTGCTAAGGGCTTTTCACAGGTTGAAGGCATTGACTACACTGAAACCTTCGCCCCTGTTGCCAAAATGAACTCTATCCGCCTTGTTCTTTCCCTTGCTGCCTCTTTAAAATGGGAAGTCCATCAGATGGATGTTAAATCTGCCTTCTTGCATGGGGACTTGCAGGAAGAAATCTATATGGAACAACCCATTGGCTTCATACAAACAGACTCCAGCCTTGTTTGTCGACTTAAGAAATCCCTTTATGGTCTCAAGCAAGCTCCTCGGGCTTGGTATGCCAAAATGGATAGCTTTCTTTTAGAATCTGGCTTTTCTAGGTGTCATTCTGACAATACTGTCTACACCAAGAAAGTGGGGACTCTCTTATCATCCTTGTTCTTTATGTTGATGATCTTATCCTTACTGGTAGTGATCCCAACCTTATAAACCATGTGAAGTCTATCCTTAAAAAGAAATTTGAAATGACAGACTTAGGACACTTACACTATTTTCTCGGTCTTCAAGTCTTGCAATCCAAGGAAGGTATTTCCCTTTCCCAGTCCAAGTATGCTTGTGATATTCTTCGTCATTTTCACATGGAAGACTGTAAGCCAGCCCCTTCTCCCTTTCAGTCTGGAGTCAAACTTTCAGTCTCTTGTACTTCTCCTGAAGTTGATGCTACCTTATACCGTCAACTTGTAGGAAAACTCTTGTACTTAACCCATACTCGTCCTGATCTTTCCTTTGCTGTTGGCCTTGTTGCTCGTTTTATGCAAAACCCCCGTGAAAGTCATTGGAAAGCAGCCAAAAGAATACTTCGTTATGTTCGAGGTACAGTACAGTTTGGGATTCATTACAGTGCCAAAGCAGCTCCTCTGTTAGTTGGTTTCACTGATTCTGATTGGGCTGGTGACCCTGATGATCGGAAGTCTACTGCCGGTTATGTCTTCACTCTTGGTTCAGGACCTATTACATGGGCTTGTAAGAAACAGGCTGCCATTTCTCTTTCGTCAGCAGAAGCAGAGTATCGTGGTGCCGTGGAAGCTAGTAAGGAAGCCTTGTGGCTTCGTCAGATCCTATCAGAGTTTGGCTTTGAGCAGCAGCATCCAACCACACTTTGGTGTGATAATCAAAGTGCCATTCAGCTATGCAAAGATCCAGTTCAGCATCAGCGCAGCAAACACATTGAACTACACATGCACTTCATCAGAAAGCTCATTCATGACCATGTTCTTGAAGTGCAATATTGTCCAACAGATGATCAGGTTGCAGACATCTTCACAAAGGCTCTCACAGAGGCGAAGTTCACTAAACTTCGATATATGCTTGGAGTTCAGGAAGTTGTCACTAAGGGGGGATAGGCTCTAGTGCCTCCTTCCTTCTCCTATTGTGTCATATTTGTAAATCCTTCAATCCTATCCCAAGTTGTTCTTAAGGGGGGATGTTAGGATATTCCGACACATAGGATATAGTTAAGTTCAACTTGGTCTAGTTTAGAGTTAGGTATAGAGTTAGGTAAAGTGTGTTTCTTTACCGTTGTACATATTGTAACTTACAATCCGACGGTCACGATATGTAGTGATCCGACGGTTCACTCTCACCTCGGTATTATCGACACTTGATCCGTGGCTTGACACCCGATTGGTCCATGAGTTCTATTTAAAGCGCATGGAGGGTCATTGTTCGGGTAATCCGTGCATGAGAGAAGCTTATGTAAATTTTCATTCTTTGATTAATAAATTGTCTGTACCCACGTTGGGACAGGCCGTGGACTGTTTCCCTCCTTGCACTCTGAGGGTTTTAACCACGTCAAAAATACTGGTGTATTGATTTGAGATCTGGTTGTGAGCGGTGTCCTCTTGGTATTCTTTCTGAGGAACTTACCCTGTAAATTCCTACACTGCAATATTTCAGGGTTAGCCTGCACAAATGACCACAGAGCTTGGAAGTGTGGGTTAGTTCGTAAAATGTTAATAACCTCAAAAAGGACTTGAGCAGTGGCCGAAGCCCCAGATCCGCTTCGCATCGTGTTAGGGAGACTCTGCGGAAAAATATTTGAGTGGCTTGCATTATGCCTTCTCTCAGCTCTCTCTTCGATATCATTTTCATGTTTTTTTCCATTCTGGATTCTTCTCAGCCAAAACCTCTTCACGAGGTCGCGCAGATCCGAAAGGACTTGGCTTCGTTGTCTTTGGCGCATCGGAATCAACACCTGGACTCAAAGCAGGTGATGCCACAGCTCTTGGAGGATTCAAAATGAGCCGAGGCCATTCAGCAAGACGATCGTCATCTCTGTTTGATTCTTTAAACGAGCTCTTGCTACCCCACCTGTCCGAATCCGATGTCATATTATAGCTAGATCACAAGCCCATGGACTTCCGATATGACGGTGCGCTGGGAACAAAAGTCTTTCCACTATGCCAATTATCAGCTTCGTCAACTCTAGAACCACCATCAAATCCTTTAGAACTGCCTTCAAATCGATCCCCGTCATATCTCCGCCGTTCGAAGGAACTTCCCGAGGATGACATAGGTAACAAGGATTTCTTCGCACTGCCCCAATTATCCACCTCGTCAGCCCTGGAAGGCATATCCCTATCACCGTCGTCTCTAGACTGTTGCCCTTGTCTTCTATCATCATCAAAACCCTCGTAACCCTTCCTTCCAATCAGACCATAGTGCCTGCCATACGACAAAGTAATTGAACCATCCTTAACAGTCGATCCTTCATCCCCATTTCCATGATGAACATGTGCTACAGGCATCCCTGCTAATGATGCTTTCATTTCTTCCAAGTGCAACTCATATGCTAACTTTCTTTGGCGTTCATCCTTCCTCCTCCTTCGTTCCAGCTTAGCATGATCACGCTCTGACATAGGAGGACCATCCTCTATTTCAGCCTTCTTAGGAGGAGGTTCCTCTTAGACACAATCCATCATACATCCAAACAGGGGTTGTAAGACTTCGAACAAGTTCCTTCTTCCCTGTTTGTTCATGGCTCCCAATTTTTTCTAACAGTTTGTCACAAACCAGGCGAGCCTCTGGTTCATCGTTGACACATCCGGAATCGACAAGGAGGTCACCCACAGCGTGATAGGCGCCCTCTCCCTTGACGCCGAAGTCGAAGGATTCATCCTTGAGGACGTTTATTATGTACTCGATAATAGTGGTGTCCACATCCAGCGCTCTGTGCCCCAGCACTTCGTACACAATTGCAGTAGCATTCTCTTCGGCCTTGCTCGCCGCCGACATTGTTGGGGTTGTTCTGTTATTTCGCTTTCGATCAGATGCGCGATTATGGGATGAATTGCCCTCTACAAAGGCGTCCCTCTCCTCAGACTCGCCGATAAATATATTAAACTCCTCTAACTTTTCCCCTTTACTTTCAACATCAACTTTATTTGGATCATCATCTTGATCTGCATTAGCTTCATCTGAATCATCATCTAGATCATTTTCCTTTCAAGCTTCTTTAACTTCTGCAATTGATTTTTCTAAACACTGAATTGCTTCTTGAATACTAAACTGTTCAACGTAATTAGGACGTGAACGTAACGACACATTGTGTGGCGAACTACGTTCAAAGGCACGCATGATTATATCGTGTGCCATGGCTCTGATACCACTGTAGCATAAAAATTTATGCTGAAGCACAAAAAGACTGATAGCTTGTAGATTTAATTGTTAAAAATACACACAGGTATTTAAAATAATTATTTATTATTATATAAAAATGTATGAGATGATTTGAATGTACAATGAGGACCCTGCTTTTATACCTCAGCAGGTGACCTTTCGTGAATGAGCATGTCTTTTAGACATGCCTTTTCACTTAATTTAATGATTAATTAACCTAAATAATATTTAATTATTTAATATTTATATTTATTTTATTTAGCTAATTGTTATGAATTATATTCATAACATCTCCACTCTGCAATATTTCTGCAGCCTTCTAGACTCCAACAATTATTTCTCTATGAACTGCATCAACCCCTCTCTGCTTCACGTTGGCTCTGCACACCCAAGATGGGTCTACGTCAGCCCTGGGATACCCTGCGTCAGCCCTCTGGCCCTCTACGTCAGCAACGCTGGCCTCTCTGAGGCTCTGCGCAGCTCTCGGTTTCTTCTGTGTGGCTCTAGCTGGCTCTGTGTCACACTTCTTGGCCTCTGCGCTACTAGAAACGGCTTCTATCACCTTGGGACAGTTGTTTCCTCTCGGCTGATGCCTCTTAGTCCTCCTGTGATCTACAATCACACTCTGCTACCATGTTGAAGTTTCTAAGTTTACTTGGTTTAGAAACCCTTCATGCACTTCTTCTGATTTATTCCTACCTACTTGTTATTTTCCTTTAACAAGTTATTTATAGAGTAAATACTGAAAATAAACACCAGTGCATGCTCAACATATTATAGATGCGCAACTAAAAGAAACAAGAACAAACACACCACATGACACCATTATTTTTGGACCAATGTCCCCGGAAAAACCCAATGCGAGAAAAGCAGTGCAGCTATCTGAGGGTTTTCTTATTAAGAAATATCAGAGTACAATCTGCGTGCAGAAACTGACCTACCCAACAATGAAACCCCAGAAAATCCTTCTGGCAATTCCTCAGCACAAAACTGCTCTACAACCCCAGCGTCTACCCAATTTGGAATGCATCAGCTTCTCCTAGCCTAGCGCTGGCCCTGCATCACCCTTCCTTGGCCTACGTCAGCCCCAGGAGGCCTTGCGTCAACTCTGGGAGCCTCTGCATTAGCCACGCTGGCCCCTTTAGTGCTCTGCGCAGCACTTGGCTGCATCTGTGTTGCCCTGCATGAGCCCTTGGCTTTTGCGCTGCTCTCCCGGAACACTCTCTGCCTTCAAAGTTTCTCTGTACTCAATGCCCCTCAGCTGCTCTCCCGATCACTGATTCTATCTCTCTTAGCAAACCCTGCTCTAGAGAATAGAATCACTGATCATCTGGTGTACTCTCCAAGTAAGTGACCCTCAAGCCTCCTCTTATACTTTTCCTGTTGACATCTCAACGACCGAGATTAAGTCCCTAATCAATGGTTAAGATTAGATCTGGCTTGATCCATGTCTTTTGGACCACTCTAACATAGATTCATATTAGTACACATTAATATTTTATTTTCCATAAGTTTAGACTTAGGGACTCCATTAAAAATATTAATTATTTTAATATCTCCTGATCTGTTTAGAATTTGCCCAAACCCTTTCTGGGTATTAGAGATCTCATCCGCCCCAAACTCTCCACCAAATTTCATGGCTAGAGCACATCCGATGCTAACCCAACTCAACAGGAAGAAGAGTAAGGGAGAGGCTTCCGAGACTAAGGTAGCGCCAACAAGGGCCGAGAAGGAAGTGGAGGCAGATGATGATTGTGCCATAAGTGCACACAAGCCACTTGAGCGGAAGTGGGGAGACATTGAGCTGTAGTCAGACGGACTACAGGCGATGAGGGGCAGGATCCTCGAGGTACCCAGCCTCTTGGATTAGACGGATGTCGGTAGAGATGGATGTGGATGAAGCAGCAGAGCGAGCTACAGTGTAAAATTACCAGGACAGCGTGAGGCTAGTAGGCTACAACAGTGCGAGAGGACGAGAGTGTTGCACTAATGCAGGATGGCACAAAGAGGTGTGCAACAGTGCGAGATGCAAGGAGTTGTTGCAGCAGCGCAGAGGTCAGAGCGGGAGCACTTGTCAATGGCAGAGGGAACTTCAGCATCAGGAGTGTCTTTAGCCTGACAGAGAGGTCAAAGTTGGGAGATCAGTTACTTACTTCTCAGTAACTGGGTCGCAGTGCAATAGTTAGCAGTGGTAGTGCTATGGGCAGCATGATGCAGCATGTTGAGAGGAGTTGTAGTGCAAATGCAGTAGTGGCAGTGACAGAGCCATGGGCAGCAGCATGGATGCAGAGGGAGTTGCAATATGGATGCAGCAGTGGCAATGGCGGGGCCATGGGCAGCACTACAAGATGCAGCAATGCAGAGGATGATGGGCAGCAGGCCTAACATTAGCACAGACACTGATGTCGGATGCTCAGAGTGATGCTCAGTGAGGAGTATTACTAGAGCACAATCCTCGCTAAGAGGGAGTGTTGATTTTGGGTAGCATCGGATGTGCTCTAGCCACGAAATTTGGTGGAGAGGTTAGGGCACATGAGATCTCCAATACCCAAAAAGGGTTTAGGCAGATTCTAAACAATTTGGGAGATATTAAGATAATTAATATTTTTAATGGAGTCCCTAAGTCTAAACTTAGGGAAATTAAAATATTAATGTGAATTAATATAAAACTGTGTTAGAATGGTCCAAAAGACATGGATCAAGCCAAATCTAATCTTAGTCGTCAATTAGGGATTTAATCTCGGCCGTTGATATGTCAACAGGAAAAGTATAAGAGGAGGCTTGAGGGTCACTTGGAGAACACACCAAGAGATCAAGATTCTTTTCTGGGGCTGGGTTTGCTGAGAAAGTTGAAAGAGTGATCGGAGTTGCAGCGAAGGGATAGTGAATACAGAAGCAGAGAGGTAGAGATAGTGCCGGGAGGATCAACGGAACAACTAGGAAAGTTGACGCAGAAGGCAGAAGTCAGAACAGCTTCGAAAGCTGACGCAAAGGGCAAAAGCCGAAACTGCTGGGAAAGTTGACGCAGAGGGCAGAAGACAGAACTGTCGGGAGCAGCAGAACTGCCGGGAACTGTCGGAACAACCGGGAAAGTTGACGTAAAGGGCAGAAGCCGAAACTACCGGGAACTGCCGAAATAGCCAAGAAAGCTGACAGAGAGGGCAGAAGCCGAAACTGCCGGGGACAATCAAAATTGTCGGGAACTGCCAGAATAGCCGAGAAAGCTGATGTAGAGGGCAAAATTCGAAACTGTCGGGAAGAGCCGAAACTGCCAGGAACTGTCAGAATTGCCGGGAAAGCTGACGCTAAGGGCAGAAGCCGAAACTGTCGGGAACAGCCGAAACTGTCGGAACTGCCAGAACTACCGGGAAAGCTGACACAGAGGGCAGAAAAGGCTAACTCAATCCCTCGAGGCTAACGTTGGGGATTTTCATGGGGAAGATTGGAGCTGAGGAATTGCCAGAGTGTTTATCCGGGGTTTCAGCCGGAGCATCTGTCTCTAAAGGAGAGGTATTACTGCAGAGAGTTTTCTTTGTTGGGTATACCAGATTTGGCACCCAGATTGTATTCTGAAACTGCTTAATAGATCAAACCCTCAAATAGTTGCACCAATTTTCCCGCATTGGGCTTTTCCAGGGACATGAGCCCAAAAATAACAATGTCATTTGTGCGCTTGTTTTTGTTTCCTTCAGTTGATGATCTATAATGTGTTGAGCATGTACTTGTGTTTATTTTCAATATTTACATGGTAAATAACCTGTTAATTAATCATAACAAGTAGGAAGGGATAAATTAGAAAGTACATGGAGGTTTTCTAACTGTTAGACTTAGAAACTTCAACACGGAAGATGTATCTTGAGGAGAAGCTAAGAAGTACAAAGATGCGAAAAAGGGAGCAAATAGACCCTTTCCTCACTAGGCTTCAGAATTTCCGGGACGAGTTGTCTGCAATAGGGTCAGTGCCCCAACCTACATAATTGGTGTGGTTAGCTTTAAACAGTATTTCCGACGAATGACAAGTCTTTGTCCAAAGTATTCTGGGTAGAGACAAGTTGTCGGATTGGGATCGAATGTGGGCTGATCTGCAACAGCAGGAGATGAGGTGAGATTTGGTGAAGAGCACCATCAGTGGCACCAGCAGCAAGGGTGGGATGAAGCAAGTGAAGGAAGAGGAAAATGTAGCCCTCACATCAAAGGGGCAACATGAGCAGCGCGGGAGGAAGAAGGACCTTTCGAAGGTCAAATGCTTCAGATGTGGTGAGCTTGACCACAACAGCACTCAATGTCCTCTCAAAAAGGACAAGGAGGAGAAGCAAGATCAGCAAGCTACATCTGCGGAGAGCGACAGGTTGTCCTTTACATTGGAGGAAGAATTTGCCATGATCACCGATATACCTCCAAGAGTGACGTGGGGTGATTTGGTTTTGTAGCCCCAGAGAGATACAGGATGGGCAGGATTCTTGAGAAGGTCCCCCTCATGAATCAATACCTTGCTACAGGAGCCCATAGCATGCAGTGGCAGGATGGATCAGTAGCAGATCGTGCAGTCAAATGCCAAAGTGACAGATGTAGTGGCTAGTAGCGGTCACATACTGAGCAGTGCAATGCAGAGTTGGCATCAGTGCAATTGGCACACAGCAGAGTTAGCAACAGGGCAGAGGCTTCAGTGATAGTGTAGAGACTAGCAACAGCGAGAGACTCGGGAGACAGATGCATCATACCGATTTCAGTTCAGTTGATTTAGTATTTTGGATGTTTTTTAGGTGCAATAGCAGCAGACGGAGAGGGAGTCGCAGTGCAGATGCAGTGTTGGCGGCAGTTCAGCAAGGCTAGCAGCAACGCAGATGTAACGTATATCAAAGTTGCGCAGTAGTTGATGGGCAACAGTAGCCAAACATAAGTAGCGTGAGGAAAGAATTTAGCGACCAATGATGTTGTTAGCCTAAACAAGGTGGGGGAAAGGATCAAAGAAAGAATATTCACTTAAAGGTGTTGAATTGATCCTATAAGGTACTAGCCTTGGGGATGTTAGGGAAAAGTTTGATCTTGCGGCTAGGGCTTGGCTTTTCTCACAACTCCACCATCGGAATCGCCTCAAATTTGGAAGAGGTCTTGAAGAAACACCAGCACAAGAGAGACTAGGAGATCGAACTTTTTCGAGGGCTAGTTCACCAAGAAAATGATGTCGTATGTGACCCAACTTGGCTAGCCCTAGAAGAAAGTGAAAGAAATTGATTTAAGGTGACCACCTTTTGCTAGATCAGTGCCTTAGCCTTAGTCTTTCAGAGAATGGACACTACGATGAATATGAGTGAGGACCTTTGGTTCTTAGTCAAGGAAGCCTCAAAACTACTTCGCTAGCCTTCTAGGTCAAAGAGAAGCAACCTTGCAGCATTTATACTTCGATGTGCTAAGGGTGATGGCTTATCAAGGTAAATTCGTTGATGTTGTGAGCCTTAAAGGCTCTTTCCCTTGAGCCACAGCCCTCGAGGGGCCTCAAAACCCCTCAGCCAGCATCCTTTGCCCCTAGAAACCATAGTCATGACCATAAAAAGGCTTATCCCTTGGCCGCTAGCCCTTTAGGGCCTCTTCTAGCCCAGTGTCATGCCTCTTGGGCTTGATGTCAACCCTAGGGGCCTTAATCTCCCATGTCATGGCCTTTCAAGGCCTCTTCTCCCTCATTCAACCATTATTCAAAAATTGTTTTGATTTTCTATCTCTAACATTTGGTTCTGAAGCAATTCTAGAGCTAACATGGTGGTTGCAGGTTATCAATTCCATTGGAACTCTCTCTAGCCGTCTAGAAGGCCACTTGGCCTCTTGGTTGGCTCTCTAAACCTTTAGTTTCATCATTGTCTTCTTTTCAATTTCTTAAGTATTTATGACAACAGTATATTTAAGGGATAAACACATTTAAAAGAAGACTAAATTCACCTAAGGCATTAAAAATTAATCTCAAGACAAATTGGTTCCATATAAGTGAATGTTTTCTGACTGTAAGTCAATTGCCAATCTGATATGTTTGCTACAGCCATATAATTTCACTTACAGCAGTGCCAAAATAACATAGTCTTGGTCTAATAATCCATTTCAAGCATATTTTGTCATTGGAAAATCATTTGCATTCATTAGGCTTATATTACTTGGCACATTTTACTATTTCTTGAACGTTGTAATATAAATCTGAGGTCAGATATATACAGCTAAGATCTGATATAAAAATTACAGTGGTGGGAAAAAGTGTTAAGGGTCATCCAATCTCACTTAGCTCTTGTTTCTTGCATCTTCTACATTTTGGATAATTGTTTAAAAGTGTAATTGGGTGATTTTCTTATTGTTGCAATCATATGTCTCTTGGCTGATCCATATTGTATTTCTGCATTATTGGCATCTATTTGCACTCTTGCATCAACACATATAAGTGCTCTAATTGATTTGATAATTGTCTAATGAGATTGGCTTAGCAAGTAACATTGTGATTAATGCTCTTGTTTCTCATTGCTATCACTACTTATTAGATAAGTGGATATATTGCTCTACATTGATTGTGGAAATAAATATCTCTTGTGGTTTTTGAGAATCTAAGTTCACTCTTAAAGCACTTAATCGAGTTTAATCATAACTGTGATAAGAGATCTAATTGTGTCCATAAAGAGTTCTTCCTTGTATCTAATTGGCTTATTGGTGATTCATTGTTATAATCTTGAAGGTTGCTAATTGTGTCAAGGAGCATTGATCTTGTCCATTTGATCTTGTTTATCTCTTAAGCAATTGTCTATTGGTAATATTGGAAACACTTTTTGGCATTTGTTTATCTTGACCAGTGTTGATCATATCAGCGATATTCGTAAATATCGCGATATTTCCGGAGAGCCGAAATATCGCCTATAAAATATCGCGATATTTTTGCTCCTCGAAAATATTGCGATACTTCCAAGATATCACCAATATCTCACAAAAATATTGCGCAATGTGTGAAATATCGTCGGGCCGGCTAGGATACGGCTAGAAAAGTCAAAAAATGATTGTTTTTTGCTCATTTTTGTTTTCTGAGTGTTGGAGAAGGAAGAGGAGAACATTGTGGTTGTTGTCAAGGAGGAATTGAGGATTGAAGAGCTATTATCACCACCAACAACAAATTTTTTGTTGATCAAATATTGAAGAACAATGAGACAAACTTCATTTCTTCCATTAACAGGGATGTTCTAAAAAACCCCTTGTTAATGATTTTTTGATAGTTTTACGGTTATTCTTGCTTGTCTCTTTGCCTACCAACATTTTGCTTCTTTTTTTTACCATTTCCTATGATTTTCATGCCCATGAGCCAATGCAAAGGTTTTCTCCATATTTGGACAGCAAACTCCATTTCTTTAACTTTTGTTAATTTTAGGTATGTTCTATGCTTAGAGCAATTTATTTCAATTTTCACAAATAGCTCACTATCTTTTCCAGATTAACAATCGCATCAGTGTTAAAGTAAACTGCAGATAGAACATAAACATAAATCGGAGAAGACAAGCCAAGACAAGAGGACACAAGATGTGGTGCTAGCCAGGGACAAAACCCAATGTGGGGAAACCCTTGATCAATTCTTCTTATATGTTCTTCAATAGTTCAATATAGAGAGAGAGAGAGAGATAGTACATTTACAACAAAATTCAACACTTTGACTTATCTTAAATAAGAGCATAGATCATCTCTAAGTCGATGATACATGAGGTAGTTGAACTCAGTTGAAGACATGTTGCTTCAACTGATTCTCCCAGGTGATTCCATCACCATGCTGCACCTATCATTGTACTTCTTCTCGTCAACATGCTGCACCTCACTGTGTTTCACCATGCTCCACCCATCATCACTGTGTTGCATCTCATCATGCTTCACTAATCATGATTGTACCCATCATTGTATTGATGTACTATGCTGAGCTATGCTATGCATTGCTGCTCCATGTACTTGTTGCACCATGGTACCATTGCTGACCCAAGTACCATTGCTGCACTATGATTGTTGCATCATGTACTTGTTGTCCAATGTATCCACCATGAACCATTGTTGCTATGTACAGCTACACTGCTATCCCACTGCGCCTTGTGCATCATGTACTTGATGTCCATGTATTGCATCATGTACTTGTTGTCCATGTATTGTTGCTATGTACAGCTACATTGTTGTCCCACTATGCCTTGTGCATCATGTACTTGTTGTTCGTGTATTGCTTCTATGTACAGCTACACTGCTATCCCATTGTGCCTTGTGCACTTGTGCATCATTTACTTGCTATCCATGTATTGTTGCTATGTCTGTGACTAGTTAGGGCATATTTGCCTACTGTAATAATCGTTGATTAGCGACCAAAATTGCCCTTATTGACTGTGGCTTACCCTTGGAGAAGTGGTGGCTCCCATCACTGTTGTTCTGGGCATAGACAGCCCCCAATACACCTCCACGTTGCCTTGTTTTGGAGTGGCTAGGCCTGCGGCCTTCCACAGACCTCCGCTGCCACCTACAGCCCACTCAAACCACCATACGTTGCCCTCCAAACAGTTCGTAGGGCTATGGCTTACCCACAGCAGCCTACATTGCCCTTTACCAAGCGTTGGGCACCTAAGAACACCTCCATGCTGTCTTGAAACAGCCTTCCCTTGTCTTGGCCCTCAAAGGAGCTACCTCGGCCTCCCTTACAACACCTCGGCCCTCCAAAAGACCCATGAAACAGACCTTCCTTTGCTGCGGCCAAGACCTTCTGTTGACTGCGGTTAGGGCATCCTTTAGGACTGCGGCTAGGGCAGCTTGTTTAGCCTTCTTTCCTCCTGCGTCTAGGGCTTCATCCTCCTAGATTTCTCTTCCACTAAAACCCAAAGCGAGTGGAGAGAAATCAAGAGTGAAGTGTGTGTGAAATGACTCTCAACTCATCTCCTTTTATACTAAAACGTTGAGCACATGTGGGGTTTATTTGGTTGTTGGCCGACCTTGACAAATTGTCTTATAACACAAATAAATTCATAATTCCATGAATACTTATCAGAATCGGATGATCTTTAGATCAATCCTACACCTCTCGATGAGAGGGATCCAAGAAAAATATCAACTGCCATAAATAAGATGACCCACATGGAGTTTGGCCCTAGTTGCCAATTTTAACACTCCCTCTCAACTAGGAAGAACTCCATCTGCTGATCCATATGTTTGACTGTACTATCTCTGTCATCAATGCCTTGCACTACTCTGCTAATTTATGCTCTGCTCTATTCTATTGAGCTCTGCTCTGCTGAACCATGAAGAAGAAGAATTGATCGAGAATGTCTCATAACATTCTCTACTGACCCGAAGTCAGTTTTATTGGTCCCAGGTCAATATCACAAGAGAGTGTCTCAAACCACTCATACTGATCCCAGATTAGTTTTATTGCTCCCAGATCAATGGAGGTCATCCTAGCATAAGGAGTACGGTAGATACAACGATGCGTCCATCGATAGTACTACTATGGTCCCTAACCCCATTTCCTTGCTCATTGGCTAGATGAGAGACACTTCCCATGAGTCCCAGATTGCATGGGTAGGATGCCTCGACAGGAGAACTACTCATCCTATCCCTAAGTCGCCACAGGTTATCACAAGGGAAGGCTAAGTCATTCACCCTGTACACAGCGCACCATTAGGAGAGGGTGAGTCGCCCTACGGTCGCGTGTTGCTCCAGTAAGTACCCTAAGCCCCCCGGAGCTCCCAGAGCTCAATGCATGCAACATGCAGGACCTTCATAAGAGGATCTCTCAACGACTCCAAGTCATTCAAGAAAGTCACAAATTTGACCTTTCCCCGGGCTTTAGACAAAATGCCTGCGACCTGTACATCTGTCTCAATGCGATGGAGCCTCCTCACTCATCGACGTACCATATCCCAGATAAGGTAGTATCTCATGTCTATATGTTGGAGCAATTATAGAATACGGGATTTCTCAATAATCGAATCACCCTCTGGTTGACACAGAAGATCACGGTGGTATCCATCATGTGTATAAACAACTCACTGAAGAGCTTCCGCAACCAGGCAGCTTCACACAAGGTCATACTCGTAGCTATGTATTCAGTCTCAGTGGTGCTCAAAGCAACCGTCTTCTACTTCCTGCTCATCCAGGATATCAAGCAGAATCCAAAGAGAATGAGCACTCAGAAGTGCTCTTGAGATACTCCACACTGCCTGCCTAGTTAGCATTTGAATAATCATGCAGCTTCATATTTTCTGCAGTGTATCTCAATCTATGAGAGATTGTGCCCCGAAGATATCTTAGAAGATTCTTGGCACCAATCCAGTGAGGCTCAACCATATATAAGCCCAATCTAGAAAACATATATCCGGACAGAAGTTCAACAAGAACATCAATGCGAAAGAGTTTATGAAACTCAGAGGCATTTCCCAAATCTAGTCCGACATCACTACCACGTAACTTCTAAAAGTTAAGCTCCATCGAGGTAGTCGTGGGCTTGCAGTTCACCATTACAAATTCGGAATCCAACTCCCTCTTACTTCTACAAATGAGAGGGTTTGCACCTATTAGAAAGAGGTCATCCTCAGAAGGTGTCGGTATGAGAGGTCTATCATCCACAACCTTCAAGCAATGGTTTGGATCGGCTTCATTCTTAGTGAATCCCAGCCTCATCACATAGTTATCAATCCTCTCATACTATGCCCAGGGTGTTTGTTTCAAGCCATAGAGAGATTCTCGATCATGAATCTCAAACCCCTCGGGTTGTTCCACACCTGTGAACCTACTACAAGAGTGGAATGGTCCCCTTGTAAGATTTTTGTTCAGTACATCTTAGACATGTACCTTCCTGCTCGTATTGAATTCAGGGATCCTAGTCACCATCTGACTCACATCGGGTAAGGTCCCATAAGTAGACCTCTGGTGCTAACATGGTCCCCAATGGACCATCCTGCAACTTCATACAACCCTGAACTCAAAAGCATCTTTGAAAATTCCATTTTCAGATACGTACCTTTCCATCGATGAATGCCACCCTAAAACCTTTGACTTCCATTGTTGAAATGGACACCAGGTTCTTCTTGCGATGAGGTACACAAAAGAGATTCTAGTAAATGAATCGAGTTACCCTCATTCAATTGAGGGGTAACATTCCCTATACCCTTTTTGGGATAGGTGGCATCGGCTCCAAGTATAATCCCACGATTGTTTCCATCTCTACTAAATTAGAGAGAGCACCCTTCTATCTAATCAAGTGCCTTGAAGCACTACAATCAATAAGCCAGATTCCCAAAGAATCTGAAGGAGAGAGCCAATACAAGATGATGCTTCTTTATCGTATTAGAAACAACATTTGATTCTTCATACCTGGGATTCCTTGCTTCTTTTGAAGAGTCGGTTATTTCCTTGATGAGTTGCATTACCTATCATTCCTTCAATCATTGAAGATGTCCCTGGAATGATTGTTATCATCATCAAGTGATGTGTCCTTCCATTCAGACACTCCGCATAATGGTCGAACTTATTACAAGCAAGGCATCTGCCTTTCCTTTCACCCTAATATCTAGAATTCCCATTGAAGTGATCTGTAGGTAGGCCATTAGAAGCTTCCGCTGTGCCACTCTGATAATATTTTCTGCTCCAACTTCCCCCTCGATGAATTTGAAGACGGATGAGGAATCCATTGATCCTTTTGTCCTTTCCCAACTATCTTCGGTGATTTCTCTTTCACTCTTGCTTGGGCATTGTCTTCACCTCAACTCCGATACCATGTTAATTTTAGGTATGTTCTAGGCTTAGAGCAATTTATTTCAATTTTAACAGATATCTCAATATCTTTTCCAGATTAGCAATCACATCAGCATTAAACTAAACTGCAGATAGAACATAAACATAAATTGCACAAGACAAGAGAACACAAGATGTGGCGCTAGCTAGGAACAAACCTCAATGCGGGGAAACCCATGATCAATTCTTCTTATATATTCTTCAATAGTTCAGCAGAGAGAGAGAGATAGTACATTTACAACAGAAGTCAACACTTTGACTTATCTTAAATAAGAGCATAGATCATCTCTAAGTAGATGATAAATGAGATAGTTGAACTCAGTTGAAGACATGCTACTTCAACTAATTCTCCCAGGTGACTCCCTCACCATGCTCCACCTATCATTGTGTTGCTCCTCATCAACATGTTGCACCTCACTGTGTTGCACCATGCTACACCCATCATCACAGTGCTGCATCTCATCATGCTTCACTAATCATGACTATACCCATCATTGTACTGTTGTACTATGCTGAGCTATGTTATGCATTACTACTCCATGTACTTGCTGCACCATGGTACCATTGCTGACCCAAGTACCATTTTTGCACTGTGATTGCTGCATCATCTACTTGTTGTCCCATGAATCCACCATGAACCATTGTTGCTATGTACAGCTACACTATTGTCCCACTGTGCCTTGTGCATCATATACTTGTTGTCCATGTATTGCACCATGTACTTGTTGTCCATGTATTGTTGCTATGTACAGCTACACTGCTGTCCACCGTGCCTTGTGCATCATGTACTTGTTGTCCATGTATTGTTGCTATGTACAGCTACATTGTTGTCCCATTGTGCCTTGTGCATCATGTACTTGTTGTCCATGTAGTGTTGCTATGTCTTTGACAGGTTAGGACCTATTTTCCTGCTGTAATAACCCTCGATCAGCTACAAAAACTGCCCTTATTGACTGTGTCTTACCCTTGGAGAAGTGGTGTCTCCCAACACTGTTGTTCAGGGCATACACAGCCCCCAATACACCACCACGCTGACCTACTTTGGAGTGGCTAGGCCTGCGGCCTTTGACAGACCTTCGCTACCACCTACAGCCCACTCAAACCACCATACGTTGCCCTTCAAACAGTTCGTAGGGCTGCGGCCTACCCACAACAGCCTACATTGCCCTTTACCAAGTGTTGGGAACCTAAGAACACCTCAACGTTGTCCTGAAACACCCTGCCCTTGTCTCGGCCTCCCTTACAGCACCTCGGCTCTCCAAAAGACCCATGAAACAGACCTTCCTTTACTGCCGCCAAGACCTTTTGATGACTGCGGTTAGGGTATCCTTTAGGATTGCAACTAGGGCATCCTTTAGGATTGCAACTAGGGCATCTTGTTTAGCCTTCTTTCCTCCTGTGTCTAGGGCTTCATCCTCCTAGATTTCTCTTCCACTAAAACCCAAGACAAGTGGAGAGAAATTAAGATAGAAGTGTGTGTGAAATGACTCTCAAGTCATCTCCTTTTATACTAAAACGTTGAGCACATGTGGGGTTTATTTGGTTGCTGGCCGACCTTGACGAATCGTCTTATAACACAAATAAATTCATAATTCAATGAATACTTATCGGAATCGGATGATCTTTAGATCAATCCTACACCTCTCGGTGAGAGGGATCGAAGAAAAATATCAGCTGCCATAAATAAGATGTCCCACATGGAGTTTAGCCCTAGTTGCAAATTTTAGCAACTTTCAAATGCACCCTCTTATTATCATTTTTCATTGAATTCACATTGCAAATAATGTAGCAAAAAAAGTATTTTGTAAAATGAGGTGGCTATTACTTATTATTTTGTGTATGGGTGGAGTAACTTTAATCATTAATTCCAATTTTTTTTTTTGGTGCCCAAAAGCCTTGGATCCATTTTCAGAGTATGGGGAGCTTGGTGGTGGGACAAATCGAGCATATCTATCATGCAAATTTTGTGGGACCGGGATGACAAGAGGGGTTACGCAATCGAAATACCATCTGGCTAGACTCCTTGGACATGATGTTGGGCTTTGTACAATTTCTAGTCCGGAGCTTATACAAAAAGCTCTTGAAGCAATTGATGAAAAAGACAGAAAGAAGGAAGAGGCAGAAAGAAACAAGGTTGAACGTGTAGGTAGATCTTTTAGGATATCTTCTTCTGATTTTGAGGCTGAGGGTAGTGGGAGGGGCTCCACAGCATCACCTGCTACTGCTAGTGCGAGGTCATCATTTTTTGTTCCACGAACAGGACATGGAGCACAACCTTCCATAAAATCAATTGTTAAAAAAAGGAGAAGCAAGAAGCAGATAGAGTTATGGGGAGGTGTCTTTTCTGGAGCGACTTACCTCTCAACATCACCAAAACCAATCCATTTTGGCAGCCAATGTGTGATGCTATTGTTGTTGTGGGCCCAGGGTACAAAAGTGCTACATATGAGGAGTTGCGGGGGGCAATTATTCAAGCAGAAAAGCAAGACATCAACTCTAGATTGGCGGAGTTGAAAAAAACATGGGAAGTTTCTGGATGCACAATGATGTCTGATGGTTGGACATATAGGAAGGGTAGGGCCCTTCTAAATTTCTTAGTACATTGTCCTAAAGGTACAATGTTTATTAAATCATTGGATGCGTCAACACATATCAAAGATGCAACAACGATATGTGAATTGTTAGATGTGTTCATTCGGGAGATTGGTGTGCAGAATGTGGTGCAAGTCATAACAGACAATGCAGCTAATTATGTGTCTGTCGACAGGATGCTTATATAGAGGCATCGCACATTGTTCTAGACTCCGTGAGCAGCACATTGTATCGATTTGTTGCTTGAGGATATGGGGAAAATCTCCTTCATCAAGGAGGTGATTGATATGGCTAATAGGGTCCCCAAGTTTATTTATAACCATGCTTTTGTTCTTAGCCTCATGAGAAGGTACACTAGAAACAAGTTGTTGCGGCGCCCTGTAATCACACGTTTTGCCACAAACTTTATTACTATTCAGTCTTTGCTTCGATCGCAATTCGAGTTGAAGCAAATGTTTGTTTTTTATGAGTAGCGTGATTGTAGATACATAAGGAGACAAGACAGGTGAGTCATTGCAAAATTGGTGTCGTCTCACATGCTTTGGCAGGGAGTAGAAGAAGCATGCTCAGTTAGTGAACCTCTAGTAAAGGTTCTAAGATTGGTAGATGGGGAGAAGCCTGCAATGGATTATTTGTATGAGGCCATGGATATGGCCAAGGAGGCCATTCGTTCTTATTATGCAGACAAGGGTTCTGTTGGCCTTGATAGGCATATGATGTTATGGGATGTGATTGATAGTCGGTGGACAGGGATGCTTCATCGACCCATTCATGCAACAACAATCTTCCTCAACCCCGCATTTTCATACAAATGTGCCTTTGATTTTGATGGCGAGGTGACGGAAGGGCTCCATTCCTGTATTCAGAGGATGGTACCTGATCCTGAGCTTCGTAGCAAAACAATTGCGAGATATAGTTTTATCGGGATTGTGTTGGCCTATTTGGCTTTGATGATGCTATTAGGGAAAGGACCCTCTTCATGCCACGTAAGTGACAAGTCATCACTCATTAGAAATTAGAATTTTCAATTTAGAATTTCCTTACTTATACTTCAAAATTTTTAAAATTCAATTATGTAACTTTTATTTGAAAGTTTAATTATGTTTTAAGTTTTTGACTTTTTTATTTCTTTATTTTGTTGTAGATATTTGGTGGCGAAGCTATAGTGCAAGGGAACCAAATTTGCAGAAATTGGCCATAAGAATCCTGAGTCAAACATGTAGCTCTGCAGGGTATGAGCGCAATTGGAGTGCATTTGAGAAAATACACGCAAAAAAAAACGCAACAGGTATAACTTTGAGCTTCAACCTTCAGTGGAGCAATTACATTTATTGTAACTTTTAAATTTTAAGTTATGACCCTCAAGTGTCAAGACTCAAGACTCAAGACTCATTAGTTTTTTTTACACTCCTACAAATCGGAGTTCGCACGCCTCAATGATTTAGTGTATGTGCAAATAGAAGCACCAATCGATCCAAATGCCATTTTCTTAGACAATATTGATGTATTGTCTCAGTGGAGGGTGGAGTCTGAGGTGCCCATCTTGGAGGAGTCACCTTCATGGTCAGAGCCAAATGATACATTAGAACAGGGGCAGCAAGAGGAGGACTCAGAGGAGGCGCAGCACGAGGAGGAGGAGCAGGAGGCAAAGGAGGAGGTGGAGGAGACTATGGGAGCATCAGCATCAACACCATCTGCTATAGATATAGGAGAGCACAGCTCCATACCTAGCACTCATTATTTGACATTAGGTGCAAAGGCAAGGCGAGGGCCTTCTACTGCTAAGGGCAGGCCTAGCAAACAACCCATCATGTTTTCCTGTAAAAAGGGGAGAGGGCACTAATTTCATATTGATAGCTACTAGTTTTATTTGTTTTGCTACATATAACTCATGATGATGAGATACTTTTATATATGTGATGTTATTTTGTCTTGGTTCTCCACCTTTGAGCCCTTGATTGGACAATTATCAGGGATCAGCAGAATTTGGTATCGCCATTGATGTATCATTTCTATTTGACAGCATATATATCAGTGTTTTCTTCATATTTATGTGCCAATGTGTTTATTTCATCTTGTTATTGCTTTATATGTTTAAAAATCTGAAAAAAAAAATGAATATATTGTGCATTTTTTATGCTTGCCGATATTTGCCGATAAAATGTTTTTTGGACCCTCGCCGATATTTCGCCAATACTGATATTATCAACACTGATCTTGAGCACTCTCAATTGTGGTGAAGACTATCATTTCTTCATTGTCTAAGTACTTTATTGTTTCAAATTGAAAATCATTGTAATTAATACTTAAGAAACTTAATAATCTCACCTTAAGAGCAATCATCCATATCTTGCATTTGCATTTTAAGACTAGCCCCTTGCATTAATTAATTAACCTTCAAGCATAAGCTTGGTCGATAGAGAGACAAACCCATCTTTCTCACCCAGCTTGAGAAGTCTAGAAACTCTTTAGTGGTTAACACAGTGACCTTGCCATTGTCAGAGCCATAGTCTCTACAACATTGGAATCATTAGGTGGTTAGAACTCAAGGGGAGTGATCGTTAATCAAGCCACAGCTTGCTTCCCCTTGATATCTCTCTCACAACCTACTCTAGACGCTAACTTCAAAATAGTTGAGAGGAAGGATTCACTTAGATAGGCATATAATCTAAAATAAACCAAGTTTTTGCATCTCATATAGATCGTAGGATTTGCATCTCATTTAGGATAGTGAAGCATCTTTATGTAACAATTGTTCATCTGGTGACTTGGTAAATAATCTATCATCAGCAAGTGATTGACTCCATTAAAGCACTCGTCTTCCAAGATAAATCTAATCTAATTTTCAACTTGCTAAATTAACCAAGTTGCTAGGCCATTCAGATATGTCTCCCCGACTTCATGGTTGCCAACAAGTCTCCCATCTTCACATTTCCTAGGGCCTACGCCATATAGCTTGTTGTAGGGAGATAGCTAGAACGGAGAGGGCAAGGATCAGACTGACAGCCCTAAACCTAAGGGTTGTCGCACATTGCTTGTACAATTTGGGAGACAACAAGTCCTATGAAACTCTTACTAGAGCACACTTAACTTCGGCCTTGGGGTCCACTATAAAACACTAATTTGGAATGCCACCAAATTTTCTTAGACATTTCTAATTTTTTGAGTTGAGTTTTTTTGTGGTGCATTTATTCAAATAGTTTGTTGACTTTCTATTGTAGGAGACTTTTATAAATTTGGTATTTTGGGATTAGAGGTGGCCAATTGATGCATTTATCAGTCCTCTGCAAGTGATGTAACAGCACTTTGATATAGCGATATGCTGCCCAATTATAGAGTAATAGCCCAGATTCCAAAGTATGACCACACATCCAACCAATGGGCTAGGGACAAAGTATACAACATGTCCCTTCACTATTTGACTACTCCAACGTCCACAGGAAACAACGCACAAGCCCAACACTATGAGACAATTGTTGACAGCGCAAAAGAGAGATTTCGTGGCCCTTACGGACAGCCAAAACCTCTACACTAGAGTTGTTTCTCCCAAACAACATGCACAACCAACAATTATTGGCTCTAGGCAACTCGCACCAACAAGTGGACTTTAGCTCTGACTCCTCAAATCGCAGCAAAGAAACTCAACTTATATCCTTAGTATCTTCACCCTCTTTCTATTGTAAGCTCAGCCTCTTGTCTCTTTGTGGAATTTTGGCACCAAACCCAAAATCTAAAGATGATCACAATCTTAATCAATCTCACATGCGATTCCAAATTCAGCAATTAAAATCCCAAATCTCTGCCTCTTGTAAAGAACTTGATCTGCAAGAAAGATAAAGCAACTCGGCTCAATTGTTGGATCAATCGATCTATATAGGGATAATTTCGTCCTCTTAGAGAAATGAAGGGGAAACTCGATACTATCAACCCCCTTAAAGTAAATGCCTTCGACCACCAATCTGCAGAAGAATTAGACTCTCAATTATAGCAAAATTCACCCAAATACGCCTTTTGATGTTCAAATAGTCTCTCTCCAAAATAAACAATTTGGCCTTTGTAATATGATGGGCATTTTGTTTGAAAATTTTGATATATGTTCCCTTTTGAAACAAAATTAAACCTTGGTCTCCTTATCAATTTATCAATTTTTTATTATGACTGCAACAATTTGTTAGAAATTTGTCATGTCACAGGAAGGATTGTACGTGGGGTACCCGTGTTTGATGTTGACCCAAGCTCCGCAATTAACCATGTGGAAAGATTTAATGCACATACTTCAAAGGAGAAAGTGGTCCACAAGGATGTCCTTATGTTGTTATTCTTTACTTCTCTCTATGTTCATAACTCATGGTTGCAAAACCACAAACCTATGAGCATCTCATCTATTGAGGAGTTCTTTGATGGCTTTCTTAGGCATTTTCAAGTATGCCCTGCATTGAGCATTCAAGAGCAAGCCTTCATCGAGCATTATCAAGACCTTGAGAATCTAAGTGATGAATGGGAAGATGAGTCTTCCTTGGGTCCACATGATGAAAAGAATGATTTTGAGAACATGTGTGTTGAGAAGGATGAGTCCATGGAAAGTGAAGTTGAGACTAACCTTTTACCTTTCTCAAGGATATTTCTCTCGATGAATCTCCTTTTGAGAACCTTGAAGAAGGTGACCCTAGTAGCCCTTTTGAAGATGACATTGAAGATTACTTCCACATTGAAAAGGAGAAATGGGAAATTGTTGGTCCTCAATTTGATTATGCTCCCATTTATAACACTGAGAAGGAAGATGAGGTTAAGAGTGGTCTCCCCTTTCTCAGGCATTATTTATGATGACATATCCATCGATACCCTTGAGAAGAAGGGTCATTATTTTCCCTTACATGAAAAGGATGATTTTGAGGAGGAAAAACCCATTGAATATAATACTTCACCCTCCCCTTTGCCTTATCCTTTTGTTCATCACTCCAAGTCTTCCACAAGTAATTCCCTCTCCCCTTTTCAAATGATCTCGAGTGATCATGAGCCCTTTCCTCCTTCTCAGTATGGTGTCAAGGAAGAACCCCTCACTGACTATACTTTATCTCCCTTGCCACACCCTCAAGATCATAATCAATTTATAATCCCCCCTTTTCGGTATGGTCATCATGGGCGACCTACTTATGTTTTTCCATCTCATCATTCTACCTTGCCTACTAATCATAATCCTATAGATGCCACAAAATATGACATAAATGATAAGGACCATAATGGAAATAATATGCCCCAGGTTGCCATCTATCAAAAGTTTATGAGCCTAATCATTCACAACTTTATATCTTGGCTAGAAGAGAGGATCTCATGTACTAGATTACATCATTTTCTTTCCTCTTCTCACGTGATCATCCATGTGTGGGCATTATGTTTTCCTACCTCCCATCGGCTTTATCATCCATGTGATTTTGTCCACATTCGCTTTGATGATATAGGCTGAAATATTTATATTGATTTGATGATATGTTGGTTGCATTGGCTTTATGATTACACTCAGTATTAGTTTTGTACCATATGCATGTTAGGGTAGGATGCATTGCATGATGATTTTTGCATTAAAATCAACGTCATGTGATATTTCGCATGGTAGATAGATGCATATTTGCATATTTTATTTTCTATTGATTTTATGGCCTAACATTTAGCATGTGCGATCATAAGACACCGAGAAAGAATGTTTCCCTATGTCTTTTCATCTATTATATGTGCAAGTGACAGGGCTATGATAACCAAGAGATTGTTGGAGTTCTCGTGACCTCCCATTCCAGTAGCTTCATCCACTTCTTCGAGAGATCACGTCCTAGTTGGAGCTAGATGTTACCCACCATTTTGTGGGTGATATCCCTAAGAGAAACGTTTTTTCTCCAAGATGGTCCTCAGCCGGCAGCCAACAGCTAGCTCATTGTGCCATTTCTCCACCACCTGAGCCAGCCATGTGCTCCCTCACCCATTTGCCATGATCGTATGTTTGAAGGTGGGCCTCCCAAACCTAAAGGTTTGCCTTGTCATTTGGTAATTGAGTATTGTAGTTTGCTTATCATGGACACTTCTAGGCATAGATTAATGGGGGGATTCAGCGAAAAGAATGGACTAGGTCTGTGCTCTTGTCCCCTAGACCCCTTTTGGATATTAACCTTGAATTCTAATCCTGTGGGATCTTTTTTACTGACCATTTTCCTTTAGGGATGGTATTTCACAGGAAACAATGATTTTGGTTGCGTGGTCCCGCTCCCTTATCCGCATATATTACCCCCTTTCCACTCATTACTACCCCATTCATCATTTCTCCCACATGGGTCCACATTCCTCCACTGAGTCCACATAGGGCTGGCTCACCCCTTCCCCTTGCCCACACCTTGGGTCAAGCCTGGAAAGACCCCCCGCAGGTTGTAGCTAAAAATAAAGATAAAAGCATATTGGGTCACATTTAACAGGAAAATATACAACAAAATGCAAAAGATATCCGAGACAAACACATTTAGCACGTGGGAAAAATCCAATACATGAGCTCTACTCCATCATCATGGCCATCACCCTCGTTCCTGCAGGTTCTATGAGCCTCCATCATATAAGAACCCATGATTGTCCCAACCCCTGGTGGGCAATGAACCGCCCTAACTTAAAACGGGGTATTCATTGTTATATCTTCTGCATCATGCTCTTACCCCTTGAGCCCCAAGCAGTTAATCAAAAATAATAATAAAAAGGCAAAAGGCATATAAAAAAGGTTGGAAAAATCAAGGTCGAGGCACCTCATGTACCACGATTTCTCCCTCCTATACATTATAAACCCGAGTGTGGGCTTCCCTTTTATTAGCTACCCTTGTACCCTAGCATGTGGCCTCGGGTTGCCCTTCTCATCCCCTACTTCATTCACCTATCTGTCACATGCCACCACCTTTTGAATGTGTACCTTGAACATATTATCCTTTTTGAAATAGAAACCACCTAATAGGATACTTAGTTAACCCCAGTGTTACTTGGGAGCGGGAGCGGAAGCGGGGAGCGGGAGCGGAAGCGGGAGCGGGAGCGACCATTTTCAGAAGCTCCCGGTTTGGGAGCGAATCCCGGAGCGATTTTTTAAAAATATATATATTTTTTATATTTTTTAATTTTTGATACATATATGTCAACAAAAACATGTAGAATGATGAATTAGATATAAAAAACATAAAAAAGCATAGATTGAACCATATAACAACAATCATCTAGAAGTTATAATCTTCATCAACCACGTCCGCAAGTTAGTAACATACAACATATTGAGTCTCATGATTCATCAATCTTAAAGTTTCAAGCTTTCAAAATTCAATATATAACATTTATCATCATTGATCACCAAAGTTGTACTTGTAAGCTAAGTGTAACCATTACAACAAATAATATCTAACATGAAATGAAATGTTATAAAATGAAACGAAATGAAACAACTTTCAACTTTCATGAAGCATCATATTCATAATTCATTACTAATGAGTTATAATTGCCAACTTCAAACTTAAATTGTCATATATTGTTTAAAAAAATATCATAATAAATATGAAAGAGTCAATAGTTATAAAAGCTACTAGAAACTAGAGAAGAGAAGTAAATCTATTATCTATTTCTTATGCTTGGGCCTCTTGCCACCACGAGAAATGTCTAATTTTTTAGTCTTGTTGCAAAATCAGGATCTTTGTTATTAATATCACCCTCCAAGCATTAATATCCAGAGGTATCTTTGTCATTACCTTTGTATCTGTATAGGGATCTTTGTCATTAATATCACCCTCTAAGCATTAACATAAGATAGAAAAAGCATAGCATGTCAAGTCAAGATTTTGTTTGAGTGATGCGTACATTTTTAGAAGGGTCATGATAGAGGAGTTCGACAACCAATGTCACTAACATCAAGGTACATAGAGGGATTGGTACTCTTGATTAAATATGAGTTCCATACCCTAATACATGACAAAATTCAATGGAAACATTGCAATCCCCCAATCCTGAAATCCTGAAAAACTGATAAGTCTGCTGGATTTTGAATGAAATCTAAAATTCTACTTTCTCCATATGAAATCCAATGAGGACGAAACCACTCTCAAACATCCTGAGTCATTTCATGGTAATGTTAAAAATTTAAGTAAAAGGATGAAAATGAAAATTAAAGAAAATGTCACTTTTACTTTAAGAATTTAACATTACCATGAATAGCATATCAATACTAGGGCCTAGACTTGATCATTAAGTTGCCCCACTCAAAAACTATTTGTTTCTTTAAAAAAAAATGCAAAAAAGGCAAAACGCTCCCGAAAACGCTCCCGAAAAGGCAGGGAGCGAATTTTTTTTTAGGGAGCGCGCTCCCGAAATCGGGAGCGATTTCGGGAGCGCGCTCCCGACCCGCTCCCGCCCGGAGCGCGGATCGGGAGCGGGAGCGAGGGGGGGGGGGGCGCTCCCCCGCAACACTGGTTAACCCCATTTTGAGTTTAGGAGACATTGGCACATCCTGAAGCCCATTATGGAAGGGAAGGCCATTATGAAGTCCCCATCTGTGGTCCATGGATGGTGAGCTCATTTACTCAATTTCTCTAATGACTTGTTGTACTGGAAGGCTAGGGGTCACATTCGATCTTATGCAGGATTGCAGATGGTCTCCATCTTGGGTTTGGTCTCCCTATACGAGGTCCTAATCCTCCAAAGGGCTACAATGGCACATGTAGGGTGTGTGTTGAGAGTCATGGGCCTCCACAGTAGTAGAAAACACTCCATGGATCCCCGAGGATGTTCAGAGATGCTTGAGATTCACACATTGGACGAGGAAGATGCACATGGTTCACCTTTGCCCAGTCGGCCCCACAGATGTACCATACACTTGGCAGCTAACCCACGACTCGTAGGATGATGTGGCATCACCTACACCATCATCAGAGCCCTTGCAGATGATCTACAGGCATCTTCGACTCATTTGGAGACCCATAAGGTTATTATTGTGTCCCCACACCCACTAGGAGCACCACAGGTTTATTGTTTGGAGAACAAGGGGCCAACACCTTGTCCATCATTTTTGAGGGCCTTATTCCTCATTATGGCACCTATGGACCTCATCAGCCCACTTGGAGGGCCCTACAACATGTATTATTCATCATCTCACCTCTTAAGAGGCAGCATCAGCAGAGATCGATAGGTTGTCCTCCAGGTTGGAGGAAGACTTCGCTATGTTTGTTGACATACCTCTAGGAGTGAGGTGGGGAGATTTGGTGTTGTAGCCCCAGAGTGCTACAAATGGGCAAGATCCTTGAGGAGGTCCACCTCATGGATCAATAACTTGCTATGGGGGCCCACAGTATTCAGTAGCAGGATGGATCAGTGGCAGTAGATGCAGTCAGAGGCTAAGTGACAGTTGCAGACTATTAGCAGCCAGATGTTGGGGAGCGTAGTGCAGAGTTGGCAGCAATGCAGTTGGCACAGTGCAGTGTCAGCAGCAGCACAGACTCTTCTGTAGACAAAGTAGTAGCTAGTAGTAGTCAACTCGGGAGACAGATGCATCACACTAATCATGGTTGATTCAATACTTAGGATGCTTCTCAGTTGCAGTTGTTGTAGTTGCAGTTGCAACAGCAATAGATGAGAGGGAGTTGCAGTGCAGATGCAGTGTTGGCAACAGTATGGTAGTGTCAGCAGCATCACAGATGCAGCATATATCAGAGTTGCAGAGTGGTTAGTGGGCAGCAGCAGCCAAACATCAGCAGCGTAACAGGAGATGATGCAGAGACACGGTGCCACTACAGGATGTGTAGTTGAGCACTAGAACACAGTCATCGCTAAGAGGGAGTGTTAGTCTTTGTAGAACTGGATGTGTTCTAGCCTTGAAATTTTGTGGAAAAGCTAGAATATATGAGATCTACAAAACCCAAAAATCGTTTCTGGAAATTTTGCCTAAAAAAGACTTAATTAGATTACTAACCAGTTTTTAAATATTTCCCAAGTCTAAACTTAGGGAATAGGGTTAATTAATGAATATTAATTAAGTCAAGGCATGAATGATCTAGAAACTCACACGGATTGATCAAGAGATGATCCTAGCCATTGATTAAGTTTTAATCTTAGTCATTGGTGCTCCAACAAAGGATTATAAGAGGGAATCGATGTGGTGATGGAGAATAAACTTAAGAGGTTTGATTTCTAGGCAGATCGATTTCCAGAGTACAGTTAATTGCCAAAGAGAGAGCCAATGAGATCGAAGCAATGAGAGAGGGGTAGAGACAATGAAGCGAGAGGAAGGATTCCAAATTCGATGAGTGCATTCGCAGAGAGGCAGAAGAGCCACAGAAAGGCTGATGCAGAGTAGCGCAGTAGCCTCTAGAGGCAGTTTCGATTCTGTTGGAGAAAGACGAGTTTTAGTGCCAAAAGCTAAGCAGATGTTCCAGACGCCATGAGAGATATTTTCCCAAACAGCAACAGACCAAACGACTAGAGGAGAAGCTGGTATGAACTGAGTGCAGAAGTGACTACGCTAGGGTGAAGCAGTAGCTGCACAAAGCCAGTTTGGACGGCTCAATTTGAGCCGAGTTCAAAGCCCAGATTTCCTTGTGGAGTGAGGAAATTTCCTCACAAGATTTTTCTTACCAGTATTTCTCTGTAGGATTGCCAATTTTGACATCGATTTGTACTCAGATTATTTTGTTGCTTAATATTAAAACCCTCAGCTACTGCACTGATTTTCCCAAGTTGGGTTTTTCCAGGGACTTTTGTCCAAAAATAACGGTGTTATTTTATGTATGTGTGCTAGCATTTCTTCTAGTGTTTATTCTTCCGTAGTATTTTTATTTATGTAGGTTGCAATGTGAGTTATTCAGTATTTGTTGTATGAAAGAGTAAATAAATTGTTAATTTAAAATAATAATTAGGAGAATAATTTCCAGTTGCTACAATAGGATTCCTGTTTGTGGAATTTTCACACATCTTCTCCTCCTAATAGCTAGAGAAATATTCTCTAACTACCGTCATATGAGATGAAGCTCCACTATCAATATACCAAATACCAGATGATGTTGAACCTGACAAGCACGTGAATTCATCTTTCAATCTAGAAGACAATTCAAAGGCTTCCTGATTGTTGATTCTATCCATGACTTTTCTGCGCTATTTCTCCTTTCCTTTTTAAGGTTGATTTTTGTTGTTGCAAGATGCTGCGTCCTAGCTAGAAATCTGCTCTGCAAGGAAATTGTTGCCACTCCTTCTGCCTTTCGTAATCTTCAATCTGGAAGATTTTATTCTTTGTCAACTCTCTCAGAGAAATAAATTTTCCTCGAAAACTGACCCTCCTGGCCCTAAGGCACTGCGTTGCCTCTAGAGGGTTTTGAACTGTTGCCTCTACAAAGATTCGAAATTCTCTTTCCTTCTACTACTGAGCTCTTCGGCTTACGATCTGTACTCTGCTACCATGTAAAAATAACGAAGTTTGGAATCCTATTACAGTGACTGATATTATCTCTTCTATTTGTTAAATAAATTAAACAAATATTGAGGAAAAAATATATGCAAGGAAAATTAGAGAAATGCTAGCACACATATAAAGCATATTAACACAGTTTTTTTTGGACAATTGTCCCCGGAAGAACCCAATGTGGTAAAACCGGTGCAGCAGATGAGGGCTTCTTTATTATTCTTCAATGGTAATTCATGTACAAGATATCAGATAGAAAAAATAGAGAAAGAAACAATAAGAGAAATTTAGTATAAATTTCTCACTCTCCACAACGATTATTTGACCCCAAAATGGCCCCTCGGCCCTTACGCTGGTCTCACAGCGTCATCCTCTGCGCAATGCCCTGATGAACTGCGTCCTCTCTCACGCTGACCCTTCCAAAATTTATCCGACACTCTCAGACTACTGTTGATGCCCTCTCTCTCTCCCCTGCAACTCACCCTCTTGCTCTATCTTCTCTTGTTGAACTTCAGCCACTGAAAAAATCGATTTGCTTGGGCAACTGAGTATTTGCACTGGTGTGTTCTCCATCTTACCCATCGACCTCTTCTTATCATCTTCAGTTGGAACGCCAACTGCTAAGATTAAAACATAATCGTTGTCCCATATTAATTCCCTAATGATCCATGTGAGTTTCTATATGATTCTCACCACATCTCAATTAATACCAGTGATGACAATATCGTCGAGATATCGCCAATATTCGGAAATATCGCAATATTTTCGAGGAGACGAGATATGGTCGAGGAAATATCGCGATATTTTGTCTCCCCACAAATATCGCAATATTTCCAAAATATCGGTGATATCTCGGGAAAATATCGCGCTACGATGCAAAATATCGTCAGGCTCAGAATAATAAATAAATAAATAAAAAATCGTTGTCGCAGCTAGAAAAGGATGATTTTGTTTTTTCTCACTCATTTTGTTTTCTGATTGCTGGAAAAGGAAGGGGAGAGCATTGTGCTTGCTGCCAAGGAGGATTCGAGGGTTGAATAGCCATTATCGCCACCAACAACGAATATTTTGTTGATCAAAGATTGAAGAACAGTGAGACAATCTTCATTTCTTCCATTAACAGGTATGTTCAAATAAACCCCTATGTTAATGATTTTTTTGATAGTTTTCGGGTTATTCTTTCTTGCCTATTTGCCTACAGACATTTTGCTTGTTTTTTTTCCAATTGCTATGATTTTCATGCCCATGAGCAAATGCAAGGGTTTTCTCCATATTTGGACAGCAAACTCCATTTATTTTTTAACTTTCAAATGCACCCTCTTATTGTCATTTATGATTTTTCATTGAATTCACATTGCAAATAATGTAGCAAAAAAATTATTTTGTAAAATTAGGTGGTTATTACTTATTAATTCCAATTATTTTTTGGTGCCCTAGGTTTGAGTTAGGTCACTACAAAATTCAAATATGCCAAAAGCCTTGGACCCATTTTGCGAGTATGGGGAGCTTGATGGTGGGACAAATCGGGCATATCTATCATGCAAATTGTGTGGGACCAGGATGACAGGAGGGGTTACGCGGTTGAAATACCATCTGGCTAGAGTCACTAGACATGATGTTGGGATTTGTACAGTTTCTAGTCCGAAGCTTATACAAAAAGCTCTTGAAGCAATTGATGAAAAAGATAGAAAGAAGGAAGAGACAGAAAGAAACAAGGTTGAATGTGCAAGTAGATCTTTCGGGATATCTTCTTCTAATTTTGATGCTGAGGGTAGTGGGAGGGGCTCCACACCATCACCTGCTACTGCAAGTGCGAGGTCATCATTTTTTGTTCCACGAACAGGACATGGAGCACAACTTGGCATAAAATCAATTGTTAAAAAAAAGGAGAAGCAAGACGTAGATAGAGTCATGGGGAGGTGTCTTTTGTGGAGCGACTTACCTCTCAGCATCACCAAAACCAATACATTTTGGCATCCAATGTGTGATGGTATTGCTGTTGTGGACCCAGGGTACAAAAGTGCTACATATGAGGAGTTGCAGGGGCCAATTCTTCAAGTAGAAAAGAAGGACGTCAACTCTAGATTGGCAAAGTTGAAAAAAACATGGGAAGTTCTTGGATGCATAGTGATGTCTGATAGTTGGACAAATAGTAAGGGTAGGACCCTTCTAAATTTCTTGGTACATTGTCCTAAAGGTACAATGTTTATTAAATCAGTGGATGCATCAGAACATATCAAAGATGCAGTAACGATATGTGAGTTGTTAGATGGGTTCATTCGGGAGATTGGTGTGCAGAATGTGGTGCAAATCATAACAGACAATGCAGCTAATTATGTGTCTACCGGCAAGATGCTTATGGAGAGGCATCGCACATTGTTCTAGACTCTGTGTGCAGCACATTGTCTCAATTTGCTGCTTGGGGATATGGGGAAACTCTCCTTCATCAAGGAGGTGGTTGATATGGCTAGGAGTGTTCCCAAGCTATTTATAACCATGCTTTTGTTCTTAGCCTCATGAGGAGGTTCACTAGAAACTAGGAGTTGCGGCGTCCTACGATCACACATTTTACCCCAAACTTTATTACTCTTCAGTCTTTGCTTCAATGTGAGTTTGAGTTGAAGCAAATGTTTGTGTCTGATAACAGGCGTAATTGTAGATACAGCAGGAGACAGGACGACAAAGCCATTTCAAAAATGGTGTACTCTCACATGTTTTGGCATGGAGTAAACGAAGCATGCTCAGTTAGTGAACCTATAGTAAAGATTCTGAGATTGCTAGATGGGGAGAAGCCTGGAATGGCTTCGTTGTATGAGGCCATGGATAGGGCCAAGGAGGCCATTTGTTCTTGTTATGCAGACAAAGATTCTGCTGGCCTTGATAGGCATATGATGTTATGGGATGTGATTGATAGTCGATGGACAAGGATGCTTCATCGACCCATTCATGCAGCAACACTCTTCCTCAAACCCGCATTTTCATACAAATGTGGCTTTGATTTTGATGGCGAGATGATGGAAGGGCTCCATTCCTGTATTCATAGGATGGTACCTGATCCTGAGCTTCGTAGAAAAATCAATCGCAAGATACAGTTTTATCGGGATTGTGTTGGCCTATTTGGCTTTGATGATGTTATTAGGGAAAGGTCCATCTTCATGCCACGTCAGTGACTAGTCATCACTCATTAGAAATTAGAATTTTCAATTTAGAATTTCCTTACTCACAATTCTAGTTTCTTAAAATTCAATTATATGTAACTTTTATTTAAAAGTTTAATCATGTATTAAGTTTTTGAATTTTTTATTTCTTTATTTTGTTGTAGATATTTGGTGGTGAAGCTATGGTGCAAGGGCACCAAATTTGCAGAAGTTGGCCATAAGAATCTTGAGTCAAACATGTAGCTCTTCAGGGTGTGAACGCAATTGGAGTGTATTTGAGAAAATACAAGCAAAAAAGCACAACAAGTATAACTTTGAGCTTCAGCCTTCAGTTGAGCAATTACACTTATTGTAATTTTTAATTTTTAATTTATGACCTTCAACTGTCAAGGGTCAAGAGTCAAGATTCATTAGTTTTTTTGACACTCTTACAGGTTGGAGTTTGCACGCCTCAATGATTTAGTGTATGTGCATTACAATATCCGACTTCGAGTGAAGCAAATAGAAGCACTAATGGATCCAGATGCCATTTCCTTAGACAATATTGATGTATTGTCTCAGTGGAGGGTGGAGTCTAAGGAGCCCATCTTGGAGGATTCACCTTCATGGTTAGAGCCAGAGGATCCATTAGAACATGGGCAGCACTCAGAGGAGGAGGAGGAGGAGGACATTGTGGGATCATCAACATCAACACCATCTTCTATAGATATAGGAGAGCACAGCTCCATACCTAGCACTCATTATTTGACATTAGGTGCAGACGCAGGGCGAGGGCCTTCTACTACTAGGGGAAGGCCTGGCAAATAGCCCATCATGTTTTCCCGTAAAAGGGGGAGAGGGTCGTGATTTCAGATAGATAGCTGCTAGTTTTATTTGTTTTGCTACATATAACTCATGATGATGAGATACTTTTATATATGTGATGTTATTTTGTATTGGTTCTCCACATTTGAGTCCTTGATTGGACAATTATCAGGGATCAGCAAGATTTGGTATTGTCTTTGTTGTATCATTTCTATTTGACATCATATATATCAGTGCTTTTTTCATATTTATGTGCCAATGTGTTTATTTCATGTTGTTATTGCTTTATATGTTTAAAAATCTGAAAATATTAATATATTATGCATTTTTTATGCTTGTCGATATTTGCTGATATTGTCGATAAGATGTTTTTTGGACCTTCACCGATATTTTGCCGACACCGATATTTTCAACACTGATTAATTAACCATAGTCCCTAAGTTTAGACTTAGGAAATAATTGAAAAATTGGTTAATAATCTAATTGAGACACTTTTAGGTGGAATTTCCATAGATGATTTCTGAGTTTTGGAGAACTCATTCATCTAGCCTCTCCACAATGTTTCGTGGCTAGAACATACCCGATGCTACAAAAACTAACACAAACTGGTTTCTGCCTAAACCAGTCGAACCATCCACTTCAGACCAGTTCAGTCGAGTCCTGATAACATTGATTCCAACCACTAGAAAGTAAAATGAACAGATGGACTAAATTTTTGGGTTTTTACCCAGTGGGCTTTGCTTCCTAGACCACTATAACATGCTTCCAGCTTGTGGGAAACTCAGTTTGTTGCAGATATGAAACTTAGGAAGAACAAATGTGACATGCATTTCCTGTCCTAGCTTCCCCCACCCATATATTTGCAATCTAGAGTGTGTAAACACTATTCGGTGGCCCTACAAAGGGATTCCCCTTGTTGTTTTCTGTGTTTTTTTTCCCAATTTTCAGATCTGCAGTCATAGGACAGCAAACAGAAATTCACAAAACAATCCCTAACCAACGGTACATATCAGGGACAGTATATTAAATTTTTACACTTTTAAGCTATTTACATGTTTATTATCTTCAGTTTTAGAGGAAGATATCTTTCTAATTTGTATTGCTTTTCTGCATAAATTACATTTCCAAACCAGTTAAATAAGTTAACACAGGAACCCATTCAAGGCATTAACATACTAATTGTTGGGTGAAGCATCTATGTCAGGGAATACTTCCCATAGGCATTCAAGTACGAATTGGAATTAATGAGTAGAAACTCACGCCAAGCCTCGAGGTGAAAGTGGGCACTTGTCTTGTGTGAGTCATCTTAGCAGCTTGCAAGGACCTTGGCAAACGGACTAGTTCGTGTCATAACAGGTACCATAATTGGATCTAGACAGGTGCTTAAGAGTTACCTGGAGAGCCATTTCCAAGGAAAAACAAATATATATATATATATACAGAGAGAGAGAGAGAGAATTGTTTTAACATTTTTTGAGTGTTCCTATTTAATTTTATACATTTTTGGGTCAAATTTTAGTTTAAAAACATTTGTAATTTTTTCTGTTTAAATATATGACATAATGAAATTTGTCTAATTTTCTTTGTCAAACATAATGGCAATTTTTTTCATATTTCAAATTTAATTGTTCTTGAATTTGAACACAAACACAAACCAGGGAACTTATCTATTTCCTGTATCACATTTTACAAATTGTATACCACACCCGAGGTCTTAGAAGCGAGTTCTAGGGGGTGGGGGTAGGAATATGACAACATTATATGTAAAACTGGAGGAACAACAAGGATGATTTATCATTGAAGGCTATCCTTGTTATTATGAGGATCTCCATAATATACATGGATCTATTTGATATCCTCCATAAAAAATATATGACCAAGTTAGCTTTTTGTTATATATGCGCAATGATACATCTCCTTGTTAATAACAGTGCCAGAAATGAGCATAAGTATGGATGGCATGCATTCAAAGTTGCAAACCTTCCATGTCTCCTGATTTGACATAAGAAAAACCATAATTTTCATTGTCTTGTTCTGACTGCAATTCTTATTCAGATTTATACATCAACTTACGAACTTTCTTATTTACATTTATGATGCAAGCAACATGTCACTTTGTTTGCCTTACCAGATCCAAAGTAACCCACAATACTTTTGCACATTATATTTGCACCCTATGTTGAACATACCACCAACTAAAAATTTGTGATGTACTTCCCGCATAGGAAATTCTAATCCATGACAGAATGAGTAATTGCCAAGTGGAGGTTAATGAAAGAACCTCAGCAACCCGCACACAAGCAGCAATTTCAAATCTCCCAGTCATGCGGTCCTTAGCTTCAATGCAACCGATAGTGTTTCTTTTTGAAGTTTTGACACTACCACCCCTAATACTGATGGAATCGTCATCTGTGGAATTACCCTGCAATAACAGATAACACATAAATCACTTACAACCAAGCTAAAATAAAATACATTCTTAAAAGGATAACTAAAAGAATACCATTTAGGATGCATTTGTGAGTACAATAACCTTTAAAACAGAATAAATTATGTGTCCTTTGTGACTTCTTGAGTCCCTACGAAAAGATGATTCAGTCCATTCAGGTAACACATTTGATGCAGTATAAAATGGAGGCAGCAACCATGTGATGGGCATGCCAAGTGCTAAAGGTAAATCGGGAGCAACCGAAACGGTATCAGAGGCACTATAGGATACAGGCTGTAAATTGTTTCCAGCTGGACTGAAGTCACAGGAAAATGAAATTCCAATCGTAGTTCTGCCAGCAGACCTGCAATGAATTCAAATAAGGGTGCTGAAATTAGTACACATTTGTATAACAGTAGAAGTCTAATATGATACAATTTCATAGGTTTCTTTCAATATGCCAGTGATGCAAAAAATGAATGACTGTCGCAAGAGAGCAAATAACAAGTAAATAGAAACCACATAAACAAGACATGAGTGAACCTTTCCCTGCTTAAAAGTTTCTTAGATCAATCTATGACAGATTTCTATTTTAGAAAGTAGATGCCAAACGTCCACTTTGTTCATCTTAGTTTATTAGCATGACACACACAGTAACAAACGTATATGTGTGTGACACATCTACTCCACTGAGGCTGTCAAAGCGCCTCACTTCTCTTGGTGCAATAAATATTCCGAAATGCATTTGCACATACATAATAAACCAAATATAGAAAGATGTGTACAAGATTGAGATAAGATATGAATAGTCACGATAGTGTTGCTGACTTGCAGGTCCTATTACCCCTTATTTTGCATGAGGCCTACACTAGTGAATTTTTTCACTACACTGTGATTTTCATAATAAATGTGAGTTTACATGTTGACCTTTGATGGCCTAGGAGTTGTGATCCCATTTGATGAGACTATTGGTTATGCAAAAGATGGCTTGATGATGTTGACGTTTTGGCTGCTCTGGTGATTAATTTGCTTCCATGATAATAGGCTTGGTTGTGGATACCCTAAGATCACCTACATGGTTGATGACACATGTTGATGTATGACTCCCTTGATGGAATGCACTAGCACTTTTAGATTAAGCTAACATTGTATTGGCACTCTTCATTTAGTTGGATTTATAATGGTGAAGAACACTTGACATTATCCCCTTGCTATCACTTGATTTGACATTTTTCTTGAGATGATTTAATATGGTCTAACACAGTATGATGTTAATGAGGTGAATCCCTGGGGCATATTGAGGTTTTGTGAGTGTATTCTAGTTTGTTATGGTATACAATACACCCTCCCATGGAAGGCTCCCTTTTGTAGATATTACTATGCACTATTACTTGTTGGACGAGCCTCCATACTCCCCTCATGGAAGGCTCCCCTAGGATTGTGGGATTATTTCACACATGTCATACACTTTCCATACTCTTCTTTGAGGACATGCTTGGCATACTTGGTGTATTGGTTGACAGTGATACATGGCTTACTTGACTCATTCTTCCCTAAATCTAGCTGTTGATTTGGGGTAGCATCGGGTGTGATCTAGCCATGAAATTTGGTGGAGAGGTTGGGGCACATGAGATCTCCAATACCTAGAAAGGGTTTGGGCAGATTCTAAACAAATCAAGAGATATTAAAATAATTAATATTTTTAATGGAGTCCCTATGTCTAAACTTAGGCAAATTGTTAGAATGGTCCAAAAGACATGGATCAAGCCAGATCTAATCTTAGCCGTTGATTAGGGACTTAGTCTCGGTCGTTCATATGTCAATAGGAAAAGTATAAGAGGAGGCTTGAGGGACACTTGGAGAAGACACTAGAGTGATCAGTCATTCTATTCTCTAGAGCGAGGTTTGCTAAGAGAGATAGAATTAGTGATCAGGAGATGCAGCTGAGGGGCATTTGAGTACAGAGTGGCAGAGAGGTAGAGATAGTGCCGAGAGAGCAGTGCAATAGCCAAGGAGAGTGATGCAGAGCCAGCCAAGGATCACGCAAGGCCACGCAGAGCTAGTCGGGAACTGCGCAGAGCCTCAGAGAGGCCAGCGTTGCTGACACAGAAGGACAGAGGGCTGACGCAAGGCCTCCTAAGGTTGATGCAGACCCATCCAGGGTGATGCAGAGCCAGTGTAAGGTAGAGAGGGGGCTGACTCAGTCCAGAAAGAGGCTGACGCTAGGGTTTCTGGGGCAGATTGGTGTTGAGTAACTGTCGAAAGGATTATCCGGGGTTTCAGCCAGTAGATTTGTCAGAAATCGAGAGGTATTACTGCCAAGGAAATTCTTTGTTGGGTAGGCTAGTTTCAGCACCCAGATTGTACTATGATATTGCTTAATAAGAAAACCCTCAAATAGCTGCACAGATTTTCCACATTGGGTTTTCTCGGGGACATTAGTCCAAAAATAATGGTGTCACATGGTGTGTTTGTTTCTGTTTCTTTTAGTTGCTGATTTGTAATATGTTGAGCATGCACTAGTGTTTATTTTCAGTATTTACATTGTAAATAACTTGTTAAGGAAAATAACAACTAGGTAGGAATAAATCAGATAAAGTGCATGGAGGGTTTCTAACTAAGTAAACTTAGAAACTTCAACATGGTATTAGAGCGTGATTGCAGATCACAGGAGGACTAAAGGCCATCAATCGAACAGAGCAATAGCAGCAGAAAACAGCTGTCCCGAGGTGACAAAAGTTGTTTATAGAAGACCAGCAACAAGGAAGGGTGACGCAGTGCCTGCGTCATCAAGGGTGAGCCGGGAAAAAGCAACGCATAGGCTAAGGAAGGCAAAAGAAGCATCACACAGAGCCACACAGTAGCTGGGAGGGCTGACGCAGTTGGCTGAGGAGGCTGGGTTGCTAGTGTCGGGATTGCGCAGAGCCTAGGAGCTCTCACCTTCAGGGTGTTGGGGTTTAGAAGGCTGTGGGAATATTGCAGAGTGGAGCAAGTGAGGTACTGTAGTCAGAACAGTACCTGATAGAGCAAGGCCAAAGGAGTTGCTACCGAGGGTTTCTAGCCGAGAAACCCGGATCAGTGGTGCGGTTGCACAACACCATCAGAGTGGGGGGCATCTTGACAGTGGCAGAAGGATTTCCAGTCAGGAAATCAAGACTCAGACGGAGTCTAGAAAAGAACTTCCAGATGGGAAGTAGAGACCAGAGGAGTCGAACAGAGAACTTCCAGGAGGGAAGTAGAGGAGCATCATGGCATTACACGAAGTAAGAGACCAGGATAGACTAGACAAAGCATCGAACTTTACAGTCTGGAAAGCCAAAATCTTATCCGTACTTGACAGGAATCATGTCAAGAACTTCACCTTGATGGTAACAGCTATCCCAGTCAACCCCAATGATAATGACAGGTACGAGGAGACAATGGCGAGGACCAAGAGCATTATCCTTGATGGGGTCAAGGATCATGTAGTAGCACACATAGCCGAGAAGGAAACGGCATTTGAGATGTGGGAGGCTCTCAAGAAGCTGTACTAGCATACTTTTGTGCAGAGAAGAATGTTGCTTTAAAATCAGTTGAGGTTGTCCCAGATGAAGAAGGGAGAACCGATTGACACCTTCCTTGGAGGACTGAATGAGATCCGAGGTCAGTTGACTACTATAGGGGCGACACCGAATCAGGAGCTGATGGTAAGGACAGCCTTAAATGCTGTCTCAGAAGACTGGGAAGTATTTCTCCAAAGTATACTGGGCAGAGTATACGAGATGTGGGCAGCTCTTTGCCAGGAAGAGATCAGACAGTGGTGGAAGACAGGTAGCAGCAGCAAGGGGATCAAAGTCAAGCAAGAGGAGGAAGACGTGGCCCTACCATCTGAGGGAAAGCAGGAAAAGCGGAAGAAGAAGGATCTCTCCAAGATCAAGTGATTCCACTGTGGGGAGTTGGGTCATTATGCGACCCAGTGTCCAAGGAAGAGGAGTAAGGGAGAGTCTTATGAGACTAAGGCAGAGCCAGCACAGGTAGAGAAGGAAGTTTTGACAGACGATGACTGTGCCATAAGTGCACATGCGCCACTTGAGCGGAAGTGGGGAGACATCGAGCTGTAGTTAGGAGGACTACAGGCGATGAGGGGCAGGATCCTCAAGGTACCCAGCCTCTTGGATTAGACCTTGCTACGGGAGCCCCAAAGAGGAGTAGCATGACTGGTGAGTCAAGTAGAGACAGATGCGGATGAAGCGGCACAAAGAGATACAGTGCAGGAGTCCCGAGATAGCGCGAGGCTAGCAAGCTGCAGCAGTGTGAGAGGCACAGGAGTGTTGCACCAGTGTAGGATGGCACAGAGAGGTGTGCAACGGTGCGAAATGCTGGGAGTTGTTGCAGCAGCGTAGAGGTTAGAGAGGGAGCACTTGTCAGCGATAGAGGGAGCTTCAGCATCAGTGGGTGTCTCTAGCCCAACAAGGAGGTCAAATTGGGAGATCAGTTACTTACTTCTCAGTAACTGAATTGCAGTACAGTAGTGGGAAGCACGATGCAACATGATGAGAGGTGCAGTGCGAATGTAGTGCTAGGAGAAAGGACCAACAACAACACGGATGTAGAGGGATTTGTCGTACAGATGAAGTAGTGGCAGTGGCAGAACCATCGGCAACAGTATAGGATGCAGCAGTGCAGAAGATGTTGGGCAGGAAGGCCTAGCATCAGCACAAGTACCGATGTCGGATGATCAGAGTAATAGTCAATGAAGAGTATTGCTAGAGCACAGTCCTCGATAAGAGGGAGTGTTGATTTGGGGTAGCATCGGATGTGCTCTAGCCACGAAATTCGGTGGAGAGGTTGGAGCACATGAGATCTCCAATACCCAAAAAGGGTTTGGGCAGATTCTAAACAGAATAGGAGATATTAAAATAATTAATATTTTTAATGGAATCCCTAAGTCTAAACTTAGGGAAAATAAAATATTAATGTGTATTAATATGAAACTATGTTAGAAAGCAGCAGCTCAGAGGATGTTGGGCAAGAAGGCCTAGCATCAGCACAGGTACCGATGTCGGATGATCAGAGTAATAGTCAATGAGGAGTATTGCTAGAGCACAGTCCTCGCTAAGAGGGAGTGTTGATTTGGGGTAGCATCGGATGTGCCTTAGCCACGAAATTTGGTGGATAGGTTGGAGCACATGAGATCTCTAATACCCAGAAAGGGTTTGGGCAGATTCTAAACAGAATATAAGAGACAGAGAAGCAGAGATAGTGTCGGGAGAGCAACGCAGAAGCTGGGGAGAGTGACGTAGAGCTAGCCAGGGCTCACGCAGGGCCACACAAAGGCAGTGAGGAGCTACGCAGAGCCTCAGAGAGGCCAACGTCGTTGACGCAAAAGGACAGAGGGTTGACGCAGGGCCTCATAAGGCTGACGCAGACCCATCCGGGGTGACGCAGGGCCAGCACTGGGCAGAGAGGGACTGACGCAGTCTAGAGAGAGGTTGACGTTAGGGTTTCTGGGGCAGATTGGTGCTGAGTAGCTACCAGAAGGATTATCCAGGGTTTCACCCAGTAGATTTGTCAGAAACTGAGAGGTATTACTGCCAAGGAAATTCTCTGTTGGGTAGGCCAATTTCGGGACCCAGATTGTACTATGATATTGCTTAATAAGAAAACCCTCAGATAGCTACATCGTTTTTCCCACATTGGGTTTTTCCAGGGACATTAGTCCAAAAATAATAGTGTCATATGGCGTGTTTGTTTCTGTTTCTTTTAGTTGTTGATCTGTAATATGTTGAGCATGCACTAGTGTTTTATCTTCAGTATTTACATTGTAAATAACTTGTTAAGGAAAATAACAAGTAGGTAGGAATAAATCAGATAAAGTGCATGGAGGGTTTCTAACTAAGTAAACTTAGAAACATCAACATTAGCATATGCAGATATGTTGAGGTTTGAGTGGTGTGCCCCCCTCTCCATTTAATGGATGACACACATGTTTAAGTATTCATCTACTCACAATCTTTGTTGATAGCACAACCCCTTCTTCAAGGAGCTTCCTTGTTGAACTTGCACATGTTTTGATGATTATGGAGGACATCCACCTTGGATATTGCACACTTTCATTGAGGAGATCGCCTGCACTTGTATCTATACATTATCACTGGAGGCATTCACTCTTGAGGGCTTGTTACAATACTCATGATCATTGATGGAGTGTTCCACCTGCTGAGCCCTTATTACCCACAAAAAGTGGGTGACCCCTACGAGAAACTTTTCTCCTATTCATCTCTTTCAGCCAACAACCAGTAGCCCTTGAGAGCCACCTAGTAGTCGATGTAATGTGCCATTAATAACTCTACAACTTGCATCAATCATATGTCCCCTTGCCCATTTGTCAGGATCACATGTTGGAAAGTGGGCTTCTGGTCAAAAGGTACTTTATTCATTTTGCATTCGGGTTCTTATGCTTGTTTGTATTTTGGGCATTTTGGCATGAATTATAGGGTAACTTGGAAGAAAGAAGGGTCTTGGCCATAGGTTTGTTCCCTCACCTAAAATAAGGGGTTAATTTTCTATCATAGTCCAACAGGACCGCCCCTAATGGCCAATTGCTTTATGAAGGGGCACTACTTGGGAATCGATGATTGAGATAGTGTGTCCCGTCTATGCTTCAACAATTATCACTGCCTCCATACATTCCAAGCCCTTATTCCACCCTCGTTCTCTAGGTCCACTTGAACACGAGTCCATTAGGATTTAACACAGCCCTTCCCTTCACCACATATCTAGGTCGGGCTTGGAAATCTTATAAGGAGGTTGATGCAACTAAATCAAAACGAAAAGAGTATATCATGACCATAAGCAAGAAACAAAAGAAAGAAAATTAGAAAATGTAAAAGATGGTCGGTGTTGAAATTTCTAAGTATTACCCATTAGAAATTTTATCTGTATTCTCTGATTTATTTCGCCTACTTGTTTAATTACTAACAAGTCATTTAACCATATAAACACAAAAATAAACACAATACAGTCTCAACCATCTACAGTTCAACAGCTGAAAGAAATAGACAAACACACAGTTGACACCATTATTTTTGGACAAAAGTCCCCGAAAAAACCCAACTTGGGAAAACCGGTGCAGCAGTTCTAAGGGTTTTATTATTAAGCAGTTTTTCTGAGCACACTAGGTGCCAAACTAGCTCACCCGACAGAGATAAAAATTTGGTAGTAATACCTCTCTTCAGAAGCAGATATTCTGAAAGTCTATCCCACGAAACCCTCTCCAGCACAATCTGAAGCACTATGTCAGCCCTCCTGGCCTCTGCATCAGCCTAGAACCCTTTATGTCAGCCCTCTGAGGCTCTACGCAGCCTCTCTGGCTCTTTGCGTCACTCCTGCAGCCTCTGCGTGGATGACGCAGGCCCTTCTAGCCTCTGCGCAGTCCCTGCTAGCCTCTGCTTGGCTCCCTCTAGTTCTGCGTCTACCTCTTTGCTTCTACGTTGATCTTCCAGCACTATCTCTGCCTCTCTGCCTCGTACTCACTACCCCTCACTGCAACTCTGATAATTGATTCCATTTCTCTTAGCAAACCCCACTCTAGAAAATCGAATGACTGATCACTCTGGTGTATTCTCCAACTAACCCTCAAGCCTCCTCTAATCCTTTTTCTGTTGAGTCTTCAACGGCCGAGATTACATCTCTAATCAACGGCTAAGATTAGATTTGGCTTGATCCATGTCATTTAGAACCTTGTAACCCAGTTTTATATTAATACCCATTAATATTTTTATTTTCCTAAGTTTAGACTTAGGAACCCCTTTAAAAATATTAATTATTTTAATATCTCCTTAACCGGGTAGAATTTCCCCAAACCATTTTTGGGTCTTGGAGATTTCATGTGCTTTAGCCTCTCCACCAATTTTCATGGCTAGAGCACATCCGATGCTACCCCAAATCATCATTCTCTCTTAGTGAGGACTGTGCTCTAACAATACTCCACCACTGAGCATCACCCTAATTATATGGCACGGGTACCTGTGCTGATGCTAGGCCTCCCCACCCAACATCCTCTACACTGCTACATCCTGTACGGGTGCCCATGGCTCTGCCACTGCCACTGCTACATCCATACGACAACTCCCTTTGCATCCATGTTGTTGCTGGTCCTTTCTCTCAACACTGTATCTGCACTACAGTTCTCTCTCATCATGCTGCTTTGTGCTACTGCTACTGCAACCCACTTACTGAGAAGTAAGTAACTGATCCACCCAACTACTAACATCCTTGTCAGGCTAAAAATACTCCTGATGCTGAAGCTCTCTCTGTCACTCGCACCACGGCAAGCCTCTTTGTGCCATCCCGCACTGCTGCAACCTCCTCTGTGCCTCTTGCATTACTGCAACCCTCTCTACACTGCCAGGGACTATTGCACTCTAGCACTCTCTATCGCTTCATCTGCATCCGCTTCTACCGACATCCGCCATTCTGCTACTGTCACTTGCGGCTCCTGTAGCCAGGTATGATCCAAGAGTTTGGGTACCTCAAGGATCTTTCCCCTCATTGCCTGTGGTCCTCATGACTACAGCTTGATGTTTCCCCACCTCTTCTCTAGAGGTACATGAGCACTCATGGCACAATCGTCATCATCCGCTACCTCCTTTTCCATCGTCGTTGGCACTGCCTTGGAGTCAGACGCCTCTCCCTTAGTCTTCTTCCTCAGACATTAGTTCGCATAATGCCCCAGTTCCCCACAGTTGAAGCACTTTATCTTGGAGAGTTCATTTTTCTTCCTCTTCTCCTACCTGCCCGCAAATGCCAGAGTTGCATCCTCTTCCTCCTCTTTCTTGACCCGGGCTCCTTTGCTGCTACTTCCCGTCATGGTCAGCCGTCTGATCTCTTCTTGGCGAACAGCTGCCCAAAATTCTTCCCAATCTAGAAGATTCTCTCTACCCATAATGCTCTAGACGAATGTCCCCCACTCCTCGAAGACTGCGTTTAGGGCAGTCCTCACCATCAACTCCTAATCCAGCGTGGCCCCTATGGAAGTCAGCTGGTCCCAGATCTCCTACAACCTACTGAGGAAGTGGTCTACCTGCTCCTCCTTCTGCATCTGGTATGACTACACCTGATTCTCCAGTGGCTTCTTCCTCTGCACGGAAGTGCCTTGATACAATGTCTTCAAGGTATCACACATTTCCTTTGTCGTCTCCTTCTCGACAATATGTTGGACCACATGATCCTTGACTCCATCAAGGATTATGCATTTCGCCTTGGCCATCGCATCCTCATACCTTTCATTGTCAGCTGGGTTGACTGGGATAGCCATGGTTCTCAAAGCGAAGGCCTTGATGCGATGTCTATCTAGAACAGACAGGATCCTTGCCTTCCAGATGACAAAGTTGGATGCCCCATCCAGCCTGTCCTGATCCCTGAGTGCATTCATGGCCATCTCTCTGCTCTTCTTTTTGACTCCTCTGAGTCTCTACTTCCCTCTTGCACGTTATCTGCTAGACTCCCTCTGAGTCTCAATTTCCCTCCTGGAAACCACCAGCCCACTGTTGAGTCACACATCTCTGATCTCCTATGCACCTGTAACACTAATCTGGATTTCTTGGCTAGAAATCCGCCTAGGTAGTGACTCCCTCTACCTTGGTTTTGCCCTATTAGCTATTGTTCTATCTCGGCAGCAACAGCACCCCACCAGCTTCACTCCCATCAGTCTTCCCACAGCTTCCTATGCCCCAGCAACTGAAGGACTGAGACTCTAGGCTCTGACCAACGTTGATTTGCTCCCTTGGCTAGCTGTGTCAACCCTCCTGATCTCTGCGTGGCTATTTGTGAGCCTCTTCTACCTTCTCGTACCTCTACGCTGGCCTCTCTCTGGCTCAAACTGATGACACAGACCCTCTGCGTCAACCCTTTTCAGTTGCTTTCTGCTTAGGATCAACTTGTGTCACTCTAGACAGTTGTTTCTGCTGTAGATTCTTTGATTCAACTGGTGCCTTCAGCTCTCCTATGATCTGCAATCCTCCAACACAATGTTGAAATTTCTATGTATTACCCGTTAGAAATTTTCTTTGTATTCTTTGGTTTATTTCGCCTACTTGTTTAATTATTAACAAGTTATTTAACCATATAAACACTAAAATAAACACAATACAGTCTCAACCATCTATAGATCAACAATTGAAAGAAATATACAAACACACACGTAACACCGTTATTTTTGGACAAACGTCCCCGGAAAAACCCAACTTGGGAAAACCGATGCAGCAATTCTGAGGGTTTTATTATTAAGCAGCTTTTCTGAGTACACTAGGTGCCAAATTGGCTCAACCAACAGAGATAAAAATCTGGCAGTAATACTTCTCTTCAGAAGCAGATATTCTGAAAATTAGCCCCACAAAACCTTCTCCAGCACAATCTAAAGCACTGCGTCAGCCCTCCTGGCCTCTGCGTCAACTCGAAACCCTCTGTGTCAACCCACTAAGGCTCTGCGCAGCCTTTCTGGCTCTCTGCGTCACTCTTGCAGCCTCTGCGTAGAAGACGCAAAACCTTCTGCCCTCTGCACAGTCCCTGCTAGCCTCTGCGTGGCTCCCTGTGGCTCTGTGTCTGCCTCTCTGCTTCTGCACTAATCTTCTAGAACTATCTTTGCCTCTCTACCTCGTAATCACTGCCCCTCGTTGCAACTCTGATCACTGATTCGATTTCTCTTACCAAACCCCACTCTAGAAACTCGAACAACTGATCACTCTAGCGTATTCTCCAACTGACCCTCAAGCCTCCTCTTATACTTTTTTTGTTGATTCTTCAACGGCCGAGATTACATCTCTAATCAACGGCTAAGATTAGGTTTGGCTTGATCCATGTCATTTAGAACCCTCTAACCTAGTTTTATATTAATGCCCATTAATATTTTTATTTTCCTAAGTTTAGGCTTAGGAACCCAATAAAAATATTAATTATTTTAATATCTCCTTAACCGGGTAGAATTTCCCCAAACCATTTCTAGGTCTTGGAGATCTCATGTGCTTTAGCCTCTCCACAAATTTTCATGGCTAGATCACATCCGATGCTACCCCAAATCAACAGTCGGCACATTAACAAGAGCATATAGGCAAAAACCAAGCCTGAGATCCACCCCTTATCATTATGGCCATCACCGGGACCTACGGCTAATGTTTCCATACTGCATCATGGAAAAGAACCCGTACATGTCCCAACCCTTGGTGGGCAACGAGGTGCCACACCACTGAGGCAACCATTGCTACACATCATTCAAAGCATGCTCTCACTTCTTAGAGCTTCGAGCAATAATATAAAGAAAGTCAATAAAAAGCAATTGGCAATAAAAGAGGTGGAAAAACAAAGGTCGATGTAACTCATACATACATGAATGCTCCCTCCTCACATCTATACAACCAATGTGGAATTCCTCATCATGGCATTTGGCCCTGTTACCCACCACTTGCGAGTGACACCCATAGGAGAAACATTTTCTCCAAGATGGTCCTAAATCGGCAAACCCTTGCAACCACCAAATAGATCAATGTGCCACTATCTCCGCCACCTGAGCCAGTCATGTGGTCCATCGCCCATCTACTAAGATCGTATGCTTGAAGGTGGGCCTCCCCACCCTAAAGGTATGGCTTCTCATTGGTGTAGTTCAATAATTTTGTTTATTTATCATGGACACTTTTGGGCACGGATTGGTTGGGAGATTCGACAGAAAGAGTGGGTTAGGTCTATACTCTTGAGTCCTATGCATGGTTCAGTGATTAGCCTTGTATCCTTGTCCCGTGGGATCTCCTTTACTGGCCATTAGCTTTAGGGCTGGCACTACATGGGAAATCCAGATTTTGTTTGTGTTGTTCCGCTTCTCGACACTATATACATCACTCCCCTCCGCTCATTTTAACCCCACTATGGAAGGGCATGCCACCATGAAGTGCCCAATTGATTCAATGATTTGGAAGCTCTTTTACTTGATTACTCTAATGATTTGTTGTATTGGAGCACAAGGGGCACATTGGATCTTATGCGAGATTGCAGGTGGGTCTCCATTTGGGGTATGGTCTCCTTATATGGGGTTCAAGCCCTCCAGAGGGTCACATTGGCACTTGTAGGGTGAGCGTAGAGAACCATAGGCCTCCACCACAGCAGACAACACTTCATGGATCCCCAACACCATTCAATGATTTTTCGTGTTCCACCTTTTGGATGAGGATGATGCACTTGGTTCACCATGCCTAGTCGGCTCCACACTTGCACCATACACTTGGCAGATGTTCCAGGGTCTAGATGAGGATGTGTCTCATTGCAGGACAAAGGAAAGGCTTACATCATCATCCTAGCCCTTACAAATGGTTTACAAGCATTATCGATCCACTTGGAGACCCATGAGGATGTCATTGTGCCCCCACACCCACTTGGGAGCACCACATGTGACTTGCTTGGAAAACAAGGGGCCAACCCCTTGTCCACTATGTTTGGAGCATTTTCACTCAACTTGGCACATTTGGACTCCATCAAGCCTCCTTAATGGCCCAATGACTCATCATATTCATTATTTTGCCCTCTTGAGAGGTTATTCTTTGTATTATTGAGCTATCTTGGTGGGCTTGTCACCAAGTCATGTCATTATTGAGCATTATTTTATTATTTGGGGCTAAATAAGACAAATTAGGCTATTCGAATCCCCTATTGGATTGTATAAATAGATGAGAGGATGATTCATTTCTCTCATCATCACTTGGATTGGATTAGTATCTCTTGAGAGATTTTTGCACTTTTTGTTGGGATAAACTTTTGGAGATTTTGATGCACTATGATGTTTGGATATTTGCTATTGTCTTTGGAGCTTCTTTCTAATGCAAAGTGGATGAATGGATATACTCTCTCTCCCATGTAAGTAAACTTTTAATGTTATTCTTGTTATCTCACTGGCCAAATGTAAGTATATTGTTATCATTATTCTTGTATGTGTTCATGTAATACGAAATTCCTCTGGGACCTTGAATAAGTGATCTAATGCATCGTTGCTCTTCGAGGGATTGGGTGAATATTCCTAGAGGCACCTCTTAGGTTGAAAGACCTTGAACTTCATCTCTTCAGCGAATTTGAACTATAAATCCCAATTGACCTAGTTGTTGCCTTTGGAGAGGCTAGCAAAGATCAATTAGGGCTCCTTAGCTCACAAAAATTCTCGATCTATGTGTATCTTGACTCCATTAAGCCCAAGCAATAAGGCACCGATCCTCGTATGCCTTTGGTGGACAAAGTTTCCTCTCTTTTCTTAAATTTTCCAAATTCTAGGCCTAACCCTAGAGGGTCACCTAGGGCATCAAGCGAAATATTTTGTAACCATCCAAATACCTTGAAAATTGGATAACAACTGCACTGGGGTCTTCTCAAGGGGTCCTTCAAATTTTAGCACAATCCGACAGTGGAATCCTGAGATATTGCAAGCCCTAGCTCAAGGATCATTTCTTTCCCTAGGTTGATTTGGCTCAGTGTCCTCATTTGGATCATTGCATTCAAATTTCCAAAGAAAATTAGTCCTTTGATCTTATTCACTTCCCTAATCAGGTCAAGCCCCTCTTTGGTCGATCAACTCCATACCTTTGACCTAATTTGAGTCCACTTGGGTTCTCTGTGGTCCCACAACTTTATAACTCAAACTCCAAAAGGATTACATAGAATCCATTTCTCCACAAGGATCCTTAAGCCTTGCGAGCCCCTTGTCAAGGCATATCCTCCAACCATACGCCAAGGTATCCTCATAGCCCTTCCTAGAGAGCCAATCACCTTGATTTTAAAGCAAGCAAGACAATTAATTGAGCCTCTGGTGAATAGGCTTTAGGAATCACCCATATTTCATCATTGACATACATATTCTTATGATTCCTCTCATACCGGGACTCCTCCCATCAATGAAAGTCTGTAAAGAGCAGGCAGCCTTAGTTGAGGTGACAATGGGTTATCGCTCCATTGTTGCCCCTTGACCTAGTAGTTTCTCTATAAGATCCCCTCCTAAGACCCCTTCTAGTTTGAGTGGTAATAAGTCCTAATACCATTTTCTCCCGTTTGTTCCATCATAATTCACATGACAACTATCGATTGAAGGGAGAACTAGGGACATGTCAATTCCCTTTGGGGGTTGGAAAAGCCTAATACGATCATCTATTAGCCACTCCTACCAAGGGAGCTAACACCACTACATGACTAAGGGCCCAATTTTGGAAGAGGTACATTGTATGAAGTGTCACAATGTCCAATACTTGCAAGCTTGGATAACTTAGATGCAAAAATGGTTAAATCTTCCTGATTATATAAGTTGCAGCGATAGATATTGTGTGTGATTGGCAAGTGCTTTCACTATTGACTGGGAAACTTAACTGGGGCCGAAGTTCACCACAGGATCATATCGCCACCATAGGTGCTGCATTGAGAGCCATGGGTCTCCAGACAATCATAGAGCATCATTTACATTCATGGGCACCTTTAGCAACTGTGAGCTTTTGCACTTTGCCCCATATTATTCATGGGATGATATGTTGAAATATGTAACTAGGTTTGGTCTTCATAATGACATATGTAATCATGATTTTATGTATTTGATGTAAAGATATAAATAAAATTATTATTGTTATTCTCGAGGGATGGCTTCATGCTCAAGGTTATTTGATTTATAAGTCAAGGACCCATTGAGTGCTTCTAGGGTTTATCTTTCAGTCCACAAATCATAAAGAGTCATTGTCATGTATGGAAGACCCTTTTGGGCATGTTATATATTGTAAAGAAAATTTATTGAGTCAAAAATAGAGTCAAAGACTCTCCAAGGCCTTGTCATAGCACTACAAGTCAAGCATTTAAAGGAAGACAAGTCAACCCTCCAACAAGATGTCGGCCTACTAGAAAGGACAAGTCGGCCTCAAAACAAGGTTATTCGACCACCATAGAAACCTATAAATAAGTGTACTCAGTCTCATTCAAAATACATTAATTCATCAACAAGACATTCGATAAAAATAAGTAACCTAAAGCTAGCGAAGGAAGAGGAGACATCAAGAAAGGAAAATTCGAATTTTTAAAGATTGTTTTAGGGTTGAAATACCTCACATGTGCAAAGCAGTGTAGGTATTACTCGTTGCAGCAGAGACCGAAATATTGCAATCACTAAATGAGGCCAAAAACAAGTGAAAGAGAAGCCATCTTGCAAGTCAAGTTTCTGAAGAAGAAGCCATTGTCCAAGCGAAGAAGAGAGAAGGGTAAAAACATTGTATTTTCCCACAAGTGCAGAAACTAGGGTTTCTTTAGTAGCTAAAATTGTAGTCATAAATTGCAGGTCCGAAGTTGAGGTCAAAGAAGAGAGTTGCGATCGAAGTGAAGCAAATTTGACTTCGGTTGACTTTGCTAGAAGAAAGTTCTTCAAAGGAGAAGTTTGACTAGGTCTTGGAGAAGTTTTTGGTCAAGGGTCATAGGTATTGGAATTCATCAATTGAATTTCTATGAGAAGAGAAGAGTTCTTGTGGGTTTTCCTCTCAAGAGGACAGATCTTGAGAGGTTTTGGCCCTGGTTGATAGCCTATATCTTGTGTCCTCTTATCCCATTGTTCTTTATCGTTTGGTAGTTGTTCGATGATAGAAAACACTAATTGTAAACAAGTGAAGGAAGAAGTTAATCAAGTTAAGTAAAAACACATCACAAGCATTTATCAAATAAGAGAAATCACCTAATCTAGTTGCCCCTACATTTCTCAACATGGTATCTGTTAAAATTGGCAACTAGGGCCAAACCCCATGTGGGTCATCTTATTCATGACTAATAATATTTTTATTATATTCCTCTCGTCGAGAGGTGTAGGATTGATCTAAAGATCATCGGATTCCGATAAGTATTTATGGAGATATGAATTTATTTTGATTATGGAATAATTATCAAGCTGACCAGCAACTCATGTAGGCTCAGAAGCCCAACAGTTGCATCTATTCAATCATCAACAGTTGTGTATAAATACAGGAGGTATTTTCCTCATTTGGACACACTCAACTCATCACATCTCTCTCTCTCTCCTGCGCAGAAAAGAGGCTCTTCTCCTACTGCGCAGAAAGAGACTCTTCTCTCACACATGTGGAAGGAAGGTGCAGAATTTAGGGCTGCAACTGCAGATCAGAAGTTTGACCAGCGTTGACCAGAAGACTCCCTCCTCAGAACTGCGTTGTAGGTCCATCTGGATCTCCTCTGAAGGCCGCATTTTTTGGTGGTGGAATCAAGCCAATTCGACAGTCGGTTTGCAAGATATTGTCTGCCCTAGTTTCGCTGATCTAGGGTTTGTTGTTGCCGATGTAAATCAGATTTATGTACTATTTCTCTCTGCTAAATTATTGAAGATAAAAGAAGATTTGATCAAAGGGTTTCCCCATATTGGGGTTTGTCCCTGGCTAGCCGCCACATCTTGTGTCTCTTGTCTTGGCTTGTTTTCTATCAATCATTTAATGTTCTATCTGCACTTTACTTTATGCACATGTAATTGTTAATCTATGGATAATAATAAGAAAGATAAGTACACTGCTATAAGCATAGAACATACCATAACTTAACATGGTATCAGAGCTGACGTGAAGACAAAACCCGAGCAAAAGCAAGAGCAATCACTGAAGAGAAGATTGGCAAGGCTATCCTAAAAGAACTATGGGGTCCTCAACACTCTTCCCTGCCAAAGACAAGCTCCGTGAGAGAGCTGACTATCACGGATGGAAGATGTCTCTCGATCTAACCTTAGAAGATCAAGGAGTGTTAAACCATGTGAGAGGCAATATTGTTGAGCCTCCATCAAATGCACCCACTGCCACCAGGAACAAATGGAAAACCGGCGAAGTCAAAATAAAGAAGATCATCCGGGACTCTATCGACAAGCGCTTGGTGGCCTACATCTCCAACCTGAACACCTCCAAGGAAATCTACGATAGACTGGTGAGTTTATTTAAAGTTAACGATGCAAATCAAGTTTTGTTTCTTAGAAATAAGCTGAAGGAAATTAAGAAGGGCAAAGATGAGAGTATGCAAGCATACTTCCTAAGAATCACCAAGATCAGGAACGATCTCCTATCTATTGGGGAGACTATTACTGATAGGGAAATGGCACTCACAACTCTTGGAGGATTACCATCCGAATGGTACGTGTTTAGGACTACTCTTCTGAACAATAATGTAATTCCTGGTTTCGAGGAATTAATGGCTAGATGCATTCAAGAAGAAACAAGGGTAGAAGAGCAAGAAATGCCCATGCATAAAGGTCCTCCTGCTGCCTTTTCTTCTCATGCTAAGAAAAGTAATAATTCCGGGACTAAATCAAAAAGAAAGGCTCAACCTAACGGTGGAAGAAAAGGACGATGTTACATTTGCGATAAAGCAAGTCAAAATGCGAGGGAATGCCCTGATAGAAGGGAATCACACCGGGACGATGATCAAAATCCCTCTCATGGCTATGAAAGAAATGACAAATCTAATAGCAGAGGTAAAAGGAGTGCTGGAAGTCAAGGAAGAGGACAAACATTCAAGAAAGCTAGAAATTCCAAGTATGAATCTAACACTGTTGACAATAAGTAGGATGAATATTATTTACCAGCTGCTCTATCTACCTCTGCTCCTTTGGATTCAATGGCAATTTGGCTCATTGATATTGGTGCCTCAAGGCACTTCACTGGTTACAAAGAAGTTCTCCATAATCTGATAGAGAAAGAAACTAACCTGGAAATTGTCGTTGGAGATAATATGAAATATCCTGTGAAAGGTGTAGGCAATGTCCCTCTTAAATTGAATCAAGGTAATACGATCCACTTACAGGACGTATTATATGTACCTGACCTCAAAAAGAACCTGGTGTCCATCTCAGCAATGGAAGACAAAGGCTACAAGGTGGCTTTCATCCATGACAAGGTACGTGCATGGAAAAACAATATTAAAGATGCCTTCACTCTTGGGTTTCAAGTTGATTCATTATATCAGGTCGGAGGAAGTCCGCTAGGTGTCATGTCTTGTGACACATCTCAAGCCTTGATCGAGAATCAAACCGAAAAGAAGATCAAGATCTTAAGGACTGATAAAGGAACTGAATATGAATCTAACGAGTTTCATGACTTTTGTAAAGAGGTTGACATTAAGAGGGACACTACTACACTATATACTCCTGAACGGAATGGTGTAGCGAAAAGGAAGAATCGTAGGATTGTGGAAGATGTCTGCGCCAAGCTCCATGATCAAAGACTTCTGAAGTTTCTTTGGGCCGAAGCTGCAAGCACTGCCGTATATGTACAAAACCGATGCCCTCATCAAGCATTGGGTTCCAAGACTCCTGAAGAAATGTTAGCCATTTGGAAGAGAGAACAATTGGTCTCACGTGTTGTTTATGAACTAGCCGAAAGGTTGGTTGAGCAGAACATTGGGTTGTTCAGAAGACAGTTGACCAAGGAGGAGTTGCTCAAGTTTGCTGGATCGTGCAGCAAGAATGAGTTAAGGAGGAAGGGTCTTTGCTTCATTTGCAAACAACCTTGAAGACCTGACCACTCATGCTTGACAAATGTAGAGGAGATGGCAAAGGTGGGGCAAGAAGATATTCCTTTTCTCTTTCAGAATGAGGACTCTTCTTTGGATGAGTCTGTGGGGTCATACGAGAATGCCTTTAGGGAGCATGCGCAGTCATGTGGAGTTGACAGCAAGATAGCGTGTGGCCAAGGGTTGCCCCTTTTCATTCCCAAATCCATTCACCACTTTATCACATGCCACCACCTTTTAAAGGATGTACCTTGAACATAATATCCCCTTCAAAATTAGAAACCACCTAATGGGATACTTGGTCAAACCCATTTGGAGTTTGGAGACATTAGCACATGCCAAAGCCTATTATGTAAGGGAAGTTGTTAAATTTGGACAACTAGGTCCAAACTCCATGTTCTGATGCTCAGATTAAGAGGCTAATATTTTTGTTGGATTCCTCTTTCTGAGAGGTGTAAAATCCATATAAAAATAGTCTTAATCCAATGAGCAGAACTTATATTTTGAATTTATTATTCTTAATAAATTATATGTGCAAAGGTCAGCCAGTTTTGTAATGTAGGCTCACATGCCCAACAGATGTGTCACACACCCTCATTGATGGATATATATATACAGGAAAAGTTGGAGAGAATTTGATCACAACACAACTCACATCTTCCTCTCTCATCCTAAAAAGTACGAGCTACCTGGAGGACGAATTTCAGCCACACGTGGGAAGGACGAAGAGGATTTTTCTGCTGCTAGGGTTTCTGCTGCTAGGGTTTCGCAGAAGTTTGACCAGCGTTGACTTTGGCCAACGCTTGGTCCAAACAAGCTGAAAACTTGTGGGAGGTTCGATTTTTGAAGGCCATACTACCTGGCACAAAAATCGAGGTCAAAGGGTTGACCGTTTTGCTGCTGCGTTGACTTTTAGCTTGCTGCCCCTGCGTTGACTTTTCAGGACAGCGTTGACTTTTGTAGAACTGACTTGGGTTGACTCATCTACTAGTTGGAGGGTTGTTGTGACACATGCTGGGCTGGCTGACCAAAGGAGACTTTGCTGGTTGAAGCATCCTGTTGACCACCGAAACAAACACATACATTTTTCTTGTTTCTGATTTGTCTTCTATAAGATCTGCTTATATGTTCTATCTGCATTTTGCTTATCTACTTGTATGATTGCTGTGAGAAAAGTGAAATTGCTCTTAGCATAGAACATCTACAAAACTTTACATGGAATCAGAGCTGAGGTGAAGACAAACTCTATCTATAGCAATCATCATCGAAGGAAATGGATTCCTCTAAGCTTGAATTCAGGGAGAATGACAAGCTGACTGGAAGTGATGACTTCCATGCCTGCAAGATGTTATTAGATCTCAAATTAGAAGATCATGATCTCCTAGATCATGTGACAGGGAAGATTCAAGAACCTCCATCAAATGCCTCTGCTGCTGTTAAACACAAGTATAAGAAGGGAGAAATCAGAGCAAAACTGCTGATCAGGGAATCCATAAATAAGAGTCTGGTTGCCTACATATCTGAACTAGGCACATCCAAGGAGATGTATGACAAACTGATACTTATGTTCCGAGTAAACAATGTGAACCAAGTGCTATTCCTCAAGAACAAGTTGAAGAATATGAAGAAGGGCCGAGACGAGTCTATTCAAACTTTCTTTATGAAGTTGACCGAAACCAGGAACAATCTGCTAGCTATTGGGGAGACAATAGCTGATCGTGAGATGGTTCTCACCGCACTTGGAGGACTTCCATATGAATGGCAAGTATTCACAACTACCATTCTCAACAATAATACCATCCCTAACTTTGATGAGCTGCTGTCTAGATGTATGCAAGAAGAAACAAGGATGAAGGAATTTGATAATGAAAGAAATGTTGCCTATGTTGCTCATTCCCGAAAGAAGAACTCTGGTGGTTCCAAGGACAAAGGAAGGACTAAGACTCAAAAGAAGAAGGGTAAATGTTTCACCTGCCATAGGACTGGACACTATGCTAGAGAATGCCCCTTCCAGAAGAATTCTCCTGATAGTGACGACAACAACAACAACCGAAGGAATGGGAATCAAAGAAATGACAAATCCAAAGGAAAGAGGAAGGCTCACTTTGAAGGAAACCATCCACCTTCTAAAAGGACCAGAAATACCAGGTATGAGGAGTCTAATGTTGTTGATAAAAGAAATGAGTATATTCTAATATCTGCTCTCTCAGCTGCATCTCCGCCCGACACTATGGATGTCTGGCTAATCGATAGTGGTGCCTCAAGACACATCACCGGATTCAAGGAAGCACTTTCTGACATGGTTGAAAGGGATACTAATCTAGAAATTATCCTTGGGGATAATGCCACTTATCCTGTGAAAGGGACTGGGACTGTGACCCTCCACTTGTCTCAAGGACAAGTCCTCCATCCACAACATGTACTCTATGTACCCAAATTGAAGAAGAACCTTGTGTCTGTATCTGCCATGGAAGACAAAGGATTCAATGTAACTTTCTCTGATGGAAAGGTACTCATGTGGAAGAAGAGCTTCAAGGAAGCTATCTCAATTGGTTTTAGAGTTGGTACACTCTACCAGGTTGGAGGGAGTCCATTGGGAGCTGTGACTTGTGATACTATCCGTCAAACCGAACTATGGCACCGAAGATTTGGACAACTTCATTACAAGGCTCTTCCCGAAGCAAGGAAGGTGGTGACAGGGATGCCTGATTTTGGAAATAATCATAAAGGTCTATGTAAGGGCTGTGCTGAAGGAAAACATACAAGGGGACCTTTCCCCTCAAGTGTCACAAAGACATCTGAGATATTGCAACTGGTCCATTCTGATCTTTCCGGTATGTTGCTTGTAACATCCCTGGGGGGATGTTCTTACTATATGACATTTACTGATGACTTCTCTCGCAAAACCTGGATATACTTCTTGAAGAAGAAGGATGAGGCTTTCATGTGGTTCCGTACCTTCAAAGCCTTGGTGGAAAATATGACCGGAAAGAAGATCAAGATTTTGAGGACTGACAATGGCACTGAATATGAGTCAAATGAGTTCAAAGACTTTTGCAGAGAAGTTGGCATTAAGAGGGAGACTACCACTGCATATACTCCTGAGCAGAATGGTGTTGTTGAACGCAAGAATAGGACTATTGTGGAAGCTGCCCGTGCCATGCTATGTGACCAGGGTCTTCCAAAGTTTCTGTGGGGAGAAGCTGCAAATACTGCTGTGTACATTCAAAACCGATGCCCTCATTCCGCTTTGGACTCCAAAACTCCCGAAGAGGTTTTCTCTGGTAAGAAACCTGATGTCTCACATTTTAGAATTTTTGGATGTCCTGTCTATTTTCATGTGCCGAAAGAAAAGAGAAGTAAGCTGGATGCTACTGGGAAGAAAGGAATGTTTGTGGGCTACAGTGAGACTTCTAAGGCATATAGAGTCTATGTACCTGGTCAAAGGGAAGTAGAGATAAGCCATGATGTCACTTTTGACGAAGATGCTTCCCTGAAGAAAGTAGTAGATCTTCCTAGATCTGAAGAAATCCATGAAGAAAGGCCTGGAAATCTGGAAGAACCCCAGGATGAGACTATGCCTGATGTTGAAGGGCCAATGGACCCTATTGATCCTTCCCCTTCTCTAAGAAAGAGGCCATCATGGCTCAGGGACACCCTCGAAGATGCTGAGGGTCATGCTGCCCCAAGGGGAACATTCCGAGAAAGCAAGAAGCCGTGTAGATACCAAGGGTATCTAGCTGCCATGAGTACTATTATACAATCTGAACCTGGATCTTTTGAAGAAGCCATCAAGCATCAAGTCTGGAAGGATGCTATGCATGAAGAATATGAGGCTATTATGAAGAATGATGTCTGGGATGTGGTCCCGAGACCGAAGGACAAATCTGTTGTCACCGCTAAATGGCTCTACAAGATTAAACATGGATCTGATGGGAGTGCTGAAAAGTTTAAGGCAAGATTTGTTGCCCGTGGCTTCTCTCAAAAGGAAGGAATTGACTATGACGATATATTTGCACCTGTGGCTCGATATACCACCATCCGATCCATCATAGCCCTCGCTGCTACGCAAGGATGGAGTCTTCATCAGATGGATGTCAAGACCGCTTTTCTGCATGGTGCAATAAAGGAAGAGGTGTATGTAGAACAACCTCTGGGATTTGAAGTTCAAGATCGAGACACTTATGTCTGCAGGTTGAAGAAAGCCCTCTATGGGTTAAAGCAAGCACCCAGAGCTTGGTATGAGAGGATGGATAGTTACTTGATGAAGTTGGGCTTCACTCGAAGCAATGCTGATCCAAACCTTTACTTTAAGGTTGAGGAAGGAAAGCCTCTCATTCTAGTGCTGTATGTGGACGACCTCTTCCTGACAGGTGATGACCCTCTCATTCATCAATGTAAGAGGGAGCTTGCTGCTGAGTTCGAGATGAAAGACCTAGGACTGATGCACTATTTCCTAGGCCTGGAGGTCTGGCAGAGACCTGGAGAGATTTTCCTTTCTCAAGGAAAGTATATTGTGAAGCTTCTGGAAAGATTTGGGATGGTGGACTGTAAGTCCGTGTCGACACCAATGGAACTCAACTTTAAGAAGTTGAGTGGCAGCGCTACAGGGCCTATCTTGGCCAATCCTACTGAGTATCGTCAACTCATAGGAGCTTTGATGTTCTTAGTGAACACCCGTCCGGACATATGTTTTGCAGTGAATACTTTGAGTCAACAGATGGTTGAGCCTCATCATTTTCACTGGGTTGGTGCCAAGAATCTTTTGAGATATCTTCGGGGCACGATAAACCATGGGCTGAGATACACTGCCGGGAGTGTGATACTCCGGGGATATACTGATGCCGATTGGGCTGGCAGTGTGGTGGATCGTAAGAGCACATCTGGATGCTGTTTCAATCTTGGTTCTGCTTCGATCTCATGGATGAGCAGGAAGCAGAAGTCGGTGGCTTTGAGCACCGCGGAGGCCGAATACATTGCTGCTAGTATGGCCTGTTGTGAAGCAGTTTGGTTGAGGAAGCTCTTTAGTGAGCTGTTCCAACATGTGCTAGATACCACTGTAATACTCTGTGATAATCAGAGTGGGATTCGTATGACTGAGAATCCTGTGTTCCACGACCGATCCAAGCATATTGATATCCGGTACCACTTTATCCGGGATATGGTACAGCGAGGCGCCGTAAGGCTCGATCATATAGGAACTGATGAGCAGGTCGCGGATATTCTCACTAAGCCCCTGGGGAAGGTCAAGTTCCTAACCTTCCGTGAGAGTCTTGGTGTCGTGGAAAGACCCTATGATGTGGGTCCTGTTGGACGATGAGCTCTGGGAGCTCTGGGGGGCTTTGGGGATAGCTTCTCGGAGCTATAAGTATTAAGCACTCATAATGCTTCTGCCCCACCCTTGTGATTATTGAGCTGGTTCGCCACTCATTTAATCTGTGCCCCGTATGCATCCTACCCATTGAGTTCAGGGCTCATGGGAAGTACCTCTCATTTGGCCAATGAGGTGTGGAAAAGCTAGAGACTATTAGCAAAGACTGATGGACGCATCAGAGATTGCCGTACTCTCTATCTAGGATGGCATGGTCCAACCACTTGATCTGGGATCAAGATTTGTGAGGTCTGGGACCTCTGGACTGATTATGTCAGTCGGGGAATGATGTCTTTGTGACTGACCCACTTCTGCTCTGAAATAAAGAAGACAGCAAAGCAAGTTTCGGCGGGATGACTCACGATGTTAATTGCACTAATAGATGGAGTTCTCCCTAGTTGAGAGGGAGTGTTAAATTTCGACAACTAGGTCCAAACTCCATGTTCTGATGCTCAGATTAAGAGGCTAATATTTTTGTTGGATTCCTCTTTCTGAGAGGTGTAAAATCCATATAAAAATAGTCTTAATCCGATGAGCAGAACTTATATTTTGAATTTATTATTCTTAATAAATTATATGTGCAAAGGTCAGCCAGTTTTGTAATGTAGGCTCACATGCCCAACAGAGGTGTCACACACCCTCATTGATGGATATATATATACAGGAAAAGTTGGAGAGAATTTGATCACAACACAACTCACATCTTCCTCTCTCATCCTAAAAAGTACGAGCTACCTGGAGGACGAATTTCAGCCACACGTGGGAAGGACGAAGAGGATTTTTCTGCTGCTAGGGTTTCTGCTGCTAGGGTTTCGCAGAAGTTTGACCAGCGTTGACTTTGGTCAACGCTTGGTCCAAACAAGCTGAAAACTTGTGGGAGGTTCGATTTTTGAAGGCCATACTACCTGGCACAAAAATCGAGGTCAAACGGTTGACCGTTTTGCTGCTGCGTTGACTTTTAGCTTGCTGCCCCTGCGTTGACTTTTCAGGACAGCGTTGACTTTTGTAGAACTGACTTGGGTTGACTCATCTACTGGTTGGAGGGTTGTTGTGACACATGCTGGGCTGGCTGACCAAAGGAGACTTTGCTGGTTGAAGCATCCTGTTGACCGCCGAAACAAACACATACATTTTTCTTGTTTCTGATTTGTCTTCTGTAAGATCTGCTTATATGTTCTATCTGCATTTTGCTTATCTACTTGTATGATTGCTGTGAGAAAAGTGAAATTGCTCTTAGCATAGAACATCTACAAAACTTTACAGCAGTCCATTATGAAGTCCCCACTTGTGGTCCATAGTTTGTAAGCTCTTTTACTCAATTTCCTTAATGACTTGCTCTACTGGAAGGCTAGTGGATGCATTGGATCTTATGCAGGATTGCAAGTGGTCTTCATCTTGGGTTTGGTCTCCCTATACAATGTCCTAACCCTCCAGAGGGCAAGCTTGGCACATGTAGGGTAATCCGTTGAGAGACATGGGCCTCCACAATGGTAGACAACACTCCATGGATCCCCAGAGATGTTCAGAGATTGCGCGAGATTTACCTATTGGACAAGAAAGATGCACCTGGTTCACCTTTGCCTAGCCAGCCCCACAGATGTACCATGCACTTGGCAGCTGACCCAGGACTTGTAGGATGATGTGGCATCACCTACACCATCATCTGAGCCCTTATAGATGGTCTACAGGCATCTTCAACTTACTTGGAGACCCATGAGGTCACTTGTGTGCCCTCACAGCCATTGGGAGCACCACATGTTTATTATGTGGAGAACAAGGGGCCAGCGCCTTGTCAATTACTTTTGGAAGTCAAACTCATTTTGCACTTATGGACTTCATCGAGCCTCTTAGAGAGCCCAACGACATGCATTATGTGGAAATTTCTAAGTCTGACACATTAGAAATCCCTACTACATTATCTGGTTTATTATCTCCTCCTTGTTCATTCCATTATCAAGTTATTTATTAATATAAACACCGAAATAAACACAAATGCAACCTTCACGTTTATGCAAATCAGCAACTGAAATAACTGAGACAATCAAACAAGGGACAACATTATTTTTGGACAATCGTCCCCGAAAAAACCCAATGCGGGAAAATTGATGCAGTGGATATCAGGGTTTTATTATTATGCAGTTTTTGTATATAACTAGGTGCCAGAAATGGCTCACCCTTCAAAGATTTCCCTTGGCAGAAGTACCTCTCCTCAGAGACAAATATTCTGGCTGATCAACGACCGGATGATTGATCCCACAGCAACTCTGACAGTTCCTTAGCTGGAAAACGAAAGTTGCTCCAAACTTCTCTCTGGAATTGTGTCACCCTCCAGGGATTGCGACACCCTCTTCTACTCTGTGCCTGCCTCTCAGCTCTCACTCTGCCCCACGAAAATCGCCCAGCGCTGCATCTTCTGCCCAATGTCAACTCTGCAACCCTCTACGCAACTGTTGCCTTTGCGTCACCCTCCTGTCCCTCTGCGCCTTCTTAGTTGGCCTCCTCAGCCTTTGTGTCAACCTTCATAGGCTCTATGTTGTCTCTCAGGCACTTTCTCTGCCTCTCTGATATGTATTCTCAACCTTCTGCCGAACTACCCCTCACTACAACAAGTCACTAACTCGATTTCTCAGCAAACCCTGCCCCAGAAAATTGAGTTCTTGATCAACTTGGTGTGTCTCCAACTGACCCTCAAGCCTCCTCTTATACTTTTCCTATTGAGTCTTCAATGACCGAGATTAAGTCCTTAATCAACGGCTAAGATTAGATTTGGCTTGATCCTCGTCATTTAGAACTTTCTCACCCATTTTATATTAATACACATTAATATTTTAATTTTCCTAGGTTTAGACTTAGGAACCCCATTAAAAATATTAATTATTTTAATATCTCTCCATCCGGGTGGAATTTCCCCCAAAAGGTTTCTGGGTCTTGGAGATCTCATGTGCATTAGCCTCTCCACCAATTTTCATGGCTAAAGCACATTCGATGCTACCAAAAATCAACACTCCCTCTTAACGAGAAATGTGCTCTAGTAATAATGCTTCACCATGGAAACATCACACTGATCCTTCGCAACCAGTACATGTGCTGATGTTGGGCCTGCTGCCCTACATCCACTCACTGTTGCTTCCTGTACTGTTGCCCATGACACTGCCATTGCCACTACTACATCTATTCTGCAGCTCTCTCTCAATATGTTGCCCATGTTGCCCTAGCACTGCCACTGCTAGTTGCTGCACTGCAACTCAGTTACCGAGAAGTAGGTAACTAACTTCCCCCAAACACTGACATCCCAGTCAGTTTCGAAGCCTCGTGATGTTGGAGTTGCCTCTACTGCTAATTGTTGATTTGTGGTAGCATCGGATGTGCTCTAGCCATGAAAATTGGTGGAGAGGCTAAATCACATGAGATCTCCAAGAACAATAAATGGTTTGGGGAAATTCCACCCGGTTAGGGAGATATTAAAATAATTAATATTGTTAATGGAGTTCCTAAGTCTAAACTTAGAAAAAATAATATATTAATGGGTATTAGTATAAAACTAGGTGAGAATGTTCCAAATGACATGGATCAAGCCAAATTTAATCTTAGCCGTTGATTAGAGACTTAATCTCGGTCGCTGAAGACTCAACAAGAAAAGTATAAGAGGAGGCTTAAGGGTCAGTTGGAGATACACCAAGATTGATCAATCAGTTCGATTTTCTAGAGCGGGGTTTGCTAATAAAAGTCGAACAAGTGATCTAAGTTGCAGTGAGTGGCAATGAGTACATAGTAGAGAGGCAGAGATAGTGCCAGAGGATCAGCGCAATGACTAAGGAGGCTACGCAGAGGCAGTAGGAGCCACGCAGAGGTAGCTATAGGCTGCACAGAGGCTAAGGCGCCTGCATGGATGATGCAGAAGGCCAAAGAGTTGAGGCAGAGGGCTGACGTAGGGGGTTCCAGAGCTACACAGAGGTTAGTAGGGCTGACGCGGAGCCTTGGAAAAGCTCCAGAAGGATTTTTGTGGGGCAGACTAGTGTTAAGAAGTTGAATATCTGATTCCGAGAAGAGGTATTACTGTCGTCTAAAAATATTTGTTGGGTGAGCCAGTTTAGCACCCTAGTTGTACTCAAGAACTCTGCATAATAATAAAACCCTCAAAACTATTACAACGGTTTTCCCGCATTGGGTTTTACTGGGAACGATTGTCCAAAAATAACGGTGTCCCTTGTGTGTTTGTCTATTATTTCAGTTAATGATCTATATATGAGTTGATGCTGCACTTGTGTTTATTTTCAGTATTTATATGAATAAATAACTTGTTAAGGAATAAACAAGTAGGTGAAATAAACCAGATAATGTAGTAGGAATTTCTGACGTGTCAGACTTAGAAATTTCAACATGATATCAAAGCGTTGTAGATCACAAGAGGACTGAAGACACCAACATAATCAGAAGTATTTGCAGCAGTAGCAGTTGTCCCGAGAGACAGAGCTGCTCCTAGGCAGAAAAAACAGAGGGGTGACGTAGAGGGCTTGCATCATCATTTCGAGCCAAAGAGAGGGCCAACACAGAGGCAGAAGAGGCTCACGAAGAGCCAAGTCATCCTACTCAGTCAGGTAGGCTTGACGCAGTTGGCCAAAGGAGTGATTCAGCCTTTGTTGGGATTGTGCAAAGCTGGAAGGCTCAGTTTCTTCAGTTGTTGGGGCATAGGGAGTTGTGGGCAGATTGTGGATTAGGAAGTTGGTGGGGTGTTGTTGTCGAAGCAGAACAGTACCTAATGGGACAAAACCAAGGTAGAGGGAGTCGTTGCCTTGATGGATTTCTAGCCAAGAAATCTAGATCCGAGTTGCAGTTGCAAAGAGGATTGGAGAGGAGTGGATCGACAGTTGGCGGGAAGATTTCCAACAGGGAAATCAAGACTTGGAGGGAGATTTCCAAGAAGGAAGTCGAATCTCAGAGGGAGTCCAGAGGAATGAGTGGAGATGGCAGTGAATGGGCTGAGGGATCAGGATAGGTTGGATGGGGCTTCCAAATCTGTCATCTAGAAGGCCAGGATCCTATCAGTCTTGGATACACATCGCATAAAGGGCTTTTCCTTGAGAACCGTGGCTATCCCAGTCAACCAGCTGATAATGATAAGTATGAGGATGCAATGGCGAAGGCAAAGTGCATAATCCTTGATGGGGTCAAGGATCATGTTGTACCACATATTGTCGAGCAGAACATGACAAAGGAGATGTGGGACACTTTCACGACATTATACCACGGCACTTCCATGCAGAGGAAGATGCTATTAGAGAATCAGTTGTGGTCGTATCAGATGCAGAAGGGTGAGCAGATAGATCTATACCTCCTCAGATTGCAGGAGATTCGAGACCAAAATACTTCCATAGGGGCCACGACAGATTAGGAGTTCATGGTGAGGACCGCCCTGAATGCAGTTTCCGAGGATTGGGAGACATTTGTCCAAAGCATTTTGGGCAGACCTAATCTTCCAGGATGGGAAGAGATGTGGGCAACTCTTCGCCAAGAAGAGATCAGACGATTGACCAAGGCAGGAAGTAGCAACAAAGGGGGTCGAATAGAGAAAGAGGAGGAGGATGTGGCTCTGGCATCTGCGGGACAGCAGGGGAAGAGGAAGAAGGACATCTCCAAGGTGAAGTGCTTCCATTGTGAGGAGTTGGGTCATTATGCAACCCAGTGTCCCAGGAAGAAGAATAAGGGACAGGCTTCTGACTCTAAGGCAACTCCGGCTAAGGCGGAGAAAAAAGTCGCGACGAATGACGATTCTGCCATGAGTGCTCATGCACCTCTGGAGAGGAGGTGGGGTGACATAGAGCTATAGTTAGGAGAGCTACAGAAGATGAGGTGCAGGATCCTAGAGGTACCCAAACTCTTGGATCATATCCGGCTACGAGAGCCCCAAATGACAGTAGTAGGATGATAGATGTCGGTAGAAGAAAATGCGATGCAGCGACAGAGCAATGCTAGAGTGTTGGGGTCTGTAGCAGCGGAGTGGGGGTTGCAGCAGTGCGAGATGCACAGAGGAGTTTGCAGCAGTGTGAGATGCATAGAGGAGGTCGCAGTAGTGCGAGAGGCACAGAGTTGATTGCAGCAGCACAGAGACAGCGGAGAAAACACCAGATAGCAGCAGAGGTAGCTTCAGCATCAGGAGGCTTCCAGACAAGGATGTAAGAATTTGGGTAGATCAGTTACTTACTTCTCCGTAACTGAGTTGCAGTGCAACAATTAGTAGTGATAGTGCTATGGGCAACATGTTGAGAAGGAGTTGCAGTACAGATGTAGTAGTGGCAGTGGCAGAGCCATGGGCAGCAATACAGGAGGTAACAGTGCAGTGGATGTAGGGCAGCAGGCCCAGCATCAGCACAGGTACCAGTGTTGGAGGATCAGTGTGATGTTCAGTGGTGGAGCATTACTAGAGCACATTCTTGTTAAGAGGGAGTGTTGATTTGTGGTAGCATCGTATGTGCTCTAGCCATGAAAATTGGTGGAGAGGCTAAAGCACATGAGATCTCCAAGACCCATAAATGGTTTGGGGAAATTCCACCCGGTCAGATAGATATTAAAATAATTAATATTTTTAATGGAGTTCCTATGTCCAAACTTAGGAAAATTAAAATATTAATGTGTGTTAATATAAAACTGGGTGAAAATGTTCTAAATGACATGGATCAAGCCAAATCTAATCTTAGCGTTGATTAGAGACTTAATCTCGGTCGTTGAAGACTCAATAGGAAAAGTATAAGAGGAGGCTTGAAGGTCAGTTGGAGATACACCAATATTGATCAGTCAGTTCGATTTTCTGGAGCAGGGTTCACTGAGAAATTCGAACAAGTGATCTGAGTTGCAGCGAGGGGCAGTGAGTACATAGCAGAGAGGCAGAGATAGTGCCAGAGGGTCAGCGCAGTGACTGAGGAGGCTACGTAGAGGCAGCAGGAGCCACGCAGAGGCAGCTAGAGACTGTGCAAAGGCTAAGGGGCCTGTGTGGGTGACGCAGAAGGCCAGAGAGCTGACGCAAAGAGGCAGAGGGCTGACGCAGAGCCTTGGAGAAGCACCGGAAGGATTTTCGTGGGGCAGACTAGTGCTGAGAAGCTGAATATCTGCTTCCGAGAAGAGGTATTATTGTCATGTAAAAATCTTTGTTGGGTGAGCTAGTTTGGCACCCTAGTTGTACTCAAGAAATTTGCATAATAATAAAACCCTCAGAACTACTACACAGGTTTTCCCACATTGGGTTTTTCCAAGGACGATTGTCCAAAAATAACGGTGTCCCTTGTGTGTTTGTCTATTATTTCAGTTGATGATCTGTATATGAGTTGAGGATGCACTTGTGTTTATTTTCAGTATTTATATGAATAATAACTTGTTAAGGAATAAACAAGTAGGTGAAATAAACTAGATAATGCAATAGGAATTTCTGACGTGTCAGACATAGAAATTTCAACACTAACCCGTGCTTCCTCTGCTACCACTACGCTGCTACAAACACCTCTATGCCTCCACTATGTTGCCTCAAATTTTTGCACTCAAGCACTGCCTTGCTGCTCCACTACACTTTGCTCCAGCCGACACCTGTCATCATGCTACTGTCGTTAAGGGCTCCCGTAGCCGGATGTGATCCAAGAGTTTGGGTACCTCAAGGCTATGTCACACGGTTCGAGTTCGAGTTCGAGTTCGACAACGATTAAGTTCGATTCGAGTTCGAAATTTCTGATCAGATTCGAATGAGGTTCGACATTAGGTTCGACTATACATATTTTTCAAAATATATATATATATCACAAAATAATAGAAAATTCAAAATCGATCCATAAACACATGAACACGAATTCTTATGAACAGCCACATGAACACAAATTCTTATGAACAGGCTTTTGGCTTTTGGGTATTAAAATATTCAAAATTTAAGAAAAACATTTTTAATAATAGTAATATGTATATTCTTAAAAAAAACTTATAAATTTTTTTTTATCAAATCTAATTTATATTTAGATTCAAATTCAAACTTAATAGTTATATTATTTATTATCTTTGATTAATATCAATTTAGATTTACCTATTTACTACTAAACCAATAATTTAATAACTTTTTTAAATATTTGAAATTTTAAATATAAAAATGATTACTTTAAAATATTCAAAATTTAAGAAAAAACATCTTTAATAATACTAAGATGTATATTCTTAAAAAAAAAATCTTACAATTTTTTTTATCAAATCTAATTTATATTTACATTCAAATTCAAACTTAATAATTATATTCTTTATTATCTTTGATTGATATCAACTCAGATTTACCTATTTACTGCTCAACCAAATTTTTATTCAAGTCTTTTATCATTCAAATTACATTGGGTTTATCATGCACATAAGTAAAGTTGTTTATAGCAACTTTGACTTTAGACATACTTGTGTGATTTTGGTGCCTTGGTCATTTATTATGGTATGAAATCAATCTAAACAATTTCTTTTGAATATGTTATGTTGTTAACTGATAAACTCTATCAACTTATAGAAGTTTGAATAGCAATCAACAGCCAAAAACCATCCAGAATCTGTTAATTATTTCTTTGATCTGGCTTACTGAGCCATAATGAATTCTCGATTTTTATTATCTTTTAATATTTATTATTATTATAGTAGTTCTCAAACTGAAATCCAAAAAAATCAAAAGTGTGCTCTAGCCTTCCTAGATATGTGTTCCCTGTCCACACCATTCTCCGCCGCACCAAAAACTGGTGCAACATGGTGTGAAATTCACCCAGGTGCCACCCAACTACATTTCAGTGAGCAGGCTTTTGGGTATTGAACACAAATTCTTATTTGTGAGGACTCCTCACGCGGCAAGCCTCGGCCCACTGCCCACTGCCTCAGGCACGTCTTCAAACTTCAACAAAACCATCAACAAAACCATCTAAGGAAAACCGTCGAACCTGAACAAATTCGTTGAAGTTCGCAATTAAGTTCGATCAGGTTCGTTAGGTTCGTTTAGGTTCGATAAAATTCGTTCAGGTTCGAATTCGCCTTTAGGTTCGAATTTCGGGTTCGGCGAACCTGAACGAACCTGAAATTTTTTTTACAGGTTCGGCGAATTTCGAACCTGAAGCTTCAGGTTCGCCGAACCCTGTGACTTAGCCTCAAGGATCTTGCCCCTAGTATGTAGCCCTCCTAACTACAACTCGATGTCTCCCCACCTCTTCTCTAGAGGTGCATGAGCTCTCATGGCACAATCGTCATCAATCTCGACCTCTTTCTCCACCTTAGCTGGAGCTGCTTTTGAATCAAAAGCCTCTCCCTTGTTTTTCTTCCTGGGAAACTGGGATGCATAATGTCCCAGCTCCCCAAAATGGAAGCACTTAACATTGGAGATGTCCTTCTTCTTCCTCTTCCCTTGTTGTCCTGCAGACGCTAGAGTTGCATCCTCCTCCTCCTCTTTCTTGATTCGAGCTCCCTTACCACTACTCCCCGCCTTGGTCATCCTCCTGATCTCTTCCTGTTGAAAAGCTGCCCACATTTCTTCCCAACCAAGAAGAGTAGCCCTACCCAAAATACTTTGGACAAATGTCTGCCATTCCTCGGAGATTGCATTAAGAGCAGTCCTAACCATAAACTTTGGATATGGTGTAGACCCCACGGAAGTAAGTTGGTCATGAATCCCCTGCAACCTAAGAAGGAATGGATCTATCTGCTCTCCCTTGTGCATCTGATATGACTGTAGTTGGTTCTCCAATAACATATTTTGCTGCACGAAAGTGCCCTGATATAAGGTCGTCAAAGTGTCCCAAATCTCCTTTGTTGTCTTCTTCTCAGCAATATGTGGTATGACATGATCTTTGACCTCGTCAAGGATCATGCACTTCGCCCTCGCCATTGCATCCTCATACTTCTCGTTCTCATCTGGGTAACCTGGGATAGCCACAGTTTTCAAGGCAAAGTTCTTGATGCGATGTTGATCCAGGACTACCGAGATCCTGGCCTTCCAGATGAAAAAGTTGGAAGCCCCGTCCAACCTGTCCTGATCCCTTAGTCTGTTCACTGCCATTTCAGCTCCTCTTCTGGACTCCCTCTAAGTCTCGACGCCCCTCGTGAAAATCTCCCTCTAAGTCCTGATTTCCCTCCTGGAAATCCTCTAGCCACCTATCGAAAAGCTCCTCTCCAATCGTCCTCGCAACTGCAACTCGGATCTGGATTCCTTGGCTAAAAATCCATCGAGGTAGTGACTCCCTTTACCTTGGTTTTGTCTCCTTAGACATTGTTCTGTATCGACAGAAACAGCGTCCTACCAGCTCCTCAAATCACAGTCTGCCCACAGCTCCCCAAGCCTTGGCAACTGAAGAAACTGAGCCTCTGTGGCTCTGGGCAATCCCAGCAAAGGCTAAATCTGCTCCTCCTGGCCACAGCTCGATCCTTCCTGGCTGAGAAAGATGACCGAGCACTGCGTAGGTCTGGTTTGCGCCTCTCGGCCTCTGCGATGACCCTCTTCTTGGCTCGAAATGTTGACGCAGGCTCTGTGTCACTTCTTCTCTAGCTGCTTTTGCTCTGGAATAGCATTGTCTCTCGGGATAGTTCTTACTGCTACAAATTTCAGATTTTTGTTGATGCCTTCAATCCTCCTGTGATCTACAATCCTCTGATACCATGTGGAAATTTCTAAGTCTGACACAACATAAATCCCTACTGCATTATCTGGTTTATTATCTCCTACTTGTTCATTCCATTAACAAGTTATTTATTAATATACATATTGAAATAAACATAAATGCAGCCTTCACACATATGCAAATCAGCAACTGAAATAACTGAGACAATCACACAAGGGACACCGTTATTTTTGGACAATCGTCCCCAGAAAAACCCAATGCGGGAAAACCGTTGCAGCAGATATCAAGGTTTTATTATTATGCAGTTTTTGAATACAACTAGGGTGCCAGAAATGGCTCACCCTTCAGATATTTTCCTTTGCAGAAGTACCTCTCCTCGAAGACAGATATTTCGACTAATCAGCAACCAGATGATTGATCCCACAACAACTTCGACAGTTCCTTAGCTGGATAGCGAAAGCTGCTCCAAGCTTCTCTCTGGAACTGCGTCACCCTCCAGGGACTGCGTCATCCTCTTCTGCTCTGCGTCTGCCTCTCAGCTCTCAGTGTGTCCCATGAAAATTCCCCAGCGCTGCCTCTTCTACCGAGCATCAGCTCAACCCTCTGTGCAGCCTCTTCGTTAGACTCTTGGTCCTCTGCGTCTTTTGCGCTGGCTTCCTCAACCCTGCGTCAGTCCTGGCTACCTCTGTGTCAGCCTTCCTAGGCTTCGCGTTGTCTCTCCGGCACTTTCTCTGCCTCTCTGATATGTATTCTCGGCCTTCTGCCGGACTGCCCCTCGCTGCAACAGATCACTAACTCGATTTCTCAGCAACCCCTACCTCAAAAAATCGAATTCTTGATCAACTTGTTGTGTCTCCAACTGACCCTCAAGCCTCCTCTTATACTTTTCTTGTTGAGTCTTCAACGTCCGAGATTAAGTCCCTAATCAATGGCTAAGATTAAATTTGGCTTGATCCTTGTCATTTAGAACTTTCTCAACCATTTTATATTAATACACATTAATATTTTAATTTTCCTAAGTTTAGACTTAGGAACCCCATTAAAAATATTAATTATTTTAATATCTCTCCATCCGAGTGGAATTTCTCCCAAACGATTTCTGGGTTTGGGAGATCTCATGTGCCTTAGCCTCTCAACCTATTTTCATGGCTAGAGCACATCTGATGCTACCAAAAATCAACACATTATTGATCATTCGACCTCTTGGGAGGCTTATTATTTTATTTGTGAGCTAGTTTGGTGGGCTTGTCACCAATAGATAGTTATTTGCACATCATTTTAGTTGATGGGCTAATGTAGGCTCAAATTAGGTAATTCGAACTCGTAATGAGTGTATAAATAGGAGAGACATGAATTCATTTGTACCATCACTTTGGATTGGATCATTCTTCTCTTTAGAGAATTTCCCACTTTTTTCTAGGATGATGAATTGGAGCCTGGATGAATTTTCATGTTTGGATTCGAGTATTTTATCTTGGAGCTTCTTTATTGTCAAATTGTCGTTCTATTACATGAAAGTACACACGTTTAATGTTATTCCTGTTTTACTTTTGTCATATGCATTGAATGGGATTTTCACTATATTAGGGATAATTGCTAAATTACATAATTGCAAAATTGTGGAATTATTGTTTCTATATAGCATCTCTCAATGTTTGGGCCATGTATGTGAATGAAATCTCCTAGGGATAATTCCACTAGTGAATTTACCTTGATAAGCCATCTCCTTTTGCAAAGAGAAGTATAAAAGCTTTGAGGTTTTTTCTTCTTGCCTTAAAGGCCAAGCGGAGTAGTCCTTAAGGCCTCCTTGACCGAAATAGGAAGTCCTTTCTCATCATTCTCCTAGACTCCATTCTCCCCAAGGGATTAGGCACTAGTCTATCAATAGGTGATCACTCAAAGAACATTTTCTCCACCTCTTCCCTTTCTCTTCTAGGTCTAGCCAAGTTGGGTCACCCAGGGCATCATTTTCCCGACGAAATAGCCATAGAAAAAAGTTCAATCTCCTAGCCTATACTGTGTTGGTGTGTCCTCAAGGCCTCCTCCAAATTTGAAGCCATTCCGACGGTGGAGTTGTGAGATAATCAAAGCCCTAGCTCTAAGATCAAATTTTGCCCTCGTATTCCCTAGGCTAGCACCTCATGATCAATTTGATACTTTTAATTGGAAATTCTTGCTTTGATCCTTCCCCCTTCCTTGTCTGGGTGAAGAACATCATTGGTTGCTAGATTCTCTCTCCTTAACCTGGGTTGTGTCCACTTGGTCCCGTGCGGTCCCATACCTTTGAAAGGTCAATTCTTTAAGAACCATTTGCGAAACCAAGTTCAATAAGGGTTTTAGAATTGGGAAACTCCTTTACAAGGCATATTCCTCTAACCTAACCCTCCAATCCTCCCATCCTTATCCTAGAAACCTGTGTACCTTGCTTGTAGAGCAAGTAAGCTCCATTCTTTACCCCCTTCTAGGAAAAGGATCATCGGGGTCACTTCACATCCATTTGTTGATTCATCCTTCACAAGCGACTACCATATACCGGGTCTCCTGCCATCGGTGAAAGTCCATCAAGAGTAGGGAGTCTTAGCTAAGGTGATAGTGAGCTAAGTCTCCATTGTTGCCCTTGGCCTCTCAGTTGTCCCCTTTAGGAATCCTCATTAGGCCCCCCTGCTAGTTTAAGTGGCAACAGTCACCTATGGAAGGATATAGCTCTTCGTAACCTCATTAGAAGCATCAATGGTAGTCATGGAAAAAGAAAAAGGTCATCTAATACAAAGCTCATCATACATCAGTCAAAAGGAAAAATTTGTTGGATGAGGATATGCAAGATCCTCTATTGGAATCTTCATTGGAAGATTCATCATTTAAAATAAAGCAAGGGTTTCATCAAGAATTACAAGTTGAGGGAATTCATGGGATGATGGTATGATGACAAAAGAGGTGAAGCAAATCAAGGGATTGAAGTTCTTTCAATCAAGGAAATTGTTGAACAAAGTCTAGATGACCTAAAGGAAAAATGAGGTATGTATGCTTACATTCGATATTGTAGAGGCATGTCATATGGTTGCAAGTAACGTGGATGAATGCTATACCTCGAAGAGCATGATCAAGGAGGAAGGATTTCTTCCATTGAAATTTGAAAGGATGCAGGAAGGCATGGGTTACACATTGACTAGATGAAATCAACATAATATGTCCTCATATGGAATATGAGATGGTTGACAAAAATTGCAGGAACTCTGATTGGAATTTCCTAGAAAGGAAATGTGTGAAGAAAGAAAGGAAGAGATCATGAACAATGCAACTATGGAAGATGCGATCAACATCCAAGGACTGAAAGATTTGACTATGATATCTCCATGAAAGATATGAAGACCCTGATAAAGTCTGAAAGGGAAAGAGACCCTTGACAGTATATATCTTTTGGAGATATGTCAATATGTATGCAGGATGTTGATGCTCACAGGAAGATGTCATCATGAAATACCATCACAAAGGTAATTTTTTATTTAATGTTCATATCTTATTTTTGAATAATATCTGGATGGGCTTATGCAGGGCTGCCAAAGGAAGAGTTGTGGATGTCTTCCAAAATTGATGCCCATGTAGCGGGATGAAAGATCCTTAAGGGAACATGGCATGAAAAAGGCAGCATGACATGAAGGAAGACCAGATATGGACTAATGGATCACTTTCCAATGAAAGGAATGATGACATGACTGACTCATGGATGAAAGTGATGGATGGTCGTTGCCCTACGAAAAAGTCCCAAAAACATGAAGACTCCTAAATAAAGAAAAGAAGTTCATGACATCATAAGGAGGAGTTCTTCAAGCAATTGGTTGTCCCATCATCTCCACCTAAAGAGTTGTTGTAGGTGCCTAATTAAGAGGGGGCCTGGAAACAAGTTTCTAATTTGGTAGAAACTTGGAAGCAAATTCCTAAGCCAAGAGAGAGCTTAGGTACATTCCTTCTATATGAATGAGTACATTCCCTCATTGGAATAGGTATATCCTCGCTAATTAAGAGGGAGCGATAGACACAACATTCTTGTCTTCACTTGGGAAGATAGAATGGAGGATTGGGTAAGCATTTGGCATCTGATACTCTTTGAGGATGTGTTAGGGCATCCAAGATAAGAGTAGTAGTAGAGGACTGATATTCTTTGAGGACTGGGAATCCAAGATAAGAATAGTCCTAGTGAGAGAACACAGGTGGGGTCTGTTCCAAGAGAGACAATGATGAAGGTGTCTATAAATCATTGGTCTTGGAAGCATTGTGCTATGATTTTGTGGAGAGATAGAGTTGTTAGTCAAGGCCTTGCTATGTGGCAATGTTGAATGATATGATGTTATACAGATGGGTTACCAATCCGACTCTTATTATGAGAATTCTTCAAATTGAGAATGCCTAAGTACCTTGTGTGGATTATGAATACCTCCCTAGTTAAGAGGGAGTATTGAAATATGTAACTAGGTTCAGTCTTCATAATGACGTGTAATTATGATTTTATGTATTTAATGAAAAGAAAATAATTTATTATTGTAAGTCTTGAGGTATGGGTTTCATTCTCAAGAGAATTTACTTTATAGGTCAAGCATCCATTGAGTGCTTCTAGGTTTGTTATAAAGTCATTGAGTCATTATCATGTCTGAATACCCATTTGGGCATGTTTTTTTTTAACCACATGGTGAATCAGTAACTGTCAGACCTAATCTATGGGAGACCCAGGATCAAACCTCATAGCTGCCACTATAACACCAAGAGCATAACCAACCACCTGCAAGTCGGGTATACTAAGTTCCTATGGTTTTAGCAAGAGCAGACTCACGGGAAAGGGGAATCCGCCCCTCTAGCCGCCACCACAGCAGGTCATTGTTACATATTGTAAAGAAAAATTTATTGAGTCGTAATCAAGTCAAAAGACCCTCCAAGTCCTCGTCATAGCACAAAGTTCAAGTTAGGCTAAGGCAACTTCTAGTTGGCCTAAAGGAAGCAATTTGACCCTATGTGAAGCCTATATAAAGAAGACCTCGCCTCATTTGGAAGACACTCTCACTCAAGCAAGTTCGATCTTCTAAAGAAAGAAGATGGAAAAAGGACGAAAAGGAAGGAGAAGAATTAGATCGAAGTTTTGGGCCTCTCTCTCTCTCTCGTGTTAGGGTTTCTACATTTGTTAGGCAGAAGAATTTGTTGGGCAAGTCGAAGTTCCAAAAGAATTTGTTGGGCAAGTCGAAGTTATAGAAGAGTTTTTTGGGCATATCGAAGTTGCAGAAGACTGTGCTGGGAAGGTCAAAGTTCTAGAATAATATGTTGGGCAAGTCGAAATTGCAACTCGAATGAAGCTTTAACTTGGTCTTGGAGGGCCTTGGTCAAGGGTCATAGGTCTTGGAATTCATCTATTGAAGCTCTACAAGAAGAGAAGAATTCCTGTGGGTTTTCCTCTCAGTTGGAGAGGTTTTGGCCCTGGCTGATCGCCTACATCTTGTGTCCTATTGTCTCTTTGATTTTATTGTTTGGTAATTGTTTGATGATAAAGAACACTAATAATAATCAAGTGTAAGAAGAAGCTAATCAAGTTAAGTAAAAATACATCACAAAAAGTTATGATAGTAAGAGAAATCACCTAGTCTAGTTGCCCTAGATTTCTGAACATTGCCGACAGTTGATTGGCTCCTTGATGTACCTTGTGAACACCTAACCTGACATACATTTTGCAATAAACATTCTTAGTCAATTCCTGATGGAACTAAGCCATGATCATTAGATAACAACTAAACATATTTCAAGATATCTTCATGGGACTATACATCACTATCTGAGATATGTTGGTAATGAGATACAGTTATTGGGCTATACAAATTCAGATTGAACAGGCAGTGATGCAGATGGAAAGAGCATTATTGGTGGATGTTTTAGTTTGGGATCCTCTATGATCTCATGGATGAGCAGGAAACAAGATTTAGTTGCAATGAGTAGAGTCAAAGCCGAATATATTGTAGCAAGTGAAGTTGGTAGAGAAGCTATTTGGCTCATAAAGTTACTTTCAAATTTGTTTTAAGGACCTTTGGACCCTATCGTTATACATTGTGACAACCAGAATTGTATAAGGTTGACAAAGGACCCAGTTTTTCATGTTAGGACAAAGCATATCAATAATAAGTATCACTATATTCGAAGCTAGGTACAAGATAGGGTCATGAAGCTACAGTATATCTCCACAGACGAACAGGTAGCTGACATATTGACAAACTTTATTCTAAATAAGAAGCTTGAGTATTTGAGAGACAAGCTTGGACTTGTAGATATCTCCTAGGAGGGAGTGATGAGGGGTATTGTATTCTCCATGTGTCATGCACTAGGTCAGGACTAGTAGTCGTAAGTCTAGTGAAGGCACTGGTAGGCAGAATAGAGGATTGGATAAACATATAGGACCAACACTTCTACAGAATTGGGAATCCAAGATAGGAGTAGTCGCTAAGACCAATACTCTTTGAGGATGAGATAAGTCATCCAAGACAAGGGTAGTCGAAGAGGACCGATATTCTTTGGGGATTAGGACTCCAAGAGAAGAATAGTCCTGTCAAGACATACCTAGTGAACATACGGATGGAGTATTTACCTTGAGAGGCATTGACCACTACCGGTCAACTACCCATAGCAGTACACCCCCTTTTCTTCGCAAAAAGGGATAGCGCTTGATCGACATGTTCGTGCCATTCGACAGTCACCGTCGACTTGATCATATTATGTTGTAAACCCAGTCTGCATGTATGAATTGTAAATAATCTTAGCAGATATGAGTCATGTATGTAAATTGCCTAGGTGGACCTAAATTTCTAGTGATAATCTACGTTCCGGAAGGTTTTTTGTCTCATCGATCCATGATCGGCCGAGTTTTCCTTCAGCCTAACCCCAAAGCCGGAATGGATTTTGTCATTAGAATCTTAGGAGAATCCTAGTGTGTTAATCTGCTAGATTATAGTTGTGTTGCAGAACTGGGTGGTTTATGGGGGTCTATGTCAAATGGGTTCTCCCCCTTCAGATGTAAAGTTGTAAAAGTCATGATGTAAAGTGTTTGGAGGGTTAGAAAATGTTTTAATCCCCTCATAAGTCCTAAGTCCTAGGTCCTAGGTGATTTTTCCACAGGCTAAGTTTGAGGATCCATTTTTAAAAAAAATAAATTAAAATTAAAATTAAAAAAATAATAACTGAAAAATAAAAATAAAAATAAAATAAATAATAAAATTTATAAAATAAATAAATAAAAATATAAAATAAAGTAAAAACCTAAAAATAATAAAATAATAATATTTTTGAGTAAATAAATGCAGAATTTCAATTTTTAATGCATTAAAAAATTCGACGGATGAGATTAAGAGATGTCTTGATCCTCATCGACGGTCGAGATCATTTTGACATGGATCACTCGAACTAGCTGTTGGGAATTTTTCCTTTAAATAGGGTGCTAGGGGTCATTTGAGATCAGATTTGATCTTAGAGTCTCGTGCTAAAGAAAGCTCTCTTGTAGTCATTTTTTTTGTGCAATAAAGAAGACTTTGGGGTTAAAAATCTTGCTGGTGTTACTCTTCTGAAAATGCTGTAAGATTGTTCTATTTTTTTTTCTGCATAATTTTATTTTCAGCCATTGATGATAGCTTAATGAAGATTGATCTAGGCACAGGTATCTTGTCTGATCTTTGGGGTTTGAATAATAGTTTAGATTCTGAAATATAGTGGCAGGTATCTCCATTTGATCGGGGTTTCACTATTGTTTTCTCCTTCTATGTTAATGGTTGATTTTAAGTTGTGCGGAAAATCCTTTTTTCAGATTACCGGGGGTTAGGGGAAGTTCTCGGCTGAACCAGCCAACTCCTGAGTTGTGTTTTCTGAAAGAGCCCAGCCAGTTCTTGATCCCAGGCTTATCATTCGAAATACTTTTTTATGAATGCATGTAGGGTTTTCTGAAGCGTTTTAAATTAAAATTAAATTCTGATAATATTACTGTCATTATTGATAAATCTGGCTTCTTAAGAGCTTTCAGTTTGTAAATACTATAAATTTTTGTTGGGTTTAGGGTTTTCAGTTTTTGTTTTATGCACATATCATTTTTGGGTGATTTTACATCTCAGGTTGCAGGGCTTCTGAAGATTTCCAAGGTTTATCTGCGGTGTTTTGCTGTCCAAGGGTTTCAATTTCAATTGTTTTTCAGGTCCGGAAGAAATTTTACATCAGTTTCATTGATATCAACTTCTGGGATTTGGAATATTTTTCCAAGGACTGCAAAATCGTTTTTCAAATTCCCCAGCTCTCCTCAGCAGCCAGAAATCTGCATAAAAATTTAAAAAAAAACGCAACTCCTTCCAGTTCCGCGTTGCCTGCCATATCCAAAGCACTTTTCCCTCATTGCATGATCTCCCTCGCTCCTCAGCAATGCTACTTCAGCTCTACATTCAGCTGCTATCAGTTTTTCAATTCCACACAGCAAATCATCCTTGCTTTCCACCTTAATCTGCAAAACGAATTGTTAAAAGCTGCAAAGAATTGCTACATCTCTTCCTTCACGTTGCTGCCATTCCTTGCTGCCATCGTTCCTTGCCTCACCAACGCACTGCAAACCTGCAAACTCGCCATACCCACGCGGTATTCACGCTGGCTATTCATCCTTCGCTGCTCCTGTGCCATCAAAATTTCATCCCTCACCCAGCGCCCATTGCACTTGTTATTCCCTCATCCGTACGGCCTGCATACATTAAAAAACAACAGCAGAAAACAAAATTTCGACTTGGTAAATTATCGTAAGTTTTTCCCTTTTCGTTTCTTTTTTACATACGTTAGTTTATTTTTAGACTTTTTTAAATCTTAGGTTTAATTTTAGATGTAAGTTTTTTTTATTTAGAATCTAGATGTTAAATTTTAGTTTTAGATTTGTTTAGTTTTGTTCAAATTTTGACTAAAGAAAAAAAAAATCGACTGTTCAGATTAACTAGGTCTTGTTTTATTTTTATTTCATATATAAAAAAAGATAAAAAGGGACATAAAAAGTTTTTCTTCTTTTTACTTTAGATTAGATTTAGTATAGTTTAGATTTATTTCTTTGCAGCTATAGTTTAGATTAGATTTTGATTTTATTTAAATTTTAATTTTGTTTAAATTTTGATTTCAAAATAATATCAAAAGAAAAAAAAAATCATAAAATCAAAAAAGGCATAAAAAAGTTCTTTTAGTTTATAGATTAGGTTAGTTTTAGATTAGATTTTTTATTTATTATTTTTTTTAGTTTCATTTTATTTTGAATTTAAAATTTAAAAAAAAATAAAAAAATAAAAAATTCTTAGGCCTTTTTGTTTTATAGTTTAGATTTTAATTTAGATTTAATATTTGTTTATTTAGGTTTTATTTTTAATAAATTTTTACCTGGGTTTGGTTTTGTCAATAAATAAAAAAATAAAAATAAAAATAAAAAATTTCATAAAATGATTAAAAATGTTTCTCTTATTTTTATTAGACCTTAGTTTAAATTTAAATAAAAAATTTCATAAAATGATTAAAAATGTTTCTCTTATTTTTATTAGACCTTAGTTTAAATTTAAAATTAGATTTTTTCAGGTTTTGCTTTAGTTTTAGTTTAAGTTTTAATTTTAAGTTTTGTTTTAAAATTAAAAATTAAAAATAAATAAAAAATAAAAATCATAAAAAATATATAAAATATAAAATTTGATAAAAGGTTTCCTTTTTAGTTTAGTTCATTTTTTGGATTTAAAGTTTCATTTTCATTTAAAAAAAAATAAAAAAAATTGGAAGCTTTTTGCCAATTTCAGTCTTGGCTCGGAAATTTCTTAGGTTTCATCTTTTATGTTGAGGCTAAAAATTTTGACGTGGGAATTAGTGTTTAATATGATTCAATGTTCATTTGAGGATTAACTGCGTGAATGTGGTCTCTGGTTAAAATTTTACGTGATTGTTCAAGGCACTTTATCTTTCAAAATTTTAAATTGCTGGAGTATCATTAAGCCGTTAAGCATTTTCTCGCATTTGATAAAAGTTAATTTTCGCTTAGGTTATTTGATGATAAATGATTGCTCTACATGGTTTACATTTCTGCAACATTTAGCAAGTAGTCATTTAAACATTAACTCCATAAGGCACTGGTCTATTAACTTAATAAAATCAACTAAGTGCTTGTTCCCCCTCGTGTCTCCCAACCCAACTGGTCCTCAGTTGATCATTCATTTTCCCATAGGGTCTACCCCCCTTAGCCACGGGAGACAGGCTTAAACGGAGAGATCGGGCATCAAGGTGACAGCCCCCGGTCTGAGCGTTGTCGTGACAATCTGTGCGACAACAACAGGCAATGGTGGTGGTGTCCAAATGTAAGCCTCCCAACATTGTGCTCTAATCTAGTGGAGAGTTAGAGCTTGTTAGTCAAGGCCTTGCTATATAGCAGATTGATAATGTTGGTTATGATGTTTATGCTTGAAAATGACTTATCAATCTGAACTCTTCATATGAGAATATTTCAAATGGATTATCCTTGTATCTCGTTGTGTAATTATGAATACCTCCCTAGTGAAGAGGGAGTGTTGAAAATTGTAACTAGGTTCGGTCTTCAAAATTATTATTGTACTTGTATCAATATGTATTTCATGTAAAAAACAAAAAGAAGAAAAGGAAATTTTATTATGATTAATATTATTATTCTTATTCTACTCAATGTGTGTTTTCCATGCTTCTAGGTTTATCGAGTCAAGAAGAAAAATTATTGTGTGTCTCATTTTGACAATTTGTAACAAAAAAAAATTATGTTGAGTCAAAAAGAGTCATTTTGTCTCACAACACCAAGTCGGCCTTAAAGAGGCCCTATCGATCTCCTAGATGGCTATAAAAGGAAGAGACTTCGACCTCATTTGCTCACTCACTGACAATTCGATCTCTAAACAAGAAAGAAGAAGAAGAACTACGAAGCCCAAGGAAGATAGAAAAATTGAAGGAAAGAAGAAAGATTGAATTTTTACTTGTCTTTTGTTAAATTTGGACAACTAGGTCCAAACTCCATGTTCTGATGCTCAGATTAAGAGGCTAATATTTTTGTTGGATTCCTCTTTCTGGGAGGTGTAAATTCCATATAAAAATAGTCTTAATCCGATGAGCAGAACTTATATTTTGAATTTATTATTCTTAACAAATTATATGTGCAAAGGTCAGCCAGTTTTGTAATGTAGGCTCACATGCCCAACAGATGTGTCACACACCCTCATTGATGGATATATATATATAGGAAAAGTTGGAGAGAATTTGATCACAACACAACTCACATCTTCCTCTCTCATCCTAAAAAGTACGAGCTACCTGGAGGACGAATTTCAGCCACACGTGGGAAGGACGAAGAGGATTTTTCTGCTGCTAGGGTTTCGCAGAAGTTTGACCAGCGTTGACTTTGGTCAACGCTTGGTCCAAACAAGCTGAAAACTTGTGGGAGGTTCGATTTTTGAAGGCCATACTACCTGGCACAAAAATCGAGGTCAAAGGGTTGACCGTTTTGCTGCTGCATTGACTTTTAGCTTGCTGCCCCTGCGTTGACTTTTCAGGACAGCGTTGACTTTTGTAGAATTGACTTGGGTTGACTCATCTACTGGTTGGAGGGTTGTTGTGACACATGCTGGGCTGGCTGACCAAAAGAGACTTTGCTGGTTGAAGCATCCTGTTGACCGCCGAAACAAACACATACATTTTTCTTGTTTCTGATTTGTCTTCTATAAAATCTGCTTATATGTTCTATCTGCATTTTGCTTATCTACTTGTATGATTGCTGTGAGAAAAGTGAAATTGCTCTTAGCATAGAACATCTACAAAACTTTACATGGTATCGGAGCTGAGGTGAAGACAAACTCTATCTATAGCAATCATCATCGAAGGAAATGGATTCCTCTAAGCTTGAATTCAAGGAGAATGACAAGCTGACTGGAAGTGATGACTTCCATGCCTGGAAGATGTTATTAGATCTCAAATTAGAAGATCATGATCTCCTAGATCATGTGACAGGGAAGATTCAAGAACCTCCATCAAATGCCTCTGCTGCTGTTAAACACAAGTATAAGAAGGGAGAAATCAGAGCAAAACTGTTGATCAGGGAATCCATAAATAAGAGTCTGGTTGCCTACATATCTGAACTAGGCACATCCAAGGAGATGTATGACAAACTGATACTTATGTTCCGAGTAAACAATGTGAACCAAGTGCTATTCCTCAAGAACAAGTTGAAGAATATGAAGAAGGGTCGAGACGAGTCTATTCAAACTTTCTTTATGAAGTTGACCGAAACCAGGAACAATCTGCTAGCTATTGGGGAGACAATAGCTGATCGTGAGATGGTTCTCACTGCACTTGGAGGACTTCCATATGAATGGCAAGTATTCACAACTACCATTCTCAACAATAATACCATCCCTAACTTTGATGAGCTTCTGTCTAGATGTATGCAAGAAGAAACAAGGATGAAGGAATTTGATAATGAAAGAAATGCTGCCTATGTTGCTCATTCCCGAAAGAAGAACTCTGGTGGTTCCAAGGACAAAGGAAGGACTAAGACTCAAAAGAAGAAGGGTAAATGTTTCACCTGCCATAGGATTGGACACTATGCTAGAGAATGCCCCTTCCAGAAGAATTCTCCCGATAGTGACGACAACAACAACAACCGAAGGAATGGGAATCAAAGAAATGACAAATCCAAAGGAAAGAGGAAGACTCACTTTGAAGGAAACCATCCACCTTCTAAAAGGACCAGAAATACCAGGTATGAGGAGTCTAATGTTGTTGATAAAAGAAATGAGTATATTCTAATATCTGCTCTCTCAGCTGCATCTCCGCCCGACACTATGGATGTCTGGCTAATCGATAGTGGTGCCTCAAGACACATCACCGGATTCAAGGAAGCACTTTCTGACCTGGTTGAAAGGGATACTAATCTAGAAATTATCCTTGGGGATAATGCCACTTATCCTGTGAAAGGGACCGGGACTGTGACCCTCCACTTATCTCAAGGACAAGTCCTCCATCTACAAGATGTACTCTATGTACCCAAATTGAAGAAGAACCTTGTGTCTGTATCTGCCATGGAAGACAAAGGATTCAATGTAACTTTCTCTGATGGAAAGGTACTCATGTGGAAGAAGAGATTCAAGGAAGCTATCTCAATTGGTTTTAGAGTTGGTACACTCTACCAGGTTGGAGGGAGTCCGTTGGGAGCTATGACTTGTGATACTATCCGTCAAACCGAACTATGGCACCGAAGATTTGGACACCTTCATTACAAGGCTCTTCCCGAAGCAAGGAAGGTGGTGACAGGGATGCCTGATTTTGGAAATAATCATAAAGGTGTATGTAAGGGCTCTGCTGAAGGAAAACATACAAGGGGACCTTTCCCCTCAAGTGTCACAAAGACATCTGAGATATTGCAACTGGTCCATTCTGATCTTTCCGGTATGTTGCCTGTAACATCCCTGGGGGGATGTTCTTACTATATGACATTTACTGATGACTTCTCTCGCAAAACCTGGATATACTTCTTGAAGAAGAAGGATGAGGCTTTCATGTGGTTCCGTACCTTCAAAGCCTTGGTGGAAAATATGACCGGAAAGAAGATCAAGATTTTGAGGACTGACAATGGCACTGAATATGAGTCAAATGAGTTCAAAGACTTTTGCAGAGAAGCTGGCATTAAGAGGGAGACTACCACTGCATATACTCCTGAGCAGAATGGTGTTGTTGAACGCAAGAATAGGACTATTGTGGAAGCTGCCCGTGCCATGCTATGTGACCAGGGTCTTCCAAAGTTTTTGTGGGGAGAAGCTGCAAATACTGCTGTGTACATTCAAAACCGATGCCCTCATTCCGCTTTGGACTCCAAAACTCCCGAAGAGGTTTTCTCTGGTAAGAAACCTGATGTCTCACATTTTAGAATTTTCGGATGTCCTGTCTATTTTCATGTGCCGAAAGAAAAGAGAAGTAAGCTGGATGCTACTGGGAAGAAAGGAATGTTTGTGGGCTACAGTGAGACTTCTAAGGCATATAGAGTCTATGTACCTGGTCAAAGGGAAGTAGAGATAAGCCATGATGTCACTTTTGACGAAGATGCTTCCCTGAAGAAAGTAGTAGATCTTCCTAGATCTGAAGAAAACCATGAAGAAAGACCAGGAAATCTGGAAGAACCCTAGGATGAGACTATGCCTGATGTTGAAGGGCCAATGGACCCTATTGATCCTTCCCCTTCTCTAGGAAAGAGGCCATCATGGCTCAGGGACACCCTCGAAGATGCTGAGGGTCATGCTGCCCCAAGGGGAACATTCCGAGAAAGCAAGAAGCCGTGTAGATACCAAGGGTATCTAGCTGCCATGAGTACTATTATACAATCTGAACCTGGATCTTTTGAAGAAGCCATCAAGCATCAAGTCTGGAAGGATGCTATGCATGAAGAATATGAGGCTATTATGAAGAATGATGTCTGGGATGTGGTCCCGAGACCGAAGGACAAATCTGTTGTCACCGCTAAATGGCTCTACAAGATTAAACATGGATCTGATGGGAGTGCTGAAAAGTTTAAGGCAAGATTTGTTGCCCGTGGCTTCTCTCAAAAGGAAGGAATTGACTATGACGATATATTTGCACCTGTGGCTCGATATACCACCATCCGATCCATCATAGCCCTTGCTGCTACGCAAGGATGGAGTCTTCATCAGATGGATGTCAAGACCGCTTTTCTGCATGGTGCAATAAAGGAAGAGGTGTATGTAGAACAACCTCTGGGATTTGAAGTTCAAGATCGAGACCAGTGTTGCAGGAATCGCCCCCCCCCCCCCGGATCCAAAGGCAGAATCGCGGATCGGAGCGAATCGATCCGGAATCCCCACTGGAAGCGCGATTCCGTTTTGGAGGTGGCGCGATTCCGGGCAAAAAAAACGATTCCTGCCATTTCATGTTGCTGCCCCCCGGAATCGCGGTTCGGCAGACGCTTCGGGCACGGGGTGGCGCCACGCAACCTGCCCGGAAGCGCACGCCACTCGCACGCCACCCAGGCGCCACCCTGGTGGAGAATTTATTATTTGAATTCTTTTCCGTAGATGAAGACTTTTCGTTTGAATTTATTTAGGTAGCTGAATGGTATTTATTTATTTTTGCCAGAGGCCTTCACCATTTCCGTAAACCTAGACCTGGCGGAGAATTTATTTTGAATTCTTTTCCGTAGATTAAGACTTTTCGTTTGAATTTATTTAGGTGGCTGAATGATATTTATTTATTTTTGCTTGTAGAAACCCTCACTGGGGAATTTGGAATTTAGTTGAGTTACCCTGGTATTTCTGAGTGAGTCAGCAGACCAAGTTACCTTTATCTGTGACTCGAGTTTATCGAGGTTCGTTAAACGTTAACTGTAGGTACTGATTCGTGTTGCCATTACTACTGATTCGTATTTCCAGTCAAGGGTACTATTCAAAATCTTGAATATAATGTGACAAATTGGTATAGAAAAAATCATGTTTAACTATAGATATTGGATCATGTTGCCTTTAAAGGCTACTGATTCGTGTTTCGAGTTAAGGGGTACTAAAATTCTTGAATATGATGTGACAAATTGGTAGAGAAAAAATCTAGAACATGAGATTTGAGAAATTTGCCATAGAAGTGCTAGATTTGGATGCATGAAAACATGTTTTGAGTAGTGATTCCACCACAATTCCAATCCGTTGGACTGACCGTGTAATTCCACATCAGTTTTTTGAAATGTGGCATATGGAGAGGTTCAATTTGTCTATTCAATGTCTTTTTTCTGTTTAAAATGATTGGCCTAAATACAATAACTGGAAGCTTAGATGACCCTTGGACGATCCCATTGGTTGCTAGAGGACTGGTTTAAATGCAAATATAAATTAAAATGAGATGTTCTTTCATTTGTTTTTTTGATATGTTAAAATGGGACGCAGTAAAATTCAAGCTTGAAATGGAAGAATGTAAAATGTGTGTCCACCATCAATTTAAAATAATATGTTGATTTATAATTATTTAACTACTGGTTTTTCTAAAATGGAAAAATTTACTCAATGCTAAAGCTTGAAATGGAAAAATTTAAAAATTTGATGTATGTTTGTAATAGCTAGAATATAGATGATTGTTGTACATACTAGTAACTACAATGGAATCATGGATGCCATATCTATCTTGATTTATGCAAAAATATGCATGTTTTCATGTCTTCTACAATTAATTTGGTATTTGGGATGTTTGTTTTGAGTATAAATGCAAAAAAATATATAAAAATATATATATATAGCAGACGCTTCCGCGGACGCTTCGCTCCCTATATTTTTGGAAAATGACGCTTCCGCGCTCCGCGCTTCCGCTTCGCTCCCGCTTCGTGCAACATTGATCGAGACACTTATGTCTGCAGGTTGAAGAAAGCCCTCTATGGGTTAAAGCAAGCACCCAGAGCTTGGTATGAGAGGATGGATAGTTACTTGATGAAGCTGGGCTTCACTCGAAGCAATGCTGATCCAAACCTTTACTTTAAGGTTGAGGAAGGAAAGCCTCTCATTCTAGTGCTGTATGTGGACGACCTCTTCCTGACAGGTGATGACCCTCTCATTCATCAATGTAAGAGGGAGCTTGCTGCTGAGTTCGAGATGAAAGACCTAGGACTGATGCACTATTTCCTAGGCCTGGAGGTCTGGCAGAGACCTGGAGAGATTTTCCTTTCTCAAGGAAAGTATATTGTGAAGCTTCTGGAAAGATTTGGGATGGTGGACTGTAAGTCCGTGTCGACACCAATGGAACTCAACTTTAAGAAGTTGATTGGCAGCGCTGCAGGGCCTATCTTGGCCAATCCTACTGAGTATCGTCAACTCATAGGAGCTTTGATGTTCTTAGTGAACACCCGTCCGGACATATGTTTTGCAGTGAATACTTTGAGTCAACAGATGGTTGAGCCTGATCATTTTCACTGGGTTGGTGCCAAGAATCTTTTGAGATATCTTCGGGGCACGATAAACCATGGGCTGAGATACACTGCCGGGAGTGTGATACTCCGGGGATATACTGATGCCGATTGGGCTGGCAGTGTGGTGGATCGTAAGAGCACATCTGGATGTTGTTTCAATCTTGGTTCTGCTTCGATCTCATGGATGAGCAGGAAGCAGAAGTCGGTGGCTTTGAGCACCGCGGAGGCCGAATACATTGCTGCTAGTATGGCCTGTTGTGAAGCAGTTTGGTTGAGGAAGCTCTTTAGTGAGCTGTTCCAACATGTGCTAGATACCACTGTAATACTCTGTGATAATCAGAGTGGGATTCGTATGACTGAGAATCCTGTGTTCCACGACCGATCCAAGCATATTGATATCCGGTACCACTTTATCCGGGATATGGTACAACGAGGCGCCGTAAGGCTCGATCATATAGGAACTGATGAGCAGGTTGCGGATATTCTCACTAAGCCGCTGGGGAAGGTCAAGTTCCTAACCTTCCGTGAGAGTCTTGGTGTCGTGCAAAGACCCTATGATGTGGGTCCTGTTGGACGATGAGCTCTGGGAGCTCTGGGGGGCTTTGGGGATAGCTTCTCGGAGCTATAAACACTCATAATGCTTCTGCCCCACCCTTGTGATTATTGAGCTGGTTCGCCACTCATTTAATCTGTGCCCCGTATGCATCCTACCCATTGAGTTCAGGGCTCATGGGAAGTACCTCTCATTTGGCCAATGAGGTGTGGAAAAGCTAGAGACTATTAGCAAAGACTGATGGACGCATCAGAGATTGCCGTACTCTCTATCTAGGATGGCATGGTCCAACCACTTGATCTGAGATCAAGATTTGTGAGGTCTGGGACCTCTGGACTGATTATGTCAGTCGGGGAATGATGTCTTTGTGACTGACCCACTTCTGTTCTGAAATAAAGAAGCCAGCAAAGCAAGTTTCCGCGGAATGACTCACGATGTTAATTGCACTAATAGATGGAGTTCTCCCTAGTTGAGAGGGAGTGTTAAATTTGGACAACTAGGTACAAACTCCATGTTCTGATGCTCAGATTAAGAGGCTAATATTTTTGTTGGATTCCTCTTTCTGAGAGGTGTAAATTCCATATAAAAATAGTCTTAATCCGATGAGCAGAACTTATATTTTGAATTTATTATTCTTAATAAATTATATGTGCAAAGGTCGGCCAGTTTTGTAATGTAGGCTCACATGCCCAACAGATGTGTCACACACCCTCATTGATGGATATATATATATACAGGAAAAGTTGGAGAGAATTTGATCACAACACAACTCACATCTTCCTCTCTCATCCTAAAAAGTACGAGCTACCTGGAGGACGAATTTCAACCACACGTGGGAAGGACGAAGAGGATTTTTCTGCTGCTAGGGTTTCGCAGAAGTTTGACCAGCGTTGACTTTGGTCAACGCTTGGTCCAAACAAGCTGAAAACTTGTGGGAGGTTCGATTTTTGAAGGCCATACTACCTGGCACAAAAATCGAGGTCAAAGGGTTGACCGTTTTGCTGCTGCATTGACTTTTAGCTTGCTGCCCCTGCGTTGACTTTTCAGGACAGCGTTGATTTTTGTAGAACTGACTTGGGTTGACTCATCTACTGGTTGGAGGGTTGTTGTGACACATGCTGGGCTGGCTGACCAAAGGAGACTTTGCTGGTTGAAGCATCCTGTTGACCGCCGAAACAAACACATACATTTTTCTTGTTTCTGATTTGTCTTCTGTAAGATCTGCTTATATGTTCTATTTGCATTTTGCTTATCTACTTGTATGATTGCTGTGAGAAAAGTGAAATTGCTCTTAGCATAGAACATCTACAAAACTTTACATCTTTGTCCACATGTGCGAAGTTGTTAGGGTTATTCTGCAAATTATATGGCAACTCTATTTCAACGAAGGTGTTGGGGAAACTCTGCAAAGGTGTTGGGGAAACTCTACAAAGTTGCAGGTCCGAAACAATGATTAGAACAGGTTTGACCAGCTTTGATTCTTGTTGACTTGGTTTGGTTGGAGATCTAAAAGGAGGGAAGCCTTGGTTCCTTGTGCAAGTCTTGGTCTTGGTCTTGGGTCTTGGATGTCTCCCTCTGATCTGATTCTATAAGAAGAGAAGTTGTTTGGGTTTTGCCATAGTTTGGAACCTACCTCTTGTATTCTTTGTCTCTTGTGATCTTCATGCACTTTATGTTTTTGGTAACTGCTTGATGAAGAAGACATAATAAAGTAATAAAATCCAACAAACACTCACAAGTAGTTATCAAGATGAATCAATCCTAATCTACAAGCCTATCGATTTCTCAACAACTTGTGCAGTTGCTAAAGGCTACAAACTGGGTAGTTGAACTGCTCAACTTTAAATCGATGCCTCTTCTCCAAGCCCTCGACTTTCTCTTATAATCTTTTGTTGGACAACCAACAGCCAAGAACTAATCTTGATCAATGGCTTAGATCACTTTGACTCCATCAATAGAAGTCTCTAGAGAAAAATCGACTTACCTTAATTAATTAACTTTACTTTCTCACTTTTCCTACATTAGACTTAGGAAATATTTTAATTATGGCAAATTAATTTAATTAGGTTGTTTCCCAAGCTTATGTTGTGAAACATTTTCTGGGTATAGGAGATCTTGTGTTCCTTAGCCTCTTAGCATCATCTAAGACTAGAACACCTGTACATTACTACCAAATCCATCAAAAACTAACACTCTTGTTGACATGAGGGATAACACCCAACGGGCTAGAGGATGTACTAGGAGTTAGATGGTTCAAACTTATCAGCCAGTCTGACATGCATGCTTAAATTTAAATTCCAACTCAGACATAGAATGGAGCTCACTCAACTTGCTTTCTTCATTCAGAGGAATCAAACTCAGAGGGTACTTGAATGAAGAGGAGTCAGGCAACATTGGTTTCAATCACAAGGGTATCTTCATTTTCCTATTATTACTCTCTAAACCATTTCTGACCAAGGAAAAACAATGACAAATTCGGATGATCCTAAAGACAGTCCAAACATAACTCAGGTATACAATCAGCTACTAAAGAGATTGACTGCAAAATATAGACCCAAGAGGTGATCTTATCCTTATCTTTAAATAGTTCATTACCTAAGTCACCTGACACGAGGATTCGGGATTCGTGGTGTCGGATTCGGACACGTTGACCCCCGGAACAGGACACGTAGGATTCGTTATATATTATTTTATTAAAATATATATATATATATATATATATATTAAAAATTAGATATTTCTTACACAAATTTTAATTAATGATACAAATTTATTGATTTCAAATATAGATCTTCATCTATAGCTATTAGCATGCATAGTACATACAAAATTCAAATACATGTCAATCTATTATCTATTTCTTATGCTTGACCCTCTTGCCACCACGAGAAATGTCTAAAATTTTAGTTTGTTGGACAATCAGGATCTTTGTCATTAATATCACCCTCTAAGCATTAATATCCAGAGGTAGCTTTGTCATTACCTCTGTATCTGTATAGGGATCTTTGTCATTAATATCACCCTTTAAGCATTAACATAAGATAGAACAAGTATAACATGTCAAGTCAAGATTTTGTTTGAGTGATGCGTACATTTTTAGGAGGGTCATGATACAGGAGTTCGACAACCAATGTCACTAACATCAAGGTACATATAGGGATTGGTGCTCTTGATTAAATACGAGTTCCATACCCTAATACATGACAAAATTCAATGGAAATATTGCAATCCCCCAATCCTAAAATCCTGAAAAACTGATAAGTCTGCTGGATTTTGAATGAAATCTAAAATTCTACTTTCTCCATATGAAATCCAATGAGGCCGGAACCACTCTCAAACATCCTGAGTCATGTTAAAAATTTAAGTAAAAGGTTGAAAATGAAGATTAAGGAGAATGTCACTTTTACTTTAAGAATTTAACATTACCATGAATAGCATATCAATACTAGGGCCTAGACTTGATCATTAAGCTGCCAAATGAAAATATGCGTGGCTGTCATGACCAAATGCGGCCTTTTCATACCCGTGCAGGTCGCTTTTGCTGCCTAACGACTCCTGGAAAACAAGACATGCTACCAAAATCGTGACACGCAGTGGGATTCGACGTGTCAAAATAGGACACGATGTGTCAAGGTTTTTGGACACGAATCTCGAGACAATCGTGTCGGACACGATGGATTCGGGATTCGTGGGGCCTATAGGACGAATCCGGTTATCTAGTTCATTATAGTACATGATTGGGGCCTAGAGGGTAACAAAAACTATCAAATAATATGATCCAAAGGTATAAATTGTAATCTCCTATGCCAAAACGTTTTGAACACTCTTATGAAAACCATCTCAATGAGCAGGAAACAACTGATTTGGTAGTTGTTTACAACAAACAAAATATGCTATAAGCTAAACTAAATTAATCAACTCCTCTTACTGGCTCACACATCTGCTCATCATAACTTTACATGTTATTTGTTGCCACTCCAGCCATGTGCCATATTTCGTAGCATTTGAGATTATTTAAATTTAATGCTAATTTAGGTATTCTTGGACAAGCTTTATGCCCCTCTGTTATTCTCAATCACGATATCATCAAAGAAAAATATCATTTTGGATTATTAATGTACTCTATATTAAACTGTTTCAACTATGATTTAACCACAGGATGACTAGGGACCATTTTGCACTGATCTTGCAATTTTGTTATATCCTAAACAAAATTTGCAGGCTGCGTCAATATCTTATTTCCGCTAAAGTAAAGTGTTCACTAAATACTGTATATTTCAGTGCTGTATTGACAATTTTAGTTAGTTGTTACTTGCATTGACTCTCTTCCATCTACAGTAATTTAAGGTGTTTAGAACATCAACATACAAGAAAGGTGTAAAGGTGTTAAGTCATCAAGACTGAGATTTTCTAAAACTCAATCTTGAGCAAGTTAGTAAATAGGCATTTCATAGGAGACTAGTGAATTTCAAGAAAATCCCATCATTGGGCTATGTCCTCTAATTTGAGCTTTCCAAGAATCAAGGACAAATCTCTCAAACAATGAAAAATCGAAGCCTGTATTAAATTCTCTGGAAATGGGCTATACATATCTATATCATTGGCATACCATCTAGATAAAGATGAAAGATAACAGTGGTTTGCATTTCTGTGATACTTTAGCACTGCTTGTATATTTCCAATGTGCTTGCATATATTAAAATTGTGATTGGATAGGCAACTTTCTATAATTCATGAGTACGCACAATAATAGAATGAATCATACGAAAGTTAAAAATATATTATGTACAAGCTAACTATGCACAGGAAAATTCCTGTTTAAGCCAATCTTTGGAATAGCAAGTACCTTCCAATAACTCTCGTTGCAAAACCAGCATCACTCAGATCAGAAAAATCAAGCAAATGTTGCCCCTTCTCCCCTAGTGATGAAATGTCTTGCATTTTAAAATGTGCAGCTTCATTCTTGCGAAATGCCAATACCTTAACAACAATAACAAATATTACTTAATAGAGAACAATGTCATGAAGATCATAAACATCAAAAACTAAAAAGACCAAACAGAGAAGAAAGCTAGAGTTTCTTGAATTTTCAGTAATCTTGGAATTTCGAAAATGCACATTTTCAGAATTACAATTCCTTGTCAAAAAGAAAATATTAAGAACATGAAATTCACATTATAAGATACAAAGACAAGTAGCTGACACACCTGTTCATCCTCAATAGTCCATTTATAATTCCTGCAAAGCTCGTAAAATGAAAACAAGTCCCCCTAAAAGTACATCAAAATCTGTCACAACTTCGAAATAATTTCCTCCAAATAACATTTCAAACTACAAGCCATCTGTATTAAATCTTAAAGATGGCAGACCGTAGGCTCAATGCACGAAAATGAAAAATAAAAACAGCAATAGAATTGCTGCTCAAATTTGAGAATATAACAAAAACAAACCTCTGTTGACTTGGGAAAAACAGACAACTCACGCCCAATACCAAGCTGGATATTTACAACATTCAAGCTCATGGATGATGGGACCTGTACGTTCACAGTGCCATATGCCTCACATATAAAATCTCCAACACTGTTGTAAGCCCGAGCTTTAATGCTCTGATCCAAAACCACAAATCATTAGCCATATGAAGCACTTGCAAGTCATGCACAACTATAACAAATTATTACTGCTGAAATTATTATCTAGCATTTAATCTTTGCCACAAATGTGTGCTAATATGAATACATACAGAATTTCCTGGAGATACTCCAACCAACTTTCCTGAAACACTATCAATTGACGCAATCGCCACATTCATACTCGAATATTCCGCAATAACCCCAGTACGCGGGCCTCCATTTATCGTAACCTGTTGTGTAACCAAATGTCAGAATGGAAGAAACTATAAGTTGAAGTTGAACTTGTGCATGTGTTCATGTAGACAGTTTCTGTCTCTAACTAGGAATGCAGATACACCCTTCTGCCTTGCAAATGAACTGAAGAAAAAATTATTATTCCAATAACAACATTGTTTTCAGAGAATCATTGAAATTCATGTATAACATCATGTGAAAAAAATCAGCTGGCGCTTTAAGATTAGACTAGAGCTTTTCGAATCCCTGTGTCTGCATCTGTGTTCATTGATATGAATATCTAATACATAGCTTACCACTTTCCTGGTCTAAATCCAGCAAGAGACACATATAGAAGAAACAAGTACAGACTTGAGACTCGAAGGCAATACCTAGGTATGAATCTTGATCCAGTAAGAAACACTATATAAAGGAAAACAATAGTACATATGAGTGCCATGATTGATGAGAAAATATGCTGCAAGGGTTGTAATGCCACTCACCATAAAGTAATGTCAAGTGAGAAGGTTAAAAGGCCGAATTCAGCAGCTCTGTATTGACAGTCAATGTAACCAACAGGCTGTTGAAATTTCTAAGTTTTACCTGTTAGATATTTTATCTGTATTCTGTGGTTTATTTCTCCTACTTGTTAATTACGAACAAATTATTTAACAATATAAATACTGAAATAAGCACAATACAATCTCAACCATCTACAGATCAATAGCTGAAAAAAATAGACAAACAAACAAGTGACACCGTTATTTTTGGACAACACATCCGCGGAAAAACCCAACTTGGGAAAACCGTTGCAGCAATTCTAAGGGTTATATTATTATGCAGTCTTTTTGAGTACAAGTGGGTGCCAAACTGGCTCACCCGATAGAGAAACATGCAGTAATCCCTATTTTCGAAAGCAGATATTCAGAAAATCTGCCCCGCGAAACCCTCTCCAACACACTCTGAAGCTCAGCGTCAGCACTCCTGAACTCTGCGCCAGCCTGAAACCCTCTGCGTCAGCCCTCTGAGGCATTGCGCAGCCTCTACGACCCTCTGCGTTCCTCCTGCAGCCTCTGCGTGGATGGCACAAGCCCTTCTGGCTTCTGCGCAGTCTCTTCTGTCTCTGCGTGGCTCCCCTTGGGCTCAGTGTCCGCCTCTCTCTACTTCTACATTGGTCTCTCGACACTATCTCTGCCTCGTACTCACTGCCCCTCACTACAACTGATTACTGATTCGATTTCTCTTAGCAAACCCCGCTTTAGAAAATCGAATGATTGATCACTCTGGTGTATTCTCCAACTGACCCTTAAGCCTCCTCCTATACTTTTCCTATTGGTCCTTCAACGGCCGAGATTACATCTCTACTCAACGGCTAAGATTAGATTTCGTTTGATCCATGTCATTTAGAACCTTCTAACCCAGTTTTATATTAATACCCATTAATATTTTATTTTTCCTAAGTTTAAACTTAGGAACTCCATTAAAAATATTAATTATGATCCATGTCATTTAGAACCTTCTAACTCAGTTTTATATTAATACCCATTAATATTTTATTTTCCCTAAGTTTAGACTTAAGATCTCCATTAAAAATATTAATTATTTTAATATCTCCTTAACCGGGTAGAATCTATCCAAACCATTTCTGGGTCTTGGAGATCTCATGTGCTTTAGCCTCTCCACCAATTTTCATGGCTAGAGCACATCCAATGCTACCCCAAATCAACACTCCTTAGTGAGGATTGTGCTCTAGTAATACTCCACACTGAGCATCACCCTGATTATACAGTATCGGTACCTGTGCTAATGCTAGGCCTCCCCGCTCAACATTTTCTACACTGTTGCATCTTGTACTGCTGCCCATGGCCCTGCCACTGCCACTGTTGCATCCGTACAGCAGCTCCCTCTACATCCATGCTGCTGCTAGTCCTTTCTCCCAACATTGCATCTACATTGGAACCCACTCTCATCATGCTACATTGTGCTACTACTAACTGCTACTGCACTGCAACTTAGTTACTGAGAAGTAAGTCATTGATCCACCCAACTACCAACATCCCTATCAGGCTAGAAACACTCCCGATGTTGAAGCTCTCTCTATCACTATCATGTGCTCCCTCTACTACCTCTGCGTAGCTGCAACAATTCCCTGCCTCTCGCACCACTGCAACCCTCTTTGTGCCATCCTGCACTGTTGCAACCTCCTCTGTGCCTCTCGCACCGCTGCAGCCTGCTAGCTCTGCGCTGCCCGGGACTACTGCACTGTAGCACTCTTCGTCGCTTCATCTGCATCCGTTTCTACCGACATCTGCCATCTTGCTACTCTCACTTCAGGGCTCCCGTAGACAGGTATAATCCAAGAGTTTGGGTGCCTCAAGGATCCTGCCCCTCATCACTTGTAGTCTTCCTGATTACAACTCGATGTCTCCCCACCTCTTCTCTAGAGGTACATGAGCACTCATGGCATAATCGTCATCCTCCTCTACCTTCTTTTCCGCCTTCGCTGGCACTGCCTTGGAGTGAGACGCCTCTCCCTTATTCTTCTTCCTCGGACACTGATTCGCATAATGACCCAGTTCCCCACAATTGAAGTACTTAACCTTGGAGAGGTCTTTTTTCTTCCTCTTCTCCTGGTTTCCCGCATATGCCAGAGCTGCATACTCTTCCTCTTCCTTCTTGATCCGGACTCCTTTGCTGCTACCTCCCATCTTGGACAGCCATCTAATCTCTTCTTAGTGAAGAGTCGCCCACAATTCTTCCCAATCTCGAAGATTCGCCCTACCCAAAATGCTTTGGACGAATGTCTCCCACTCCTCGGACACTGCGTTTAGAGCGGTCCTCACCATCAACTTTTGATTCGACGTGGACCCTATGGAAGTCAGTTGGTCCCGAATCTCCTTCAATCTACCAAGGAAGTGATCCATCTACTCCCCCTTCTAGATCTGGTATGACCGCAGCTGATTCTCAAGTAACATCTTCCTCTGCACGGAAGTATGTTGGTACAACGTCTTCAACGTGTCCCACATTTCCTTTGTCATTTCCTTCTCGGCAATATGTTGGACCACATGATCCTTGACCCCATCAAGGATGATGCTTTTCGCCTTGGCCATTGCCTCCTCGTACTTTTCATTGGCAATCGGGTCAACTGGGATAGCCAGTCTTCTCAAAGCGAAGGCCTTGATGCAATGTCTATCTAGAATGGACAGGATCCTGGCCTTCCAGACCACAAAGTTGGACGCCCCGTCCAACCTGTCCTGATACCTCGGTCCATTCATGGCCATCTCTCTGCTCTTCCTTTCTACTCCTCCGAGTCTCTACTTCCATTCATGACCATCTCTCTACTCTTCCTTTCTACTCCTCTGAGTCTCTACTTCCCTCTAGAAGTTCTCTCTTTGACTCCCTCTAAGTCGCTACTTCCGTCTGGAAGTTCTCTACTAGACTCCTTCTGAGTCTCGATTTTCCTTCTGGAAATCTGCCTGCCAACCGTCGAGTCACACCTCTCTGATCTCTTATGCACCTGCAACACTGATCTAGATTTCTTAGCTAGAAATCCGCCTCAGTAGCAACTCCCTCTACATTGGTTTCTTCCCATTAGGTATTGTTTTGTCTCGGCAACAACAGCACGCCACTAGCTTCAATCCCTGCAACCTTCCCACAGCTTCCTAAGCCCCAGCAATCGAAGGACTGAGCCTCTAGGCTCTGCACAATCCCAACACTGATTGAAATGCTCCCCTAGCCAACAGCGTCAACCCTCCTGGTCTCTGCATGGCTCTTTGTGAGCCTTTTTGCCCTCCTAAGCCTCTGCGCTGACCTCTCTCTGGCCCGAACTGATGACACAGTCCCTCTGCATCAACCCTTCTTTGTTGCTTTTTGCTAGGAACAGGTTCTATCACTCGGGACAGTTGTTTCAGCTGCAAATGTTCTGCTTCAGCTAATGCCTTCAACTCTCCTGTGATCTGCAACCACACTCTGATACCATGTTGAAATTTCTGAGTTTTATCCGTTAGAAATTTTATCTATATTCTCTGGTTTAGTTCTCCTACTTGTTAATTCCGAAAAATTATTTAACCATATAAATATTGAAATAAACACAATACAGTCTCAACCATCTACAGATCAACAACTGAAAGAAATAACAAACACACAAGTGACACTGTTATTTTTGGACAACACGTCCCCAGAAAAACCAACTTGGGAAAACCGGTGCAGCAATTCTGAGGGTTATATTATTATGTAGTCTTTCTGAGTACAACTGGGTGCCATACTGGCTCACCTAACAGAAAAAAAAATAACCCGGCAGTAATACCTCTCTTTGGAAGCAGATATTTAGAAAATCTGCCCCACAAAACCCTCTCCACCACACTTTGAAGCTCAGCGTCAGCCCTCCTGACCTCTGTGTCAGCCTGACACCCTCTGCGTCAGCCCTCTGAGGCACTGCACAGCCTCTACAACCCTCTGCGTAACTCCTGCAACCTTTGCGTGGATGACGCAGGGCCTTCTAGCTTTTGCGCAGTCTCTTCTGCCTCTGCGTGGCTCCCTCTAGCTCAACATATGCCTCTCTTTGCTTCTGCATTGGTCTCTCTCAGCACTATCTCTGCCTCTCTGCCTCGTACTCATTGCCCTTCGCTGCAACTGATCATTGATTCGATTTCTCTTAGCAAACCCCGCTCTAGAAAATCGAATGGCCAATCACTCTAGTGTATTCTCCAACTGACCCTCAAGCCTTCTCTTGTACTTTTCTTGTTGGTCCTTCAACAGTTGAGATTACATCTCTAATCAACGGCTAAGATTAGATTTGGCTTGATCCATGTCATTTAGAACCTTCTAACCCAGTTTTATATTAATACCCATTAATATTTTATTTTTCCTAAGTTTAGACTTAGGAACTCCATTAAAAATATTAATTAGTTTGATATCACCTAAACCGGGTAGAATCTGCCCAAACCATTTATGGGTCTTGGAGATATCATGTACTTTAGCCTCTCCACCATTTTTCATGGCTAGAGCACGTTTGATGCTACCCCAAATCAACCCAGGCAATTTATAATGTATTTGAATGGCTTCAATACTATCAGATTGCCCAAAGATGATATAGTTAAGAGGTATCTACATTATGTTGTAACCAACTCAACACTACACTATCCCATATATATAACAAGATGAATACCAATTGGTTGTAAGTCGTTCAAGCCCAGCGAAGACAGGGGCAACGAGCTGGTTTTGGATAATTTTTTCAAAAGATGACATGCTAGTCAATTCAACAACCAAACTAGCCAGCCAGTCCAGTGAGGCCAGTTGTTAAAATTAATTACAGAACGGACATAAAATATTTACTGGAGAGATTCAATTTACTGAGAGGAAAAACATTAACCTAGCAGCAATTATAAAACATAAACACAAGTTTACAAGGGAAAAACCCCAACTCCAGGGAAAAAAATCTGACTAAACGAATTCCATTAGTCCTTGACCAAAACACTAGCCAAGCCAGCCAAGTGAGCCCTCACAACTCAACTCCCTAGCACATTACAATAAAGTCTTCAACCCTTTTAAAAGTTTCATTACATGCAATTCCACGGGCCCAAAACCACTACTAATGACCCAGTCAACTTTGACTCTTCCCCCGTGTTGTCGCCCAAACTATACATGGTGTTGGAAATGTTGGAAATACTGAGAGAGGGGTGAATCAGTATTTTCTTTCAATTATTATTATTACCAGTTAGATTCTTCACAATTTAATCAGAGAAACGTATAAGTATAATTTTATTGAGTATAAAAGAATAACTACAATATAAATATGTTCCCAAGCTCCAACTTGGTTTTGATGAGGCTTCGACCCTATCTATCCAAGGCACCAACCTTGAGTTTAGGAGCACCAACTCCAAGGACACCAATCCTATGAGTGCTTGTATTAGCAAATATGTAACAAGAATCTTCACGTATCACTTCACTTCATTAGTTTGTCAAGTCTATCACTGTTGCCAACTCAACCACCTTGTATCATCCTTATAAGTTGTCCAGTCATAGAGATGCCATGTCTTCAACCTCTGTCCCACAGGAAAAACTCAAATACTTGTTGATCCACACAAGTCTCCTTTTAGATTAGTCTTGTATCTCAGTTACACCACTGTCCTGAACAATTGCTGCTCATAATCCTCAAAGTAAATTGATCTGAACTGTCCACAGTTTTCTACAAAAGAAATAACCCTGCAATTGTTAATGAATACTGAAGAGGACACCTAGTCACTGTCCAAGAGAGCACTATCTGCAGTAGCACTGTCCGCAGTCAAGGTAGAGGTTAATCAGCAGTTTTAGAGGAGGACTGTCATCACACTAGCTCACAATGTTGTTGTTGTAGTAGCCTTCAAACAGCATTATGGTAGCCGCAATGGATGTCCTTACTGCAGCAGAGGGAAAGGTCTTTATAACCCAAAACACAGACCTTATTTCAGTCCCTCATCCGCAGTTATATCAGTCCAAACACAGACCTTACTCTCCCCTCATCCATATTCAAAAGAACAGTCTGCAATTCTGGGTAATGGTCTGCAGTTCTGAGCAAGGTTATAACCCTAAACAGAGACCTTACTCCACCTTAATCCACAGTCAAGGTAATCCGCAATTCTGGGCTTGTGTAGTTCACGAGATGTGAACTTGCTGCATCCTTCTTTGCTTGATGAATCCGAGTTGTCTGTCCTCCAAAAGTGCGGAGTTCCCTCTATATATATATATATATATATACTCTTTTGTGCAAAAACAAAGGGACGTGTCTCCTAGCTAAGCCGACATGAGTTTGACAAGTTCAGGTCGGCTTACTGACCAGAATTATACCCTTATCTTTAAAAATTCATATCTCTTAAAATATTTGGAGTTTTGGGGCACGTGATAGCTCATTAGAAAGCTAAAAATATGCTCTAAAATATGGTCTGGGTCTCATGATGATATTCTTCCTCTAAGATGGAGAAAAATATTATTTAATGTGACTGATCATTTATTAGTGCAGAACCGGAGGCTTCTTCATGGTTTCCTTCTTAATCATATTATCATCATGTCCTTGCCTTTCATATCCTTGATGTCCTTGCCTTCTTCATCTTCATGTCCTCGCCTTCTTTAATATATTGACATCAATGACAATTATACTAACACAGGCAAGATGCAACAACACTCAGTGTAGGGGCTGTCACTCAAGAGTCAAATCCCTTCCCTCTCCGTTCTAGCTGTCTCCCTACAGCAAGCTATTGGGGGTAGTCTTATGCCGGTCTTATTCCCTAACCCGATTATATCCAAAGAACCCATCCAATAATGACATCATACCGGACCCAAGTATCCTTTGAAGCATATTTTCCATGATAGGTAAAGGATAATTGTCCTTTTTACAAGTTAGGTTAAGATTTATGAAGTCAACACATAGTCTAATAGCACTATTACCCACCACTTTGTGGGTGATATCCCCAGGAGAAATTCTTCTCCATAATGAGCCTCAGCGGGCTTCCAGCAGCCCCTTGATGCCTCCTACTAGCTTGTTGTGCCATTTCTAAGCCACCTGAGCCAGCCATGTGGTCCCTCACCCACCTGTATTGATCGTATGTTTGAAGGTGGGCCACCCAAATCTAAAAGTATGTCTTGTCATTTGGTAATTGAGTATTGGGTTTACTTATCATGGATACTTTTGGGTATGGATTGATGGGGGGAATTGGCAGAAAGAGTGGGCTTAGTTTGTGCTCTTATCCCCTTGATCTCTTTTAGTTTTTATGTTGATTTCTGGTAGCATCGGATGTGCTCTAAGTCTCAAATTTTGCAGGGAGGTTTGGGCACATGTATTCCAAAGAACCCATAAATTGTTTTGGGAAATTACACCTGGAGACAGTTTTATTAAAATAATTAATTATTTTTAATGGGTCCCTCACTCTAAACTTAGGAAATTAAAATAATTAATGGGTATTAATCTAACTGTGGGTGTAACTTCTAGAAGAAGACGAGGATCAAGCAGAAATGATCTTAACCATTGATTAGCTTCTAAGTTCGGTCGTTGAATGTCAACGAGAAGATTATTTAGGGAGGCTTGAGGGTCGTTTGGAAAACACATAGTGAGAGTTGATCAGTCAAATAGAATTGTTGAAGCTAGAGCAGCCCAGTGATTTTGTAGTGATCACACAGAGAGGGGCTGAGAGAGCTTTGGCTAGAGTATCTACTCCGAAGCCAAGAATACTCAGCAGAGAGACACACAAAGGAGGCAGCACAGTGCTCAGAGAGGGTGATGCAGAGCCTTCCAGGCAAAGGTCTGAAATTTGCTGGAGGGCTTGATGTTCTAAATCGATAGGGCTCGAGTCAGCTCTTGAGAGAAAATCGATTCAGCAAAGAGGTGACGCAGTGACTTAGACGATGTGACGCAGGCCCACACAGTGACTGCGAAGGGGCAACGTAGAAGTAGCCAGGGACTCGTTGTTTCAGTGGCCGGATCAACTGGGACTAGTAATGTAGAGTGAGGTAATCTCACTAATTTCTTCTGCCGAGTGATATTCTCTATACTAGATTTCCAACAAGGCATCCAGAGGTTGTATTCAAAAATAATTTTTGCTTAATAATAAAACCCTCATATCTACTGCACTGGTTCTCAGCATTGGGTTTTTCCGGGGAGGTTTGTCCAAAAACAATCATGACATTTGTGTTGTATCTCTCTATTGTTCAGTTTCTTGTTTTGGCATATTATTTTAAATGGTGTAGACTGCAGGGATCCATCATCAGGACTTCTTGAATGTTGATAGTAGAAGAGCTTAACTGAGAGATTTAAATAATTATGAGGTGAGTTGATTTAAGGATGAGATGAAGGTCGGCTTGATTAATATTATTTATTATTATCTTTTTTAGGTTTTTATTGTAATTTTTATATAATTTTTGAATAAAGAGTTAGTTTATTAATTTTAAAGTATTAAAATTATTATTATTAAATCCAATTATTAATGGAATACTAAATAACTACTCAATCCTTAATCTTAATATTGATTAATAATAATAATCTTAATAATTAATATTAATAATTTAAAAATAGTAATTATTATTATAAATTTTTTATTAAAGTTTAATTAATTAATAGATCTTAGTTATTTATAAATAATAATTGTTTTGTTTAGTAATCTTCGGCAAAATCACATAATCAATCATATGTCGACGCGTTTCGAACCAACCAATGTGGTTCATCGTCAGGACAAGATGAAGAACTGATCTGGCTTAGCTTGAATAAATAGAGTGTGCAGAGACTCCAACGGCTATATTGCAACGGCTAATTTTGACCTGATGACCAAAGTCAAACTAATAATTTTATTGTTAATAGAGACATATTATTATTAGGTAATTGAATAATACCACAAATTTATTGTTTTAAATATAATGGTCAATAAATCTACATATTTATTAAAAACCTATATTTTTTATTATTCGTAAATTATTTAATTACAAATAAATAGTATTAAATCACTATCTGTGTATTTATTTGATAATAATTGTTAATATCTCGGGACCCAATGGTAAACTAGATATAAGGTCATTAATAAATTATGGAAAATTAATAATGGTAAACTCGAACTAAATCCTAAGAACAATTTAATAATATTTAATCGTATTTAAATAATTTGAATAATAGTAAATATAGGTTCTATGAAGATATAATTGATTAATGACCTTTATATCGAGTTTACCATTATTAATTTTCCATAATTTATTAATGACCTTATATCTAGTTTACCATTGGGTCCCTAGATATTAACAATTATTATCAAATAAATACACAGATAGTGATTTAATTCTATTTATTTGTAATTAAATAATTTACGAATAATAAAAAATATAGGTTTTTAATAAATATGTAGATTTATTGACCATTATATTTAAAACAATAAATTTGTGGTATTATTCAATTACCTAATAATAATATGTCTCTATTAACAATAAAATTATTAGTTTGACTTTGGTCATCAGGTCAAAATTAGCCGTTGCAATATAGCCGTTGGAGTCTCTGCACACTCTATTTATTCAAGCTAAGCCAGATCAGTTCTTCATCTTGTCCTGACGATGAACCACACTGGTTGGTTCGAAACGCGTCAACATATGATTGATTATGTGATTTTGCCGAAGATTACTAAACAATGTTATGGATCACAGAAGTCTAAATTCCTTAATAATTGTTTTATAATAATAATCATAATTATTATTATAATAAATTATTATAATCATTATAATTATTGATTAAATATCAATGATTAGATAATTTCTATTGTTCTTAAAAATTATTTAATCTATATTAATTCATAGTTAGTTAGATGAATTATTAATAGATCTTAATTAATAATAATTAATAATAGTCAATAGTTATTCATAATTAATAATAGTTAATAGTTAATAGTTAATAATAATTAATAGTTAATGTTTACTAATAATTAATAATAGTTAATAGTTAATAATAATTAATAATAGTTATTATTATTAATAATTAATAATTAAAAATTAAAAATAATTAATAATTGTTAATAGTTAATAGTTATTAATCATTAATAACAGTTAAAGTTAATAATAATTAATAATAGTTATTATTATTAATAATAATAGTTAAATTAATTAATAGATCTTAATTAATAATCAATAATAATGATTCATAATAATAATTAATGATAATAGTGATAGTTATTATCGTAATTATTATTGTAAATATTATAATTAAATACTAATTATTAATTATTATTTACTAAATACTAAATACTAATTATTATTTAATAATTATTATTAATTATTAATAGATCTTAATTAATAATAACAATTCATAATAATAATTAATGATAATAGTAATAGTTATTATCATAATTATTATTGTAAATGTTATAATTAAATAATAATTATTATTAATATTATCATACTTAATAGTTTTGAAATTATTATTAAGAGTAACAATGATATTAATACTACTAACTATTGGAATAGGAGAGGGAGAAATCTACCCACTGAGCGCTATATCACAGATGTATTGTTGATTGTAATTTCTCTAATTAAGGGAACCCAGCTTCCACTAATCTCAACACCATTGTCCCTGTTGAGATTATGTGGATGTTTGATAATCTCAAGAGCTTCTCTAATCTTTCGCCTATGATGTTGTTCTTCTCTTGCGACAATTGAGGCATTTTCCAAACAGATATGGTGCTTAGTTTTTGAGGAATGCTCTGCCAGGGCCGAAGTACGAGACCTTCCATTCCTAATATCAGCTCCATGTTCCTTGAGTCTTGTCTGCAAGGAGCGACCTGTTTCACCAATGTAACTTTTTCCACATGAACAATTTATTTTATAGACTCCCTTAAGTTGATGTCTATCAATATTATCTTTGACAGACCTCATACCTTGCCTAATAGTTCCAGGTGCTGAGAAATGCGTGATTATGTTTTTCTTTCTCAGGATTTTAGCAATCTTATCTGTCACTCCTTGAATATAAGGTAGAAATACCCTACCACACTGAGGTTGGTCTTGAGCTTTAGGCTCTGAGATAACACCCTTCTTTCAGCTCTCTCTATAGCTATTTTAATTTCTTTTTCTTTGTAGCCTATACCCTTAAAAGTTGAAACTAAATGCTTCTTCTCTTCATCCAAATGCTCAGAGTCAGAAATTCGAAGGGCTCTGATAGCCAGAGTGTTTAGAACACCAAACTTCTGGGCTGGGTGATGGTGAGAATTAGCGTGGAGGTAGTTTTCTGTGTGGGTTGACTTCCTGAAAACCTTATGTCCTAAAGAGCCATCCTCCTTCCTGATGATGAGTATGTCTAAAAATGGGATGCTCATGTTTTCTTCTAGCTCCATAGTAAATTTTATTTTTGGAGAGATGGAGTTGAGGTGAATAAAAAACTTGTCAAGCTCTGTTTTACCATGAGTCCATTTTATATTGGTATCATCGACGAATCGCTTCCACCAGGCTGGCTTCAAAGGGTATGATTCAAGGGCTTTCTTTTCAAAGTATTCCATGTATAAGTTGGCCACAATTAGCGAAAGGAGTGATCCCATTGCCGTAGGAAACTACAAATAACTTGTTCATGTAAATATAAATATTTCAATGTTTGTGGTAGGAAACTGAAAATAACTTGTTTATGTAAATATAACAAGTAGGAGAAATATCATCAGTTGCTACAGTAGGGATTCTGATTTTAGGAATTTTCACATGGTATCAGAGCAGTGCAGGTGAGACAAGAAGAATAGTGCCAGATAACCCAGCATTGAGCAAAGAAGGAGATCGAATAGCTACAGGAGGCAGCAGTTCGAATCCCCACTGGGATTGCGCAATGCAAGCCAAGAGGGTTGAATTTTCGAGGAAAGTCTCTCTTTGAGTGAGTCGTCAAAGAGAAAGGGCTTCAAGATTGAAATCTTGCCATGCGAGAGGCAGCAACACAAAGCCTCAGCATGAGGAAGAGCTGGTGGGACGTAGTTTCTTCAGAGACAAATTGTTGGGCTGAAAGATGTCAAAAGAGAGAGGAGAAGCACAGTGAAGGAATTTTTCCTCAGTAAACTTCTCGCCAAGAAGTTTGTTTTCTTATTGGCTGAGCAGCAGCAGTAAGAAACAGAGAGGAGCAGTTCGACATTTTCGTGGCAGAGATGGCAACCAGTGGACTGAGAGATCAAAACAGCTTGGATGGGGCATCCAACTATGTCATCTGGAAGGCAAGGATGTTGTTCCTTCTAGATGAGCATTCTCTCAAGACCTATGTCAACATCGTGGGGGTTGTGCTTTGCGAAGGCTAAGAGGATGATCCTTGATGGAGTAAAGGATCACATGGATTGTCACATCGCTAGCAGAGGGACTGCTAAGGAGATGTGAGATGCCTTGGCAACATTGTATTAAGGATCTTCCAAGCAGCGGAAGATGTACTTAGAGCAAAAACTGGAATCTACGCAAAAGGGGGAGCCCATAGATCTGTTTCTCATGAGGCTTCAAGAGACCCTGGATGAGTTAATAGTTGTGAGGTTTACACCTCAAGTTTCTGAGATGGTGAGACTAGCCCTATATTCAGTTTCAAAAGAGTGGCAAGTCTTTGTCCAGAGCATCCTGGGCAGGGCAGCTTTACCAAACTGGGATAATATGTGGGCAGCTCTCAAGCAGGAAGAGCTGAGGAGAGATCTAGTCAAGTGTAAACCTGACGAAAGCAATAGCAATGGGTCGAAGCCCAAGGAGGAGGAAGAGAATGCAGCCCTCGCATCCAAGGGGAAGCAAGAGCAATGAAAGAAGAAGAAAGATGTTTTGAAGATCAAATGCTTCAAGTGTGGTGAATTCGATCACTACGCAACACAATGTCCTCTCAGAAAGAAGGACAGAGATGAGAAGCATGATCTGAAGGTTGCAGCTGCGAAGATCAAGGAGGAGGAGTTCGCCATGACAGCCCAGGCATCTCTAGGAGGGAGGTGGGGGGATTTAGAGTTGTAGTTCAAAAGGACTGTAGTTGGGCAGGATACTTGAGGAGCCCACCTCTCAGATCAATTCTTTGCAATGGGAGCCCAGATTAGTAGTAGTAGGATGGACCACTGTCAGTTGGTGCAAAGGAGTGCTAGAATCACAGTTGCAGTGTCTAGGAGCGACAGAGACTGAACAGTGCAGAGCAAAATTGTCAGTAGTGCAGTTGGCACAGAGAAGAGGTCAGCAGCAGTGCAGAGGATTCAGAGGGTCAATGCAGAGACTCGCAACAATCAGACTTCAGCAGCGAGATGCACTATATTGAACATCAATTCAGTAATTTGGGATGTTTTTCCGTTGTTGATGCGGTAGCAGCAACAGTTTGCAGTTTAGGAGCAGTTGGTAGTGGCAGTGCCAGCAGCAACAAATGCAGCATTTGAGAGGGAGTTGTAGTACGGATGTAGTGTTGACAGTTCCAGTGTCAGCAGCAGTGCAGTAGTTGGTGGACAACATGTCAAACATTAGCAGCGCAATAGTTGGTGGACAACATGTCAAACATCAGCAGCGCAGTGGACGATGTTATGAAGTCAGGGTGATGTTTCAGGGAGAGGCATTACTTAAGCACATTCCTCGCTAAGAGGGAGTGTTGATTTCTAGTAGTAGCATCGAATTGCTCTGAGTCTCAAATTTTGCAGGGATGCTTGAGCACATGTATTCCAAAGAACCCAGAAAGCGTTTTGGGAAATTCCACCTGGAGATAGTTTTATTAAAATTATTTTTAATGGGTCCCTAAGTCTAAACTTGGGAAATTTAAATAATTAATGGATATTAATCTAACTGTGGGTGTAACTTCTAGAAGAAGACGAGGATCAAGCAGAAATGATCTTAGCCATTGATTAGCTTCTAATCTCGGTCGTTGAATGTCAACGAGAAGATTATTTAAGGAGCCTTGAGGGTCATTTGGAAAACACACAGTGAGAGTTGATTAGTCAAATCGAATTGTTGAAGCTAGAGCAGTGCAGTGATTTTGTAGTGATCACACAGAGAAGGGCAGAGCAAGCTTTGGTTGGAGTATCTTTTCCGGAGCCAAGAATACACAGCAAAGAGGCAAAGAGACACAGAGGAGGCAGGGCAGTGCCCAGAGAGGGTGACGCAAAGCCAAGAAGGGCTCACAAAGAGCAGCATAGAGCCTTCCACATAGAGGTCCGAAATTTGCTGGAGGACTTGTCGTTCTGAGTCGGGAGGGCTGGAGTCAACTCCTGAGAGCAAATCGATTCAACGAAGAAGTGAAGCAGTGCCTTAGAGGCTGTGACGTAGGCCCACGCAGTGACTGCATAGGGGCAGCGCAGAAGTAGTCAGGGACTCGTTTCAGTTGCCAGATCAGCCAGGACTAGCAGTGTAGAGTGAGGTAATCTCACTAATTTCTTTTGTCAAGTGATATTCTCTGTACTGGAATGCCAGTAAGGCATCCGGAGGTTGTATTCAAAAATAACTTTTGCTTAATAATAAAAACCCTTAGATCCGTTGCATCGGCTTTCCTGCATTGGGTTTTTCCAGGGACGTTTGTCCAAAAACAACTGTGTCATTTGTGTTATATCTCTCTATTGTTCAGTTTCTTGTTTCGGCATATTATTTTAAATGGTATAGGTTGCAGTGTATGTATTTCAATGTTTGTCGTAGGAAACTGCAAATAACTTGTTCATGTAAATCTAACAAGTAGGAGAAATATCATTAGGTGTTGCAGTGGGGATTCCAGTTTTAGGAAATTTCACATTTTACCCTTAGATATTAGTCCCGTGGGATCTCCTTTATTGGCCATTTGGTTCTAGGATGGTACTATTTGGGAAACCCCGACTTTGGGTGTGGGGTCCCGCTCCTTTACCTGCACATACTACTCCCTTTCCACTCACTATACCCCCATTAATCATTTCGCCCACTTGGGTCCACATTCCCATTCTAGGTCCACATAGGGCTAGCCTCCTTATCCCCTTTGCCCCTACCTTGGGTCAAGCCTAGAGTGATGCCCCGGAGGTTGAATCAACTAAAAAAAGAAGAAAAAGCATAATTGGCCACATTTAACAGGAAATTGTACCACAAAATACAAAAGATGGTCGACACAAAACTAATTAGCACATGGGCAAAAGCTAACACATGAGTTCTACCCCATCCATGGCCATCACCCTAGTTCCGTAGGCCCTAGATGAGCCTCCTCTATCATTCAGGAACCCATGATTGTCCCAACCCCTGGAGGGCAATGTACCGCCCTACCTCAAAAGGGGTAAACACTGATATATTATACATATCATGCTCTTGTCCTTTGAGCCCCGAGCAATTAATTAAAGAAAATTCATAGAAGGCAAAAGGCATATAATGAAGAGTGGAAAAATCAAGGTCGGGGCAACTCATGTACCACGACTACTCCCTCCTATACATTATATGCCCAAGTGTGGGCTTTCCCTTATCTAGCTACCCTTATGCCCCATTATGTGGCCCAAGGTTGCCGCTCACATTCCCTATTCCATCTCACCTATTTGTCACTTGCCACCCCCATTAGAAGGGTGTACCTTGAACATATTATCCCCTCTAAGGGCTGAAACCACCTAATAAGGTACTTGGCTAACCCCCTTTGGAGTTTGGAGACACTAGCACATATCAAAGCCCTACTACAAAAGGGCATGCCATTATGAAGTGCCCACTTTGTTATCTAAGGTTCGTAAGCTCCTTTAACCGATTATTCTAATCACTGATTGTATTGGAAGCCTAGGGTAAGCATTCGATCTTATGCAGGATTGCAGGTGGTTTCCATTTGGGTTTGGCTTCTCTATATGGGATCTTAACCCGCAGATGTCCACACTGGCACATGTAGGGTGTGCATAGAGAGCCACGGGCCTCCACAGTAGCACACAGCACTCCACAGATCTTTGTGGATGTTCAAAGACTACTAGTGATCCACTTTTGGGACGGTGGTGACATGATCGGTACATTATCCCAACGGGCCCCCACAGGAGCCCCACACTATTGGCAGGTGCCCCAGCACTTGTACGACACCTGTGGGGGGCATTGAGAGCACCACAAGTCTACTACTTGGAGAACAAGGGGCCACCTCCTTGTCCATCATATTCAGAGGAATGTATTCCTCAATATGGCACTTCGGGATGTTATTGAGCCTTTGGAGGGCCCTATGACATGCATGCATCATTGTTTGGCCCCTTGTGAGGCTCGTTTTTACATTATGAGTTAGTACGGTGGGCTTGTCACCATTAGGAGTTATTATTTGCACATTATTTAATCATTAGGGGCCCATAGGCTAATTTGAACTCCTTAGGAGGCTATATATTGATGTTAGATACATTCATTTGTATCATCACTTGACTTGGGATCTCTCTAATCATAAAGAATTTTCGCACTTTTTCCTTGGTGGATATTTTTGGATATGGATGAATTTTGATGTATGGATTTGGGCTATTTTTCTTGTCTTGGAGCTTTGTCTTGTGAACGAAATGTTGGTTGCATATACTCTATAATGTTGTAAGTAAATTTTGACGTTATTATTCTTGTCGTTACATATTGCTAAAATTAGGGCTAGTTGTTGCATATTTGAAATGTGGAATCGAGCATGTTTTAGTTTAATGTATGGGCCAATGTTATATGAATGAAATGTCCTAGAGATTATTTGTCTCGATAAGCTTGCATCGTTTGCTTTGAAGTATAAATGCTTGAAGGTTACTTTTCTTGTCTTTCTCTTAACATTGGATGAAGTTGACTTTTTAGGCCTCCTTGATTAAGAAACAAGTTCGTACTCATTATCATCCTTGACTCCATATCCTTGAGTGAATTAATCACCGGTCCCTTAAAGGGGTGATCATTTTAAACTTTCTTTTACAATTTTCCCCTTTTTCCCCAAGTCTAGCCCCATTAGGTCACCTAGGGCATCAATTTCCCGGGAATTGACCCAAGGAAAAACTTTGATCCCCCTTAAGCTATTGCGCTGGTGGGTCCCCTCCCTCTCCTCCAAATTTGAGGTGATTCTAACAGTGGGATCTCCGGGAATCCCAATCCTTAGCTCTAGGATTGAATTTTGCGTAAGCATCCCCAAGGTTAGACCTCAATAGGATCAATTCAACCTTTCGAAACAAATATCCTTGTTTGGTCCTTTCCCCTCACTTTGTCCAGGATACAAACATCATTGGTTGTTTCATTCCATCCCCGAACCTGGGCTAGGTCCACTTGACCTCGTGTGGTCCCACTTCTCAATAAAGATTATTTGTCAAGGACCATTTGGGAATCCAAGTTTCTCAAGGATTATAGGGATTGAGAACCTTGTTTATAAGCCATTCCTTTCTCCCTCAAGCTTCTTATCCTCGCCCCTTATCCCTGGTGGACCATGCTTAAAGAGCAAGCAAGTTCCATTTTTCACTCCATCCTTGGGAAAGGGTTTTCAGGGTCACTTCTCACCTACCCATTGACATATACTTTACAAGTGATCTCTACACTACCGTGACTCCTCCCATTGGTGAAAGTCCGTAAAGAGCAGGGAGACTTAGATGTGCTGACAGTGGACTAAGCCTCCACCGTTGCCCTTAACCTAGCAGTTGCCCTATTAAGAACCCCTTTAGGTCCCTTGTTGGTTTGAGAGGTAACATTTATGGCACCATTGTCGAGGAAACAAGACGTGTTTTGTTCCTCATACGACATATCGACATATCATTATTGGTGACTCCATTCGAAGAACGAAGCCCTAGTTCTTCATTGAACTTTAAAGTCGATGCTTGTAGGGTGAAGCAAGCATTTTTCTAGGCATCTTTAATTTCACTTTGGTGACTCCTACATATGTTTCATGTATACCTCAAACAAGGATAATTTTAGGGGCGAATGTTCGCCCTTTGGCGAAATTAAGGGGTTTTAAATTTTTAGTGGGCGAATATTTTGTATCATAGTACATTTTTACAAATCACCTCAACTAGCCCACCTTATTTTAAGGGAGAGGGTAAAAAAGGTAAATTTAGCCCTTGAAATTAGGACTTACAACCTTCCATTCGCCCATTTTCAAGAATAGGTTTTATTTAAGTGAATCCATTCGCCCATTTTCAAGAATAGGTTTTATTTAAGTGAATCCTATGGGCGAAATACCATATTTATAAAAGAGGTATGGTAAATTAATAAAAATATAAATAAATGAGAGGTATGGTAAATAAATAAAACATTTTTTATATTTACTCCATAAGTCACCTTATATACATGTAACGGTGTAAACAAATAAAAATATAAGTAAAGTGGAGGTATGGTAAATAAATAAAAATATAAATAAACTAGACATATCGTAAATAAATAAAACCTCTTTTTATATTTAGTCCATAACCCTCGTTCTATTTATGAAGGCTCAAGAAAGAGGTTTTATTTAAGTGAATCCTATGGGCCGAATACCATATTTGTAAAAGAGGTATGGTAAATTAATAAAAATATAAATAAACGAGAGGTATGGTAAACAAATAAAACATTTTTTTATATTTACTCCATAAGTCACCTTATATTTACGAACACTCAAAAAATGGGTTATATTTAGGTGAAACCTATGGCCAAAATACTATGGGACAAATACCGGGGACTAGATTGTTATTAATACCATGCAAAAAACCATTATTAACCCTAATATTAGAATTAATAAAAATAACAATGGCACATGGTATTGACCCATGGTATTCACCAAAATGGCACATGGTATTGACCCATGGTATTCACCTGGAATGTAGCCTATTTAAATGGGGAAATTAAACCAGCATGTAGCCTATGCTAAGATTCACTAGGACTTTACAAAGTTTTATTATTTAGTGAAAGACTCGCCAAGATCTTACAAGGTTTTATAATTGAGTAAAATATTCGCCATTCCTGGTGAGAGATTCGCCAAAAAATTATATATACATATTATATTATTGATAAAATCGCCTTCCATTTTTCCTATATACCATGGAGATTCGCCCATTTATTATATTTATAAATTTAGGGGGGGTTCTTAAAATTTTCCCTGACCTCAAATAGGCTATCATTCTTTCACAAATTTGTTGCTTTGGACATTCCCAGCATCCCTGGACATCCTAATCATCTTGCGGGAAGGATGCTGCGTGGGATGCCCATATTTGATGGTGATCCATTCTCTGCAATTAACCACGTAGAAAGATTTAATGCACATACCTCAAGAGAGAAGGTTGTCCACCAAGATGCCCTTATGTTGTTATTCTTTAGTTCTCTCTATGGTCATAACTCATGGTTGCAAAATCATGAACCTAGGAGCATCTCATCTATTGAGGAATTCATTTATGGATTTCTTAGGCATTTTCAAGTATGCCCCACATCGAGCATTCAAGAGGAAGGCTTCATCAAGCATCATCAAGGCCTTGAGAATCTAAGTGATGAATGGAAAGATGAGTTCTCCTTGGGTCCACACGATAAAAAAAATGATTTTGAGAACACGTGTTGGGAAGGATGAGTCTATGGAAAGTAAAATTGAGACCAACCCTACCTTTCTCAAGGATATTACTCCCGATGAATCCTCTTTTCAAAACCTTCAGAGGAATGATCCCATTGGCCCCTTGGAATATAACATTGAAGATTATTTCCACATTGAAAAGGCGAAATGGGAAATTGTTGGTCCTCAATTTGATTGTCCTCCCATTTATGACACTGACAAGGAGGATGAGGGTGAGATTGATCTTCCTTTTCCCTCAAGCACTGCTTATAATGACATACCATTTGATACCCTCGGAAGGAGAATCTTCATTTTCCTTTGCATAAAGAGGAGCAGTTGGAAGTGATCAATTTTCCTTTTAGAAGAGACCTAATCTTTGGTACTAAGGACATTGATTGGGCTCCCACTTCTCTTGAGTATGATTTTATGTTCAAATCACTTGAGCCTTTACATTATGATTTTGGAAAAGCACAACCCATTGAATACAATATTTCGTTCTCCCTTTTTCCTATTAGTCATCATCTTGAGTCTTCATCAAGTGATTCTCTCGCCCCTGGTCATATAATCTCAAGTAATTGTGAGCCCTTTTCCCCTCTCGAATATAGTGTTAAGGAGAAACCCTTCATTGATTACACCGTTTCTCCTTGGACACACCCTCAGGGATCTGATCATTCCATAGTTCCCTTTCTCCAGTGTAATCATCATGTGCAACCTACTTGTGTTTTTTCATCTCGTCGGCCTCCCTTTCCTACTAATCATAACCCAATGAAGGCCATAAACCATGACGTACATAATAACGATGAGGGTGGAAGTCATAGCCCTAAGGTTGTCATCCATCAAAAGTTTATGAGCTTGGTTGTTTACATCTCTATATTTATGAGCATAATCATCCATGTGTGGGAATCATATTTTCCCACCTCCCACCCGCAGCATCCTCCATGTGTTTGGATTTGCATTCGCTTTGGGATTTGTTGCATGAGTAATCATATAGGCAGACATCTTTATATTGACTTGATCATATGTTGGTTTCACTAGCTTTTTCATTACACTTAGTATTAACATTACTAAATGCATGTTAGGGTAAGATGCATTGCATGATAATTTTTGCATTAAAACTAACCGCGTATGATGTTTCTCGTGATAGATTAGATTGCATATATATATATATATATATATATATAAGAAAAAAGAGAAGAAAAAAAAAATTGCATATTCTATTGGTTTATGGGCTAACATTAAGCATGGGTGATCCATCAGACACCGTGAAAAACATGTTGCCCCGTGGCTTTGATCTTTGACATGTGCAGATAATAGTTCTACAGTGGACAAGAGATTGTTGGAGTTCGAGCAGCCTCTCCCACTTCTTCGAGAGATCACATCCCAATTGGAGTCAGATGTTACCCACCATTTTGTCGGTGACAATGTTGCTTGGGAGCGGGAGCGGAAGCGACCATTTTCAGAAGCTCCCGGTTTGGGAGCAAATCCGGGAGCGATTTTTTAAAAATATATATATTTTATATTTTTTAATTTTTGATACATATATATCAACAAAAACATGTAGAATGATGAATTAGACATAAAAAACATAGATTGATCATTGAACCATATCACATCAGTCATCTAGAAATTATAATCGTCATCAACCATGTCCACAAGTTAGTAAAATACATATTACAACTGCAACATATTGAGTCTCATGAATCATGATTCATCAAATTCAATCTTAAAGTTTCAACTTCAAGCTTTCAAAATTGAAAATTCAATAACATTTATCATCATTGATCACCAAAGTTGTACTTGTAAGCTAATTTTAACCATTACAAGAAGTAATATCTTAGATATTTCTAAGTCCTAACTTCTAACTGTTAACATGATATGAAATGTTATAAATTTATAAAATGAAACATGAATAATGAAATGAAATGAAACAACTTTAGTCTTTCACGAAGCATCATATTCATAATTCACAATCATTACCAATGAGTTATAATTGCCAAGGCCCAACTTTAAACTTCAAATTTTCATTGTCACAGTGATATATATTGTTTACAAAAAATATAATTATGATATGAAAGAGTCAAGAGTCAAGAGTCAAGGACTCAAAACTCAACAGTTATGAAAACTAAAGTCTAATAGAAACTAAAAAAGACAAGTAAATTGTAAATCTACGTGTGGCCCTTGCCACGAGAGTCTCAAGGAGTATAAGCAGGTCGTGGTGGTCTTCTAGGAGTCTCCCGCACAGACCGACGACCAGAACTAGAACCTCCACGTGAGGGTGTAGATGGAGGTGGCGACAGCAAAGGAACAAGACTCGAACCTTGAGCACTGCTACTGGATGGTGGAGGTGGAGGTGGCATGGCTGCTGTCGCTGCTTCATCTTCATCCCTTACAAGTTCCTCTTCCAGTTCTTCAATATGTACAATGCCATCCTCCAAATTGTCATCCTCTGGGTGATTGTCCCAAATTTTATATGTGGGATCCTCATAAGCCCGATCACAGTAATGACTCAACAACCTCAAGTTGTAGTGCACATAAACCAAGCTTTCTACTCGGTTTTCATTGAGTTTGTTTCTTTTCACATTATTTATGTAGTTGTAGGTGCTCCAACACCTCTCTGCAAAAGAAGTATTTATAGCCTGTGAAAGAACTTTTTTTGCCAATTTTGGCAAAAGTCCATGGCCGCCATATGTTTCCCACCATGTGAGAGTATCAAATCTATCTCTGTCGTCCATTGCATGGAAGTTACCATACAAACCAGTGCCACTGAAGTATCTGCCTATTTCAAGGCGCACAACTGCACATTCCTCCCTGTCAGGTACCAACTTTTCTAATGCTTCCAAATATCCTCTAGTTACCTCTGGATCTAAATGGGGTTTGGTCCTAACCCCACCCCCTGCTACAGGTTGGCCCAACCAAGATGTAGAGTAGTATTTTGGCGTAAGGATATACGCCAAGCAATGTAGTGGAAGATTAAGTCTATTCCACCGTTCACACACACAATCGTGAATCAGTTTGTACAAGTCGGGATCTCTGTTATGAACAATATCTTTTATTTGCCCCAACATGGTATCCATCTACTCATACACCTCGCCAATCACTGGTTTGTCTGTATCTGCAAACCGAATCATGTGATAATGGGCTTGGTGAAATCCAATACTTGCCTCACACTTGTCCAAAACTGACCATCAAGAGCGACCTCCTCCACCATTTCAAAACCTCCCCTGTCAACTGCATTTGTAGCCCTTTCCTTTAATACCTGCCAATGTGGACTTGATACCATGCTAGCCAATGACTCTCTTACCTTCAAAAGGAGCCTGAAGGTGAGGTAATAGCTACCAAATCTGGTCTTCGCAATCTTCAACAACTCCAATCTCGAGTGACTGCAGAAAAGGCCATGGGTATTGCTATGATTTGTAATAAATTTTATCATTTGTTTGCCTTTCTTGTACAAATCACCAATCCATTGGTATTGTTCATTTTTGTTCTTGACAATATCATGCAACAGAAGGTTCAATGTGTGAACCAAACATCCAGACCAAAATATGTTGGGGTATTTATCCTCAATAATTGCTCGCGCTGCCCTACAATTAGGAGCATTATCAGTGATGACTTGGATGACATTGTATGGCCCAATACGGTCAATTGTTTCAAGTAATGCTTCTGCAACGTTGATGGCGGTCTTGAACTTGTCTGAGTAATCATGTGTAGTTAGAAAGATGGGACCACTAACAGACACAGTAAGAACACTTATCAATGGCTTGCCTTTTACATTTGTCCATCCATCAGATACAATGGACACCCCATGGTCAGTCCAAGAACTTGTCGTTCTATTCAAAGAATGTGATATTTTTGTTTTTTCATGATCAAGGCCAACGATTCTTGCCTTGTCATACCCAGGGCTCTTGTATCCTTTAGGGGCATCATTTATGGCAGAAACCATTTCGTGCCAATAAGGTGAGCGAAGAACATTGAATGGTATCCCACATGCATAGAGAAACCTGTAAACCTTTGAATCCACATCATTCCTACACCCCTCATCAAGGAAAGCTGATATGGTTCTACGCCTTAAAGATGATGACCCTGTGCCTCCATATCCATTGCCTTGGGAGGATGTTGAAGGAGTTCTTTGTGATTGTGAGCTTGGTTCAAAGAAACCCCTTGATTTTTTTGATTTGTATCGGGCTTCCTCTTCTTCCCTTATGTATTTGGCTCTATCCGCTGCTGACACCGCTGTACAAGTTTTGATTCCTATTTGTTTGTCTCCATCCCATGGCCTTTTCCCGCAGAGGTGTCTTCTAGCACGGGTGTATGAACCTGTGTAATCAATGTTGCAATGGGGGCAATGAATTTTAGTGGTTCCACCCCCTCTCCCTGTTTCAACCCTGTTAACAAATTTCCACCATGGGGTTTGGTCTTGTTTAGTTTTTTGAGGGTCATGTTCACCCTCCTCCAGCTCCTCACCGGGGTTTTCATCAATTCAACTTTCTCCAGCTTCTTCATCCCCCTCTTCAGTTTGGCCCCTCTGTTTCCTACTCTCCAGCACCATAATAACCATAAAAGGGACCAAGAAGAGGAAAATGCCAAGAAATATAGCCAGGTCCATGGTGTTTGATGTTTGTAGGGCTTTGAATCTGCAAATTAATTTAATTTATTGGGATTAATTAATTTAATTTAAATTCATGATTTTTAAACTAAATTAACTAAATTACTACCTAACTAAATTAAACTAACTAAATTACAAAGTTACTTACCTCTGCAAGCTTGCTCCTCGCTCCTCGGCGCTTGCTCCTCGCTTCTCCTTGCTCCTTTGCTCTTGCTCTCCAACAAACTCAACTCAATGAAGTGATAATGAAGTTTTTTTAGGCCCACTGGGCTTTTAAAACAAAAACAAAAAATATTAAAAAAAAAAAAATTTTTTGAGGTCCGCGGAATTTTTTTCCGCCAGATCAACTTCTAGAAAAAGCCATGGATCAAGTCAAAACAATTTGAGCCTTTGATTGCTAAACAGGAAGATATAAGAAGGGACTTGAGGGTCATTTGTAAAATGCACTGGGCAGATACTTAGTTGCCCAAGAGAAATTGATTTTATCACTGGTCGAAGTTCGGCAAGAGAAAATTGATTCAAAGGGAGAGTTTCAGGTGGAGGAGAGGCAGAGAGGGTTTAGCATCAATCAGGGAAACAGGGACAAAGACACAGAGCAGCAGAAAGAACAGTGTCGGGCTGATTGACGTTGGGAGAGGCAGCAATGGCTTCAGTGACGCAGGCATTGTGCACGCCAGTCTAGAGGCCAGAGAAATTGACATTGGGCAAGCTAGAGAGATGTAGAGGGTCAAGGGACCTCTCTCTCAGGTCAGACACTTGTTCAGGAACGTCTGTAAATATTTCTCAGTTCTATACTGCTAGGTGAAATTTTGTACATGTTGATTTTTGTTGAAGAATAATAAAGCCACCCTCTGTTGCATCGGTTTTCCCGCATTGGATTTTTCCGTGGACAATGTTCCAAAAATAATTGTGTTATTGTGTTTGTATATGTGTCGGCATTTAACATACATTTAATTTCTACGATGTTTTAATTGTGAAGACTGCAGTAGAATATGTTTCGATATTTGCCGTAAGAATACAATAAACAACTTGTCTCTGAAGTAATAAGTAGAAGAAGTCATATCAATCACTTCAGTAGGATTTCCATTTAGAAATTTTCACATGGTATCGAAGCTACAGGGAAGCAGAAGAGAAAAATCAGAAGATCCAACGTTGAGAAAGAAAGGGAATTCGAAATCCCTAGAAGGGCAGAAATTCAAATCTCCCAGAGGATTGAGTAGTTCAAACCAAATAGATTGGATTTCGTGGGAAAACTCTCTCTGAGTGAGCCGATAGAGAGGTAAATCTTTTCCAGTGGAAATTCATCAGTGGTAGAAGGAACAGCGAAGCAAAAGACTCTGCAAGGAAGATTAATTCAGGTGGGACGCAGCTTTTTCCTACAACAGTTGTTGGGATAGGTTAGCGTCAGAAATTGGCACAATATGGATACTCAAAATATCCAAGATTTGTCTACCATATTAGATGAAGAATTCGCATGCTTAGCTAATTCAGCATCAGTGGATGTTTGGTACATTGATAGCAGGGCTTCAGCTCATATGACTAGAGTACGAGAACATTTCTCGAGCTATCAAGAAGAACAGATGGACTTCCAAATAACTATGGGAAACAAAACAAAGTGTACTCCCGTAGGGAGAGGCACCAAGTTTTTCAGACGGAAGCAGAGACCGGCATCCGAGCCACCAATGTTCTGCATGTGCCAGGATTAGGGATTCGGAAAGAAAGTATATGCTAAGCATCCAGACTGGAAGAGGAAAAAGAAAATTGAGGTTCGAAGCAAAAAGTTGTATAGTTGGGGCTCGAATTGCCAATGGCACTGGTAGGCAGCAACTATAATGGTGAGAAGGAGTGAAATGAATTATGGCACAAGCGAATGGGGCACTTACACCATGGAGCACTGAGGATGCTCAGAGAGATTGTTACAGGGGTACCAATCCTAAGCAATGAACGGATGTGTACTAGGAAAGTACGCTAAAGCAGTGTTTCCCAGAAGTAACAATAGAGCAAGGGATGTATTAGGATAAATACACTCAGATATTTGCGATCCTATGTCCACAAAGGCTCTTAGTGGTGGCGAATACTTCATCACTTTTATCGATGATCACTCCAGAAAAACCTGGATCTATTTCTTAAAGACCAAGGATGAGGTCTTTGATCATTTCCGAGAGTTCAAAGCTCTTGTTGAAAATATGACAAGGAAAAAGATAAAGGTATTGCGTTTAGATAATGGTGGAGAATATACAGACAAGGATTTCACATATTTCTGCGCAAAGGAAGGCATCAAAATAGAGTGGACAACTCCATATAATCTAGAGGAGAATGGAGTGGCAGAACAGAAGAACCGAACTATTGTTGGGGCAGCCAAGGCCATGTTGTATGATCAGGATCTACCTAAGTATCTATGGGCAGAAGCTTGCAACACGGCAGTGTATATTCAGAATAGAACTCCTCATAAAGCATTGGGGAAGAGAATGCCCGAAGGAGTATTCACAGGGAAGAAGCCAGAAGTCAGTCATCTCAGGATATTTGGAAGCGTGGCTTATTACCACATTCCAGAAGAGAAGCACAGCAAACTGGATCAAATTGCATAGAAGGGGTATCTCGTAGGATACAACGAAACCTCAAAGGCATATAGAATCTACATTCCAAACAGCAGGAAGATTGTTGTAAGGCGAGATGCAAAGTTCATTAAAGGTAGATATTTCAGGAAATCTCGTGAAATACCTGCAAAAGATCAGTCAGGAGATGTTCTACTAGTCCAAGAGCAGCAGGGGCAGCAAGAAGGACAAGCAGGAGAGCATACACCTGGGACAAGTATAGTGACCAGTACCAGTATTTCCTCAGAGGGAGGAAATGCAAATGCTTCTCAACAAACGAAACAACAAGGTCGGGAGGAAGAATTGGTTGACCCTCCCACCACCAGTGGTAGAATGAGCAGAGAAGTGCGGCAGACACTGAGGGATCCAAAGGTGGTAGCTCAGGTTGGAGAACCCTTTATCTTTCAGAAAGTTGTTCAACACCAAGTGTGGGTGGAAGCCATGGTGGAAGAGTACAACTCCATCATGACGAATGATGTGTGGAAACATTGCAAATCTCCTGTTGCAATCAATCAAAGATGTTGGTCCCAATAATGTCGTTCAAGTGATCATTAATAATGCAGCAAATTGTAAGGCAGCAGGGAAAATTATTGAGCATACTCATCCACACATCTTTTGGTTCAAGTGCTTGGTGCACACATTGAACCTTTTAATGCTTGATATTACGAAGCATAAAGAATGTGGATGGATTAATGAGCTTTACAAGAGAGGGAAGCAACTCATTAAATTTATCACAGGGCATACAAGGATAAACTACTTTTATGGCACTTACTCCAAGTTGCAGTTGCTTAAACTTGCAAAAACAAGATTTGCAAGTTATTACCTCACCTTTGGGCGACTAGAGAAGGTGAGACAAGCTTTAACTAATATGGTGACCTCTGAATCATGCAATGGCATTAACAATAATAGAGATGGTGCTAATGTAGCCAAGGACACTATTCTTGACAGTTACTTTTGGTCGCAGATTAAATATGTTTTGTGATTCATCAACCCAATTTATTACATGATCAAGTTTAAAGATTCAGATCAGCCAATAATTGGGGAGGTGTGTGAGCAAATGGATAGCATGTTAGGGCAGATTAAAGACATTGTTGAGCCTAGAATATCACCTTGTACAATTGTATTTGTGCAGAGGTGGAAAAATGATGGGATATGTTAAACATTCCATTGCATGCCTTAGCATATGTTCTGACACCTAAATACTATCATCCATCATGGATTTCAACACCAGCACCTAGGGGGGAGCAAGAGAAAACCACACCTAGATCTAGAGCTTCTAAATGGTTATATGAAAGCATTGGATAAATTAGTCCCTAATGAGGAGCCTACCATGCCACAAAAACATTTGAGCAACTATACGATTAGCACTAGTCCATTTGGGAGCATGCATGCAATTAGAGATCAAGAGAATTTATCTTCTCTTAAGTGGTGGAACATGCATGGAGGCGCTACTCCACTTCTACAAAATTTGGCATTGTGAGTGCTATCACAGGTGGTAAACACTTCTTCTGCAAAGAGGTGTTGGAGCTCTTATTCTTTCATCCACAGTGTTAAAAGGAACAGGTTAAATTTAGACCGAGCAAAGAGCTTGGTTTATGTTCATTGCAACTTGTGATTGCTGTCCCATTACTGTGATGACACAAAGACTAATAAAGACCTTCAAGTTTGGGACAAAAATCCAGAGGAGCTCAATTTGGAGGATGGAGTGTTGCGAATAGAGCAACTGGAGGATGCTCTTATCCAGGATGATGATGATCGAGTTGAGATGCCACCCCCATCCGATCCCTTGGTTCCCAGGTTTCATGCTTCAACACCAACAGCAGAGGCTTCATCTTCATCAGCTCCACTGCCACAACTCTAGAGCCACCATCTTCACCATCTTCTTCATTGCCACCACGTGGAGGCTCACATCCTATTTGTGGTGGAAGGACGAGAGATTAGTAGATATATTCACAGTTTACTACTTTTGTCATAGATTAGACTTGTGGCCTTCTTGTGAATATGAACTTTTTTGTCTCACTCTTCCTAGTTCATTGTGTACTTGAGTCTCGGTAGTGGCCACGTGCCCTATTTTGTAAACATCTTTATTTGAATTTTGGACATGACTCGTGTTGACAGTTGCTCACTTGCTAGAAAAGTTACTTAAAAGTTTGATGATTATCTTCTAAATGTTTTATGATATGGTTAAAAATTTGATATATATTTGTAATTGCTAGAGTCTAGATGGTTGATGCTCGAATAATTAATCATTGATGTACAATGGAATCATGGATGCTATATATATCTTGATTTATGTAAAAATATGCATGTTTTCATATCTTCTACAACTAATTTGGTATTTTGGTTGTTTTTTTAATATAAATGCAATAAAATATTGAAAAATATATATATATAGTAGATGCTTTGCTTCCTAGATTTTTCGGAAATAATGCTTCTGTGTCCCTGCTTCCAAAAAACATGCCCACTTCATCCCCACTTTGTGCAACATTGGATCAGACTAACTGGGAAATGACATTTATAAAGAAGTACATTTTAGGAAAGTTTCATTTCATCTTTGATTCTTTTCTGGCTTGTTTCATTTACAGTCGTATGTAGTTTATCTTGAATCTTTAAGTACTTGATAATCTCCTCGTGAATTTAGCTGTCCCCATTAGTTCATATATATCAATTAAACGTTGATCTGAATTCCCATTTGATTCTTTTATAGATCCATCGGTAAATGACTCAATTTGCACTATGCATTCAAATGAAAAAAGAAAAGCTTTACATATTTGTAACGTAATATTTAAGGGTCCCTGACCAACTCTTATAACAGTAATAAAATCATTTTCTTGATCATGTTTCAGTTTAAACAGTGAAACTTTATCAAACTGTACATTTTAAAGAATAAAAAATAATCCATTGCACTTCCAGTAACATTCTTCTTTTCTACTATTAAAAGAATTCATAAAACATAAAAAAAAAAAAAAAAAAAAAATCGAAACATGCTCCGCCTAATCAAGTGAAGAGAAATATCATACATCGAGGCATGTAAGAAACCATTCCACTTTAAAATATCAAGTGTCTGCTGAAAGAAAAACTCTATTAATATGTCTTTGTCATGCAATAACTTTGCTGGCATCTGTTTGAAATTAGATGTTCCACTCACTCTGAACGACTTTTATCCCTCACACAAAATGGACAACAATAAAGAGGATCTATGGTACAAACCGTAAATTTTGCTCCTGGAGCAAGAGAGACTCTAGCAGGTTGTATACGCAATGGTGCATAAACTTCCACCTTAACAAACTGACTTAAAATTTCTCGCCCAGATACCTGCCAGGCACTAACCTGAAGTGGCCATCACCATCAAATTAGAGATTGAGCAATACTTATAGCCATAACAGTTTTGTCACTTGCCTGAATCTATTTTACAAGAAGGATAAAAGAAAGTGAAAGTGGACAAAACTGACTCTAGATAAAGGAAAAAATCATTGAAATCAACCAGAGATCCATACATGAAGAGTGGTTGTAAAACCAATGCTTGCACCACGTATGAAGAACTTTGATCCTGTAACTTTACTATTAGATTGCTTTTGAGTACCATCATCATTTACAAGGTCCAGTACTTCATCCTCCACGTGTACATGCACATTCATGAATTCAATCTTTGCAAAAGACAATGTTCTGGATCAGTCAGGTCTTAAATTTCATTCACCTTAGCCATTCACCAAACGCAAAGTATGGATAAAGCCAGTGAACAGTCTAAACTAACAAAATCATTTCAAATGCCATACCAAAGACAAACCATCAAACTATTAGATAGTGTGCCAAGCAATGCTAACAAAAATGTATAATGATGCTACAATTAAACTGAACTGCGAATCCACTTACCTGTGATGAATCAAAAACATGCCCATCATGCATGCCTGCTACAACTTCAACTGCTTTTACGGATCCCAACTGCACAAAGGTGCTAGATAAGAACATAACACATTTTCCCAAACCAATTTAATCATCAATATATATATATATATGGGCATATGGGATTTCTCTATGTTGCATTGATGAATGATTTAATCAAGTGAACTATCAGATTCACTTCGCAAGGCATATGAAATTATATTAAGTTATTGGCAAACATCTACACACCTGAATACTGGTCTCCTCTGGCAGAAGCATTTTTATCCAGTCCACATCTGCTACACGGACCTGTATCCGCATGAAACTATGAATACTTCATACAAATAATTTACTCACTAACGAATTAGTCAATAACTCTAACATCCGTGACCTACAAACAGGGCCTTCCCCTAGCCAAAAAATTAAATTGCTCGACACATTACAAAGAAGGGAACTAGTAATCTTCTGTTACTGCCTCATAAGTGAGACAAACTTCAGAGCAGTTACAACTTCACTAACGAATTAGTAAATAACTCTAACATCCGTGACCTACAAACAGGGCCTTTCCCTAGCCAAACAATTAAATTGCTCGACACATTACAAAGAAGAGAACTAGTAATCTTCTGTTACTGCCTCATAAGTGAGACAAACTTCAGAGCAGTTACAACTTAGGAGACAACAGGCAAGAAGCATAATACACCTACAAAATCACCTGTCCCTGACAAAAGTATTAATGAAACAGTCAACAGGACCAACTGATTGCTCTTCAAAGTAATCCCAGTCTTACGTTCACATAACTTGTCTACAAAAATTACTCTCTACTTATCCACCTTCATATTATCTTCATTTAATTCAACATGGCATGGCTGCATTAGAGATGTAGTTAATCAAAATTTACTCATCAGTCTCAATGATCAATTATAAACATTTGTAGAAAAAACCCTCTACGTTGCATTGGGAACTGTAGACCCTGCATTCCCGTGTTCTGGGGACTTGTAGACCCTTAGGAAACGTCCAGAAACTGCTGGTGACTTCACTCAGGACTCAGGAAGTTGCTGGCCATCCCCAAGTCATTCCAGGCAGATTTCAGGGACATTCTAGACAGATTTAAGGGATGTTCTGGGCATGTTTCAGGGATTTTTTAAGGATAATCTAGATCCATATCTTCAGTATTTCCAATCATGGACATTGATGATTGGAAAGTATGATCATTTTCCCCATCCATTATTTTTGGATTGAACTGATTCTAAATATGTTGTACAAGTTACAGCTCAAAACATGGGTTTTGTGCGATGGCTTTCAATTTGGATTTTTAGTGATTTAGATATTGTATTTTTAGCAACAAAATTATAAGAAGCAAAGTCTCCATGTCAAGAAAACATGAAATATAACATTTCAAAGGGCTAACCCTTATGGCTATTGCTCTTGTTATTCTCAATTTTCAGGTCATCTGAGCTTTTACATATTGTACATGGGTTTCCAAGAGTCATTCAAGTCTTTTGCCATCCCAACCTCAACCATTGTGAAAAGAATCAGACTGTAGTGACTTGAATTGGGTACTAAATGATTGAATAAATTCATATTCAATCAACTTCTAAATCTAAAATATAAATGTAATCTCTTTACAGAACCAATGTATATTATAATCTTTTTCTACACAGCCGTAAAAGTCTGCCAAACCTATTGAAAAAAGGAATGCCTTTTACATTTTAACATAAACATCATGAACAAGAAATATGAGAAAGGAAATCTACTATAGAGACAGTTCTCTGTCTTGTAAAACTTTCATGAACCTTACTGGAAACTGAAAATAGTAACACAGACCCTTCATGAACCTTATTGGAAACTGAATAGTTACACTTAAGTATCCTGAAGCTCAACTGCATTTTGCTCATGTCTATGTTAATTTTAGGTATGTTCTATGCTGAGAGAAAATTTACTTCAATTTTCCATATTAGCTCAATATCAATTCTGGATTAGCAATCACATTTAGCATGATAGTAAAATGCAGATAGAACATAAACATAAATCGCAGAACACAAGCCAAGACAAGAGGACACAAGATGTGGCGCCACCCAGGGACAAACCCCAATGAGGGGAAACCCTTGATCAATTCTTCTTATGTTCTTCAATAGTTTATCAGAAAGAGAGATAGTGCATATACATTAGAATTCAACATTTTGACTTGTCAAAATAAAAGCAGAGATCTTCTCTAGGAAGATAACACATGAGGTAGCAGATCTGAACACAAGTGATTCCATCACCATGCTGTACCCATCATTGTGCTGCACCCATCACTGTGTTGCACCCATCATGCTGCATCCATCATCACTGTGTTGCACCCATCATGCTGCACCTGTAATTCTGATTAGAGAATTATATGCAGCCCTAAGTTCCCTTGCTATGTGATCTGTAGCTGAACTGATGAGGGCACTAATCTCAATGGATCAGCTCTTAATAAACCCTTTCTATGATGCTATGGCCTATGGCCTAGCACATAGCAATTCTGAAGTAGATGATCAAATACCAAGGAGCAGACTTCAACACTTTCCTTTACAGTAAAGTTGTGACTTATCAAACAGTCCTTAGGACATGATTATACCAGCTCCCTTCATCCCATAGTCACCTACAGCAAACATGTATTAATTCTGTGATAAGATATTTCCTTACAGCCACCTTTGCTGTGAACATATCTATTAATGAGTGCTTCTTTAGGACTACTTCAGGCTGAGCATAAGGACCTCCATTTACAGCATTTTAGGGCTTCATCTGAACCATATATAACAGCATATTAGGATCATTAATAGATGCAGATTAGGGCTTCCTTCTAGGTCTCGGTAGAGCCTCCAACATTCAGCGTAAGAAAGGTCCTCTTGTCTGCGGATAGGGCTTCCTTGACAGCGGATAGAAGGTGATTTACAGACCTGCGTTTAGGGCTCCTTTAGAGCTTGACTTGACAGCGGATGAAGTGTCCCATAGACTGTGGATTAGAGAACCCTTTTAGGCTGTGCATTGTAGCTCCCTTAGACAACGTTTAGGGCTAGGGTCCTTCTCTAGGATAGCAGCCTGATCTCTGCTGCTAAGGCTCTTCCTTACTGCGGCTAGGGTCTCCTCCTAGCCTCCCTTTAGGACTGCAGCTAGCTGTGAATAAAACCCTTCTTCCTCTGCGGCTAGGAGCCTCCTTTAGGGCAGCGTAGGTGCTTCTAGAAGACCTTTTTCTCTTCCACGTCTAGGGCTCTTCATGGCAGCGTTAGGGCATCATTAGGCTTCTTCCCTTTACTGCGGATTGGGGCATCATTAGGCCAGTGTATATCCTAGAGCACTCCCTCTAGATCTCTTCTTCATCAAACCCAAAACAAAGTGAAGAGAGATCACAAGAGTGTGTGTGTGTCAAAGTGACTTGAAGGCCACCTCTATTTATACAAAAACGTGGAGGACAAGTAGGGATAATTTAGTTGCTGGCTGACCTTGACGAATTGTCACATAACACAAATAAATTCATATCTCCATGAATACATGACAGAATCAGATGATCTTTAGATCAATCCTACACCTCTCGATGAAAGGAATCCAAGAAAAATATCAATTGCCATAAATAAGAATACCCACATGGAGTTTGGCCCTAGTTGCCAATTTTAACACTCCCTCTCAACTAGGGAGAACTCCATCTGCTAATCCATCTGCCAGTCCATACTATCTCAGCTATCAATGCCCTACACTACTTTGCTGAACTATGAAGAAGAAGAAGTGATCGAGAATGTATCATACCATCCTCTACTGACCCGAAGTCAGTCCCATATAAAAGAGAGTGTCTCATACCACTCTTACTGATCTGAAATCAGTTCCAAATAAAGAGAGTGTATCATACCACTCTTACTGATCCGAAATCAGTTCCAAATAAAGAGAGTGTATCATACCACTCTCACTAATCCGAAATCAGTTCCAAATAAAGAGAGTGTATCATACCACTCTTACTGATCCGAAATCAATTCCAAATAAAGAGAGTGTATCATAGCACTCTTACTAATCCGAAATCAGTTCCAAAAGAGAGTGAGTTATATCACTCTTACTAACCCAAAGTCAGTTCCAATTGATCCCAAATCAATACCATCCTAGCATAGGGAGTACGGTAGTTATACGATGCGTCCATTGGTACTACTATGGTCCCTATCCTCATTTCTCTACTCATTGGCCGGATGAGAGGTACTTCCCATGAGTCCCAGACTGCATGGGTAGGATGTCTCAACAGGGGAAGGGTGAACCACTCATCCTGCCTACATGTCGCCAGGGGTATCCTAGGGGAAGGCTGAACCACTCACCCTATACATAACAAATCACTAGGGTAAGGTTGAACCACTCACCCTATGATTGTATCTCGGCAGGAGAAGGATGAACCACTCATCCTGCCTACATAGCATACCACTAGGGGAAGGTTGAACCATTCACCCTATGGTTGCTCGTCGCTCCAAGAAGTACCCCCAAGTCCCCCGGAGCTCCCAGAGCTCAATGTACATATGATACTGAACCTCCAGGAGAGAGTCTCTCCACGACTCCTAGTCATTCTCGGAAATTCAAGAATTTGACTTTTCCCAAGGGCTTCATCTGAATATCGGCGACCTACACATCAGTCCCAAAGTGTCAGAGCCTTCTTTCTCCCCGTTGGACCATATCCTAGATAAAGTGGTACGTCATGTCTATATGCATAGAACACGGGATTCATCAACAATCGAATCCCACACTGGTTGTCACAGAAGATCACAGTGGTATCCAGCACGTGTCCAAACAGCTCACTGAAGAGCTTCCTCAACCAGGCAGCTTCACACGAGGTCATACTCGTAGCTATGTATTCGGCCTCAGCAATGCTCAAAACAACCGACTTCTGCTTCCTGCTCATCCAGGATATCAAATTCGAACCCAAAGAGAACCAGCGCCCAGAAGTGCTCTTGCAATCCTCCACACTGCCTGCCTAATCAACATCAGAATAATCATGCAACTTCACATTTCCGGCAATGTAACTCAATCCATGAGGGATTGTGCCCTGAAGATATCTCAAATGATTCTTCGCACCAATCCAATGAGGCTCAACCATATATGACCTCAACATGCTAACTCCAAAACATATATCCGGACGGGAGTTCACCAAGAACATCAATGCTAGTATGAGTTTATGAAACTCAGAGGCATTTCCCAAATCAGGTCCGGCATCACTACCGCATAACTTCTTAAAGTTAGGCTTCATCGAGGTAGTCACGAGCTTGTAGTTCACCATTCCCAACTCCCTCTTACTTTTGCAAATGAGAGGGTCCGCACTTGTCAGAAAGAGGTCGTCCTCATAAGTTACCAGTATAAGAGGTCTATCATCCACAACCTTAAAGCAATGGTTTGGATCGGCTTCACTCCTAGTGAATCTCAACTTCATCAGCTAGCTATCAATCCTCTCATACAAAGCCCGGGGTGATTGCTTCTGCCCATAGAGGGCTTTCTTCAACTTGCATACATGAGATTCCCGATCATGAATCTCAAACCCCTCGGGTTGTTCGACATCTGTGGTCTTGCTATTACATGAGGGGAATGGTCCCCTTTGTAAGTTTCCCTTTGGTACATCTCGGGCATGTAGCTACCATTCCTTCGATCATTGAAGATGCCCCTGGAATGATTGTTATCAAAATCAAGTGATGTGTCCCCTCTATTCGGGCACTCCTTCGCATAATGGCCAAACTCATTGCAAGCAAGGCATCTGCCTTTCCTTCCACCCTTAGATCCGAACTTCCCATTGAAGTGACCTTTAGGTAGGCCACCAGATACTTCCGCTATGCCACTCTGATAATCTTCTTTGATTCGACTTCACCCTTGGTGAATTTGAAGTGGGATGAGGAACCCATTGAGTCTTTTGACCTTGTCCAACTGTCTTCGGTGATTGCTCTTTCACTCTTGCTTGGGCTTTGTCTTCACCTCAGCTCTGATACCATGTTAATTTTAGGTATGTTCTATGTTGAGAGCAAATTTACTTCAATTTTCCATATTAGCTCAATATCAATTCCAGATTAGCAATCACATTTAGCATGATAGTAAAATGCAGATAGAACATAAACATAAATCGCAGAAGACAAGCCAAGACAAGAGGACACAAGATGTGGTGCCAGCCAAGAACAAACCCCAGTGTGGAGAAACCCTTGAACAATTCTTCTTATGTTCTTCAATAGTTCAGCAGAGAGAGACATAGTGCATATACATCAGAAGTCAACATTTTGACTTGTCAAAATAAGAGCAGAGATCTTCTCTAGGAAGATGACACATGAGGTAGCAGATCTGAACACAGGTGATTCCATAACCATGTTGTACCATCACTGTGTTGCACCCATCACTATGATGCACTTCATGTGTTGCACCCATCATGCTGCATCCATCATCACTGTGTTGCATCCATCATCACTGTGTTGCACCCATCATGTTGCAATTCGTCATCACTATGTTGCACCAGTAACTCTAATTAGAGCATTATATGCAACACTATGTGATCTGTAGCTGAACTGATGAGGGCACTAATCTCAATGGATCAACTCTTAATAAACCCTTTGCTATGACACTATGGCCTAGCACATAGCAATTCTGAAGTAGATGATCAAATACCAAGGAGCAGACTTCAACGCTCTCCTTTACAGTAAAGTTGTGACTTATCAAACAGTCCTTAGGACATGATTATACCAACGCCCTTCATCCCATAGTCACCCACAGCAAACATGTATTAATGTTGTGATAAGATATTTCCTTACAGCCACCTTTGTTGTGAACATATCTATTAATGAGTGCTTCTTTGGGACTACTTCAGACTCAGCATAAGGACCACCATTTACAGCATTTTGGGGCTTCATCTGAACCATATATAACAGCAGATTAGGATCATTAATAGATGTGGATTAGGGCTTCCTTCTAGGTCTCAGTAGAGCTTCCAACATAGAGCATAAGAAGCCTCCTCTTGTCTGCGAATAGGGCTTCCTTGACAGCGGATAGAAGGTGATTTACAGACCTGCGTTTAGGGCTCCTTTAGAGCTTAGTTGACAACGAATGAAGTGTCGCATAGACTGCGGATTAGAGAACCCTTTTAGGTTGTGTATTGTAGCTCCCTTAGACAATGTTTCGGGCTAGGGTTCTTCTCTAGGATAGAGGTTGATCTCTGTGGTTAAGGCTCTTCCTTATTGCAGCTAGGGTCTCCGTTTAGGACTGCGGCTAGCTGTGAATAAAACCCTTCTTCCTCTACAGTTACAAGCCTCCTTTAGGGCAGCGTAGATGCTTCTCTTCAATGAGATAATCCTCCTCTAAGACAGCGTCCAAAGGGCTGGCTTCATTGATTGTAATAGGGCAACGTAGGGCAACGTAGGTGCTTCTAGGGCTCTTCATGGCAGCGTTAGGGCATCATTAGGCTTCTTCCCTTTCCTGCGGATTAGGGCATCATTAGGCTAGTGTATATCCTAGGGCACTCCCTCTAGATCTCTTCTTCATCAAACCCAAAACAGAGTGAAGAGAGATCACAAGAGTGTGTGTCAAAGTGACTTGAAGGCCACCTCCATTTATACTAAAGCGTGGAGAACAAGTGGGGGTAATTTAGTTGTTGGCCAACCTTGACGAATTGTCACATAACACAAATAAATTCATATTTCCATGAATACATAACGGAATCAGATGATCTTTAGATCAATCCTACACCTTTCAATGAGAGGAATCCAAGAAAAATATCAGTTGCCATAAATAAGAAGACCCACATGGAGTTTGGCCCTAGTTGCCAATTATAACAGTGTAGCAGCCAATAATAAAGCGTCCCACAGCCCTTTTTTCAATTGCTCGAGATTTTTCAGAAAGGACAAGTGTAGGAGTTGTGCATAATCCCATATAGAATACCTTGTTTCATTTACAAGCTTTGAAGAAACTACAAATGTTAATACTGATTTCCAAATGTTTAATACTAAGTTGCATGAAACGGGGAAACGGGTACGAGTTTCCGAAACGGGAAGCGATACGAAACGCGACCTCCCCAAATTTTGGAAACGGGGAAATGCGAATATATATATATATATATATTGAAAATATTTAAATATATATATATATTGAAAATATTTAAATATATATATATATATGTGCAATCATAAAGCATAAATGATACATTATAATTTATTACACTTAAACATTACGATTTAATTTACATCACATTTACTCATGAATGATCACATAATGAAAATAAAAATATCGGAATATCCAAAAGCAACCTTTATTATATATCCAAATCTCAAAATCAGCCTTTATTTATATTAATATATGAGGCTGCAAGTACAATAAAGACTATAAGGCTGCAAGAGAGAGATCCAAATCAAGATTTTCTGCATCCACATCCCATTCTTTAGAAGGACCACTATTGTATTGGGAGTCTCCTCCTACATAGTCGAACGACCTTAGTGCTGACTTGATTAAATACACGTTTCATACCCTAGTACCCTACATGATCTTGATTATTGGGAGTTTCCCCTGCATAGAGGGCTTGGTTCTCTTGATTAAATACAAGTTCCATACCCTAGTACATGATAAAATCCAATGGAAACATTGCAATCCCTCCAATACTGAAATCCTGAAAAACAAACAAGTCTACTAGATTTTGAGTGAGATCAAAAATTCTACTTTCTCCATATGAAATCCAAAGAGGGCGAAACCACTCTCAAACATCCTGAGTCATTTCATGGTAATGTTAAAAATTTAAGTAAAAGGATGAAAATAAAAAATAAAGGAGAATATCACTTTTACTTTAAGAATTTAACATTACCATGAATTGCATATCCCTAAATTCTAGAACATCCTGGAAACCCTAAAAAAATTTAAAAACAAATTAAAAAAAAAAAATTAAAAAACAACTGTTTTTTTGGGGAAACGTGGCCCGTACGGCCTGGAAACGCGTTTCAGGCCGTACGGACACGTTTCCGTTTCGGGAAACATGGCCGTACGGCCGGAAACGCGTTTCCAGGCCGTACGGTACGGGGAAACGCGTTTCGTTTCGTTTCCCCTGGGGAAACGACCCCTAGGGCCACGTTTCCTGCAACTTAGGTTTAATATTCTTTCATAAAAATAATACATTATTGTTGTCCCCTGAAAAATTTGGGGTGTGCTTGAGCCATCCCGAGGACACATCCCCCCATCCCCATCGTTCCTCAGTCCCAAAAGCCAATTCAACATAGAAAAACATAGTTTTTTCCCAAATCCAACTATTGCAAACATAAATTTCCTTCCAAGTGTATCTTATGGGAATGTTTAACTAGCCAACATTCAGAAGAATAGCATTCTACTATTAGATTCAAGTAGTAATACACATCCAAAACAAAATCCGTATGTAATGGTATCAATTGCAAGTCAATGTCAAACCAAATGCACTATAGGCTACTTTACTCTGTTGGTTGTCAACCCACAATCATGTGGCAACATTGGTCTCAGTCTCTAGTTCAACTCAAAGATATATATAAATTAAGGATTTCACCGCATCTCATTTTTTACTATGTATTCACCGCGTCTCATTTTCTTTCTATGCATTCACCGCATCTCATTGATGATCAAGAAATCTACTCTTAAATGCAAATTTACAGTTAGCAATTGGATGCTCAGGACTCATTTAAAAAATGACCAAAAGCTATTAAAGACATTCTAAGATAAGATGATTTGCTTCAGACTCAAAAGGATTATTATCTCTTTTTATCTTTGATAAGCAATTTTTTGAACATTGTTATTTTGAAAAATACATTGATTTTTAGAGAAAAATATTTACAAATAGCCAATCAAAGTGTGAAAGCTACGTTACCGGATCCGCGGGGGCCAAGTGACAGTACCGCGGATCCATGTATCTGAAACGGATACGGATACCGATCCGGTTGGATCCACTAGTGTGATGATTCCAAAGTTGATGGCAACCATCTTATTGTGAAATTTATGAATCTACACATCAAAAATCCTACTGCAAATATTGGTTTATCATCTCCTACTTGTTTTACATTCAACAAGTTATTTAATTATTTAAACAGTGATGAAAACACTATTGCACACTACACATACATACCCCGTATCTGAAACGGATACGGATACCGATCCGGTTGGATGCACTAGTGTGATGATTCCAAACTTGATGGCAACCATCTTATTGTCAATTTATGAATGTACACATCAAAAATCCTACTGCAAATACTAGTTTATCATCTCCTACTTGTTTTTACATTCAACAAGTTATTTAATTATTTAAACAGTGACGAAAACACTATTGCACACTACACATACATACAGATCATGAACTGAAATAGAATGAGTCAAATACACAAGGGACACCGTTATTTTTGGACAAACATCCCCGGAAAAACCCAATGCGGGAAAACCAGTGCAGCATATAGAGGGTTTGTATTATTAAGAAAGCAGAATTTGAGTACAACAGGTGTCCTCTCACACCGGCTAACCTTTCAGAGATAATTCGGAAACAAGAAATACATAAGAGGGTTTACCTCGTTCTCCAAGTCTCAACTGATCCACTGAATGGCTAACTCTAACAAGCACTGCGAAAATCCCAGCACAATTTGGTCTGCATGGGCCAGTGTCTTGCCTCTAGGAGACTACGTCACTTCTCTGTTGGATCGATTTTCTCTCAGGAGCTTCAGCTTCAGCCCTCCCGGCTCAGAACATCGAACTCCCAGCAAAATATCAAACTTGTGATGATTGTCCTGCTCTGCCAATGCAAGAGACCCTCTTGGCCTGCGTGAGCCTCTTCCTGGACTGCGTAGGCCTCTATGCTGCCTCTTTGATGCTACTGTTGCCTCTCTGTCTGGTACTCGTTGGCTCGGAACTCCCTCCGATCCAACTCTCTGCTATTGCCCCTCTCACTGCACCAGATCACTTGTTCGATTTTCTCAGCAAACCTCACCCCAGTAAAATCAAATGACTAATCTCAAGTGTATCTCCAACTAACCCTCAAGCCTCCTCTTATACTTTTCCTGTTGAGAAATCAACGACCGAGATTAAGTCCTTAATCAACGGCTAAGATTAAAACAAACTTGATCCTCGTCACTTACAAGTTTCTCACCCATATTCTTATTAATACCCATTAATATTTTTATTTTCCTTAGTTTAGACTTAGGAACCCATTAAAAATATTAATTATTTTAATAACTCCTCATCCGGGTGGAATTTCTCCAAACGATTTCTGGGTCTTGGAGATCTCATGTATTCTAGCTCCTCTACAAAATTTTGGAGCTAGAGCACATCCGATGCTACCCAAAATCAACACTCACTCTTAGTGAGGAATGTGCTCTAGTAACACTTTTCAACAGAAGTACTACATTGATCCACTGCATTGGTCCTCTAGGTTGTTGATGCTTGGCCTAATGCCCTTCATCCACTGCATTGTTGCGCCTTGTACTGCTGCCCATGACTCTACCACTGTCACTGCTACATCTGTACTACAGCTCCCCCTCAAAATGCTACCTCATGCTACCCATAGCACTGTCACTGCTACATCTGTACTACAGCTCCCTCTCAAAATGCTATCTCATGCTACCCATAGCACTGCCACTGCTAACTGCTGCACTGCAACTCAATTGCTAAGAAGTAAGCAACTGGAACATCACCCAAAAAACTGACATGTTGGTCAGTATGGATGCCTCGTGATGCTAAAGCTACCTCTGTTGCTAATCTGTGTTGACCCTCTGCTGCTATTGCGTTGCTGCATACTGCTTTGTGCCTCTCGCACTGCTACAACATCCACTGCATTGCCTCAGACTTTGGCACTCAAGCTCTGCCACTGTTGCTCCATCACACCTCGCTCCAACCGACACCCATCATTTTGCTATTGTCGTTAAGGGCTCCCGTAGTCGTATGTGATCCAAGAGTTTGGGTACCTCAAGGATCCTACCCAACATGTAGTCCTCTCGAATACAACTCCATCCCGCCCCACCTCTTCTCCAGAGGCGCATGAACAATCATGGCACAATTGTCATCCTCGCCTTCCCTGTCATCTTTCGCTGGAGCATCCTTCGAGTCAGAAGCCTCCTCCTTGCCCTTCTTTCGGGGGCACTAAGTGGCGAAATGTCCAAGTTCTATGTTTCAGAGTCATATTTAATTTGGTGTAGGTTGCTTCAGTAATTTACTTCAATGTTTAAAGAAGAATTTTTCCCACATTGGGTTTTTCCAGGGACTATTGTCCAAAAATAACGTTGTCCTATGTGTTTCTATTTTCCTTGCTCAGTTTCTATGTTTCAGAATCATATTTAATTTGATGTAGGTTGCTTCAGTAATTTACTTCAATGTTTCAAGAAGAAATCTAAAATAAGCTTGTAATGTAATTTACAATCTAGGTGAAGTATATTCAATTGATTGCAATACGATTCCTGAGATTGTTAGATCTAGGAATTTTCACATGGTATCGGAGTTGTTGATGTGAAACAGGAAGAGCAGATCTAGCACTGAAGCAAGGGCCAACTTGCTGCAGCAAGCAGCAGTTTGAATCCCCTGAGGGATTGCGCAGTTCTAGCCAGGAGGGCTATATTTTCATGGATGTCTCTCTCTGAGTGAAATGACAGAGAGGTAAGATTGTCAGATCGAGAATTTGCCAAGGCAGAGGGAACCATGAAAAGCATCAGTGCAGAGCTAGAGGGACGCAGTTTTTGGCAAGATGAGTGTTGGGCAGAAAAGTCGTCGGCCGTTAGAAGAAGGAAGCAGATCACATAGTGAGGGAATACTTTCTCAGTGATTTCTTGCCGAGGAAATCAGTATTTCTCATTTGTTGAGCAACAGAGGAGCAGCAGACTTACCAACTCCATCAGGGAGTGCGGAAGCCAACCTAGAAGCTACGCAGTAAGGAGAAAGAGGGAGTTGTTAAACAGTTTTCGGACGATATGGCAACAAGTGGCTTGAGGGATCAAAACAAGTTGGACAGAGCTTCCAGCTACGTCATCTGGAAGGCTAGAATGTCTTTCCTTCTAGATGAGCATGCCCTCAAGATGTATGTTGATAGTGTGGTAGTTGTCCCTGCAGATGCAGATCTACTAAAAAAGTACAGAGCTCAGATGGAAAAGGCCGAGAGGATGATACTAGATGGAGTCAAGGATCACGTGGTGTGCCACGTTGCTAGCAGAGAAACCGCTAAGGAGATGTGTGATGCCTTGGCCACATTTTATCAGGGATCTTCCGAGCAGTAGAAGATGTACTTGGAACAAAAGTTGAGATTTGCTCAGATGCATAAGGGAGAACGTGTGGATCCATTCCTCACGAAGCTCAAGGAGACCCGAGATGAGTTGTCGGTTGTGGGGCATACACCTCAACATTCGGAGTTAGTGAGACTAGCTCTAAATTCTTTCTTGGATGAATGGCAAGTCTTTGTCCAGAGTATCCTGGGCAGAGCAGCTTTGCCAAATTGGGATGAGATGCGGGCAGCGCTCAAACAAGAAGAGCTGAGGAGAGACTTGGTCAAGGTTAAACTTGACGGAAGCAGCATCAACAATGGGTCGAAGCCCAAAGTAGAGGAGGAGGATAACGCAACCCTTGCATCAAAGGGTCAGCAGGGGCAACAGAGACGAAAGAAGGACGTCTACAAGGTGAAGTGTTTCAGATGTGGCGAGATGCGCCACTTTGCATCCCAGTGTCCTTTGAAGGAAAAGGACAAGGATGAGAAGCATGATCCTAAGGTTACAGCCACAAAGAAGCATGATCCTAAGGTTGCAGCCACAAAGATTGAACATGAGGAGTGCACCATGACAGCCAAGATACCTCCAAGATGGAAGTGGGCTAATATAGAATTGTAGTTCGATAGAGCTACAGATGGGCAAGATCCTTGAGGAGCCCACCTCTTGGATCATCACCTTGCTACGAGAGCCCATATTCAGTAGTAGCAGGATGGAGGAGTTTTCAGTCGGTGCCAAAACTTGAGCAGCGCAGAGCAGAGAGGCAGCAGTGCGTGGAGGCACATTGCAGAGCTTCAGCAGTGCAGTGGCTTCAGAAGACAGCATGGGACTAGCAACAGTTAAGCTTTCAGCATGGAGGTGTATCCACTGGATACTTGTCCAGTTTTGGGTGTTTTCAGTTGCTTCTCTCAACAACTAAGTTGCAATGCGGATGCAATATTAGCAGTGGCAGTGATAGCAGCATAGCAAATGCAGCATTTGAGAGGGAGTTGTAGTACAAATGTAGCATTGGCAGTGGCAGTGTCAAAGGCAGCAGTACAGTAGCAGCAGTAGCACAGTAGTTGGTGGGCAGCATGTCAAACATCAGCAGTGCAAAGGGCGATGCTTCAGAGTCAAAGCAATATGCAGTAGCAGTGTATTGCTAGAGCACATTCCTCGTTAAAAGGGAGTGTTGATTTGGGGTAGCATTGGATGTGCTCTAAGCCTCAAGTTTTGTAGGGAGGCTTGGGCACATGTATTCCAAAGAACCCAAAAAACGTTTTGGGAAATTCCACCCATGAATGATTTTATTAAAATAATTAATATTTTTAATGGGGTTCCTAAGTCTAAACTTAGGAAAATTAAAATATTAATGGGTATTAATCTAATCATGGGTGAAACTTCTAGAAAAAGACACAAATCAAGCCAAAACGATCTGAGCCTTTGATTATGATTTAATCTAGGTCGTTGGTTGTCCAACAGGAAGATATAAGAAGGGGCTTCAAGGTCATTTGGAAAACACACTTAGAGATCAAGGAAATCGATTTTCTGAAGTGAGAAGTTCTCAAGAGGAAAATTGATTAAGGAGATTTATTGCAGCAAAGAGGCAGTGAGAATCCGAAAGAAGGAATTTCTGGATAGTACGACGTAGAGGGAGAACAGAAAGACGTCCAGAGGAAGGTTGACACTGGCCAAGGCAACGTTGACGCAAAGGAAGCACAGTGTTTGAGGAGAAGTCGAATTGCCTGCTGAGGGAGGTCGAGTTTCAGTTGCCAGAAGTCGGGGGTGAGTCCGGGAGGCAAAAGATCGATTTTCTCAGCCAACAGAAGATCTGTAACGACCTATCTATAATACAGAGAACACAAGAATATTAGCATGCATATGATGCATGCATATGATAGCTACATATGCATGTATCGCATGCACCGCACTAGTATTTATATACTAAATTAACTATAAGTATTAAATATCATGACACTCCTTCAAATAGAAGTTATATTCACCCATCAACACCCATATTGCTTAATGCATCATGATTAATGGGCAAATACCAATGATATAAATTTAAAATGTATAACGTAAAAATAATTATAAAGAGATAGATGTTAAAAATTAAGCTAATCTTAAAAGATGGTTATATAATTATATATCTTAGAATATTAATAAATTAATAAAATGATAAAAAAATAAATTAAAGATAAGGTACCTAGTATGAACCTAGGACCTTTATATTAAAAACAAACAAAAAAGAATATTAAACCAAAATTCATAATACGTATCAATATACCTTTAAAAAGAAATACATATCACGTGACATGGGAAGGGTGTCACCATAAGGAGAAGCGGTGGGTTGCTGGTGGAGGGGGCGGCCACCGCCAAGAAACAGCATATAGGGGGCAGGGAACAGTTTTGGAGGGGCATCGGGAGCAGAAGAAAGAACCAAGGGAAGAGACATACTAAAGAGGGGCGAAATTTATAAACTGGAGTTACCAATAGAAGGAGAGCCTTGTTGTTCTGAGGTTTCTGGGCACAAGGGAACAGTCTGCTTCAATTAAGAAGCTTACTGGACTGAGTATGGAGGTTATGCTCAGTTTGGCTGGGTGGTTTCGGTCTTTTGGTAACAGAAGCAGGAGCAGCTTGAGGCATCATCAACCGCAGGAATACAGGTAGGTACTCCATACCAAACTGAGTAATTTAGTTATATGAATGTTGGTTAAGTCATTTAAGCTGCAAACAGATTTGAAGAAAACACATATTATGTTTTAGAGCTTTACATTTCTGGTTAAATGACTCAGAGCCTTACAGGATCCGAATGAGGGGCAGAGTAATACCTAGGAGGGGTGACTCAAAAACTGCCAGGGGTGACTCAAAAACTGCCAGGGGTGACGCAGTTCTACACAGAAGCCACGCAGAGGGTGACGCAAAGCCTCTAGTGCAAGAGGATCAGTCATTGGTTCTCCAGTGACAGGGTGAGATCATTTCACTAGTATTTTGTTCAGTATTCTCTCTATATCGAATTGCTAGTTGACATCCTAAAGTTGTATACAAACTTTTCTCCTGCATAATAATAAAACCCTCAGAGTTGTTGCACCGGTTTTCCCGCATTTGGTTTTTCCGGGGACTATTGTCCAAAAATAACGGTGTACTATCTGTTTCTATTTTCCTTGCTCAGTTTCTATGTTTCAGAATCATATTTAATTTGGTGTAGGTCGCTTCAGTAATTTACTTCAATGTTTCAAGAAGAAATCTGACATAAGCTTGTAATGTAATTTACAATCTAGGTGAAGTAGATTCAATTGGTTGCAGTAGGATTCCTAAAATTGTTAGATCTAGAAATTTTCACATGCGTCACTCCTTATGGTTGATTGTTTTGATTCTGGAACTTCGACTTCTACCCTCCCGGTCTCACACCCTGGCTTCTCCAGCAAAATATGAATCTCCTCTCAGGCTTTGCGTTGCTTCTACATCAGCCTACACTGCTCAACGTAGCCTCTACGCTGCCTCTTTTGGATCTCTCTCTACCTCCTCTGTGATATATTCCTAAATCAGAAAACTCCCTCCGGAACTATCCCTGCCCCTCACTACAAGAAATCTCCTCAATCAATTCTCTAGCAACTGCTGCGCTGCCCTCTCTGAGAAATTCGATCTCTTGATCTCTCTCCGATGTGTTTTCCAAATGCCCCCCAAGCCTCCTCTTATAATCTTCTTGTTGAGAACCAACAGCCCAGATTAGATCTAATCAATGGCTCAGATCATTTTGGCTTCATCCTCATCTTCTTCTAGAAGTTTCACCCACAGTTCAATTAATACCCTTTAATTATTTTTATTTCCAAAATTTAGACTTAGGCACCCTTAATAAAACTGTCTTTGGGTGGAATTTCCCAAAACGATTTATGGGTATTCTGGAATACATGTGTCCAAGTCTCCCTGCAAATTTTGAGGCTTGGAGCACATCTGATGCTCTACCAGAAATCAACACGAATTTCGGACTCCCTAAATAAAATTTTCGTTCCCTGCCTATTAAAGAGTTATTGAAGATTGGAAACAATTGTTTTTGAGTTGGGTAGCCTAATGTTCAAGCCTATGGCCCTAGTGTTGATATGCAGTTCATGGTAATGTTAAATTCTTAAAGTAAAAGTGGCATTATCCTTTATCTTTCATTTTCATCATTTTACTTCAATTTTTAACATTACCATGAAATGACTTTGGATTTCATATGGAGAAAGTAGAATTTTAGATCTCACTCAAAATCCAGCAGACTTATCACCTTTTCGGGATTTCAAGATTGTGGGGGGTTGCAATGTTTCCATTGGATTTTGTCATGTACTAGGTTATGGAACTTGTATTTAATCAAGAGCAGCAAGCCCTCTTTGTGGGGGAGACTCCCAATAATCCAGAGCGCCTAGAGTACTAGGGTATGGAACTTGTATTTAATCAAGAGTACCAAGGTCGTTCGACTATGCAGGAGGAGATTCCCAATAAAGCACAAGACAAGAAATTAGAAATTTCTCATGTTAAAACATAAAAGGGTCAAGCAGTAGATAATAGATTTACATGTGTTTTCTAGTTTCTAATACTTTTTATAACTATTGACTCTTTCACATTTATTATGCTATTTTTAGCAAACAATATATGACAATTTAAGTTTGAAGTTTGAAGTTTCCATTTATAACTCATTCGTAATGAATTATGAATATGATGCTTCGTGAAAGTTGAAACATTTCGTTTCATGTTAGATATTCTTTGTTATCGTTTGGTTACTTGGTGATGGTAATGGTTACAAGTACAACTTTCGTCATGAATGATGATAAATGTTATATATTGAATTTTGAAAGCTTGAAACTTTAAGATTGATGAATCATGAAACTCGATATGTTGTATGTTACTAACTTGTGGACGTGGTTGATGAAAATTATAACTTCTAGATGATTGATATTATATTGTTCAATCCATGTTTTTATGTCTTTTTATATCTAATTCGTCATTCTACATGTTTTTGTTGACATATATGCATCAAAATATATAAAAACATATATTATAGAGAAATTCTCTCCCGAACCAGGAGCTTTTGAAAATGTCGTTCTCCACTCCCGCTCCCCAGTAACCTTGCCCACAGCCCTAGGATAGACTCTGCTCTTCCCTAAATTTGATCAAGCACAATGAGTCATCGACATTAGGATCATCAATTCTTTGCCTCGTATCAAGGTTTGTTAGTTTTCCTCATTCATAGTGATTTACACCTTCAATGTTGATTTTGGGTAGCATCGGATGTGCTCTAGGCCTCAAACTTTGCAAGGAGGCTTAGGCACATGCATTCCAAAGAACCCAGAAACCGTTTTGGGAAACTCCACCCAGAGACGATCTTATTAAATAATTAACATTTTTAATGAGGTTCCTAAGTCTTAACTTAGGAAAATTAAAATATTAATGGGTATTAATCTAATTGTGGGTGAAACTTCTAGTAAAAGACGGACATAAGTCAAAACGATCTGAGCTTTTGATTAGGAGTTAATCTAGGTTGTTGGTTGTCCAATAGGAAGATATAAGAAGGGTCCTAAGGGTCATTTGGAAAACACGCCGAGAGATCAAGAGATCGAATTTCTGAAGTGAGAAATTCTCAAGAGGAAATTTTGATCGAAGAGATCCTTTGCAGTAGAGGGGCAGGGACAGTGATCCAGAGGAAGATTTCCAGATCCGGAGAGGCAGTAGCAAGAGGCTGAGTTATTCCCAGTGCAGGAACTCGCGAGTGCAGGAACGCATGAGTGCAGGAACACGCGAGTGCAGGAACTCGCAAGTGCAGGAACTCGGAACGCACGAGTGCATGAACACGTAAGTGCAGGAACACGCAACTAGAGGAACGCGCGAGTGTCGGAACGCGCAAGTGCAGGCAACGCGAGTGCCCTGCACTCGAAAGTGCAGGAAAGCGTGAGTGCAGGACCACGCAAGTGCAGGAACACGCGCGAGTACAGGAACACATGAGTGCAGGAACGCACGAGTACAGGAACGCGCAAGTGCAGGCAACACGAGTGCCTTGGTTACTTACGGAATATCTCTGCCAGATTTTCTTGTTGTTTGGATTGCCAGTTGGGCATCCATAGATGTACTCAGATTTCACTGCTACATAATAAAATAAAACCCTCACTGTTGCAAAAGTTTTCCCAAGTTGGGTTTTTCTGAGGACGATTGTCCAAAAATAACTGTCATTGTGTTTGTATTTGTACCAGTAATTTCCTTACATTTACTTTCTGCAATGTTTTAATTGTGAAGGTTGCAGTAGAATATATTTCGATATTTGCCATAAGAATATTGTAGATAACTTATCTCTGAGGTAATAAGTAGAAGAAATAATATCAATCACTACAGTAGGACTTCTATTTAGAAATTTTCACATTCCACAGTTCTACTCATCGAGTTGACAATAATGTTAATTTGTGGTAGCATCGAATGTGCTCTAGAGATGAAAATTGGTCAAGAGGCTAAAGCACATGAGACTCCAAAACCCAAAAAACGTTTGGAGAAATTCTACCCAGATGAGGAGATATTAAAATAATTAATATTTTTAATGGAGTACTAAGTATAAACTTAGGAAAATTAAAATATTAATGTATATTAATATAATTTTGGGTTAGAAGGTTCCAAGAGATGAGGATCAAGCCAAATCTAATCTTAGCCGTTGATTAGGGACTCAATCTCGATCGTTGAAGACTCAACAGGAAAAGTATAAGAGGAGGCTTTAGGGTTATTTGGAGATACACCAAATTGATCAGTCAGTTAAATTTTTTGGAGCGGGGTTTGCTGAGAGAATCGAGCTAGTGATCTATTGCAGCGAGGGACAGTTCAGCAGAAGGTCGAGAATACATAGCAGAGAGACAGAGATAGTGCCAGAGAGCCAACGCAGAGCCTTGGAAGGCTGACGCAGAGGCAACTGGGACTAACGCAGAGGCTGAGGAGGCCAGCATGGGTGATGCAGAGGGCTAGAGGGTTGACGCAAAGGCAGCAATAGTTGCGCAAAGGCTAGTAGAGCTGACGCAGGGCCAAGAGGCAACGCTGAAAATTTTTCGTGGGGCAAACTGAAGCTCAGAGGGTGACGCAGTCCGTGAAGAGTGACGTAGAGTAGTGGGGAAGCTTGGAGCAGCTTTCGTTGTCCAGCTAAGGAGGTGTCGTAGTAGATATGGGATCATTCGGTGGCTAATCAGTCGGAATATCTGTCTCCAAGGAGAGGTACTTCTGCCAAGGAAATTCTTTAAAGGGTGAGCCATTTCTGGCACCCTAGTTGTATTTAGAAAACTGCATGATAATATAACCCTCATATATACTGCACCGGTTTTCTCGCATTGGGTTTTTCCAGGGACAATTGTCCAAAAATAATGGTGTCCCTTGTGTGGTTGTCTCAGTTATTTCAACTGTTGATCTATATATGTGTTGAGGCTGCATTTGCGTTTATTTCAGTATTTATATTTATAAATAACTTGTTAATGGAAAGAACAAGTAGGAGATAATAAACTAGATAATGCAGTAGGGATTTCTGACATGTCAGACTTGGAAATTTCAACATGTTATCAGAGCATTGCAGATCAAAGGAGAACTGAAGGCACCAACACTAATCTGAAAAATTTGCAGCAGTAGCAGCGGTCCTGAGAGACAGCGTTGTTCCAGAGCAGAAGCAGCTAGAGAGGAAGTTAAGCAGAGCCTACGTCATCATTTCGAGCAAGAAGGAGGCTTAACGCAGAGGCAGAGAGGGTCAGATCAGACCTACAGAGTGCCCGGTCATCTTTCTCAGCCAGGAAGGATCGACGTTGTGGCCAAGAGGTCCAGATTCAGCTATTGCCAGGATTGTGTAGAGCCTAAAAGGCTCAGTTTCCTCGGTGTCGAGGCTTGGGGATGTTGATTTGGGGTAGCATCGGATGTGCTCTAGCCATGAAAATTGGTGGAGAGGCTAAGGCACATGAGATCTCCAATACCCAGAAAGGGTTTGGGCAGATTCTAAACAGTTTGGGAGATATTAAAATAATTAATATTTTTAATGGAGTCCCTAAGTCTAAACTTAGGGAAATTAAAATATTAAAGTGAATTAATATAAAACTGTGTTAGAATGGTCCAAAAGTCATGGATCAAGCCAGATCTAATCTTAGCTGTTGATTAGGGACTTAATCTCGGCTGTTGATGTGTCAATGAGAAAACTATAAGAGGAGGCTTGAGAGTCACTTGGAGAATACACCAAGTTGCTCAAGATTTCGACTTTCTGAGGCTGGGTTTGCTGAGGAAGTCGAGAGAGTAATCAGAGTTGCAGCTGAGGGGCAGTGAATACACAAGCAGAGAGGCAAAGATAGCACCAGGAGAATTAATGCAGTAGCCGAGGGAGAGGGACGTAGAACCAGCCAAGTGTTCACACAGAGCCAGCCAGGGCTCACGCAAAGCCAGCCAGGAGTTGCGCAGTGCCTCAGAGGGCCAGTGTAGGTGACGCAGAGGGTCGGAGGGCTAACACAGAGGGCCAAAGGGCTGACGCGGTGCCTCCAGAGGCTGACGCAAGCCAAGGCAGAGTGACGTTGGGAAAACGTTGGGCCAGAAAGGGCTGTCGCAGTCCCTAGAGGCTAATGCTGGGGTTTCGTGGGGCAGATTGGAGCTGTGAAGCTGCCGGAGTGATAATCTAAGGTTTCAGCCGGAACATCTGTCTCCAACTAAGAGGTACTACTGCCAAGATTTTTCTCTAATGGGTGAGCCGGTTTTGGCACCCAGATTGTATTCTGAAACTGCTTAATAAATCAAACCCTAAGATAGCTGCACCGGTTTTCCCGCATTGGGTTTTTCTGGGGAAATTAGTCCAAAAACAACGGAGTCACTTGTATGCTTGTTTTGTTTCCTTCAGTTGATGATCTGTAGTGTGTTGAGCATGTACTCGTATTTATTTTCAGTATTTACATGGTAAATAACTTGTTAATTAATCAGAACAAGTAGGAAGATATAAATCAGAAGTACATGAAGGGTTTCTAACTGTTAGACTTAGAAACTTCAACATGGTATTGAAGCGTGGTTGCAGATCACAGGAGAACTGAGGACATCAACCGAGCAGAGTAGCAGCAGCAGAAAACAGTTGTCCCGAGTGACAGAACTTGTTCCTAGTAGAGTAGCAGCAAGGAAGCGGTGACACAGTGCCTACGTCATCAAGATTGAGCCAGGAAGAGGCCAGCGCAGAGACTGAGAAGGGCAGAAAAGTCTCACGCACAGCCACGCAGAGACCAAGAGGGTTGACGCAGTTGGCTAGGAGAGCATTTCAACCAGTGCCTGATTGCGCAGAGCCTAGGAGCTCTAACCTTCAGTTTGTTGGGGTTTAGGAAGTTGTGGGTAAGTTGCAGAGTGGCGTTGGTGGGTTACTGTAGCCAAAACAGTACCTAACAGGGCAAGGCCAAGGAGGAGGGAGTTGTTACCGAGGATTTCTAGCCGAGAAATCCGGATCAGTGATGCAGCTGCACTAATGATTGGAGTGGGGGCATCTCGACATTGGCAGAAGGGTTTTTAGGAGGGAAATCGAGGCTCAGAGGGAGTCTCACCAAGAACTTCCAGGAGGGAAGTAGAGGAGCAGCGAATTGGCAGTGAACGGTGTAAGAGACCAAGACAAGTTGGACAGAGCCTCACACTTCGTAGTCTGGAAGGCCATAATCTTATCCGTTCTAGACAGAAATCGTGTCAAGCACTTCACCTTGAGAACGACAGTGATCCCAGTTGACCTAGCTGATAACAACAAGTACGAGGAGGCAATGGCGAGGGCTAAGAGCATCATCCTTGACGAGGTCAAGGACCATGTAGTACCACATATTGTTGAAAAGGACACGGCAAATGAGATGTGGGAGGCCCTAAAGAAATTGTACCAGCATACTTCTGTGCAGAGAAGGATGTTACTAGAAAATCAGTTGTTGTCATACCAGATGCAGAAGGGAGAACAAATCGATAGCTTCCTCGGTTGATTGAAGGAGATTTGGGATCAATTGACTTCCATAGGTGCCACGCTGGATCAAGAATTGATGGTGAGGACAACCCTGAACGCAATCTCTGAAGACTGGGAGGTGTTTGTCCAGAGTATACTGGGCAGGGCAACCCTTCCAAATTGGGAGGAAATGTGGGCGGTTCTTCGCCAAGAAGAGATCATAAGGTTGAGCAAGGCAAGAAGCAGCAGCAAGGGGACCATAATCAAGAACGAGGAGGAGGTGGATGTTGCCTTAGCATTTGAGGGAAACAAAGAGAAACGGAAGAAGAAGAACCTCTCCAAGGTCAAATGCTTCCACTATGCGGAACTGGGTCATTATGCGACCCAGCGTCCAAGGAAGAAGAGCAAGGGAGAGGCCTTCGAAACCAAGGTTGCACCAGCAAGGGCAAAGAAGGAAGTGGAGACAAACGATGACTGTGCCATGAGTGCACACACACCACTTGAGTGGAAGTGGGGAGACATCAAGCTGTAATCAGACGGACTACACGCGATGAGGGGCAGGGTCCTCGAGGTACCCAGCCTCTTGGATTAGACCAGTGTTTTTAAAACCGGAACCGGTGAGCGGACCGGTCCACCTAATGAACCGGTTTACCGACCGGAACCGGTCTAACCGGGACTGGTTTGGTCTAAACGAACCGGTTTTAGAAAAATACATTAAATAATTATTTTTTAATGAAAACAACTATTTTTAAGATTTAAAACCATGATTCCAAGCCAATAGAGACAAAATATGCAAAGATTGCTCATTGATATACCATGTAAAGCCTTAAAGGTGAATATATCAAAATGGCACCGAGTGCAATACATATCATCGACAAAATACATAAGCAATGAGGCTCTAAATGGCCACTAGAGTGCAAAAATAAAGCCTACAAACTATGGGGCCAGTGGCCTACTACAAGACTTCAGTTTAGACTCTACATATATGATAATAGTAATACTATAATAGTGATCAACATTATCTCTTGAAGTTGAAACTTCTCATGAGTCTCAGTCATCATGATCAAACTCAGTTGGTTGAGTCTCGACTCCCAAACTGTGTAGCCACAAACTTCTCTATTGGTTCAGTGACTTGAGTCTCAAACTTCTGAAGGTATTCTGCCCTAATATGCCCTATTATTTCATTTGGTGCTCCACATGGCTTTACATGGCCTCCTATCCCAGCCAAGTGTTGCTTGAACCTGTTAATACCCCCTCCTTGAATGGATTTTTGGCAATATTTGCAGACCATTTTGCCATCAATCATATCACAATGAGCCCATGCAGTATCTTCGGCTTTTGGAGGCATGATGACTCCCTGGATGGTAGATCATAGAAGTGAGAAGTTTATAACACAAAAAAAAAATTCATGGACAGCAGACTCAAATGAGGAATTATCAAGTGCAAATCCTTACCTGGAAATGCAAACTAGCTCCCTTAGCCTCCTCTTGAAGATGGCAACTCCACTGACAGCTACACACTATCTCCAAAATAGCTCCAACTCCAACTCCAAGATGACTACTTCAGCAAAAACTCCACACTCTCCAAGCTCACAAACAAACTCACAAACACTCACAAACACTCCAAATCAGTTGTGTGAGACAAATGAGAGTGAGAGGGGTGTCTTATAGCAAGTGTGAGGGTGTTTTTGGAGGGAAAACACCTTTCCCTGCCCCCCAAAACCCCTAAACCACCACTAACAGCCAAAACCGCAGCGCTTTTTCCTTTTACCGGCGGCCTGTCCATAAACCGGCCGGTTTAGGACGGAACCGGCCGGTTAGCTATAAACCGGCCGGTTCCGCCCTAAACCGGCCGGTTTTTACCGGTTAGGGCTGTATTTTGGGCAAGTGAGGGAGGAAACCGGGTTAGAAGGGCCGGTTCGGACCGGCCAGGCCTCCAACCGGCCGGTTAGGCCAGTAACCGGTTTTCTGGGCCGGTTTTTAAAACTAGGGATTAGACCTTGCTACGGGAGCCCCGAAGAGGAGTAGCAGTTCTGGCGAATGTCAGTAGAGACAGATGCGGATGAAGCGACAAAGGGAGCTACAGTGCAGGATTCCCAGTACTGCGTGAGGCAGTAGTGCGAGAAGCACAGGAGTGTTGCACCAGTGCAAGATGGCACAGAGGGGTGTGCAACGGTGCGAAATGCATGGGATAGTTGCAGCAGCACAGATGTCAGAGAGGGAGCACTTGTCAGCGACAGAGGGAGCTTCATCATCATGGGTGTCTCTAGCCTAACAGAGATGTCAGAGTTGGGAGATCAGTTACTTACATCTCAGTAAATAAGTTGCAGTGCAACAGTTAGCAATGGCAGTGTTGTGGGCAGCACAATGCAACAAGATGAGAGGGAGTTGCAGTACGAATGCAGCAATGGCAGTGGCAGGGCATGGGTAGCAGTACAGGATGCAGCAGTGCAAATGATGGGCAGCAGACCAGCATCAGCTCAGGAACCGATGCCGGATGATCAAGGTGATAATGAGGAGTATTGCTAGAGCACAGTCCTCGCTAAGAGGGAGTGTTGATTTGGGGTAGGATTAGATGTGCTCTAGCCACGAAAATTAGTGGAGAGGCTAAGGCAGATGAGATCTAAAATACCCAGAAAGGGTTTGGGTAGATTCTAAACAGTTTGGGCAGATATAAACAATTTGGGAGATATTAAAATAATTAATATTTTTAATGGAGTCCCTAAGTCTAAACTTAGGGAAATTAAAATATTAATGTGAATTAATATAAAACCGTGTTAGAATGGTCCAAAAGTCATGGATCAAGCCAAATCTAATCTTAGTCATTGATTAGGGACTTAATTTGGGCCGTTGATGCATACGCAAGAAAAGTATAAGAGGAGGCTTGAGGGTCACTTGGAGAATAAACCGAGTTGATCAAGATTTCAACTATGTAGGGTTGGGTTTGTTGAGGAAGTCGAGAGAGTGATCAGAGTTGCAGTTGAGCGGTAGTGAATACAAAAGCAAAGAGGCAGAGATAGCACCAGGAGGATCAGTGCGGTAGCCGAGAGAGAGGGACGCAGAACCAGCCAGGGGTTCACGCAGAGCCAGCCAGGAGTTGCGCAGTGCCTCAAAGGGCCAGCATGGGTGACGTAGAGGGCCGGAGGGTTGACGTAGTGCCTCCAGTGGCTGACGCAGGGCAAGCCAGATTGACATTGGGCAAACGTTGGGCCAGAAAGGGCTGACGCAGTCCCTAGAGGCTAACGCTAGGGTTTCGTGGGGTAGATTGGAGCTGTGAACTTTGAAGCTGCCGAAGTGATAATCCGAGGTTTCAGCCGGAACATCTGTCTCCGACTGAGAGGTACTACTGCCAAGATTTTTCTCTGTTGGGTGAGCTGGTTTTGGCACCCAAATTGTATTCTGAAACTGCTTAATAAATCAAACCCTCAAATAGCTGCATCGGTTTTCCCACATTACGTTTTTCCGGGGACATTAGTCCAAAAACAAGGATGACACTTGTTTGCTTTTTTGTTTCCTTCAGTGGATGATCTATAATGTGTTGAGCATGTACTTGTGTTTATTTTCAGTATTTACATGGTAAATAACTTGTTAATTAATCAAAATAAGTAGGAAGAAATAAATCAGAAAGTACATGAAGGGTTTCTAACTGTTAGAATTAGAAACTTCAATAGGGGAGATGTGGGCAGATTGTGATTTGAGGAGCTGGTGGGAAGTTGTTTCTGTCGAAGCAAAACAGTGTCTACGGAGACAGAACCAAGGTAGATGGAGTCGCTACCTTGATGGATTTCCAGCGAAGCAATCCAGATCCGAATTGCAGTTGCAAGGAGGATTGGAGAGGAGCGTTCGACAACTAGCCAGAGGATTGGAGAGGAGGGAAATCAGGACTTAGAGGGAGACTTCCAGAAGGGAAGTCGAGACTCGGAGGGAGTCCAGAAGAGGAGCTAAAATGGCAATGAACGGACTGAGGGATCAGGGTAGGTTGGACGGGGCTTCCAACTTTGTCATCTGAAAGGCCAGGATCTTTGCGGTCCTGGATCGAGATCGCATCAAGGACTTTGCCTTGAGAACCATGGCTATCCCAGTTGACCCAGTTGAGAACGAGAAGTATGAGAATGCAATGGCGAGCGCGAAGTGCATGATCCTAGATAGGGTCAAAGGTCATGTCATACCACATATTGTTGAAAAGAACACAGCAAAGGAGATATGGGACACCCTTACTACCTTATACCAAGGTTCTTCCGTGAAGCGGAAAGTGTTATTGGAGAATCAGTTGCAGTCGTATCAGTTGCAAAAGGGAGAGCAGGTAGATCCATTCCTTCTCAGGTTACAAGAAATACGTGACCAACTTACTTATGTGGGGTCTACACCAGATCCAAAATTTATGGTCAGCACTGCCCTGAATGCAGTCTCCGAGGAGTGGGACATTTGTCCAAAGTATTTTGGGCAGGACTACTCTTCCCGGTTGGGAGGAGATGTGGGCTGCTCTTCGCCAGGAAGAGATCAGGAGGATGACTAAGGCGGGGAGTAGTGGCAAGGGAGGTTGAATCAAGAAAGAGGAGGAGGAGAATGCGCCTCTAGCATCTACGGGATAGCAAGGGAAGAGGAAGGAGGAAGAAATCTCCAAGGTGAAGTGCTTCCATTGTGGGGAGTTAAAATTATGCATCCCAGTGTCCTAGGAAGAAAAACAAGGGAGAAGCTTTTGATTCAAAGGCAGCTCCTACTAAGGCGGAGAAAGAGGTCGAGACTAATGACGATTGTGCCATGAGTGCTCTTGCACCTCTAGAGAAGAGGTGGGGAGACATCGAGATGCAGTCAGGAGGACTACATACTAGGGGCAGGATCCTTGAGGTGCCCAAACTCTTGGATCATATCCGACTATGGGAGCCCTTAACGACAGTAGCAAGATGACTGGGGTCAGGTGGAGCAAAGTGTAGTGGAGCAGCATGCCAATTGTTATGCTCTTAACCTGCAAAGCGATACCCAAACATAGAATTTGCGAAGAAAAGATACCGAGAACACAGAATATGCGCAAAATTATACCCAGAGCACAGAATAGCAATGATTTTATTATTCAGAGAGAAATGTTCACAGGCCTCTTCGAGGGGGCAACCTCCAATAGAGCAGAGCTCGATTACAAAACAAGACACAATGCTCCTCGCAGGGAGTCTCTATCCTTTATATATGACTCATACATGCAATACCACGTGCCAATATCGTGGGTTTTATTAATACCATCTATCTAATACTACCGCCCAATTACCATCTAACTAATACTACCGCCCATTTGCAACTAACTGTGGTCCCGTAATTAATTGCGGGTTAACCACTTACAAATATTAATATGGGCTTTATTGACTCTTGACTATGACGTGATCCCATGACATAAATAAGGGGGTTAGGGTGGGACCCTAACATGCCCTCCCCCTTAAGACTAGCCTTGTCCTCAAGGCTGAAGCTGCGGAAACTGCTGAAGAATAGCGGCTGGTTCCCAAGTTGCATCTTCCGGCGAGGTATCTTTCCATTTGACAAGGACCTCCTTAATCATGCGGCCGGGCAGGTGCTTGTCTCGAGTGTCTAGAACCTGTTCAGGTTGAAGCCAGATTGATCCTTCTTCATCCAACTCAGGTAGACTGGTTTGAACTCGGCAATTGTTCCCAATTACTTTCTTGAGGCACGATACATGGAAAACTGGGTGGATTTTTGATGTAGGTGGCAAAGCCAACTTGTAAGCCACTTCTCCAATGCGCTGAAGTACTTGATATGGTCCGTAGAATTTGGGAGAGAGCTTTTGACAGCCCTTGTCTTTGAGTGATGTTTGCTTATATGGTTGCAGCTTCAAAAAGACCTGATCCCCTTCTTGAAATTGGCGCTCTGAGCGATGTTGGTCAGCCTGTTGCTTCATACGGTTTTGAGCTTGATGAAGATTCTCGCGCAGGTGGGCAAGCATGGTTGCACGGTGTTGTAGGAGTTGATCCACGGCTTGTACTTTGGAGCATCCCGTGAGATAAGAAGTAGGGGACGGCAGAAGTTGTCCATAGACTGCTTCATAGGGAGTCATTTTGGTGGTGGCATGATAGTTGGTGTTATACCACCATTCTGCCAGAGGTAACCATTGTACCCAAAGGTGTTGTTTTTCTGAAGTGAAACACCTAAGGTAGGTTTCTAGACATTTGTTGACGGCTTCGGTTTGACCATCTGTTTGCGGATGATATGAAGTACTGAGTTTGAGTTGAGTGCCTTCTATTCTGAAGAGCTCCTGCCAAAAATTACTGGTGAAGATTGGGTCGCGGTCGGACACAATAGAAGTGGGCATGCCATGCAATTTGAAGATTTGATCCATGAAAGTTTGAGCAACCAAAGTGGGTGTGAATGCTTGGGGTAGGGCGCAGAAATGAGCATACTTCGACAGTCGGTCCACAACCACCATGATGACTGATTTGTTCCCGGACTTTGGAAGACCTGTAATGAAATCCATGGAGACCTCCATCCAAATTGACGCCGGAATGGGCAATGGTTGTAATGTGCCTGGTGTGTTGACGGTTTCCCCTTTGTGGCGTTGACAGACGTCACATTCTGCTACAAAAGTAAGGATGTCCTGCTTCATGCCGGTCCAAAAAAATGATCTTCTGGTGCGAGCGTATGTCTTCTGAAAGCCCGAATGTCCTGCAATGGGAGATGAATGCAATTCTGCCAAAATGCGATTTTTGAGGGTGGATGTTGGTGATATGACGACTCTGTCCTTGTAGCGAAGAATATCATTCTGCCACGAGTAGCCCTTGCTGGAATTAGGATCTGCCTGTAATTGAGAAATGAGTTGGGAGAGCCCGGGATGTGAAAACCATTCCCTGCGAGCCTCTTCAATCCAGTCTGGAATGGGGAGGGATATTGCGAGCAGAGTACTTTCCTCCTCAAATTGGCGCGACAATGCATCTGCTACCCTGTTGTCTTTCCCTTTCTTGTAAATGATCTCATAATCATATCCCAGCATTTTGGCTAACCATTTATTTTGTTGGGGGGGACGATAGGCGTTGCTCCAAAAAATATTTAAGACTGTGATGATCTGTACGGATTTGGAAACGTCGCCCCAACAAGTAGGGTCGCCAGGTCTCAACTGCATGTAAGATGGCCATCATTTCCTTCTCATAGGTAGATTGGCCCAAGTTCTTCCCACTTAGTTGTTGGCTGGTGAAGGCCAATGGTCGCCCTTCCTGCATTAAGACTGCTCCAATACCTGTTCCCGAAGCATCAGATTCAATGACAAATGTTTTGGTGAAGTCCGGTAGTGCTAAGACCGGAGTGGAACACATGGCGGTTTTGAGAGCGATAAATGCCTGTTGTGCTTCTTCGTTCCAAAAGAAGGAATTTTTCTTTAGAAGTTGCGTCAGGGGCTTCGCTATGCGGCCATAGTTGCGGACAAATTTACGATAATAGCCTGTGAGACCCAAAAATCCTCTCAAGCTTTTCAAGGTCTTAGGTTGAGGCCATTCTTGCATTGCCTGGATCTTTTTGGGATCCACCTTGACACCTTCACGCCCCACAATGTGGCCTAAATACTCAACTTCTTCCATGCCAAACGCACACTTAGACATTTTGACAAATAGTTTATGCGTGCGGAGCAGTTGCAAGAGGATATCTACATGCTGAAGATATGATGCCCAAGTGCCACTATAGATGAGTATGTCATCAAAGAAAACCAGGACAAATTTTCTAAGATATGGTTTGAGGAGGTGATTCATAAGGCTCTGAAAAGTAGAGGGGGCATTACAGAGACCAAATGGCATGACCAAGAACTCATAATGGCCTTCATGAGTTCTGAAAGCTGTCTTGGGAATGTCGACTTCCTTCATGCGAATTTGGTGGTAGCCTGAGCGAAGATCCAATTTAGTGAAGAATTGAGCCCCATTGAGTTCGTCCAGCAAATCGTCAACCACTGGGATGGGAAATTTATCTTTGACTGTTAACTTATTGAGGGCCCTGAAGTCTGGACACATCTGCCACACCCCATCTTTCTTGAGGACCATGACGACTGGAGATGAATAAGGACTAATGCTCGGACGAATGACACCTGCTTCCAACAATTCCTTGATGATTTTTTCTATTTCATTCTTTTGGGTGAACGGATGTCTGTATGGCCTCACATTTGGGGGTTGGGCCCCTGGAACCAATGTGATGTTATGATCATGTTCCCCTCGCGAGGGTGGAAGTTCATGAGGTTTGTCAAAGACCATCCGATGTTTATTCAAAATCTGTTGCATCTCTGGCTGAATTGGCGAAGACATGGTGTCTACTACCTGGATGGCATTAAATTGAGCTACCACTCCATGATGGCCCTTTTTTAACAATTTTTCCATCCTATGCGAGCTTATGATAGAGGGGGCTCCCGCCTGTAGTCCACGGAGGGTATGTGTGAAGTCGTTCTGCTTAAAACTCATATATAACTCCTGGAAATCCATTGTGATTGGCCCAAGAGTGCGGAGCCATTCCGCACCGAGGACAATGTCGCAACCCCCCATGTGTATTGCAAACATGTGGGTTTTCAAATGATAATCCCCCATTTGAATTTTGACATTTTCACAGCGACCTTCACATTTCATTGTGCCCCCATCTGCAATCTGGACTTGGAAGTTAGAAACTGCCCGGACAAAACAATGTGCTGCTTCAGCGATCTTTTGGTGTATGAAATTATGGGTACTTCCACTATCAATCAAGACTACTACTGGGCGATGTTTAAGAAAACCCCTGATTTTGAGAGTTTGAGGGGAAGAAATTCCTGCCAATGCATGTAGCGAAATCATTGGTTCATCAGATACCATCTCCTGTTGGTTATCTTCTTCGGTCGCCTCTGGTTCCTCAAGTGGTGGATCTTCCTCGGTGGAGCTGTAGTCAGTGGCATCTATTTGAAAAAACTTGTGCTCTTTGCATTTATGACCCGGGGAATATTTTTCATCACAGTAGTAACATAGTCCTTGCTTCCTTCTTTCGGCCATTTCTGCCGGTGACACCTTTTGAATCTTAAGTGTCTGGGTCATATTGGGAGCCTGTGAGGGACGACCTTTAGCGGGGAAGTTGGGGCGGCTGGATTGGGCTGTTAATGCACGTTCCACCTTACGGGCTACCTGGCAAGCCTCGGTCCATGTGGGGGGGTGGTGGAGTAGAACCTGAGCTTTGATGGCTTCTTTAAGACCGCTAATAAAGCATTCCATGTAGAACTCATCTGTGAGACCCTTAGTGCGGAAGGCTAAAGCTTCAAAACCAGTCATATATTCCTCCACGGTACCCGTCTGTCGAAGCTTAGTGAGACGCCCCAAAAAAGAGTCTTCCTGTTCAAAGCGACTGCGGAGAGTTTTGGCAAATTGGGCCCAATTCTGAAAATGTCCATTGCAGCGTTGATGCCATTCCTTCCATTGCCATCTTTCATTGTCCAAGTACATGGTGCCCACCATAAGCTTAGTTCCCTCATCTATGATATGATTCAATTGGAAATACTGCTCCATTTGTGCTAGCCATGTTGACGTGTGAGAACCATCAAATTTCTGCATATCCAACTTGGGAGGACGCTGACTGAGTGGTGGACGGGAGTGCCAATTGTGAGGAGAGTGGCTAGACTCACCCTCATGGTAGTTATGGCCATTATACCCCTCCTCGTGGGTTGGCTCCTTGCCTTCTGGGAATGCCTGCTCTATCTGGTTACTCATTCCTTTAAGCTGAAGTTGTATGAAGCTACTCATTCCTTGAAGCTCATGTTCGATCTTGGACATAGCCGTTTGGAGGGTCTCCATATGGTTTTCAATTTTGTCGATCCGTTCATTGGCCATCGCTTGAGCGCGAGTTTCTACCATACACCAACCTGATGAAAATTTGGGACCGCCTAAAAATTTTTACTAAGAAATTGAATGGTACCACCTTGCTCAGCTCGTCGTCCTGATACTGATGGGCTAGGTCACCAATAAGCGTCCCAGAAGATCTCAGACTCCTAATGGAGTTTTACTCCTTCCTGATCAATACTGCAGTCGCCAAATCCTCAAAATGTCAATGTCGCCAAAAGTCCTGCGAAAATTATATCCAGGTACAGGAACCCTTCCCAACTACTCCGATCTGGTGAAACTGAGAGATCTGAATGGTGGAACAACTGCTGCTGCTGATCTGAAATATCCGATCTGGTGGATCTAAGAGATCTGAATGGTGGAACAACCGCTGCTGCTGATCTGGAATAGATGATGTGTGATCCCCCGATAGAAAGGGAACTATGGTCTTGGGGAGTGTCAGGTGCTACAGATCGCAATATACATAAGGGTCTGACAGTAGTACTCGGCCCAATGTTTCAGGGCTCTAACTAAGGAGGATCGACCGTACCCTTAGCCGTACAACCCGACTACCCTATCGTACGGGCGAGTAATCTCTCCGAGTGCTGTTCTCGGTGTACTGTAGCCACAAGACGGCCGAAGGTTGATCTATGGCGAGGTTTCAAGGGAGCTAGGGGGCTTCCTATATACCCAGAGGGTACGTGGAAGACAGTCCGTGCGCGGTTCTGTCTAATGCGCTACTACTCGAAGGGGTACCCACAGGGGTTACAAGGGAGTCCAACAGACGTGACCACCTCTTGTATTTCCTGCGTGCATGCCTCCCCAAATCCGCAGGTTTATGCGCTTAACGACAGATCCCGTGGTTTAAAGACGCCGGAACACGTCTCTAGCCTAAAAAAAATTTTGCTAAAATTTGGAGATCCCACCGAGCCCTGGAAAGTGCTCTGATACCACTTGTTATGCTCTTAACCTGCAAAGCGATACCCAAACATAGAATTTGCGAAGAAAAGATACCGAGAACACAGAATATGCGAAAAATTATACCCAGAGCACAGAATAGCAATGATTTTATTATTCAGAGAGAAATGTTCACAGGCCTCTTCGAGGGGGCAACCTCCAATAGAGCAGAGCTCGATTACAAAACAAGACACAATGCTCCTCGCAGGGAGTCTCTATCCTTTATATATGACTCATACATGCAATACCACGTGCCAATATCATGGGTTTTATTAATACCATCTATCTAATACTACCGCCCAATTACCATCTAACTAATACTACCGCCCATTTGCAACTAACTGTGGTCCCGTAATTAATTGCGGGTTAACCACTTACAAATATTAATATGGGCTTTATTGACTCTTGACTATGACGTGATCCCATGACATAAATAAGGGGGTTAGGGTGGGACCCTAACACCAATGCTTGGGTGCAGAAATCTGAGGCAGCGCAGTAGAGGTTGCAGCAGTGCGAGAGGTACATAGGTGTATGCAGCAGCACAGTGGCAACCGTGGCAGCAGAGGCAGCTTCAGTTTCACGAGGCTTCCAGACTTATTGGGATGTCAATATTTGGGAGAAGTCAGTGGCCTACTTCTCGGTAACTGAGTTGCAGTGCAGCAGTTAGCAGTGGCAGTGCTAGGGGCAGCATGAGCAACATATTGAGAGGGAGTTGCAGTACAGATGTAGCAATGGCAATGGCAGTGTCATAGGGAGCAGTACAGGAAGCAGCAGTGCAGATGATGTGAAGCAGCATGCCAAGCATCAGCAAAGGTACTGGTGCGGAGGATCAGTGTGATGTTTCCATGGTTAAACATTGCTAGAGCACATTCCTCTCTAAGAGGGAGTGTTGATTTTTGGTAGCATCAGATGTGCTCTAGCCATCAAAATTGGTGGAGAGACTAAAGCACATAAGATCTCCAAAACCCAAAAATCGTTTGGAGAAATTCTACTCGAATGAGGAGATATTAAAATAATTAATATTTTTAATGGAGTCCTAAGTATAAACTTAGGAAAATTAAAACATTAATGTGTATTAATATAATTTTGGGTTAGAAGGTTCCAAGAGATGAGGATCAAGCCAAATCTAATCTTAGTCATTAATTAGGGACTAAATCTCGGTTGTTGAAGACTCAACAGGAAGAGTATAAGAGGAGGCTTGAGGGTCCGTTGGAGATACACCAAATTGATCAGTCAGTTCGATTCTCTGGAGTAGGGTTTGCTGAGAGAATCGAGCTAGTGATCTATTGCAGCGAGGGTCAGTTCTGCAGAAGGCCGAGAATACATAGCAGAGAGGCAGAGATAGTGCCAAAGAGACAACGCAGAGCCTTGGAAGGCTGACACAGAGGCGATTGGGACTAACGCAAAGGTTGAGGAGGCCAGCGTGGGTGACACAGAGGGCCAAAGGGTTGACGCAAAGGCAGCAGTAGCTACGTAGAGGCTAGTAGAGTTGACGCAGGGCCAAGAGGCAGCGCTGGAAATTTTTCATGGGTCAGACTAGAGCTGAGAGGGTGACGCAGTCCCTGGAGAGTGACGCAGAGCAGTGGAGTAGCTTGGAGCAGTTTTCGATGTCCATTTAAGGAGCTGTCATAGTTGTTGTGGGATCATCCGGTGGTTGATCAGCCGGAATATCTGTCTCCGACGAGAGGTACTTCTGCGAAGGATATTCTCTGAAGGGTGAGCCATTTCAGGCACCCTAGTTGTATTCAGAAAATTGCATAATAATATAACCCTCATATCTGCTACACCGGTTTTCCCACATTGGGTTTTTCCAGGGACGATTGTCCAAAAGTAACAGTGTCCCTTGTGTGATTGTCTCAATTATTTCAGTTGTTGACATGTATGTGTTGAGGCTGCATTTTTGTTTATTTCAGTATTATTTATAAATAACTTGTTAATGGAAAGAACAAGTAGGAGATAATAAACTAGATAATGCAGTAGGAATTTCTGATGTGTCAGACTTAGAAATTTCAACAAATAAGAGTTGCAGCCTAAGAACATAAATGAAGCCATCAAAGTCTTCCTCTAGATCTGAAGATTTCACTTTGATCACCTTGAATTTTCCCTCGAACTGCTCTCAATCACACCCAATACTATGTGCAAGCCACAAGATCAAACTTTGTTACACACAAATCGTTCCTTCCAGCCATATGTCCAGCAACCCTCAGCAATTTATGCCCCTAGAGCAAGTCGACCCCGTAAATCAGCAAGTGTGATAATGATCTTAAACTCCTGAATTGAAGATCATTTCAAAATCAGCAATTAAAGCACATTCAAAAATTTCACCTCAGTCTTGACGTTTCCCAGATCAAATCCCTGTTAACTTTCAGCCTTAGGGCTCATCCGTAATATTACATTATAGAAGCAATATTTCACTTCTATTCAACCCAAATTCACCCAGCAGCCGAAGAAATTAAATATCATGTGTACTTCAATACCACAATGCTATAACACTTTGGGCATCCTTTTCAAAGCATATAACAGATCTGAAATATCATATTACAGCAAATTATAACCGTAACAAATTTGTTCCTTTTTCTTTGGAATGTGTTATATCACTTAACCAATACAACTATATGTTATATCCTAAGTTGCAGGAAACGTGGCCCTAGGGGTCGTTTCCCCAGGGGAAACGAAACGAAACACGTTTCCGACCGTACGGCCACGTTTCCCGAAACGGAAACGTGGCCGTACAGCCAGAAACGCGTTTCCAGGCCGTATGGGCCACGTTTCCCCAAAAAAACAATTGTTTTTTAAATTTTTTTTTTTAATTTGTTTTTAAATTTTTTTAGGGTTTCCAGGATGTTCTAGAAACCTATTCTAAAGTTATAAAAGAGCAGTTTGTCTCATTCTCTCATCACACTATTCAGCAAGTCGTTTCTCTTGGAGACTGGCAGTTGTTTCAGCTAGGGTGTTTTGAGCAGTGAGCAAAGTAGATTTCCGCAGCAGGAGAAAGAGATTTCAGCAGCAAGAGAAAGAGATTTCAGCAGGAGATTTCAGTAGCGGCAGATTTGGCTCAGCTACAACCATATTTCTCTTCTCTTTTCTGGCATTTCAGGGTAGTCTCAGCCACAGATAATTAATTTGGGTAAGCCACATTCATTTTTTTAATTTTTTGAAAAAGCACTTATGAGAATGTTTCCTTCTCATCTACATAGGGAGGTAAAGGAGGAATTTGCCAGTTTTGCTGCAGGAATAGATGATTATGCAGATATATCAGCTTTGGAGGAGAGAAGCACCATGAATCCAGTTAGGTGGTGGATTTGTCATGGAGCAAATGGTGTACATTTGCAAAGCCTTGCCATTCGTATTCTTTCACAAGTGGCAAGCTCTTCGTCAGCAGAAAGGAATTGGAGCACTTATGGTTTTATTCATTATGTGAAGCGCAATAGGTTGGGCTCACAGAAAGCAGAGGATCTTGTTTATGTGCACTCCAACCTTTGCCTTGCATCTCGTAGGGGTCCAGAATACAACAGTGGTCCTTCTAAAGAATGGGATGTGGATGCAGAAAATCCTGATTTGGATCTCTCTCTTGCTGCCCTGAATATTGAGGACGATTCTGGAAGTGGAATTGGTGCATCATCTTCTTCAGCACCACCATCCACTATTGAGCATTCTGCTGCTTCTATTTTTGATGAGGATTGTTATGATGAGGATTAGTCTTTTGTGACTTGTCTCTATAGTTCTTGCAGCCTTATAGTCTTTATTGTACTTGCAGCCTCATATAATAATATAAATAAAGGCTGATTTTGGATTTTCTAGTTCCTATATTTTTATTTTCATTATGTGATTATTCATGACTCATGAGTAAATGTACTGTAAATTTAATCTCAATGTTTAAATGTAATAAATTATAATCATATAATGTAAATGTATCATTAATGCTTTATGATTGCACATATATATATATTAATAATTTTTAAATATTTTTAATATATATATATCTATATATATATATATATATATATATATATATATATATATATATATATATATAGATATATATTCGCGTTTCCCCGTTTCCAAAATTTGGGGAGGTCGCGTTTCGTATCGCTTCCCGTTTCGGAAACTCGTTTCCGTTTCCCCGTTTCGTGCAACTTAGGTTATATCAAATTGACATCAACAACAAGGGCTGAAATCTACTCATTCATGGAGATAACACAGTGAAAATAAAATATGCAAGTACACAATTTGGACAGCTGGAAAATTCATATATATATATATATATTCTAGTTTGTGATAAAGTTGTTTTATGTGCTAATACTTCATGTATAAGATGAAATATAAGTACATACCACAACTTTATCACAAACTAGTACAAGTCAAGCTCCCCAAACCCTAGCTAGGGAAACCATAAGAAAACCGTGGCCACCAACTATAGCAAGGAATCACACTAACCAAAGTCAGTTTATTAAAGATCGTCAAACAAGCTAACATCAACACCAAGAAGTCCCCTTCTCTTCCTTAGGTATACAAACCCTAGCTATGTTGCATCAACACCAAGAAGTCCCCTTCTCTTCCTTAGGTATACAAACCCTAGCTATGTTGCATCACACAAGTACATGGCAACACAACTCTGGTGCTAGTATCCAAGTCTACATCTCCACCCTAGGGTTTTGGGTTTGAGTCCTCAACCCTTTGGTCTTCAACTCTTGCATCAATGCAAGCACCAAGACCTCCATGGAACATCAAGAATACAACAACCGAGTCCTCATCCAAACAAGGCGTCCCAGCAAGTTCAGGACTTAACAATCGAGGCTTTCCATAATATTGCCATAGCCTCCATGCATCACACGAGCAAAACAAGAAAATCATCCAAGATGTTCTCTAGGGTTGACCCTCTCACTCTACAACCCAACAACATGCTCTTGGAGCATCCCAGAAGCTCAGCTTCAAAGCATTGTAATTCTTTTTGGCATTAAAGTAATTTATCTTAATTCCTGGTGATCAACATGGTTTCTTGCCTTTAGAGGAGTGACCTTCACACTCCCACTTTGGATTGCCCCAAGTCACAAGACACAATGACATGACACAAAGAAATACAAGTGTCTGACAAGAGACATGGCAACCTCAGAAACAAGACATGAAGGACACAGTTTATATATACAAATTAGTGAAATTGGATTGAAGAAAATCAAATATATACAAAAAAAAAATCAAATTTTGGCTAGAATTTAGAAACTAGAACACTTACATGACACAAATTCAATCATAAAACTAGTTACTGTGTAGTACTTACTAGTACTACATCAATGATAATCAAATGACAAACACACAAGAAATTAGAACCATAAAGTGCAGTTTTCTCGTCAAGTCATCAAAGTCAGCATGTATTACATAGATGCTGAGTCACTATTACTATAGGTGGGAATGCCAATAGTAAATACAAAATAGAGTAGATACTAGAACTGTAGAGGGAAGAATCTCACAGCTCATGACTATCGGTAGTCCTACTGCATGTCAGAATCATCAAAAATGACATTGCTAGCAGATGGAAAACTAGCAGAGGCTGATCAGGACAACATCAATAAAAGCACTCCTCCCTTTCCTTTGACCTTTCCCAGCAACTCTTGCTGATTGAACCATGATTCCTGTGAAATGAGGAAGAAAATGGATTGTTGTAGGAAAAGAGCTTAAGTCTGGTTAACAAATGCACTTGCGCGTTGGTTGGAATCCCTTCAAAGAAATATAACCCTCAGCTGCACAAGAAGACACAAGGAGCTCCAGCCTGCTGAACAAAAAAGAGAAAAAAAGAAAGACAAGTTGCCTTTCTTGAGAGGACATGAGTTTGGCAAGTGTCCTGTGAATAGAACACATGCCAAACTCGTGTTCAGCATGTATCCCATTCAATCTGTGTTAAATTGGCAACTAGGGCCAAACTCCATGTGGGTCGGCTTATTTATGGCAGCTGATATTTTTATTGGATCTCTCTCGTCGAGAGGTGTAGGATTGATCCAAAGATCATCAGATTCCGATAAGTATTTATGGAGATATGAATTTATTTTGTTTATGTAATTATAGTCAAGCCGACCAGCTCTTATGTAGGCTCTAGAAGCCCAACCGACGTGTCTATTCATCATCCTTATTTTGGTATAAATAGATGAGGATTTGATATCATTTGCACACACGTATTCTTGAGGTGATCTCCTCTCCACGTTTTTGGAGAAGGAGAGAACCAAGAGTATACGCTGGCCTAGTATGATGCCCTAGCCGCAGTATGGCGATCTAAGCAGCAAAGGGAGGCACATATATGCAATCTAAAGAAGCCCTAATCCGTTGACTAAAGGAGGCCCCAACCGCAGTAGAGAGAGGCCCTAAATGAAGGCCTGTAGCTGCTGTCTATTGACCCTATACGCAGCCAGAAAGAAACTCTTTATCCACAGTCAGAAAGAGGATCTATACAGGGTCCTAGAGGAGACCTGTTTACGCAGCAAGGAGATACATATGGGACCTTCCATCCGCTGTCTAAGAAAGCTCTAAAAGAGCCCTTGCCACAGGTCTGAAAGTCACCTAATCTATACGCTGTCTGGTCACAATCTAAGAGGTTTATATGCAGCAAGAAAAGGCACTCAAACACAGCAAAAAGGAGACCCAGATCCGCACCATAGAGAGGCATCTATTTAGGGTTTAACTGCTACCTCGGATTGGTATAAGGAGCAGAAGAACCCGAGCTAGTCTCATGGAAATACGTGTGATCTCAGATCTAAGGAACGCATGACAAGAGGACGCAAGCAATTCTGTGCTAGTATCATTCTCAGCATACCTGTAAATTAAAGGTGCAGTCAAGATAGATCTTGGATGGATGGAGCAGAAAAGAATTCGGATGAGGACGTTGTATTAATATGCATTCTGGGCTAGATTCATTCTCCGCATAGTCACAATTCTTGTGATGTCAATCTCAGCATTTCTGTGAATGGTATCTTACCGTCTTGGCACAGTTAGTCTCACAGGATATGGATCTGCCTCCTTGCAATCTTGATATGTATATCAGTGATATCACAACAGCTCTGCTAATAGTCTCAGTACATATATATATGTGTATCTGTGCTCCTTCCTGGTTACAATATTGGTGAAAGTAAAGCCACAGTCCTAATCTCATTGACCATCACAATCTCGATGCAATGAGAGGGAGCAGTATCATAGTCTGCTCCATAAATCGTAAATCAAGTCTGTCTAAGAAGATCTCTCAGGAGAAGATTGGAAGACACTGCTGTTCAAGGATAAAGATGGCTGGGTACTGTGTGTAGACCTTGTTGCTGGGCTAAGCCACAGGCCATAGCCAGCAGCATAGATTGTGTTAAGGGTTGCGCAAATCAGTCTTGCAAGTATGGCAGTACTGAAACCTCAACTTGGATCATGACTAAATAAAGGAAGAGAACTGAAGTTTGATGCACCAGCTCATATAGCAGCGACAGCTAGTACTGCCAGCATTCTGGAAGATGTAGCATGATTGGATGCAGCATGGTTGGATGCAGTACGGTGATGGAATCACCTTGAAGAAATATGTCGTCACCTAAGTTTAGATCTGCAGTCCTTGTCATCAGATCTGCAACCTCATTATATCATCTTCATGATGAAGATCTCTTCTCTTATCTTGTCAAGTCAAAGTTTTGACTTCTGATGTATATGTACTCTCTCTCTCTCTCTGCTGAACTTTGAAGATAAAAGAAGATTTGATCAAAGGGTTTCCCCACACATTGTGGGGTTTGTCCCTGGCTCGCACCATATCTTGTGTCCTCTTGCCATGGCTTGTCTTCTGCCTTTTATATTTATGTTCTATCTGCAGTTTATCATAATGCTGATGTGATTGCTAACTGTGAAAATTTAAATAAATTGCTCTAGCATAGAACATACCTAAACTTAACATGGTATCAGAGCTGAGGTGTAGACAATGCCCAAGCAAGAGTGAAAGAGCAATCACCAAAGACAGTCGGGACAAGACAAAAGGATCAATGGGTTCTTCACAATTCACTTAGGGTGAAGTCAAAGCAGAGAAGGTTATCAGAATGGCGCAGCGGAAGATTCTGATGGTCCATCTTAAGATCACTTCATTGGGAAGTTCGAATCTAAGGGTGGAAGGAAAGGCGGATGCCTTGTTGAAACAAGTTCGAGTTGCAGAGACACATCTCTTGATGAAGATAACTATCATCCCTGGGACATTTTCAATGATCAAAAGAATGACTGGAGATGCAGGTCATCAAAGACACGGTCGACTCCTCCAGGAAGCAACGAACCACAGTAATGGAAGTCAAAGGTTCAAAAGTGGCACTTATCGATGGAAAGGTACGTGTTTGAAAATAGATCTTTTAAAGATGTTTTTGAGTTCAGGGTTGTATCAAGTTGCAGGAAGTCCACTGGGGACCATGTCCATTGACTCAGCACCGGAGGTCTGTGAGACAGATGGTGACTAGGATGCCTGAATTCAAAAAGAAGCATGAAGGTACATGTCTGAAATGTACCAAAGGAAAATATTATAAGGGGACCTTTCCCCTCATGTAACAGGTTCACAGGTTTGGAACAACCCGAGGAGTTTGATGGAAGAAAGCCCTCTATGGCTTGAAGAAAAACACCTCGGGCATAGTATGAGAGGATTGATAGCTGTCCAATGCAGCTGAGATTCACTAGGAGTGAAATCGATCCAAACCATTACTCAAAAGTTGTGGATGATGAACCTCTCCTACCGGCACCTATGTTTGACAGGTGCAGACCCTCTCATTTATAGGAGACAGAGGGAGTTGGTTTCTGAATGTGAGAAGATAAGTTGCAAGCTTGTGACTGCCTCGAGGATCTTAACTTTCAGAAGTTATATGGTAATGATGTCGGACCAGATTTGGGAAATGCCTTTGAGTTTCATAAACTCATTCACATTTGGAGAACCTCTGTCTGGACATATGGGATGCAGTTAGCATGGTGAGCTCATATTTGAGCCTCACTGGATTGGTGCCAAGAATCTTCTGAGATATCTTCACGGCACAATCTCTCATGGATTGAGATACACTGTTCGAATGATGAGTGGGCAGGCAGTATGGAGGATCACTAGAGCACTTCTCAGTGCTGTTTCTCTTTGGAATCTGCCTCGATATCCTGGATGAGCAGGAAGCAGAAGTCGGTGACTCTGAGCACCACCAAGGCAGAATACATTGCTGATAGTATGGCCTTCTGTAAGGCAGTCTGGTTGCTAAAGCTCTTCAGTGAGCTGTTTGTACACATGATGAATACCACTGTGAATCTCTGTGACAACCAGAGATGGATTTCGATTATTGAGGAATCCCGTATTTGACAATTGCTCCAGCAGATAGACATCAATTACTGCCTTATCTGGGATATGGTAAGTCAATGATCAAGGAGGCTCCATCACACTGAAATGATGTACAAGACAGAGCCCTGAGGAAAGATCAAATTTGTGATTTTCCTGAACGACTTGGAGTCGTCGAGAGACCTTTGTAAAAGGGTCCTGCATGCTGCATACATTGAGCTCTAGGAGCTTTGGGGGGCTTGCAGTTCTATTGGAGCAACATTCGACCACAGGGTGACTCACCCTCCCCTGGTGGTGCGCACTGAACAAGATGATTCGCTCTCTTGTGGGACAAGATGATTCGCTCTCTTGTGGGACAACATGATTCGCTCTCTTGTGTAGCAGGATGATTAGTTCTCCTGTGAGGCCTGGATTGATGTCTGCTCCATGGCGATTGTAGCAGGATTGATGTGTTCTCCTGTGAGGCCTGGATTGATGTGTTCTCCATGGCGATTGTAGCAGGATTGATGTGTTCTCCTGTGAGGCCTGGATTGATGTGTTCTCCATGGCGATTGTAGCAGGATTGATGTGTTCTCCTGTGAGGCCTGGATTGATGTGTTCTCCATGGCGATTGTAGCAGGATTGATGTGTTCTCCTGTGAGGACAGGATTGATTAAGTTCTCCTGTCGAGGCTTCCTACCCATGCAGTCTGGGACTCACGGGAAGTACCTCTCATCTGATCAATGAGAAGGGAAATGAAGTTAGGGACCATAGTAATACCGATGGACGCATCGTTGTATCTACTGTACTCCCTACGCTAGGATGTCCTCCATTGATCTGGGATCAATGATACTGGTCTGGGACCAATGGTAGGAGTTGTACATGCTATGACGCTGACTTCGGGTCGGCTGAGACTGGTCTGGGACCAGTGGTACATACTCCGAGACTGACTTCGTGTCAGTGCAGTACTGGTCTGGGACCAGTGAGAGTGGTACATGCTATGACGCTGACTTCGGGTCGGTTGAGACTGGTCTGGGACCATTGGTACACTCTCTGAGACTACGATACTGGTCTGGGACCAGTGGTAGGAGTGGTACTTACTATGAAGCTGACTTCGGGTCAGTTGAGACTGGTCTGGGACTAGTGGTACGCACTCTGAGTCTGACTTCGGGTCAGTGGAGAATGGTATGAGACATTCTCGATCAATTCTTCTTCTTCATAGTTCAGCGGAGATGAGCAGAGTTGAGCAGAGCCAGCTGAGCAGAGCCAGCAGCGCTGAGCAAAGTAGAGCAGAGCCAGCAGGGCTGAGCAGAGTTGGGCAGAACAGTGCAGGGCACTGATGGCAGAGATAGTACAGTCGGACTTATGGATCAATGGATGGAGTTCTCCCTAGTTGAGAGGGAGTGTTAAATTGGCAACTAGGGCCAAACTCCATGTGGGTCGGCTTATTTATGGCAACTGATATTTTTATTGGATCTCTCTCGTCGAGAGGTGTAGGATTGATCCAAAGATCATCAGATTCCGATAAGTATTTATGGAGATATGAATTTATTTTGTTTATGTAATTATAGTCAAGCCGACCAGCTCTTATGTAGGCTCTAGAAGCCCAACCGACGTGTCTATTCATCATCCTTATTTTGGTATAAATAGATGAGGATTTGATATCATTTGCACACACGTATTCTTGAGGTGATCTCCTCTCCACGTTTTTGGAGAAGGAGAGAACCAAGAGTATACGCTGGCCTAGTATGATGCCCTAGCCGCAGTATGGTGATCTAAGCAGCAAAGGGAGGCACATATATGCAGTCTAAAGAAGCCCTAATCCGGTGACTAAAGGAGGCCCCAACCGCAGTAGAGAGAGGCCCTAAATGAAGGCCTGTAGCTGCTGTCTATTGACCCTATACGCAGCCAGAAAGAAACTCTTTATCCGCAGTCAGAAAGAGGATCTATACAGGGTCCTAGAGGAGACCTGTTTACGCAGCAAGGAGATACATATGGGACCTTCCATCTGCTGTCTAAGAAAGCTCTAAAAGAGCCCTTGCCACAGGTCTGAAAGTCACCTAATCTATACGCTGTCTGGTCACAATCTAAGAGGTTTATATGCAGCAAGAAAAGGCACTCAAACACAGCAAAAAGGAGACCCAGATCCGCACCACAGAGAGGCATCTATTTAGGGTTTAACTGCTACCTCGGATTGGTATAAGGAGCAGAAGAACCCGAGCTAGTCTCATGGCAATACGTGTGATCTCAGATCTAAGGAACGCATGACAAGAGGACGCAAGCAATTCTGTGCTAGTATCATTCTCAGCATACCTGTAAATTAAAGGTGCAGTCAAGATAGATCTTGGATGGATGGAGCAGAAAAGAATTTGGATGAGGACGCTGTATTAATATGCATTCTGGGCTAGATTCATTCTCCGCATAGTCACAATTCTTGTGATGTCAATCTCAGCATTTCTGTGAATGGTATCTTACCGTCTTGGCACAGTTAGTCTCACAGGATATGGATCTGCCTCCTTGCAATCTTGATATGTATATCAGTGATATCACAACAGCTCTGCTAATAGTCTCAGTACATATATATATGTGTATCTGTGCTCCTTCCTGGTTACAATATTGGTGAAAGTAAAGCCACAGTCCTAATCTCATTGACCATCACAATCTCGATGCAATGAGAGGGAGCAGTATCATAGTCTGCTCCATAAATCGTAAATCAAGTCTGTCTAAGAAGATCTCTCAGGAGAAGATTGGAAGACACTGCTGTTCAAGGATAAAGATGGCTGGGTACTGTGTGTAGACCTTGTTGCTGGGCTAAGCCACAGGCCATAGCCAGCAGCATAGATTGTGTTAAGGGTTGCGCAAATCAGTCTTGCAAGTATGGCAGTACTGAAACCTCAACTTGGATCATGACTAAATAAAGGAAGAGAACTGAAGTTTGATGCACCAGCTCATATAGCAGCAACAGCTAGTACTGCCAGCATTCTGGAAGATGTAGCATGATTGGATGCAGCATGGTTGGATGCAGTACGGTGATGGAATCACCTTGAAGAAATATGTCGTCACCTAAGTTTAGATCTGCAGTCCTTGTCATCAGATCTGCAACCTCATTATATCATCTTCATGATGAAGATCTCTTCTCTTATCTTGTCAAGTCAAAGTTTTGACTTCTGATGTATATGTACTCTCTCTCTCTCTCTGCTGAACTTTGAAGATAAAAGAAGATTTGATCAAAGGGTTTCCCCACACATTGTGGGGTTTGTCCCTGGCTCGCGCCATATCTTGTGTCCTCTTGCCATGGCTTGTCTTCTGCCTTTTATATTTATGTTCTATCTGCAGTTTATCAGTGATTGCTAACTGTGAAAATTTAAATAAATTGCTCTAGCATAGAACATACCTATATACAAAAAAAAATCAAATTTTGGCTAGAATTTAGAAACTAGAACACTTACATGACACAAATTCAATCATAAAACTAGTTACTGCGTAGTACTTACTAGTACTACATCAATGATAATCAAATGACAAACACACAAGAAATTAGAACCATAAAGTGCAGTTTTCTCGTCAAGTCATCAAAGTCAGCATGTATTACATAGATGCTGAGTCACTATTACTATAGGTGGGAATGCCAATAGTAAATACAAAATAGAGTAGATACTAGAACTGTAGAGGGAAGAATCTCACAGCTCATGACTATCGGTAGTCCTACTGCATGTCAGAATCATCAAAAATGACATTGCTAGCAGATGGAAAACTAGCAGAGGCTGATAAAATTGGAGGGAGGACAACATCAATAAAAGCACTCCTCCCTTTCCTTTGACCTTTCCCAGCAACTCTTGCTGATTGAACCATGATTCCTGTGAAATGAGGAAGAAAATGGATTGCTGTAGGAAAAGAGCTTAAGTCTGGTTAACAAATGCACTTGCGCGTTGGTTGGAATCCCTTCAAAGAAATATAACCCTCAGCTGCACAAGAAGACACAAGGAGCTCCAGCCTGCTGAACAAAAAAGAGAAAAAAAGAAAGACAAGTTGCCTTTCTTGAGAGGACATGAGTTTGGCAAGTGTCCTGTGAATAGAACACATGCCAAACTCGTGTTCAGCATGTATCCCATTCAATCTGCATCCAACAGATGGGATACAGGAGGTGTAGACCCCTAGGGGCATGTCCTATGACTTAGGTATTGCCACTTATGTACTAAGAATGTCCTATGACTTTGGTATTGCCACTTATGTACTAAGAAGTCCCATTGACCTAACTTGGTCATTTGTTGCAAATTAATAAGATTATCTTATCTTATGATATCTAAAATTTTCAAGATCAAATATACCAAACATTGTCTATCAATTGTTTTGTATGTAACAAGACATTTTCTTGTGAAAATTTTCACCAAAAGTAATAGAAAGAAGCAATTGTCCCCATATTTATTAAATATTCAAGATCAAACATACCAAACGTTGTGTATCATTTGTTTTCCATGCAACAAGATAATTTTTGTATAAGTTCTCACCTAACATAAGAAGGAAGCACCATTTACCATATCTCTGAAATGCAACATACTAAGACACAACTAACCTACCTATCAAGCACACTGTAAACTTTAACAATAAACTCTAATCTAATTCTCATTCTTCTTGGACCTTGGGTGATTAAGAAAGAGACAAATCTCAAATGTAGCTAGGTGAATGTGCCATACCAAAGCAAACACCGATGTAGGAGATGCAAGCCCAATGTCTTGAACTGTAACCATTGCTGTGCCCAAACCTCTTGCAGCCACAACTAAATGCATGTAATGTGCTTTTGGAGGTTCCTCCACTACTGCTGCAACTTTGGTATCATTCACAATTGCCTTAACGTCAGAGGTGCCCCCAAGAATGGATAAACTTGCCTAGAAACCACAACAATGGAATGAAATGAAAAAAAAGGATTTAACAAGAGAAAAGCATTTCAATATAGAGAAATGATTACATAACCTGCTTGATGGAAATTATTCTCTAGGTGCTTTATTATGTAAGATGAATTGAAGATATCTAAGTTTTTATTCATTTACAATTATTAACAATTCATTCATTTAGAAATTTCGACAAATTACAACATAAAATAAATTAAAAGTATTTAAATAATTATTGAATTGCTTTATTTTAATACAAATTTGCTTTAAACTTAAAAATGCAATTGCCTTTTGGTTTTACTACGTGTATTTTTTTGTGCCACCATATTTTGAGTGAACTTTCAAGATATAATAGGGGAAAAACAATAAGAATATAGAGCTATGCTGCAAATAAACAAGGAAGAGGGTTTCCAAATGAAAACACGGGAAATTTATAGACAAGTTCCAGTCTTAACGGCTGATAACAAATAACAAAAGAAAGGGCTAAATTTCAACAAATTATAACAACAAAAAATTCAAGAATTTAAATAATTTTTGAATTACTTCAGATACATTTCAACGTGATTAATATATTTTTAATTTTAATGTAAATTTGCTTAAACTTACAATTACAATTGACTTTCAGTTTTACTGTATATTTTTTTGTGCCAACGCATTTCAAGTAAACACTACAGTCAACATCAATGCAAACAAGAAGAATAAAAATCCATGTTGCAAATAATGGAGGAGATTCATCTATAAATGGTTAACAAGGAAGAGGGTTTCCAAAGAAGATAAGAGAGGTGAAAATTTATAAACTATGAAGACAATTGAGTTTTAAGTACAACTGTACAAGTACACCAAAAATAGAGAATGATGAAAAAGGGAAAACGAAAGGAGATTCCAGGAGAGTGAAAACGGGAAGGAAGAGTTCATGAATCAATAGGAGAAGGATAACAGTTAAAAGACACATAAGGATAAAGGTTTGGAGAGAGGGATAGAAGGAAATAACCTGAAACGAGTGATGAGGTAATGGTTAGAGGAAAAAAGCAGAGATTAATAAAAATAAAGTAAAAAGAGAAAGAAAGATAGATGGAGCTAAAGCACTAACATTCAACACAACTTTACATATTCAAGAATAAATAGATAGCTAAGGCACTAGCATGTAGTCTTTTAATCCAAAACTTATATCAGAACAGTTGTACGTTATCACATAATTAAGATACTAAGATATCAATATCACTTTTTGAGCCCAGAAATTGATGTAACATTGGTAAATTCATTTCCACCATTAAATTTGTTAATATGAAGGAGATAGAGACTTTGAACTACCTTGGAATCAGGATGAAAGAATAAAATAACATAGTCCGGTTCAATGCGGAGGACAGACACAAGCTGCAAAGCACTCAATCATTGACATAAGAAAAGTGAGTAATGTAAACCGTAATAAAACATCACATCAAAATACACTCAATAAATAATACCTGCAAGCGGACAGCATCTGTCAAACCATAAACAAAATGCCCCTCTAAAGCTTCTCTTAATCCTTTGATAGATGACAAGCTACTGTCAGACAATCCAACTAATGTTGCTCGCACAATGCACTGTAAAATAAAAACAAACATTGTAGCTGATTGAAATCTGCAGTAACGTGCAATAGTGGTAGTTTCCTCTTAGCATGCAACTGTTATATAAAAATCATTCCAAAACCATCATTTGAAAATACAGTGTCTAATTCATTACATTAAGGAAAATGGAATATGAGAAAATGAACTCATTGACCAGACCCACATATATACAATGGAAAACATCACAAACAACAAAAACAAAAAGTTTTAAAGACTACATTAGATACACGTCTATTGTTCTAACTTCTTCCATCATAATCACCAAAGAGAAATAAGCATGAATCTGTAATATCTGGCTGCAAGTGACAACACATCAGTTATTTTTGTCAGAACTCAAATGGAAGCTCGATCTGAAAATAGGACAGAGCCCCTTGTACGAATGAAAAAGTTAAATGACAAAGCAAGGCAACTGAAGCTCTGTCAAGGATCACAAATAGTATCAGATGATCCTACTATCCCACAATTTTTAGCATCCACAGACCATGAGAGGAATAAATTCAATTTGTTTGCTCTACAACTTCAGCTCACAAGTAATACAAGTAAATCTGAGTACAAAACTATCTATGTGCGCTTAATATGAATCAGGTCAACACTATTTATCTGATTGAAGGGCACAGGTCACGTTGATTTGGGGTAGCATCGGATGTACTCTAGCCATGAAAATAGGTGGAGAGGTTAAAGCACATGAGATCTCCAAGACCCAGAAATGGTTTGGGATTCTAACCGGTTTGGGAAATATTAAAATAATTACTATTTTTAATGGAGTTTCTAAGTCTAAACTTAGGAAAAATAATATATTAATGGGTATTAATATAAAACTGGATTAGTAAGTTCCAAAAGTAATGAATCAAGCCAAATCTAATATTAACCGTTGATTAGAGATTTAATCTCAGCCGTTGAAGGACCAACAATAAAAGTATAAGAAGAGGCTTGAAGGTCAGTTGGAAAACACACCAAAGTGATCAGTCATTCTATTCTCTAGAGCGAGGTTTGCTAAGAGAGATAGAATCAGTAATCAGCAGCGAGGGGCAGTGAATACATATCAGAGAGGCAGAGTTGGTACCAGAGAGACAGCCCAGAGTCCGGAGAGGTTGACGCAAAGGTAGTTGGGTGCTACATAGAGGCAGCCAGGAGTTGCGCAGAGCCAGGAGAGGCCAGCGTGTGAGACGCAGAGGGTCTAGGAGCTGACGCAGAAGCTCCAAAAGCTGACGCAGAGGCTAGCAGAGCTGACGCAGGGCCAAGAGGAAGCACTGGAAGGATTTCGTGGGACAGACTGGGTGCTGGTGAGCCGGGTAGGGTGACACAGTCTGTATCAGAGTAACGCAGAGCAGTGGGAACTGCAACTGTTGCTGTGGGATTGTTCATCCGGTGATTAATCAGCCGGAATATCTGTCTCCGAGGAGAGGTACTACTGCCGAGGGCATTCTCTGTTGGGTGAGCCATTTCTGGCACCCTAGTTGTATTCTGAAAACTGCATAATAATAAAACTCTATGAATAGCTGCACTGGTTTTTTGGCATTGGGTTTTTCTGGGGACATTGGTCCAAAAATAACGGTGTCACTTGTGTGCTTGTTTTCTTTTAGTTGATGATCTAATAGATGTTGATATTGTATTTGTGTTTATTTTTAGTATTTACATGGTAAATAACTTGTTAAGTAATTAAACAAGTAGGAAGAAACAAACCAGATAGTATAGGAAGAATTGCAAACAGGTTAAACTTAGAAATTCCAACATGGTATCAGAGCGTGGTTGCAAATCACAAGACAACTAAAGGCATCGGCTAGCATAGAAGTCGCAACAGATTTAGCTGTCCCGACTCCCGAGTGACAGAGTTGATCCGTGTAAAAGGCGGCAGAGGAAGGAGTGACGCAGAGACTGTGTCATCATTCTAGGCCAGAGAGAGGCAGCGCAAGGGCTAAGGGAGGTAGAATCTGGCTCGCGCAGAGCCACACAGTGGCCAGGACGGCTAACACAGTTGGCTAGGGGAGCTGATTTGTCAGTGTTAAGATTGCGCAGAGCCAAGTGGCTCAATCCTTCAGTTGCTGGGGTATAGGAGGCTGCGGGTAATTTGCAGAGCGAAGTTGGTGGGGTACTGTGGTCAGAACAGTACCTAACAGGGCAAGACCAAGGAGGAGAGATTTCCAGAAGGAAAATCGAGACTCAGAGGGAGTCAAACCGAGAACTTCCAGACTAGAAGTTGAGAGACTCAGCAAGAGTCGAATAGAGGACTTCCAGGAGGGAAGTAGAGAGACTTGGAGGAGTCGAAAATAGAGCAACATAATGGTCGTGAATGGACTGAGAGATCAAGATAGGTTGGACGGAGCATCCAACTTCATTGTCTGGAAGGTTAGGATCTTGTCCATTCTAGACAGATATCGTATCAAGGACTTCGCCTTGAAAACAATAGCGATCCCAGTTGACCCAGCTGAAAATGAGAAGTACGAGGAGGCAATGGCCAGGGTGAAGTGCATCATCCTTAATGGCGTCAAGGATCATGTGGTGCCGCATATTGCCGAGAAGGACACAGCAAATGAGATATGGGATGCCTTGAAGAAATTGTACCAGCATACTTCTGTGCAGAGGAAGATGTTACTTGAAAATCAGCGGTGGTCATACCAAATGCAGAAGGGAGAGCAGATAGATGTCTTCCTCGGTCAATTGAAGGAGATCCGTGACCAGCTAACTTCCATAGGGGCCATGCCAGATCAGGAATTGATGGTGAGGACCACATTGAACGTAGTCTCAAAGGATTGGGAGGTATTTGTCCAGAGCATACTCGGCAGGTCGAGCCTTCCAAATTGGAAGGAACTGTGGGCGGCTCTTCGTCAAGAAGAGATCAGACGGGTGACCAAGGCAGGGAGTAGCGGAAAAGGGGTCAGAATCAAGAAGGAGGAAGAAGAGGATGTGGCTCTAGCATCTGCGAGAAAGCAAGAGAAAAGAAAGAAGAAGGACCTCTCCAAGGTCAAATGCTTCCATTGTGGGGAACTGGGTCATTTTGTGAACCACTATCATAGGAAGAAGAGTAAGCAAGAGGATTTTAAGACCAAGGCAGCGCCAGCGAGGGCGGAGAAAGAAGTTGAGGAAGATGACGATTGTGCTATGAGTGCTCATGTGCCACTTGAGAAGAAGTGGGGAGACATCGAGTTGTAGTCAGACAGACTACAGGCGATGAAGAGCAGGATCCTTGAGGTACCCAACCTCTTGGATCATACCTTGCTACGGGAGCCCTGAAGAGGAGTAGCAGGACTGGTGGATGTCGGTAGAGACGGATGCAGATGGAGCAGCAGAGAGTGCTACAGTGCAAGAGTCTCAAGACAGCGCGAGGCTAGCAGGCTGCAACAGTGTGAGAGGCATGGGAGTGTTGCACCAGTGCAGGATGGCACAAAGAAGTGTGCAACGGTGTGAAATGCAAGAAGTTGTTGCAGCAGCGCAGAGGTCAGTAGAGGGAGAACTTGCTAGCGGCAGAGGGAGCTTCAACATTAGGAGTGTCTCTACCCTGACAGGGATGTCAGAGTTGGGTGGATCAGTTACTTACTTCTCAGTAACTGAGTTGTAGTGCAGTAGTTAGCATTGGCAATGCTATGGGCAGCACGATGCAGCATAATGAGAGGGGATGCAGTGCAAATGCAGTGTTGGGAGGATGGACCAGCAGCAACACGGATGCAGAGAGAGTTGTCGTACAGATGCAGCAATGGCAGTGGTAGGGCCATGGGCAGCAGTACAGGATGCAGCAGTGCAGAGGATGTTGGGCGGGGAGGCCTAACATCAGCACAGGGACCGGTGCTGGATAATCAAAGTGATGCTCAGTGTGGAGTATTACTAGAGCACAATCCTTGCTAAGAGGGAGTGTTGATTTGGGGTAGCATCGGATGTGCTCTGGCCATGAAAATTGGTGGAGAGGTTAAAGCACATGAGATCTCCGAGACCTAGAAATGGTTTGGGCAGAGTCTAACCGGTTTGGGAGATATTAAAATAATTAATATTTTTAATGGAGTTCCTAAGTCTAAACTTGGGAAAAATAAAATATTAATGGGTATTAATATAAAATTGGGTTACAAAGTTCCAAAAGTAATGGATCAAGCCAAATCTATTCTTAGTCGTTGATTAGAGATTTAATCTCGGTCGTTGAAGGACCAACGAGAAAAGTATAAGAAGAGGCTTGAGGGTCAGTTGGAGAACACACCAGAGTGATCAGTAATTCTATTCTCTAGAGCGGAGTTTGCTAAGAGAGATAGAATCAGTGATCAACAGTGAGGGGCCATGAATACATATCAGAGAGATAGAGTTGGTACCAGAGAGATAGCCCAGAGTTTGAAGAGGTTGATGCAGAGGCAACTGGGTGCTACGCAGAGGCAGCCAGGAGTTGCGCAGAGCAAGGAGAGGCCAGCGTGTGAGACGCAAATGGTCTAGGAGCTAATGCAGAAGCTCTAGAAGCTGACACAGAGGCTAGCAGAGCTGACGCAGGGCCAAGAGGCAGCGCTGGAAGGTTTTCGTGGGACAGGCTGGGTGCTAATGAGCCGGGTAGGGTGGCGCAGTCTCTATCAGAGTAACATAGAGCAGTGGGAACTACAATTGTTGCTGTGGGATTGTTCATCCGATAATTAATCAGACGGAATATCTGTCTCCGAGGAGAGGTACTACCGCCAAGGGCATTCTCTGTTGGGTGAGCCATTTCTGGCACGGTGGCACCATAGTTGTATTCTGAAAACTGCATAATAATAAAACCCTCTAAATAGTTGCACTGGTTTTCCCGCGTTGGGTTTTTCCGGGGACATTGGTCCAAAAATAATGGTGTCACTTGTGTGCTTGTGTGCTTGTTTTCTTTCAGTTCATGATTTGTAGATGTTGATATTGTACTTGTGTTTATTTTCAGTATTTACATGGTAAATAACTTGTCAAGTAATTAAGCAAGTAGGAAGAAATAAACCAGATAGTACAGGAAGAATTTCTAACGGGTTAAACTTAGAAATTCAAACAACAGGCAGATAGGTGATATGTACTATGGTTTTCAAAAAGTTTACTCAATCAACAGTTAACACTAAGAAGCTGCAAACTTTGGTTAGCAATGTTAATTTTAGGGCTAGATTGTTCTTTGTTCTAGATAATTGCATTTTTTAATTTTTCAACAATTTTCACATTAGATTCAGCCCATATCATCATAAGCAATTATATAGAGAGAACAATAACATCAACAATGCAGCAGAACAGTAAGGAACAATAGAAGAAAAGCATAAACAATAGAGACACCAGGATTTAAATTAGAGACCAAGGCAAAATCCCACAAGTGGGAAAACCCAAAATCAATTCTTCTTCTTCATAGATATTCATCAAATGTTCAGCTGAGATACAATATACAATAGTAATGACTCTGATATATAAGTCTTTCGACATCAAACACATTAGGCCTCCTAGGGCCAAATCTGGAATCTCGATCATACAGGATCCTCATAAAATGGCAGCAGACAAGTTTATCAAGGAGGTATTCACAAGACCTCCAATCACTGTCACACGTAGCATATATGATAATGTCATGGGAGCACATGTCACTATTACGCATCACTGTCATTAGGATACTGCCATACATCACTATTGTAGGGGCATTGCCATTCATCACTGCCATAAGCTCACTGCCATACATTATTGTTACTACTGTTATAAGGACACTGCCATAAATAACTGAAGATTGGGAGCAAGTATCGCTTCCATAAGCACAAGTATCACTGCTATAACTCTCAGTCACAGCCCAACCATATCTGAAATAAGATCAAGAATCACTGCCATACATCTCTCTCCCTCAGAACAAGTATCATTGCCATTCTTCAATGACAAAAGAAGATAAATCTGCCCTTTTTGACCACAGTTCTAGGTCTCACAAAAGCAGCCCTCTAAACTGTACATTAACTGCTATACAACCTCTGTCCAAACTCATTAAGGGTTCTTCTAACTATCCCTCATCAACCTTGAAAGAACATCAATATAAAAGACACCATACATACCTCATCAAAAGGATGCCAACTCTGTCCCATAAAACTCGGTCTGTGCACTGAAGTTATGAGGTTTTAACCCTCTGTTAGGGCTCCCTTTGACAGTTACAGGACTGATCTTGCAAGGACAAACTGTACGGAAGTCAAACCAAACTGCATGGTCAAATAAATCAGCAATGCGTGTCGAAAAATTGGATGCCATGCTTGAGGAGTTTGGCATGGCGGCCTTTCTAGTCAACTACTCTATTATTGCTCATAAACTTAGCTCCTCTCATGATCTCTCTCTCTCGAAGAGATGGCATGAAGGGGGGTGAGTGTATCCAAGTGGGCGCTCGTCCGAAAGTGTCGCAAAGGAAGGTTGTCTGGGAGAACACGGAATGGGGTTTTACATCTGGTAGTATGCCATGGTATTTATGGAAAAGGGTATGCCAAAAGGTTTTTAAGGAGTAGCAAAGGGCCATGCAAAGCTCACATTTCCTCAAGGTGAGGAATGCATACTTCTTACAGTGGAAAAGGCAATGGTAGGCTTTGTGGACAAAAACGAAAGAAGAGGGTTATGTGAGGTTGAAGCAGAGATGAATGTGAGGACTTTGCATCGCTCATTGAACCAACAATTCACTGGACAGGAGCTAGAAGTAGGCTTATCGTTGAGTTGTCAAGTTGAGTGGTAATAAGAATCAAGAGCTATCTCCTCTAAGACTATGAAGAGTGTCTCATACTTGGCTGTGGTTGTGTCCAATGACATGAAGTGAGACATGAGGGGGAGAAGCTCTTTAAGACAGGTGGAGTATGAGTCAACATATTCTGTCAGAAAGAAAGGTGATGAAAGGGGATGGTGGTGGCAAGGTGAGGTGGGGGGAGGAAGGCGAGGGGGATCGGATATGTGGGAGGAGGTCTTTGTTGGCCATGAACAAAAAATGTAGGCAATTCAAGAGATCAAGGGGAGAAACTCTTTAAGGCAGGTGATATATGAGTTGGCATATTCTCTGTTGAAAAGAAATGTGGTGTGAAGGGGTGGTGGGAAGGTGAGAAAGGTGGGTGATTTTGTGTTGGGGCATGGCGTGGTGTGGAAGGGCAGGGTTGGGGTGTCAGAAATGTGGGAATAAGCTCTTGTTGGCCATGAACAAACAATGAAAGGAATTATAGGGAATAGGTGATGCTGTATCAAGAAAATGTGAGCAATCAAAACTGTTCCCAATTGAAGGAATAGGATGAAGGAGCAACTAAGTACAATGAAGAGCTGAAGCGATAAATAAAGGAACACTATTCAAAACAACCAACAAGGATAGGTAAAGCATGCCAAGCAAAGGCACCATCACCCTCAGAGGGAAGATTTGGGAAGTTGTTCAAAAGAGACACCAGAGATTCCAAAGATGAGCAAGGTTGATGAAACAGAAAACTCTGATACGCAAAATATAAATGAATAAAATACTTTATTAAAAATGATGAATTACAGATGATGATGTTTACAGTGGGGATGCCTAGCTTATATATCGCCATGGACACCCTTTAGGAAAGGGCATGATCTTATGATCGTGCCCTTTCGCCTAACTAAACCTAAATTAAATAATAAACCTAAAATTAACTAAATTTTTACATAACATTGCCTTCCTCTCGACAGAATGCTTTGTCCTCAAAGCATGCGCAACGACGGAGGTTGTTGACAAAATGCTTCATTCTCCCAAGAAACGTCTTCTTTGGGAAGTCCTTCCACTTGAGCAGATATTCCAAGATAATCAATGTCACACACTATAAAAGGTTTTGGATTAATCTCTCAATTTCCGTTCTTTGGAGATGTGGATATCGGTATGGCTTGATGTTGACAAGGTCTAACCCTGCTTTCACTTCTGCTCTACGCTCAATTTCCCTACTAGGCGGCATCTTCATAGGTAGGTCTTGAATCTCTGGTAATTCTTCTCTGGTCATATTTGCAGATAACATTTCTAATTGGTGACATTGTATTGCATAAGCAGGTGCTCTTCTTCGACTCAGCTTCATCATCTGAGATGATGATACAACATGATTTTCTAGTGCTTGGAATCCATGTAGTTTGTACTTCTGACCTCCCCATTTGAATTTTATAAATTGTACTTGATGGTTGGCGGCATAAGTACCTAAAGTTCGTAGCCATTGGATACCTAAGACTACATCTACTCCTCCTAACGGCACTGTGAAAAACGGAGACTCTAAACTGAAGTCTTGAATCTGCAATTTAACCTTATGGCATTTTCCCACCTTTTCAATCTTCTTACCGTTAGCTATCATCACTTTCATGTTTGGTAAGGGAAATGAAAATATATTGAGTCTCTTTGCCATGGTTGCATCTAAAAAATTGTGTGTGCTTCCAGAGTCGACGAGAACCACTACGTTGTTCTTCTTTATGTGTCCTTTTAACTTTAAAGTCTGAGGTTGTGATATACCTGTCATAGCTGATAATGATACTTGTGGAATACTTCCATCATCTAGTTCTGGTGAGAATTCTGGGGCGTCTTCTGTGTCTTCTACGTCATAATCTTCACTGTTTGAATCATTGGTTGCTTCACAATTATATAGGTTCGTTGGTTCTTTTCCTTTAGCACATCTATGTTTGGGGTCCCACTTCTCACCACAGCGTTTACATTTACCTTCTTTTATCCTTTGCATTTCCACATTAGATTTTTCATCTTCACGACGATGTGGTGGAACATATCTTGTATTATTTGAGTCCACATACTGGGGTATCCTTCGTCTTGCATAAGCTTTTTCCACTGTTGACCAAAATATTGGTTCGGATTTCTTTTCGGCTGTTTTTGCTTTTCGTCTTGCTTCTTCTATAGATGTAATATCATGCATCTCAAGTTCTGCTTGTAAATGGGTTTTGAGTCCCGAGATGTATGACTGAATTAGACGAGATTCTGATAACCCAGGTACTCGTGTTACTAAGGTCTCCCATTCTTGAGTGTATTCATCGACACTTCCTTTTTGTCGTAGTTTGATGAGCTTTGAAAAGAACTCTTCTTCCTTTACACCTTGGAATCTTTTGAAGAATGCATCTTTAAATTTCCTCCAGCTAATGACATGCATTGTCTTTTTCCACCACATATACCAGTTATATGCTTCTCCCTCCATTTTCATGGATGCGTGTCTGAGCTTTTCGTCATCGTCAGTGATGTCATATATCTCAAAGTATTCTTCTGCTTTATTTATCCATGCAACATTGTTTTTTTCGTTCCCATCGAATTTAGGCATCTCAACCTTTACCCTCTTCACCTTCTTTCAGTAGTTGTTCGGGCGTACAATTCGACCTTTTACACAGAACTTTTAGCATTGTTAAGACCTCTTTGAAGTTTACTTCTGTTTGGACATGTTGACTTTCCATCTTTATCTCTATTCGATTTGTCGTATCTTCAAGATTTTTGATTTTATCCGCTTGCTCCCCCAGCTTGCTCTCGACTTCATTTAATCTTTTACTGACCTCGTCGTGGTTGTTATTTATCTTATGCTCTACATCCAACAACCTTTTTTGGAAATCCGCCATTGTCATTGTCGACATTGAGCGGGTTTGCGGGGGCGTGTATTTATCTGCCAGCTAAAAATATTTTTCCTCCCTCCTTTTTTTTATATTTTAGCTAAAATAAATTTTTAATTAATTAAAATAAATTTAATTAATTAAATTAAATTTTATATATATAACTTTTAATTAATTAAAATAAATTTAATTAATTAAATTAACTTTTATATATAAAAAACTTTTAATTAATTAAAATAAATTTAATTATATATATTATATATAATATAATTATATATATATATATGTTATATATTATATATAAATAAATTTAATTAATTAAATTATATATAATATATAATATAATTATATATATATATATATGTTATATATATTATATATAAATAAATGTTATATATACACTTTATATATATTTTATATCATATATATTTCACGTTAATGAACAGAAAATATAACCCGTAAAACTTACGCCTGATCTTTTCGAACCGCAGAGTTACGCAGGGAATATAACCCGTAAAACTTCTGATACGCTATGTTAATTGTTGACCGATGGTTTCAAGCGGATATCCCCTGGACGCGTCGAGTGAGGAGCTTCACAATTGAGCCAACTAATACCTACGACGTTGTCACCTCTCTGGCTGTCAAAACCCTCGCGGAAAATGTCGTTGTTATGACACCTTCGGTTTGGAGTCCCGGAAGCGCTACGGATTCGAACCGAGACGAGAGCCCGTCAGCGGATTTAATTGAGGACGCGGTTGGCGCAGACAGGTGAGACAATGATGACGGCGGCTCGATTTGGATGCTGATGACAAAGTCTGCGGGCCACGGAAAATACAGGGCGTGGAGGCAGATAGGAAGACAAGGCGGGTCAACGACAGAATTGATGGGTAACAGGTGACGTGGAGAATGAATGAGATGCGATAGAATGAACAACGAATGGTTGGAACGATGCTGTTGGGAGCGGCGACGGGTTAATGGTGGGGACGAGTACAGCGGACTGGCAAGAAATATCAGGTGGGGTTGATGAACAGCGACTTGGTGAAAGATGACAGATGGCAAAGCAGCAAAGAAACTGTGCAGCGGAATGTCCAGAGAACTGACCTGCTCCGATACCAGATGAAACAGAAAACTCTGATACGCAGAATATAAATGAATAAAATACTTTATTAAAAATGATGAATTACAGATGATGATGTTTACAGTGGGGATGCCTAGCTTATATATCGCCATGGACACCCTTTAGGAAAGGGCATGATCTTATGATCGTGCCCTTTCGCCTAACTAAACTTAAATTAAATAATAAACCTAAAATTAACTAAATTTTTACATAACAGTTGATCAATTTTCGAAGGAGGAATCAGATGTCAGTCACAAAATGGCAATTAGCGTGAATAACGTAGTTATGTACTTGTAATAAGAATGATGACGCAGTGACGGCAGAAGCACGTTACAGAACACTCATGTGCTTAATGCGATAGTGCACACATCAGCATTAAGTTTTTGTGGAACTTGTGTCATCCTCATTGGTGAAGCCAACTGTTCCCAACAGTCATATAGAGTGTTGCTTCACATATATAAATATGCCTCCAACAAAATTCAATTGTATCGCCACCAACACCATATACATATGAACAGTGTTCAAAAAAATTCATGGGAAAACCTTTTGTTTATGTGTATGAGTTGAGATATGAATGTTACATGCACACATATCTTAATTAGCTCTGTTTTGGTCTTTCCAAACTCACGCATACGGTTAGAGAAACTTTCACTGGACATTGATCTAAGATATGCTAAGCAGAAGCAGGATAAAACAACATCCATGGAGACAATTGCCACCTCAATGATGACACAAAATACTGTCATTATTTTTTTCTGTAAAGAAAGAAATGATATTGGTCTCCAGATGATCACAGTCAACAAATAAGCTGGGAAATTACAACAGCCAAGACACTGAGCAATTCCAGCAGTCAGCCTCAAATCTAAGCATAAACATCAAGCTCTATGCTCAGAAGAAGAGGGCAGAAGTCACTTATTCTAAATATGCAAGAAAAAACTACTTCCAGAACCTGAAGAAATGCCTTTGAAACAAAGCATGTGACTGTGTCTGAAACCAACTCAGCTAACTTCACACTATCTCCTGCCATTTTGTCACGATTACCCATATTATTATACGTTACCGGATCCGCCAGGCCAGAGAGATCCCCAGATAGGAGACGGTTTCGGATCCGGATCCGAGGAGATCCGCCCCCAGCATCGATGGGTGAGTTAGGTTGTCAGACGTCGGTGGGTTAAGTTGTCAGACGTCAGCACAAAATTTTGAAGGAGACATCAGCGCAAACATCAGAAGGAAAAAGTTTGTGGACCAGTTAATGGATAACCCGATAATATGTGTTAATAAATGGATTATTTAACTCACGTCAGCGAAACTGGATAATTCAATGTCAACTAAAATGAAAAGAGAGAGGGAATAATAAACCAGCATTGGGTTAAGAAATGAATTAGTAATGGGCGTCAACGAAACTAGAAAATTGAGTGTCAACCAAAATGAACAAAATAATAAACTGCCGCTAGTTACTTTTCCTATTTAGAAGCTTTAATGCATATATGGTAAGCCACCAAATATTTATTTAGATATTTTAATTATATTTTATAAAAAAAAATTAAGTGCCAAAAAGTAAGTTTTATAAATTAAGTTTCATAATATTTAATATAAATATAATAACTATGAATTAAAGTTTATATATTTATAAACGATGCAAAGGTTCTTATTGCTCAATTAAGAACCAACTCGCATCAACTTCGGCGTGAAACAAGACGGTGGAAAAGGCTTCAAGAAGCTTGAGAAGAATGGGTGTGTACATTTTGCACATTTGGGGCAGTGGAATCGGAAAAAACATTTCATTTTGGAATGTGATGCATTCAAAGACATCAGAGAAAGTTATGGGAATATGCTAGCATCAGTTTCTTGGCATTGTCTTTTCAGTGAGGGGATTGTTGGAAAGTTGGGCCAGCTCATCATCAATTTGAACAAGAAAAGGATTGAATTGCAAAAGACGAAAAGTAGGGAACTAATAGTCCCATAGACTATTTTTAGTCTCGTGGACGTTAAAATATCATTTCATTTCATTAATAATTGTTTTAAAAATATTATATAGAAATTATATATTTAAAATTTAAATATTTTTATACTAATTTAATTATATTTATAAATGATACCTTAATTTTGATATTATTCATGTCATAATTATTTTGACAAGTACTTAAAATTATATATTTAAAAAATAATGTGTTTCTACTTTTATTTTTATTTTTATTTAAATTTAAATTTAATAATTATAAAATATTGTATAATTGTTTATACTTCCGTTCTTTATCATATCCGGATTCTGGCTTTTCATATCCGTATCCTGAAAACTTTTTATATCACCTTACTCTTTGCAATTCAAATAATCGATCTTCTGCAGTGATAAGTGCAGACATGTAACTCACATATTTGACTAGGCTGACTTGTAAACTAGAGCTATACATTATACTGATTTACAATTATATCTATAAGCTTGGGTTCCGGGAAAAGAATGTTTTTCAAAACGTTACTTAGTGCAGACCCCTTTAGAGCTCAGTTACATTTGCAAGATAATATGTGTCAATCTGACATGAAACTCAATCATTGCCTAAAACCTTGAGAGAGAGAAAAGAAGCATATTTTCATCGCTGATTTTGACTCCACTTACTTGCCCTGATACATTTCGAAGAACAAGGAACCTCTCCCAAGAACCAGCCTCTGTCTTTCTTCCAACTTTATCATTAGTATCCCAATAAGCCAGTTGCTCACAACCACTGAGTTCCCAATTCAGCAAGAATGTTGACGAGTTGGCAAATGGATTTCCAGAATGATGAATTCCAATGGCAGCTACACGGATTGTACGGCCATTAGTCACAGTGATGGGAGTCACACGAACATGGTCTGCAAAATGATCAGCTTGGGATGTAGCCCGAATTATAGCCAATGTGTTTGCTAGACAACGAACAACAGAATCAATAAGTTAGTGCAAGATGAGAATGTAGTTGGAAGGATTGTTTCATCTGTTAAAAGACTTAACTGTCACATCTTAAAAAGAGTTTTCTTCACAAATAATTTAAGAATATACAGCAATAGTGCTTCTCAAATCTGAACATACCAGGTTCATCAGCAATTACTGTGATCAATGATGGAATGCTACAGACAATAGGCAATTCAACTTTTGCAATAGCTGGTGATGGATGATCCTCTCCAATTAAGTTACCACGTTTAAATGTAAGTGTCTATCCAAGCAAATGAAAACAACAAAGGCGTTTTAGATATGTAGCTTATGTCAATCTCATTATTCTGGAATTATTGTCAAGGTCCTGAACAAAATTTCTACTCAAGGATAAAGAGTAAACATGAAGGACAATGTGGGTTGTATTGTAAAACCTACAAAATTCCCCAAAGAATGGCATGAAATCCAGTGTAGTCTCCCTCCACCTTCTGTCAACTGAGTAATAACAATGCTCTCTTTCACCTGGGATTTTCCATCATAAGCAACTACACTTGAAGACTCAACAAATTCTACCCCCTGCCTCCAACGCTCCGGTCCCCCATGCAGCAATATCCTCATCCCACTTCCAGGGACAAGAAATAGCTCATGCAAGCTTTCACGGTCTATGCCCTGGATATCAACCAGGGGTCTCTCAATGGAATCTACATCAAACTTGTATCCCCCAAAAGAATTTCCATCCCCTGCCTGTTGTACAATCAGTGGAGCATAAGCAGCTACAGTCCATGAAACTTTCAAGGATACTGGAGCATCTATATCATCAATGAATTCTTTGTTGATGCCAGTCAAATATGCATGTAAAGCTGCTTTGCCTGGCTCAGAAGCATACAAAGATTTCCATGCACAGACCGGAACATTGGAAGCTTTCTTGTTTGGTAGCTTAGTTCCACCAACAGCATCCATGACCCCTAAGAAACTCTCCCAACTTGTCCCATTCAAAACATCAAATGTATGTACTGCTCCAAAAATTTGCCATCTTACGAAAGAGTTGAAAGCATCACACCTTGAATAAAAATGACCTGAAAAATTACCATACCACAATAAAAATATAAAATAAATACAAAATAAAGCAATCACTGTCAGAGTACTCATTTCTAAAATACCCAGAGAGGAATAACCTACAATCTTATACTTACCAGTGCTGCTTCTCAATGTCACAGCAGCTGGCAGTTGTGAACCAACAGCAACCTCCACTGGTAGGAATTCAAGCATTGCCATAGAAGATGGAACAGAAACTTCAACTTCCATCTAAGGACAAAATAGAGATCAGATGCTAATGATTATACTTTGATATACAGCCATTTGAATTCAATCTTTCATAAATAGAAACTTATGCAGATAACTCATAGTTAATAAACAAAAAAAACTTGCAATGGGTTATTAACTATCAAAATTAAGAAAGTGTTGCTCTAAGTTTATGAAGGAAAAAAACATCAAATCATTCAACTCCTCACCTTACGCTATATGAGAGATTGCTTACAACTTTTAAAAGAAAAGTTATATATTATTTAAGTCTCAACAATCATATATAAAGGCTATATTTGACTGCAAGAGTAGGAAGAGTATGAATCAAGGGAACTAGACATCCTTGCAGGCATTTGCATTCATCACTATCAAACCTTGGCAGTTCATGTTACACAAACTGATGTTCCAAAAATCATGTATGGTAATAGCTCAGGAAAGTTTCTAGGAGAAAATTTGAAAAAATTAATAAAGGGGCCAAAAATTGTCCAACAAAAAGAAGGGAAAAATTCTCACGAGTAAAGTTATTTAATTAAAAATATATATATTTGAAAAAAAATCATTTCTAAATGCCAGTTAGTAATTTTCGTAACACGCTGGGCAAGAAAACTATAACCAAAACTATTGGCCACTGTCAGAAAGACAATCCTGAAAAAGGAAACCAAATCCACTCCTTTTTCCTCTAAAGGTATCTTATATATCATTAACAATAATGATATTACATTTAGTGATACATGAGAGAGCCAGTGACTTGCTACCTTCAGCTCCTCACTGGAAAAATAAGCAAGGAGAACAAGAATATCAGCTTTAGCTCAAACCTTAAAAAAATCTAACATCTTTCCCATAGGTTGTATCCATCAAACATTAATTTAATTTATCTCTAAATGTCACCCCAAACAGAATCTGTTAAGACAAACCCAAATTTTTGTCCTTCATTTCCAACTCCATAAAAAGGCAAGGCCTGTCAGATGGTAACTAGATACCTTTGCCATTAAGACTAATCATCCATTGGTCTTCAAGGATACCCATTTCCTATGTCACAGGGTTCGGCGAACCTGAAGGTTCAGGTTCGAAATTCGCCGAACTTAAAAAAAAAATTTGAAATTCGTTCAGGTTCGCCGAACCTGAAAGTCGAACCTGATCGGCGAACCTGAACGAATTCGAACCTAATCGAACCTAATCGAACCTGATCGAACTTGAAAATCGAACCTGAAAAATCGAATTTGAAGATCGAACCTGAACGTACTTTAAGGCCAATTTCAGCGGTTTTTTTGAGGTTCGATGGTTTTTTTTTGGCAGTTTTGGGTCGCACATCGGTTTTCTTCATCGCTTCCCAGCCTGTTTCTCATTCCGTTTCCAATTATGTGTTAATAATTTCATTGCTGCGGCTGCCTAGCTGTTTAACTGTGCTGGTGTAACTATTTTGGATCCTATAATTAAGTTTTCGATGCACAACCAACTCGAACCCGAAGGGATTCCATGGGAGACGAAAGATTCAATAAACTATGTTCCGTGGGAAGCGAGCAATGGAATTACGTACGTCATGCTACTGTTTGTAATGGTGAAGCTATGACCCACTGAATCTACTTGCTGACTTTACTCTGGTTAAAGTTTTATAGTTTAATTAAGCGTGTTGTGTTTTAGAGCCTCGGTGATGTTAGAAAATAACGTTAATTATTATATAAAAAATAATTTATACATATATATCTTAAATTTTGATTTAAATTTTCAAATACAAAATATTGCTAATTTTATTATACGATGACGATGACAAGATGAAAGAATGGTTTACAGCTTTAGAGTTTAGTGTTGAAAAAATATTGTATATATATATATATATATATATAGTGTTGAGAAAATATTGCCATAAAAATATAAGTAAATAATTATATATATATATATATATATATGAGATAATGTTTCATTCCGTCTTCTCTGGTTATATACCATTTAGTGCCGCTGTCTCTAATCTCTGCTACTCACTAGAGATATTTATTGGGAAGATAGATGGAAGGCATGAATAATATAAGATGGCGGTGGTGTACTTGGATGACCTTACTGCTGTTATTTAATGTAATTTCAATTTCAATTTCAATTTCAGTTTCACCTTCCGACCATAAGTTATAACAGCATCGTTGAAGTTCAGCTCCATTAAGTTATTGCAAACAGAATAGATTGTTGGCAGATACTCAAGAATAACTTCCCAAAATCCTGACAAATACTGTTTATGGATCGATTTTGAATTTTCTATTATTTTGTCATATATATATATATATATTGAAAAATATGTATAGTCGAACCTAATGTCGAACCTCATTCGAACCTGATCGGAAAATTCGAACCTCAATCGAACCTAATCGAATTCGAACTCGAACGGTGTGACATAGCCCATTTCTATCGTAGTTACAAAAGGCACTGAATATTGATTTGAGCTGGAACGCAGTCCTACAAAGATCAAGCTACACTACAACTCAAATGGGCATGTTTCACTGTCTACTCTCTGTCAAACACAATATAACCTGACTATCCTGTTGAATGTGGCCAAGCTTTGATTACTTAGCCCTAAGTGTAGAGACAACCATCTCAATCCTTGTGATTTAAAAGCTACATTGATTTTTCAAATGGACTCTTCAATCTCTTGACCAATCAATATTCCATGTCCCATAACGCCCATCTTCTATTCAATCCATCAGCAATTTCGAGATTTTTTTCTTATATTCTCATATAACATTAATGTGTCATAAACACTAAAAGGATTATCATATTTGTGGCAACAATCCCAGGACATGTACTACCAAGCTACATCTTCAACATGGTGTGTTCTGGGATTATTCTGTAAATTTCTAAAAAGTATTGTTTCTTTTCTTTCTGTGTAAATGTGATTTATTTTATACAGAAACTAAAAATGCACATAAATACATTTTTAGCATCCTGAATCAAAAAGCCATTGGCTTTGATCTGGGTACTTACCTCATCCAACCAAAACATTCTAAAAACAGAGGCAGTACTTAGAGTTCATTCAAGGTACACTTAATAAAAAACAGTTTCTTCAGGGGAAAAAGCACAGCAATCCATATTCAGTACGGTCAACCAAAATAAGGACTAAGGAATAGTGATTTGTAATCTCCAATCAAGCTGCCCTCCAGTATGATGTCGTGAATTAATTACGAGAATTTATGTTGAACTAATCTCCAACATAGGCAAGCAAATTGACACTCCAAGGATTTTTTTCTTACATAAGGGGCACTTGTCATTTGTGAATCCGCTTTTAGCAAGCCTAAACTTTGTCAGCGACCCCACTAAAGCACTAGTCATGCAAACACTTGGTTTGTAGGATAACCAGTTGATCTGATAATCACCCTATGAGTGACCTCAATTAAAGATTTATTAAATGAAGGTATTACAGACTCATGTGTTGGTGTGTGTGTCTATGTTATTTAAGCAACGGATCAATCAAATTGCTAATACACAGACACTTGAAATGGAAAACAGCAGAGAAATACAGTAAGCAAATACAAGAACACAAGAAATTAATAAAGAGTTCACCTATCCTCCAGGGCTACATCTCCGGTCCAGCTCTCAGTGGTGGCCTTATTTTATTGTGTCTTGAAGCAGAGAATTACAATGAAGGAGCTCAATGTGAGTCTCCTGAAACGGAATTTGCTTGGCAGGGTGGTTCTTGGATGCCCCAAGCCACTAGAGTACACAGACTCTTTTCCTTACCAACTCTATGACCTTCTGGTCTATAATGGAGAGAGCCCAATGTGGTGCTCAGTCCGAACAGATCCTCTCTGGGATGGCTTGAATCCCTCAAGCTCTCTGGTGCTCGATGCTGCCTTCGGTCAGCTCAGCCCTCTATCTTCCGTTCTACTGTTGCTTCACTGTCTTTCTTCTCTCTGTTCTTCCTTTTTGTGTTCCATCCTCCTCTCGGGGTTCTGGTGTCCTTCTCTCTCTCTCTCTCTCTCTCTCTCTCTCTCTCTCTCTCTCTGTTTGTTTTTCCTGTGCATGGCTTTAAGGCCATTCGTACCCATGGTTGTTTGATTTATCTTCCACTTCCCATCGGATCGCCTGCTACAGCTTCGCTTGGAGTTCCCTGTTCGGCATCATCATCAGGCTCACAGGGAGTGGCCACATGTCCTCCTGCAGCTGCGCCAATTCGCTTCATCGGTTCGATTTTTCCGTTATGTCATGGAAGGAGTCTTCTGCCACCTTGGCCGTCAAATCGGGCGTCAAATCTTTACAAACTGCGGCTTAATCCCCCGTCGATTCCGCTTTCCCATCGGGCGCGATCTCGGCTGTTAGATCTAGGGCCTCCAGATCCGACGTGATACACACATTTCGAGCGGTTGACTTGCTCAACCATTAACGCGCGATCAACAACGATTTTCTCCCTCCTCCGCTTGCCACGCGACGACCGCTGAGTGGGTTCGCTCCATTTTCGCCAATTCCACTTACCGTTTGAGGGTGCCCCCGATCAATACCGCCAGTTTTGGAGCAGGTCTCGCCTTTTTCACTTAGCCTTTATCCCACGGTTTTCTTGGCTCTCATGCAACCAAGCGCTTGGGGCTTCTCCAATTTGGGGTTTTTCGCCCAGCGATGCGCGAGCGCTAATCGCACATCAAAAACTGCCTCTGTTTCCCGATTCGGGCCTCACAAGGGCTAGCTTTGCCTCCCGCGCAATCTCCATGGGCCTCGGTCAGCGTGCTTTGATCAAGGTCCTCGTCGTTCCATGCTGGTTGCCATTGCCACTGGTTTAGAGGTGTTCTTGATCGTTGTTTTAAATCCTTTGAAGTCTGTCCTGGTACAGCCATGGCTCTATTTAATCATTCCTTGTGGATCCAATTCAGATCACGGCCTTCCCACTGAAAAGCTTTTGGACCACCAAAAGTTGGTTTTCTTTCAAGCATCGACTAAGTGAGGGTATTGTTGTGTCACTTGCCCAATCTCAATCCACTTTGCACTGCTCGGTTTCGAACCTTTGAGTCCAATTGTGAGGTACTCAACATCTCCTCTATGCGTCATGCTCACCTTCCTGTCCAAGACTATGTCTTCCTGCAATTCATTAAGATATTCAGGTAGCAGGTCATCAATAGAAGGCAATTGACTTTGCTCTTCAGGATCCTCAATTAGAGAAGGTTCAAACAATCTCAAGCAATCTGCATTTACGACTGAGTAGATGTGCATGTAAGCTGGTAGATCAAGGCGAAAAGCATTTTCACCAATCTTCTCAAGTATTTTGAAGGGTCCATACCTGATAGGCTTTAGCTTTTTACCTTCACCTTGCATCCTGTCCTTGCTGATATACAACCAGACCTGGTCACCAACTTGAAAACTATGCTCCATCCGATGCTTGTCATGCCTAGCCTTGTATCTGGCTTGGCTCTTTTCCAGTTGTTCCTGTACTGCCTAGTGGATCTCCTGGATCTATTCAATGAACCTAGTTGCCTTGTCCACATCACTGTGTCCATCAACTATGGTATCTTTACCAAAGACAAAATCCAAAGGAGACCTTGGTATGAAACCAACACAGATCTCAAAAGGAGATCTCTGTGAAGAAGAGTGTTTTGCTAGGTTGTAAGCATGTTGCACATAACACAAATGTTCATCCCAAAGCTTAGGATGTTTGTTGCAATATCCTCTGAGTAACTGGATCACTGTCCTGTTAACTACTTCCGTCTGGCCATCGGTTTGTGGATGAAAAGTTGTGCTTTTCTTCAGTTGGGTGTCCATCAGCTCCCACAGACTTGACCAAAACTTCCCCACAAATCGGGTGTCTCGATCAGATACAATAGAAGTGGGTAATCCAAAATGAACCCATACATGTTCAAAGAATAGTTTTGCAATTTGTTCAGCTGTAATCTGTTTATTACAAGGTATCAAAATACACATTTTGTTGAACCTGTCCACAACCACATACAGATAATCATGACCTTTTCTAGACTTAGGCAGTCCTCCAACAAAATCCATGGAAACACTTTCCCAAGGGTGAGAAGGAACTGGTAAAGGAGTGTACAAGCCTAGTTTTCTATTGTTGGGCTTGCTCTTAGCACACATAGTACACCCTCTTACATATCTAGAAACTGTCTCATCCATTTTCGGCCAATAACAAAATCTTTGCAGTTGTGCAACTGTTTTACTTAACCCAAAGTGACATGATATCAGAGAAGTGTGTGCCTCTCTAATTATCTTTACTCTCTTTGTTTGTGGAATGCAGAGTTTCCCACAGTGATATAAGAGTCGGTCCTTTACATGATAATCCAATTCTTCTATTCTCTTGCCTCGACTCAAAGTTGCATATACATCTTTAAAGTCTATATCTTGAGCATATTGTTCAATGTAGCTTTCATGTAGTACAGAATTATGCTTAAGTATAGTAGATGCATTTATAATGGGTCTAGATAACATGTCTGCAACTTTGTTATGTATGCCCTTTTTGTATCTGATGACTTAATGAAACTGTTGTAGAAAATTCATCCACCTGTAGTGTCTTGATTACTGCAACTTAGTTTGAGACTGTAGATATTGAAGTGGTTGATGATCAGTATGTATTACTGTCTCTTTGCCCATTAAGTAATTTTTCCACTTTTTCACACTCTGAACTAATGCATACAATTCTTTATCATATGTAGGATAGTTAACTACTGTAGGATTAAAAGTCTTAGAATGATAACATATGCGTTTACCGTGATGTGTCAACACTGCTCCCATGGCATAGTCATTTGCATCTGTTTGGATCTCAAACGATCTTTGTAGATCAGGCAGTGCTAGTACAGGTGTTGTACTAATCTTTTCTTTCAAGGTGTCGAAGGCTTTCTGATGTTTGCCTCCCCACTGAAACACCTTGTTCAATTCTGTCAAAGCATGTAAGGGAGCTGCAATTGAGGAAAAAATAGAAATAAACTTCCTCCAATATTGTGCTGCTCCTAAGAAGCTTCTCACTTCTATAGCAGACTTGGGTTTAGGCCAGTTTACAGTGATTGCCACTTTAGAGGGATCTATTTTCAACTCACCACCCCCTATTATATGACCCAAATAATTTAGAGATGTTTTGCCAAATTCGCATTTTGAGAGTTTAACATAAAGTTTTTCTCTTTTCAAAACATCCAATGTCTGCTTTAACATGCTTTAAGTGTTCTTCCCAAGTTTTACTAAAAATTAGAATGTCATCCAGATACACAATAACAAAATCATCAAGAAAAGGCCTGAGTACATCATTCATTAATCTCATGAAAGTAGCAAGGGCATTGGTCAAGCCAAAAGGCATAACCAGCCACTCATACAATCCCTGCTTTGTTTTGAAAGCAATCTTCCATGCATCTTGATCTGCAACTCTGACCTGATGGTATCCACTGTGCAAATCCAGTTTGGTGAAATAAACAGCTTCCTTTAATTGATCTAAAAGAGCATCTATGTGAGGAAGGGGATAATGATTTTTTATCGTTATCTTATTCAGTGCTCGGTAGTCAATGCACATTCTCCACGAGCCATCTTTCTTTCTCACCAAAACGATTGGTGACCCACATGGTGATGTGCTAGGCCTGATGAACCCCTTCTCGAGCAACTCCTGCACCTGCTTCTTGATTTCAGCATTCTCTGAAGTAGACAACCTCTACATTACAATGTTAGGCAATGGAACATCTTGCTGCAAAATAATATCATGTACTATTTCCTTTTTGGGTGGCAGACCTTTAGGTTCCTGAAACAGGACATCATACTCTGAAACAATATTTTCTATATCAGCTTGCTGCTTAGCATTACAGCCTTCAAATACATTGGTTTCATCAGGTTTCTTTTCCTTTACAACCATTAGTAAGAATTGTTTGCATGAATTTATCATTCTTTTCATCTGCCCAGAATTTATGAGAGTATAATTATTCTTGAGCTTGTGAGCTCTTACAAAGTATTCGATTCCATCTTTAACAAGTAGATAGTTGTTCTCAGCTCTATAGAAAATAGCTTTTCTATCATACAAGTAAGGACATCCTAAGACAATTCCACATATATCCAAAGGAATTATGTCTAACTCAACCTCATCTACAAATGTTGACCCAAAAGAAAACTTGAGTTTGCACTGTCTAGTCACTTGTAGTTGTGCTTTATCATTCAACCATCCTAATGGGTATGGTTTCTTGTGAGGTGTAGTTGCTAATCCCAATTTCTTTACAATTGCTTCAAAAAAAAAAATTACTTGTGAGCCACTATCAAACAAAGTATCAATCTTTTAATGTTTGGAAATAACTCGAATATGGAAAAGCTCATGTCTTTTTCTCTCATATTCTTCATCAATAATAGTTTGAGCAGAATTACTAGTAGATGCTTTAGAATTCTTACCTTCTATACCTGTGGCGACAATGATTGTTTCATCTCCCGAGTCTGACCCCAAATCTTTCTGAATAGCTGCAACAGTGTTCTTCTTCTTGCCCTCGGACTTCTTAGGTCTCAGCTCTGGATGCAAAATCCAACAGTGCTCATCATCATGCCCCTCCTTTTTACAGTGAGTGCATGAAGCTTTGCTTTTCTGTGCAGTGTTAGCCTTCCTCGTTTTCCACTTCTGCTTTCTTTTCTCCTTGCTCTTGCAGTGGGTTGGGATGGTCCCCCAACTTATGGATTTCCATTCTTTCCTCTAGCTTCTAGATGAGTAGCTTGTACAAATACCTCATCTATACTAGTGGTATTAAACATGAGGATGGTATGCCTCATGTAGCTGTGTAGACCACCAATGTACTTCAGAAGAGTCTCTGGTGAGTCTAATGAGATCCTTAGAATCAATGCTCTCTTTCTAAATTCTTGAGTGTACCCTTGCACACTTTGCCCTTTCAATTGTCGAAGAGTTTGCCAACTCATCATGGCTTGTTGCATGTAGGCCAATGGATAGAACTACTTCTTGATTGCAGAAACAAAGTCACTCCAGACAAAGATAGTCTTCCCATGTCTCTTCATGTCAGCTTAGGTTCTGCCTTCCCACCAAACCAAGGCAAGTGCCTCCTAAGCGTAGGCTCGTCAGCTGAATTTTGCTCTTGTCTGAGTCGATGTTTTGCACTCTGCAATACACATCAATTTGTCTAATCCAATTGTCCAATTTTTCAGCATTTAGCTCTCCATCATATATAGGCAAATCGAATTTAACATCTAGCTTAATCAAAGATGCTTTCTTATTATCCACAGGGCTATTAGGAGGTGTGAGAAAGCTTTCCTCTTTCCCTTTTCCTTTTGAGTGGTCATGGGAATGAGATTCATCTTCTTCTTTATCTTGTTTAGAACCTGATGAATCTTCATCCTTGTGCTTTCTAAAGTCCCTATACATTTCTTCTACCATAGACTTTATAGCTAGGAAACTCTCTATGATAGAACCTTCCTCTGACATTGTCTTTTGAGGATAGACTCTCCCAAATTCAGGATTAGTTTTGACCAACTCTCCTTCTCCTAATTTGAGCTTTGATCTAGTGAGCATTCAACAACTAAACCAACACAAGCTTGTCTAACCTTACAACCTAGAGCTCTGATACCACTTGATCTGATAATCACCCTATGAGTGACCTCAATTAAAGATTTATTAAATGAAGGTATTACAGACTCATGTGTTGGTGTGTGTGTCTATGTTATTTAAGCAATGGATCGATCAGATTGCTAATACACAGACACTTGAAATGGAAAACAGCAGAGAAATACAGTAAGCAAATACAAGAACACAAGAAATTAATAAGGAGTTCACCCTATCCTCCAGGGCTACATCTCCGGTCCAGCTCTCAGTGGTGGCCTTATTTTATTGTGTCTTGAAGCAGAGAATTACAATGAAGGAGCTCAATGTGAGTCTCCTGAAATGGAATTTGCTTAGTAGGGTGGTTCTTGGATGCCCCAAGCCACTAGAGTACATAGACTCTTTTCCTTACCATCTCTATGACCTTCTGGTCTATAATGGAGAGAGCCCAATGTGGTGCTCAGTCCGGACAGATCCTCTCTAAGATGGCTTGAATCCCTCAAGCTCTCTGGTGCTTGATGCTGCCTTCGGTCAGCTCAGCCCTCTGTCTTTCGTTTTGTTGTTGCTTCACTGTCTTTCTTCTCTCTGTTCTTCCTTTCTGTGTTTCGTCCTCCTCTCAGGGTTCTGGTGTCCTCTCTCTCTCTCTCTCTCTCTCTCTCTCTCTCTCTCTCTCTCTCTCTCTCTCTGTTTTTCCTGTGCATGGCTTTAAGGCCATTCGTACCCATTGTTGTTCGATTTCTCTTCCACTTCCCGTCGGATCGCCTGCTACAGCTTCGCTTGGAGTTCCCTGTTCAGCATCATCATCAAGCTCACAGGGAGTGGCCACATGTCCTCCTGCAGCTGCGCCAATTCGCTTCGTCAGTTCGGTTTTTCCGTTACGTCGTGGAATGAGTCTTCTACCACCTTGGCAATCAAATCGGACATCAAATCTTTACAAACTGCGGCTTAATCCCCCATTGATTCCGCTTTACCATCAGGCGCGATCTCGGCCGTTAGATCTAGGGCCTCCAGATCCGACACCATACGCACGTTTCGCGCGGTTGACTTGCTCAACCGTTAACGCGCGATCAGCGGCGGTTTTCTCTCTCCTCCGCTTGCCACGCGTCGACCGCTGAGTGGGTTCGCTCCATTTTCGCCAATTCCGCTTACCGTTTGAGGGTGCCCCCAATCAATACCGCCAGTTTTGGAGCCGGTCCCGCCTTTTGCACTTAGCCTTTATCCCACGGTTTTCCCGGCTGTCATGCAACCGAGCGCTCAGGGCTTCTCCAATTTGGGGTTTTTCGCCAAGCGATGCACGATTAGCGGGCCTCCCAGGGGCTAACTTTGCCTCCTGTGCAATCTCCATGGGCCTCAGTCAACGCGCTTTGACCGACGTCCTCGTCGTTCCACGCTGGTTGCCATTGCCACTGGTTTAGAGGTGTTCTTGATCGTTGTTTTAAATCCTTTGAAGTCTGTCCTGGTACAACCATGGCTCTGTTGAATCATTCCTTATGGATCCAATTTGAATCACCAATAAGATAAAACATGCTCATGCAACTAATCCATCAAAAATCAGCATCCAAGGAAAACCATCATGCATTCAACACCGGTGATAGGGAAGTACTATTGTGCATAAGAAGATCAGGCTTCTTACTATTAAAGTCAAAAATGATTCTATCATAAGCCCACAGCCAATCACACCAAATGAGGTCCCAAACAAATTATTCATTTTGACGAGATACTCATCTGATGAGGTTCTGCAACTCTCAATCTGTCAAAGCACAGCAAAGCCTTAGCATAAGCCAAGGTTCTCCAATCCATCCAAGTCTTGTCACCAGTATCCCAAATATCTCTCCATAGAAAAAATGCCATTTCATAAAGTTTTCAAGCCTGAGAATTCTATCAATACAAAACAGTAGGACCAAACATGCAAGCATTGTGAGAACAAGAAAACTTAACAGCAGAAACCCACTTTTTAAGCAGATAAATGACATCTGAGTATCGTGCATTTGGAGTGAAGAACTAGTTCTTATAAAGTTCAAGTCTATAAAATCAAGAGTAAAGAGACATCATTGTCAATTTCACAGAAGTGATGTCATTAGTAGCCCAGTGTATACTAAGAGAGAAATGTGAAATTTTTAATATTGTCGCAGTTATTGGTTATTATTCTCCTATCTGAAATAAATTATTTTTCTTACCCAAATTATATGTGGCAAATAGTAAATAAAACACTACTGCAACGTCATGAAAATTAAATCACAGGAACTGAGAAAATATTGTTAAAATTTGGGTACCACAGAACAAGTGGTTCCCTAAGACTTTGATCTTTGGCCTAGGGAAAAGTGTCCAAATTTATTTTTTACTTTTCTCCTAAAATGACTTTATAAGTAGTAAAGTCAATTTAATTTAAAAGTGACTTTATAAGTGGTAAAGTTACATTCTATTTTAAAGGTGACTTTATTAAAGTCAATGAAGAATTAGAAAGTGAAAAAGTGACTATGGAAATAAAAGGCTAAGTGGGTCTTTATTTAAGTGGGTGAGTTATGTTGACACCTACTCCTTGTGATTGGGTGAATTTATGTAAATAGATAAATAGGAAATATGAACAGTCATCGGGAGACAAACTGAACAGTCTCTCCCTCATGTATATAATGAAGATCTACCTAATGGAATAGAACAATTGAATCATTTTTGCCTTGTGGAGTTATTGCCTGGCCTGACATGGTATCAGAGCCAGCTCTTTTTTTAGCCCTTATGTCCCTTGTAACTCCCTAGTCTGCTCTCCATATAGTTGAGCTGCTCCTCCATATAATTAGTTGCTCCTGACATGGTAGCTGCCCCACTGTCCAGCGTTGTCCATACTGTCCATACTGTCCCACTGTCCAGCGCTGTCCATATTGTCCCACTGTCCAGCGCTGTCCATACTGTCCATGTGCGTTAAAATTTTTTGAAGGGCCTGCGATTCTACTCTCCGGCGATTTTGTTTCTCCATCGCCTTGCAGTCTTCTTCCAGCTGCTCGTTCAGTCCATCTATTTCACAATCCTTCCTGTTCATTTCTTGAATGGCAATCCGTCTCATGCTCTCCACGACGTCCACGTTTACCAGCTTCTGTTTCTTCCCGACCACCCATCCCCGCGGATAAACCATCGAGTCAAAGTCGAGAGGAGGCAGAAGTGCTTCTGTCGGTGTCCTATCCTTCCTTTTCGGGCCCAGGGATTCGAACCCGAATGGGATTTGACCTAGTTGGGCTGCGGCAATGGGGGCGGACACGGTTGCTCAGCCTCATAGAAGCAAGTTAGCAGGCTTTACGACCGAGCTGTGGAGGCCGATATTGAAGAAACCGACCACCGAAAGCAGCCTTCTGCCATGGTGATGAGCTAAGGTTAGAAGGGTGAAGATCACTTCTTGTTGGTAGCTGTATTTGAAGTCCTCTTTGAAATCTCTATGAACTCTGATTTTACATCTTTGTATCTTAATTTAAGAAGTCCGATGTTTTCTGTATGCAAAACAAGTGATACAAGCCCTTTCTTGAAGTCTGAGTTCTGAAATTTGTATTGTCTTCATATGAAATACTGTGATACACTTGATTCTCATACACAATAACTAAGATCTAGGACTCTTCTGCTTCAAAATCCGAAGTTCATTCGAAAGGTATGATTAAAACATAAACGCGAGTCTCCCTTGAAAGTTGAGATATAATACAAGACTTAAGTTCTGGGAAATCTGAGATGTATGATTTGATACAAACAAAGGTGTGACAATCCGAGATATTGAACAGTAATTCAGTTACTCCTGGACTATGATGCGAGGTTCCTCTTGGTACGAATGTAATTCAATTACTCCTGGACTATGATGTGTCAGGCCTTTTAGTGGACGCAGTGCTTTATGCTGTTGGGGGTACTTTTTTTTTGGACTTAGTATACTGCCATGTTCTATACTTTAACGTTGTGCAGATGAATGTGAATTGACATTTGAGTTTGTTGTCCAGTCACATCAGAACTATATTTTTTTTCCATTAAGAGTAAAATTTTTGCAGCAGAAGTTTTTTTTTTGCTACAGTATGCATTCAATCATATCCATGGTGGGAATAGTTCTCACTGGCAAGGAGAACTATCCTGAATGGTCCCGGATGATAAAACACACCCTCATTTTCAATGAGTTGTGGAAAGGAGTGTGTGTCGGAGACGGAGACAATGAACCAGTACAGCCTACCTCAGACAAAGAGCTCGTCATTTGGGAAAACAAGAACAGCAAAGCTTATGCATTAATCGCAGCATCTGTAAATGAAGAGGTGAGTCGCCATATTTTGTCATATTCAACTGCCTTTGAAGCCTTACAAAAGCTGAAAGAACTCTATGACTCACATTCTGCACTTGAAGTTGTTCAACTCATGATTAAACTCTTCACTCTTGAACTGCAAAATAATGATCCTCTTGCTCTTTCATCTGAAGTAAAGTCTATAATGCATGATATCAAATCCACTAAGGTTGAATTGGATATTCCTCTTATCGCTTTTCTCAAGGCACTTTATCCTACTTACTCCAATTATCTTGAGTCATTGCAAGCAAATGGAAATCTCAAAGATATAACCTTTGACTCTCTTGTGAAAAAGTTTGCTGAAAGAGAGAAAGCTTTTGGAAAGAAGACAGCCCCTGAATCTTCTGAAGAAGTTGTGTGCCTTGCTCATAAAGAAAAGCATCCTGCTCAAGATTCTTCAAGAGGAAAAGGAGGTCGAAGAGGAAGAGGAAGATATTTCAGAGGCAGGGGGGGCAGACATTCTCAAGGAGAAAAGGCAGATTTGCACTGTATTCGCTGCAAAAGAAATGGATCACATGATGCCTCTACATGCAAGCTACCATGGGACAAAATTGAGCAGAAAAGAAACCAACAGAAAGGTAAAATTGATGATACAGACAAAGGTAAAGCACCTGAATCCGCTCACTATGTTGTGGCACAATGTAACATTGGAGTAAATGAAGATTTGTTTAATGCTTCACTTGCTTCTTGGAAAAATGATTGGTTGCTTGATTCAGGAGCAACCTGCCACATGACTCATAGAAAAGATTTTTTTGAAGATTTCACTGACAATGTTGATGGAGCAGTATACTTTGCAGATCAATCAAAAATCAAGCCATCAGGGCTTGGCACAATCAGGCTTAAACTACCTGGTCTTCCAGAGTTTCTTCTGCATCGTGTTCTCTATCTCCCACAGCTCAAGAGAAACTTGTTGTCCTTGGTCCACATCCGCCAGCAAGGTCACTCCATTCATATGTTTGATGGCAAGCTTGAGGTAAGAAAAGCATCTGACCACTCACTTGTCATGAGGGGAATAGAAGAAGAAAGGCTTCTCAAACTGCAAGGAACCTCTGCTCATGCACAACATTTCTCATACAATTCTCATCATGAAGAAGGTACACTTCCATCAAGTTTATTATGGCATGCTAGATTTGGACATTTGAACTATGACAGTCTCCGCTTATTGAAGAAAAATGGTGTTGCTGGTTTGCCTACAATTCCTAGGAAACTTAAGCAATGTGATGCTTGCATTCTAGGAAAGCATAGCAAATAGTCTTTTCATGATTCACATTCAAGAGCACATAGAAAACTTGAACTCATTCATTTAGATTTATGTGGTCCAATGCCTGTTCCTTCTGCAAATGGAAATAAATATATCATGACATTCATTGATGACTACACCAGAATGTGTTGGGTTTATTTATTGAAGAACAAATCTGATGCTTTTCAAACATTCAAGAATTTTCATAAATGGATTGAAAATGATGCACAATCTCATATTGGGTCTATTTGCACTGTTAATGGAAAAGAATACACATCAAATGAATTTGAAAACTATCTTCGCCAACATGGGATCAAACATCAAACAACTATGCCTTATAATCCCCAACAGAATGGTGTAGCTGAAAGAATGAATAGGACAATCTTAAATATGGTACGATCCATGCTCTTCTTCAAAAATGTAAACATAATGTTTTGGGCTGACGTTGTTCTATGTGTTGCATATATAACGAATAGATGCCCATCTAATGCTATAAGAAACAAAACCCCATATGAAATGTGGTATGGACATGTTCCTTCGGTAAAGCATCTCAGGGTCTTTGGTTCCACCTGTTATGCCTTGATACCAAAGGTACATAGAAACAAACTTGGTGCTAGAAGTCGTAAGTGTATCTTTCTGGGATATTCAAACACCTCCAAAGCATACCGCCTCTATGATGAAGTAAATAAGAAGTTTGTTGTATCTAGAGATGTAATTTTCCTTGAATCATCCAAAACTGACAATGTTGTTGAGCGGCAACTTGATCGCTTGGATAGATTCACAAAAGCAAAATCATTTCAAGAATTTGATAATCAGATTCCACATCTTGAAGGGGGGATTCCTATACTAGATCAACATGTGGAATCTTCTTTTGAAGAACACTCTCCCCCGCATGAAACTCCAACAACAGATGATGCTTTAAGTGATGTGATTGATAGAATTGGGAGACTCAATCTTGATTCAGTCCCAACTCAATCAATGGAGCAGCCTGGACCACCTGAGAAAGGTCCCCCAAAGTGGCTGACAAAGACACTTGAAAGTGTTCATCCAAATTGGAAAGACATGAACCAAAATTCAAACCGGCAAAATGGAGGTGATGTAGATGACTCTAATTCACCTGTTGATATGGATGTTTCTTATGATTGTGAATTGAACTTGTCTACAGATTTTGAACCAACTTCCTTCAAAGAAGTTGCTTCTCATGATGAATGGAAAGAAGCGATGCAAAAGGAGTATGATGCCCTCATAAAGAACAGCACTTTGAAGCTGGTTGATCCTCCATTAGGAACCACACCAATTGGCTGCAAGTGGGTCTACAAGAACAAGTATAAAGCTGACGGCTCACTTGACAAGCACAAAGCTAGGCTTGTGGCAAAAGGTTTTGCACAGAAGGAAGGGGTCGATTATGAGGAGACTTTTGCCCCCACAGCAAAATGGGCTACCATCCGGACACTCTTTGCACTAGCAGCTCAGAACGGTTGGAAAGTCCATCAAATGGATGTAAAAACTGTTTTCTTGAATGGAGATCTAAAAGAGAATGTTTTTATGTCCCAGCCTGAAGGATTTGTTGTGAAAGGACATGAACATAAAGTATGCAAACTTGTGAAGTCCTTGTATGGCCTCAAACAAGCACCGCGAGCCTGGTATGAAAACTAACTGAGCATCTTTTGAAACTCAATTTCAAACATTTTGATCTTGATGATGCAACTTTATTTGTCAAGAAAGTTGGCAAAACAGTTGTATATCTTGTGGTATATGTAGATGATCTTTTGATGACAGGGAACAATGAAAGCTACATTGCATCCATAAAGAAGGAATTGGGGAAAAGTTTTGAAATGACTGATTTGGACTATGTTCATTACTATCTTGGCATTGAAGTAACCCAACATCCAAAGTCCATATTTCTTTCTCAAAAGAAATACATTGGAGATCTGTTGAACAGGTTTGGCATGACAGAGTGCAATCCTCTTGTTACTCCAATGGAACAAAACTTAAAGCTCACATCTATTGAAGGAAAAGAATTTGAGGATGCAACAAAGTATAGACATCTTATAGGAAGTCTCAAATACCTAACTACTACCAGACCAGACATTTCGTTTGTTGTTGGAATCCTCTCCAGGTTTATGCAAAAGCCTTGTGAGGGACATTGGTCTGCTGCAAAAAGAGTTCTAAGGTACTTGAAGGGAACTCAAGACTTTGGAATCAAGTATACACAGGTGGACGACTTCAGTTTGATTGGATACTCTGATTCACACTTCGATGGAGACAAAGAAACTGGGGTATCAACTTCAGGATATGTTATGAGTCTTGGATCAGGAGCTGTCTCCTAGAGATCACGCAAACAATCAGTTCCAGCAGATTCCACAACAGAAGTAGAATATGTGGCAGCAGCTGAAGCAACAAAAGAAATTGTATGGCTCGCTTAAATTCTTGAATATTTGCAGGTAAAACAAGTACAATCAACTCCACTCATGATTGACAATACCTATGCAATAAAGTTGGCCAAGAACCCAAAGTTCCATGATCGAACGAAGCACATCAATACTAAATATCATCTGATTCGACATCATGTTGAGGCCAAAACAATCCATCTCTGTCATTGTTCCACAAATGAGCAAATTGCAGACATCTTCACCAAAGCGCTTGGAAGAGAAAAGCTTGAACGATTCAGAATGATGCTTGGACTCACCAACATCCCTTCAGATTAAGGGGGGGAATGTTGACACCTAATCCTTGTGATTGGGTGAATTTATGTGAATAGATAAATAGGAAATATGAATAGTCATCGGGAGACGAACTGAACAGTCTCACCCTCATGTATATAATGAAGACCTACCTGATGGAATAGAACAGTCGAATCATTTTTTCCTTATGGAGTTACTGCCTGGCCTGACAAGTTAAAAAAATAGAAAATGAGAATTAAATGCACATTTATTCTCATCCCTAGATCTAAATGAATCTCAGCCATTAGATCTTAAGGTAACCCAAGAGGTCATTTAGAGAGTAAAAGGAGAAGAGCAAGAAAAAGATCATTCATTCTTTCATGAGCATTTGAGAGAAAGAGAAGAAAGAACAAGGATAAATTTTTGAAAAGTGAAGTGAAGGAGAGCAACAAGAAAACATTCAACAAATCTGGGCAGCAACATTTATTGGCATGCATCCCAAGGCAAAACCATACAGCGAGAGAAAGGCACAAAAATCGAGGAAGAGAGATAGCAGCAAGGGCACAAATTTTGAGGCAAAGGCATTTCAGCAAATCTGGGCAACAACATTTATTGGCACACATCCCAAGGCAAAACCATACAACAAGAGAAAGGCACACATATGGAGGAAGAGGGACAACAGCAAGGGCACAAATTGCGAGGCAAATTTGGGCACAAATTGCGAAGAAAATTTGGGCACGAATTTTGAGGCAATCGTACTGCTGAAATCCATACAGTTTGTAAAACAAGTTCTAGGCACGTTTTTCGAAGTTGGTCGTACAACATTTAACGTTGTTTTATTTCTGTTTTGGCTCTTTGCTGGTTGGCACAATTTTCGAGGCAGAGTGAAAGCACAGAAATCGAGATAAGTTGTAATTTGTGGTTGCTGGAATTTTTACTGTGTATTTCAGTTTCTCTATAAAAGCATTTTCAAAAATAAAGAAGAGCCCTCAAACTGGTTTTCCCCAAGAGTTGTAAGGGGTTTTTCCAAGGTCACATTGACCAAAAATCACTGTGTTATTTTATGTGTGTGGTTGTCATAATTTCGATGTGTTTTATTGTTGCAATTTCAGCAATTGTGAGATCTCTAAATTTGTGTTTTTAGAGAAATATTGTCATTTCCAGATTTTAGAATTTTTATCACGTTTGGATTTAAAACTAAATGCATGGAGTGATAAGAAAAATTGATAACCAAAGTGGGGGTTGAAATTTCTTCATGGGATCAGAGCTTGGTTGGCTGAAAAGTGCAGTTTGGAACAGCAAAGTGAAAATTACAGCAAGCTGATTTTTACACAAAAAACAGAAACCTTTATCATAGATTTGAAACTTTCAATTTCGTAGGACAGTGAAACATGTCTTTGGGTTTGAGAGTTAAAGACAGGTGGGATGGGCAGAACAACTACAATGCATGGAAGGAGAGAATCCAGAGCATCTTTGAGGAAGCAGAAGTACCGGTCATTATGGTAAATACCACACAGAACCCAGTAGTAGTATTTGCTGACCCTGTACAGTTGGCAGAGTTTAACAAAAAGAATGTTAAGGCAAAAAAATTGATTCTAGAAGGAATCAAAGGCCATGTCATTCCTCATGTGAGAAGAAAGACTTATGCACATGAGATGTGGACAACCTTGACCAGTGTTTACCAGAGCTCAAATGAAAACAGAAAAATGGTCCTAAAGGAGAAATTGAAGGCCATTAAAATGGCTAAGACTGACAATGCTATAGCATACCTCACAAAGATCACTTCAGTGAGAGATGAGTTGGCAGCCATAGGTGAGATCATTGCACCCACTGAGTTGGTGAGGATTGCTTTGAATGGTCTTCCCAAGACTTGGGAGAATTTTGTGGATGGCATTGTTGCACGGGAAAACCTTCTTGGTTGGGAGAGGTTGTGGGATGACTGCATTCAGAATGAGATCAGAAAGAACCATCTTGGGGCAGCCAAACAGGTGGAGGAGGATGACAATGTGGCATTGTTAGCAAGAGGCAAGAAGGGCAGAGAAAAGAAGTAAGCTTCCAACAGTGGAGGCAAAGGCAAAGGTAAAGGAAAGCAACAGAACAAGGAGAAGGACTATTCCAAAGTCAAATGTTGGAATTGTCAAAAGTTGGGACACTATGTTGTTCTGTGCCCGGAGAAGAAGAAAAAAAAGGGAAAGACAAACCCATGGCAACTTCTACAAAGACAAAGATCTTTGATCAGGAGTTTGGGTTCATAGTACGGGATCACCTGCCATACAGCTTCAGAGGGAGTGTGCATTCCCCGCTACTAGCAAAGCATCTTCTAGCATTTGGTATGTTGACAGTAGCACTTCCCGCCACATGACAGGAGTCAGAGAGTACTTCTCAGAGCTTTCAAAGGGCGATACTGATATGGAGGTAGTACTTGGTGATGACATCATTGTTAGAGCAGTCGGTGTGGGGCCATTGACATTGATAGGGGACCCAAACCTCCCTTCAAAGTGTCAGATGTTCTATACGTGCCTGGAATGAAGAAGAACCCGATATCCATCTCAGCACTTGAGGACAGAGTGTATGATGTGTTGTTCAGGAGAGGGCAAGTGCTTATATATCCTAGGGGAACTCCAGCTTCTTCAGCTAGAGAGATTGGTGTGCGTCATCCCAAGGTGTACAAGTTCTCATTCCAACCCCCGATGGCATTGACTAGCAGCACCCGAGACAGGACCAACAACAGATCTAGCAGTTCCGAGTTGTGTGAGATTTGGCACCACAGGATGGGGCACATATATCATGAGGCCTTGATTACATTGCAGGAGATCACAACTGGTGTGCCAGATTTCAGTTCTGATCACCTTGATGTATGCAGAGGATGTGCTATGGGGAAGTTTGCTAGATCCCCTTTTCCCAGCAGTGACAGCAAAGCGACCCAGATCCTTGACTTGATTCATACCGATGTGAGTGGTCGGATGTCTCATGTATCCTTGAGTGGCTATGAGTACTATGTTTATTCATGGATGACCACTCCAAGAAGACCTAGATTTATTTCTTGAAGACCAAGAGTGAATTCTTCAAGCGGTTTCAAGAGTTCAAAGCTCTTGTGGAGACCCAGACAGGTAGGAAGATCAAGATCCTCAAGTCGGACAATGGAGGGGAGTATACCCTTGGTGAGTTTGAGTATACTCTAAATAGTGATCTCCAAGAGCCCCATCTATTCCCTCTTATAATCTATCGATGACAAATCAACGACCATGATCTAATCACAATCGATGGCTAAGATCATCTTAACCCCATCAACTCACTTTTCTAGAAGTCATTAGAGAGAAATCGACTTGTCTCAATTAATACTGATTAATTAACCCATTTCTCTAAGTTAGACTTAGTAAAATAGTTAAAATTGGTTAATAAATCTAATTAAGACATTTTCCCTTAGAAAAATAAACTGGGTATGGAGATAATTAATCCTCTTCTGTTCTTAGCCTCATTGACACCTCTTAAAACTAGAACACTTGTCCAAGCTACGTAAACTAACATGACCCGCAACCTGTTATGGTTCGAATAACTTTCACACACACACACACACATATAAATAATTTATGAAGATAAAAATAATAAATAACTGTGAACCATGTGTTGGAAAACTGGTTAGGGCAGCATGTTAATCCTTACATGAAATTTACTTGTGATTAGTTATTTCTTTACTTGATTATGTTTATGTTCTTTGTCATCAAATAAATGCCAAAACCTATAGAGATCACATGAACACAAAATATAGGCGCTATGCCCAAGGGAAAACCCACAAGAACTTCTCTTCTTATCAACTTCAAAGGAGACTTCCAAGACCTAACATACAAAACAGAACCTTCCCAAGACCAAGCCAGCCACCAGATCAGTCTTCTTCAAGGCAAGACAACATTTCCACAATCAAGAGGCAAAATCCTTCCAAGGCAAGAGATTCGGCCTTCACAACAGAATCTGCAACTCTTCTTTCTTCTTGGACCTGAGGTACTCACATGTGTGGGCTGATCAATAGACTCGAGAGATCCACATTTCATTCTTAGTTGGCCTTCTGTTCCACTTTGCACTTCTTATATGAACTTCAGATCAGATTAAGACATATCACGAGTGTGTCACTTCAAGGTGGACGAAATATTTCCTTTTTATAGTCTTTTCAAGTGCTAGGATGAGCCTTTTTAGGCCGACGTCATGGAGGCAGGCTGACTTGGTCTTGGGGGTCTTCTAGACCTTTCTAAACATCAAAATAATTTTTCTTTTCTTTTTACAAGAGCCCAATTGGATCCATTACATCATGACAAAGACTTGACTCAAGACTAAAATCCTAGAGCACACAATGGGTGCTTTGACCTGTTGACCAATGACCCAAGCATGAAACCCATGCTTTAATAAGTCAATTTTCTATTACAATAAAATTTCTTTTTTTTTTCTTTTTATAATACACAAGAGATTACATCATGGCACAACACATATGACAATTACGAAGACCAAAACTAATTACATTTTCGAACACGATGAACATGGAAAAATCAAATATCATAATATATTTGGCTCCAAATCACTCTCACAAGTCACTCAGAAATGTACACTGCTATGTAAAACTCATATTTGTGCATTGGCATTCTAACTTTTAAGTTGGGGGATGGAGTTATTTCATAGGTAAAACAAATGACTTTAGTGCCACTCACGATGAACATGGAAAAATCAAATCTCATAATATATTTGGCTCCAAATCACTCTCACAAGTCACTCAGAAATGTACACTGCTATGAAAAACTCATATTTGTGCATTCTAACTTTTAAGTTGGGGGATGGAGTTATTTCATAGGTAAAACAAATGACTTTAGTGCCACTCACTTTGCCTTTTTTTGGATTTTATTATATTCTTTTTATTTGTCCTTTTAAAAAATGGTTTTTCCAAGGTCCAGTAAGTTTGACGTTTCTGGAAGTATGGAAGCAGATCTCAAGTTGATTCTCTGGCGCTTCCAAAAAGAAATGTATCCCAACCAGATCTGGATCTAGATCAGTAGAAACACAATCCCTGGATCCTCCATATGCGGATCAGGTCACTAAACATTGACTTGACATTGGGCAGCTACTTGGCCAACACACCTATCTGAACAAGCACCCCCATGGGACCATTTCAATGTTGATCCATGGTGCCAACAACCCCAATGGATCCCTGCTGAGAACAAGGCTGGTCTCAAAGTATTAGCATTTTAATGCAATCAAGAATCCTCTTCCAGACTGTTATTTACAAGTTTTTATTAATAAGAGATCCAAGCAAATAATTGCTTATACTTGTAAGCCAGTGCCAGTGACCCCAATCCTGCTTGAGCACAGCTACCATCTACATTTAGCTACTACTCATTACATGTACATACAATCATTGATGCAAATATTATAAGTTCTTTCACAATAACACTAAATACTCTTAATACTCTTCTAGATTAGTTGCTCAAGGAAAATTAACAAATACAATTTCCAGATATACCCTATGTATTAAAAAGTAAACAAATAACAGGTGTGCATAGATATAGCTTAGATATAGTGTGGAGGAAAGCACAGGTGACAGGAGAGATATTGCACCTAAAAAGAATGGACCTATAAAAGATTTGCACATATCGATTGGATTGAAGGACTAAGAAAGCATTTCAATCACCAATAAAAATAAGCACTGAAAAAACATTTCAGAACATATATTGATTTACACTGAAAAGAAATTACCAAAAAGTTTAGAACCAGTATTGATTTACATTAAAAAAACCATAAATATTAAAAAAACCATGTTCCAAGGTCAGAAAAACAGTAATAATGATTTTAATAGCATAGCAAAAACATTAAATAATCAAATAAATATAATCTAAACTGTGTTAGCTAACAGCAAACAAAATTAATTGTGTTTCAGACATACCTCATCATAATTCAATAAGTCAACGATTGCTACCACTCTTATGATAGCTCTACCAGGTCTTCTTGCTTGAAACACACCAGATGCACTGACAGACAACACGCCACTATCAGAAGAATGCCACTGGTAGTCTTTTGGCATTTCACCACAGCCTGCACCAATAAAAACCATTCAAGATCAACTTATACAGGTTGACAAAAGTCATTAATGTCTTGAGATATCACAACTGCCAGCAGCAGACATGCAAATTCAACATGCAAACCTCCTTTGGCTGCTAATTCAATTTTCTGATGTACTCCAGGAAACCAGGGAAGAAGCAATGTTTGAGAGGCCTCATTCCTGTTGGAAAAATTAATCTTTACAGGCTCACAAGCCCTTACTTCCTGTACAACAGAGATAACCTGGCAAACCATACATATTTACTTGGTTCTCAAAAAAGCAGACAGTTTGTTTCATAGGTTCAATTGAAATCTGATAGAAGTACTAGACCTTTTCAAAGAAAGCTATATTTAAGAGAGGAGTGCTTTACCATGTCAGGTACAACAGACAGTTTTTGGTCAACCTCGTGTAGATTCACAGAATAATACCTAAGAGAAGCACTTAGTTTACCCTGACCTTCAGAAATTGCAACAAGACGGCTACAATTCTTCCATCCATGTGCCACAGCAATTTCTTCAGGTACTGGAAAGGCATTCCAATATGGAGATTTGTCAAACTGTAATTCCAAATGATTACTCTGAAAACAAAGACACAATTTAATTAGAAGGATGCATTTCATCTAACTTTGAAGCAATAAAGAATGAAATGTTCCGAGCCAAGATTTTTCTTAAGAGAACTATATTTTATCAGACAGGCATTTTTATACTTTTTTTAAACACAATTGATGTAATGACCGTTCTTAATAAATTTGCTGATGGAGTTCCACAATTTTGCAATTTCAGAATTAATACAATTTTGAATGCCAGACTTGGGAGAAATGGGTAAAAATTAAAATTAAAGTTTGGTGGGTTGTGGGGGGCGCCCCTCAAGGAAATACACACCCCTTGGAGGAAAATTTGAATTTGTGGAAGGGAGGTAAAGTAGGGAGGTCAAATTAGTGGGATGAGGGACCCACAAGGGAAAAGTGAGGCAGCAATTATAAATAGAAGATGGGATGCAGCATTTGGGACCTTTTGCCAATTTAACATCTAAACCGTTGTTTGCTCTAGCTGTTTAGCTGGGTCAACAGAGTGTTGTTCAGCACACGAGATTTCTAAGGGGAAATCTCAACTCCTCCTTCAGTGGACCTTGAGTGCCACCCTAGGGGAGCCTTGACATATTCTTGAAGCCATTCCAGAGTGATCACAGGGAATTTTGAGCTATGCATTGAGGAGCAGTCTGGGCACAGAAAAAGACCACTCACTCTTGTGGAGAGGTTGTTCCAGACTAAGCTAGAAACGGATTTGAAGGCTCAATCCTGGGGCATTTTTGCAGCAATTTTCCAGTTGATTATGCTGTTTGTGGAGGGGTTAGCTGAACCCTTGCGTGGATGGGTGAGGGCCTACAAGCCCACATCATTGATCGACACTATCTCTAGGACCCGGGACATGATTGACGTAGTCCCAAGACCCAAGCTCCTATACCCACTAGATTGTTGGTTCCCCAAGGGAGCAGAGACACTCGTCAGACTCAGAGGGAGGTTGGTTATGGCCAGTTGGATTATGAGACTAGGAGGGACTCCGAAGGAAGAAGCTATGCTTCACGTGCCAAGAACCATGGGCACTAGGGCACGGGTGCACTAAGGGCAAGGCCCATTACATTGAGGTGTACTCAAATAGTGAGTCGGAGGAGGAGACTGAGTGAGAGGCAGGCCACGGAGATGAGGGGCCATAGTCTGCGGGAGGAGCACCACCACCACCTCAGGGAAGAGGACCATTCGCTCCTTATGGGGGCATTCTAGCTTCACTTCGAGGAGCTCCGAAGTACTTGACACTCAAGATTAGAGGCACAATACCGAGGTAGCGTGTGTCAGTCTTAGTGGACAGTGGGGCTACCCACAACTTTATCGATGCCCAGATGGTAGACCGGAGGGGCATACGCACATAGACATTTGGGGGGTTCTCAGTGTTGGTGCTAGGAGACCGGATGATGAAGTGCACAAAGTATGTTCCTAGCCTGACTTTGACGATGGGGAGCTACTCCGTCACTGACCATTTCATTATAGTTGATGTTTCGGACACCAACATGGTGTTGGGTGTCCAGTGGTTGTACTCGTTGGGGAGGGTCACCACTGATTGGCAAAAATTGGAGATGGAGTTCACGAGCCTATATGGGAAGTCAGTAGTGTTGCGGGGTACGCACTCCTACCCGCCCCAAACAGTGTCCACCCATCGAATGGAGGCAGACTTGCGGCATGGGGATATAGAGTGGGCAGTGGAGCTCGAGATTGGAGAGACAGGGGAACAGGCATGACCAATACATCTAGACATACTGGCACTATTGTAGAGACATCAGAGGGTTTTTGGGGAGATCCCTCCAAGCAGGCCACCGGATCGAGGGTTTGAGCACACCATCAAGTTGGAGGAGGGGGTTCACGTTGTGACCACTACCCCATACATCCCAAGGCCTACAAGGACGACATCAAGAGGGCCATCCAAGAGTTGTTGGCGCTGGGGCATATCAGGCCAAGTACTAGCCCTTTTGCTTCATCAGTGGTACTAGTGAAGAAAAAAGATGGGTCTCTTCGTATGTGCATTGATTATCGAGCCTTGAACAAGAAGACACTAAAGAATTGGTACCCCATACCCCAGATAGATGAGTTGATGGATGAGCTTAGAGGAGACAAGTACTTCTCTAAGATAGACTTGTACTTGGAGCACCATCAAATCAGGGTGTGTGAGCAAGATACTCCAAAGACGACATTCAGATGCCATTATGGACACTTTGAGTTCCTGGTGATAGCTTTTGGACTCACCAATGCTCCCGCCACATTTCAATCTTGAATGAACCACGTGTTTTGCAAGCACTTGCACAGATTTGTCCTAGTGTTCTTTGATGATATACTTATTTACAGCAGGACTTGGGAGGAGCACCTGCAGCACTTGGAGTAGGTCTTGAGCATCTTGGAGGAGCAGCAATTCTATGCCAAGATGTCCAAGTGCGAGTTTGCGCTGACTGAGATGCTATACTTGGGGCATGTGATAAGCAAGGATGGAGTCAAAGTCCACCAAGAGAAGATCTACGTTGTTGCACCCATTTTGTCACAGTTCCAAGGAAGCAGTTGTGCCAACTTTTTCAAAGATCAGGATCATTAGCTAGCAGCTTATTATCTCATTGTAAACCCACTTTGCAAATTTGTAATGTAAATGATGCTAGTCTGACCATTAAATTATGTAACAACCTAGGTAAGCCTATGATTTTGGTGACGAATTTCATCCTAGGAGGTTTTTCGTCTCACTCATTATTTGTGTCTCTAAACACTGATGATCAGCGGAGTTTTTCCCTCCAGCCTCAACCCCAAACCTAGGGTGGAATTTATCAACAAGGTCTTAGGTGATTCCTAGTGTTATTAATTGAGTCTTTGTAAAAGAGATTTGGGAATAATTTAAGCTATTTGGCTAAATTATTTTATTACAAATCACTTGGTCTACTAAATCATATTGAGTCGCAGAATTGGGTAAAAAATTATGAGGGTCTATAGAGAACAGTATTCCTCCTTTGAAGATTGAATTATTGTAATATCTGATGAAAAATGTTTTAGTGCATGGTCCCTCGCAATCAGACACCATGGCTAAAGTATTTGTGGGTGGAAAAATAATTAATCCCCTCCTGTGTTAATTAATTAATTTATTTGAAAATTAAATCCTAAGCCAAAAAATTAATTAATTTAGAGTCAATAAATTAAAATTAGAGAAATTAATTTCTCCAAAGTGGAAAAGGACCAAACTATTTGTGGGCCATGAAGAAGACAATTTTTGGAGGTCCCCCACCAAGGAAAAAATAGATTTTTTAAGAAAAATTAAGCCCTTGGACCTTGGTGGTTGGTTAAGTCAAGGTCAATTTTTTAGGAAATTAATCCAAAATACTTATTTTTGGATTAATAAAAAATGGTTTTAATGAGAAATTCGAGAATTCCTCAAAAATAAATATTTCGGACGGCAAAGATTAAAAGTTGATCAAGTATTTATCGACAGTCGAGATTATTTTGATAGGTATCAAACCAACTAGCCGTTATTTTCCACTTGGAGGGATTTCTCTATAAATAGAAAGCATTTTGCTTCTATTGACATATTGATCTTTGGTCAGATATAATTTTGTGAACGTTGGTGTGAAGCCATTGCTCTACTGGGAACGTTTGAATCTCATAATAAAAGACTTTGGGGTACAGTTCATGGTGTCTTTGTCTCATTGATTTGTGGTATGTGTTGGGTATGTGCTTTCCTATATTGTGCTTCAATATTATATGAATTGTTATTTCATTTGTAGATGATAGGAACATTTTATTGGTAAGTTTTGGGCTTATCTTAGGTGATCTGATTCATTGTATGATCTAACGATTTTTCTTAAGAAATATAGAGTTTGCAGGTTCCCTGACCCTTGGGCTCCAAGTTCATAGACTGTGGGCACAGGCTGACCTTGTTTGGACTTCAGATATTTTATGTGATTTTCTTACTTCGCTAAGGTTGTGGTTAATATCTATCTTTCGAAATACATCTAGCCATTATCAAAATTTACAAAAAAAATATTCCTCAAAAAATCTTTCAAGCATTGTATATTTGTATATCTTGTAAATTAATCTTGTAAAATAATTTTTGTAGAATAATTTTTTCTAACCCTTGTTTTGCAACTGAAGTTTGGGGTTTTGAAATTTTGTATATATTGAGGTTTTGGGTATTTGTAATTTCATTTGTGCAGGTAGTATTCAAAAAGATTTGTTAGATTAGAGTTAGATCTAGGCCCTTGAGGATAAGATCTAGGCCCTTCAGGATAAGATTTAGTTTCTAGAATTTTTGCAAGGCCAACAATAAGGAATTTTGCAGTGATTTGGGCAAACACTGAAGATCTGAAGCAAAATCACATTTTGGCGAAGGTTTCAAACTTTTCTAGGGCCTCCAAGCCCAGTGTCCTCCTCTGCCCCAGTCGTTTAGCCATCCATTGCCTAATCGTAGCTCCCTTTTTCCCTCCATCCCTAGCCCGCAAGCCTATTTTGGCCTTTGTGGCCTTAGTGTGGCCCTTTCAGGGGTTGTCATCACCCTTTCCAGGCCTTCCATGTTGATTTCTGGTAGCATCAGATGTGCTCTTAGCCTCAAAATTTGCAGGGAGACTAGGACACATGTATTCCACAATACCCAAAAGTCGTTTTGGGAAATTCCACCCAGAGACAATTTTATTAAAATAATTAATTATTTTTAATGGGTGCCTAAGTCTAAACTTAGGAAATTAAAATAATTAAAGGGTATTAATCAAACTCAGGGTGAAACTTCTAGAAAAAGACGAGGATCAAGCCAAAATGATCTGAGCCATTGATTAGAATCTAATATGGGTCGTTGGTTCTCAACGAGAAGATTATAAGAGGAGGCTTGATGGGCATTTGAACACACATCAGAAAGAGGTCAAGAGATCGAATTTCTCAGAGAGAGCAGTGCAACAGTTGCTAGAGAATCGATTGAGGAGATTTCTTGAAGTGAGGAGTAGGGATAGTTTCTGGGGGGGGAAGTTTTCCTGGACCAGAGAGTACAAGGCAGAGAGGGCAGAAAGACGTCCAAAGAGGCTGACGCAGGGCCACACGGAGCTACTCTGTGGCAACGCAAAGCTTCAGAGGGAGATCAAAATTCTACTAAAGAACAATTAGGACCTATTGCTGAAGCCGGGGAGTGAGATCGGGAGGCCTGAGAGCTGAAGTTTCCAGCCAGCAGAGGATCAGAAGGAGGTGTAGCGCAGTCCCAGCTGCAGTGACACAATGACTGTGTAAGCTTGAAGCAGTACTGTGCAGAGACTACGCAGAGGAAGTGCAGAGGCTCACCTCTAGCACAGATCAGTGTCGGTTCTTCCAGTGACAGGGTGAGATCATCTCACTACTATTTTTGTCCAGTTTCTCTCTGTATCGGATAGCCAGTTGGGCATCCAACGAATTGTATTCAGAAAACTACTGCTTAATAATACAAACCCTCAGCTGTTGCACCAGTTTTCCCACATTGGGTTTTTCCGGGGACATTTGTCCAAAAATAATGGTGTAATGTGTTGTGTATTTCTTTCTTGCTCAATTTCTTCTTTCCACATTTAATTTAATTGGTGAAGGTTGCAGTGTATTAGTTTCAGTATTTACTGTAGGATGCAGTAAATAATTTGTTCAGTAATTAACAAATAGAAGGAACTTAATCATAATTGCAAGAGAAATTTGGGCTTTCAAATTTCACATGGTATCAAAGCTGCAGGTGAAGCAAGAGAGCACAGTCGAAAGAGCCCAGCGCTGAAGAGGAGGGTCGAAGTGCTATGTAGGTAGCAAATCGAATCCCCAGAGGGATTGCGCAGTCCATGCCAGGAGGGCAAAATTTTTTAGGAAGGTCTCTCTCTGAGTGAGTCGACAGGTAGGTAAGACTTCCAGATCGAAGTTTGCCAGTGTCAAAGGGAGCAACGCAGAAGCTTCAGCGCAGAGGAGGTTACTGGTGCACCGCAGTTTTCTGCAGCAGTTGCTGTGTCAGAAAAAATCAGAAAGAAGAAGAGAGACATTGTTGAGGGAATTCTTCCTTAGAGGACTTCCAGCCAAGAAGTCTGAATTCTCATTTGTTGAGCAGCAATAGGGTGCAACAAATCTCCTAACTCCAGCAAGGGGTGCGTAGACCAGCCCAGTAGCAGCGTAGAGGAGAGAGGAGGCAGTTCGACATTTCGTTGGCAAAGATGGCAGCTAATGGGTTGCGAGATCAGGATCGGTTGGAGGGTGCATCCAACTATGTGATCTGGAAGGCAAGGATCTCATGCCTTCTGGATGAGCACGATCTCAAAACCTATGTCAACAGTGTGGTAGTTGTACCCGCAAATCCAGATCCGCTCAAGAAGTACAAGGCTGAAATGGCGAAGGCCAAACGATTGATCCTCGACAGAGTGAGAGATCACGTAGTGTGTCACATTGTCGACAAGGATATTGCCCGGTAGATGTGGGAAGCATTGGCCACGCTATATGAAGGATCTTCCAAGCAGCAAAAGATGTACTTGGAGCAGAAGATGAGATCCACACAGATGCAGGAGGGAAAACACATTTTTCCATTCCTAACGAAGCTTCAGGAAATCCGAGACTCGTTGGCAACTGTGGGGTCAACACCTCGGCCTAACGAGATGGTGAGGCTAGCCCTAAACTCAATCTCAGAGGAATGGCAATTATTTGTCCAAAGCATCCTCGGCAAAGAAAGATTGCCAGATTGGGAAGGGATGTGGGCCATTCTTCAGCAGGAAGAGATGAGGAGAGACTTGGTCAAGTGCAAACTTGATAGCAGCAGTAGCAGCAATGAAACGAAGCCCATGGAGGAGGAAGAGAATGCAACCCTTGCTTCCAAAGGGCAACAGGAGCAGCATAAGAAGAAGAAAGATGTCTCGAAGATCAAGTGCTTCTGATGTGGCAAACTTGGTCACTACGCTACATAGTGTCCTCTCAAGAAGAAGGGCAAGGACGAGAAGCATGATCCAAAGGTTGCATCCGCAAAGATCGAGGAGAAGGAGTTTGCCATGGTTGCCTAGATACCTCCAGGGGAGAGGTGGGGTGATCTAGTACTGTAGTTCGAAAGAACCGCAGATGGGCAAGATCCTTGAGGAGTCCACCTCTTGGATCAATACCTTGCTACAGGAGCCAAGATCAGAAGTAGCAAGATGGACTAGTGTTGGTGCAAAGGAGTGTCGAAGTGACAATTGTAGTGGCTAGGAGCGGCCAGAGACTGAGCAACGCAAAGCAGAACTGGCAGCAGTGCAGTTGGCACGTTGCAGAGTCAATAGCGGCGCAGAGGCTTCAGAGGGTCAACACAGAAACTATCAACAGTCGAAACTCCAGCGACAGATGCATCATACTGAACACATGTTCAGTAATTTTGGATGCTTTTCCACTGTTGATGCAGTAGCAGCGGCCGTTGGAGAAGGTTGCAAGTGCAGATGCAGTATTGGCAGTTATAGGGTCAGCAACAGTACAGATGCAACACTTGCGCAGTAATTGGCGGGCAGTGATGTCAAACATCAGCAGCGCAGAGGGAGATGTTACAGAGAAGGGTGATGCTTCAGCAGGTTGCATTACTAGAGCACATTCCTCGCTAAAAGGGACTGTTTATTTCTAGCAGCATCATATGTGCTCTTAGCCTCAAAAATTTGCAAGGAGGCTAGGACACATGTATTCCACAATACCCAGAAATCGTTTTGGGAAATTCCACCCGAGGACAGTTTTATTAAAATAATTAAAGGATATTAATCAAACTTAGGGTGAAACTTCTAGAAAAAGACGAGGATCAAACCAAAATGATCTGAGCCATTGATTAGAATATAATCTAGGTTATTGGTTCTCAATGAGAAGATTATAAGAGGAAGCTTGATGGGCATTTGGAACACACATCGGAGAGCGATCAAGAGATCGTGTTTTTGAGAGACGGCAACGCAGCAATTGCTAGAGAATCGATTGAGGAGATTTCTTGCAGTGATGGGCAGGGATAGTTTCTGAGGGAAGTTTTCCTGGACTGGAGAGTACAAGGCAGAGAGGGCAAAAAGACGTCCAGAGACGCTGACACAGGGCCATGCAGAGCTACGTTGTGGCGGTCTAGAGCTTTAGAGGGAGATCGAAATTCTGCTTAGAAAGAGTGAGGATCTAGTGTCGGAGCCAGGGTGTGAGACCGGGAGGCCTGAGAGCTGAAGTTTCCAACCAGCAGAGGATCAGAAGGAGGTGTAGTGCAGTCCCAGCTGCAGTGACACAATGACTGCGTAGGCTTGATGCAGTATTGCACAGAGGCTACGCAGAGGCTCACCTCCAATGCAGATCAGTGTTGGTTCTTCATGTGACAAGGTGAGATCATCTCACTAATTTTTTCCAGTTTCTCTCTGTATCGGATAGCCAGTTGGGCATCCAACGAATTGTATTCAGAAAACTATTGCTTAATAATACAAACCCTCAGTTGCTGCACCGATTTTCCTGCATTGGGTTTTTCAGGGGACATTTGTCCAAAATTAATGGTGTAATGTGTTGTGTATTTCTTTCTTGCTTAGTTTCTTGTTTCAGCATTAAATTTAATTAGTGAAGGTTGCAGTGTATTAGTTTCGGTATTTGTTGTAGGATGCAGTAAATAATTTGTTCAGTAATTAAAAAATAGAAGGAACTTTATCAATGGTTGTAGTAGAAATGTGGGCTTCCAAATTTTCACTTTCCAGACCTAGTTGCAGGCCCTAAGGGCCTCAACCTACCTTCCTAGCACCTGTCGTGGGTGCTTTTTGCCTTTGTAGGCCTGGCCATAAGGCCTAAGCCCTCGCACTCCCTCTGTCTGCCTTGTCGTGGCCTCTCCCCCTTGCGACAACCCTTGCAGGCTCTCCTTACCTCAACACAGGCCCTAATTGGCCTCTACTCCCCTAGCTACAGGGCTACTAGGCCTTAGCAGCCCTAACATAGGCCCATCAAGCCTTGCATCCTCCCTTCCAGCCCTTCTCCACCTCAATGCCCTTTTTTGGCCCTCATTTGCCCTCATTTCATCTCTGTGGTAAGCATTTGATTTCTAGACTGAATATTGGTGTGTTTTGAAGAGGTATTTGGCACAATTTTTGGTGTTAGCGGGTGTTCCAGTCATTGCAAAAAATTTGGCAAGGTGAGCAATCTTTCTTCTATGCCTAGGGCCATTGGTTTGCCTCTCAAACCCTTACTCGTTTCTCTGTTTACCTACAGCAGTCCTATCATCTCCTAACAATGATAAAATACTTGTGAAAATGCTGTAAAAATCACTCATAATTTGCTTGACACACTAAGGAATTAAGTGCATAAGTTGGGTAAATTTGGTTTGGGTAAAATTCACACATTTCATCTTTGCATCATAGGTCTGATATAACAGTGGTAATTGCATCATAGGAAGGTTAATCAACTCATAATTTCATATTGGTAAGATTGGTCAGACACTTGGGTTCTCATTGCTCATATTTAGCTAGTATATGCTTCTCATTTTTGCACTTGAAAGAGCTCTAAATTAAAAGTTACATATTGCTGTCATAGATCTATCGTAACATTGGAATACAAGTTACATAAGTGCTTTCATTGCCTTACAATCTAATTGTTACTTGTTTAATGGTTTTGTGTGCCATTGTGAAGAAGGTAATTCGCGTTGGTAACATTAGATCTCTAAGTAAAGTTGCCATTGGTTCTTATTTGTTCAAGTGCACTAACACATTTGCTGTGGTGAAGTTGACTAAAGTTTTCATAAGATCACATCTAATTCACTCACTAAAGCACTCTAATCTCAAGTTGCATTGTGTTGAATGGTTTAAGTTATCTTGATCTAATTGTCTCTATTAATTGGCACAGAAGTAACTTGTTCTCTTACGTGTTTAAAATCATTGGGATTGAGGAAATTAGCATTATTGTGTTGGGCTTCTAAATGAATCATTGGATAATTGTTCTTGTTCTTGTTCTCCTTTGCTATTATTGGTTTATGGTTATTGTAAATCCTTGGCTTATTGGCACATCTTGAGAAGCTCTTAATCAAGAATTGAATGTCATTGAATGTCTCTTAAACGATTTGGAAATTTTGCTTGAATCTAATTGCATGAGATCTTTGGCAATCTTATTGTGGAACTATCATTAAGATTATCTCAAATAATTGTCATTGGCATCTTACATTGAAAATCATTGGCTAATTGTTAAAGTGGATAAGTGCTCTAAGTTTCCTTGCTATCATTGTTATCATTTATGGTTAATATCTTGTAGAGGATAATTTTGTCTTGAGCACTTGGGTAATTGTTTTGAGAGGATTGTTGTTCATTTGGCACTTGCCTTGTGGTTGAGATTACCTGTTCTAAACATTGTTAAGTACTTAATATCCTAACTTAAAGAAAATCATAATTAAGTACTTAAGGAAACATTTAAGTAATCTCACATCAAGATCACTCATAATCTTGCATAAAGCATCCTAAGTGCTAGTTGGATTAATTAAATTACCTCCAAGCATAAGCTTGGTTGATAGACAATAGGATCACCTTTCTCAATTTAGCTTGAGGGATTTAGCACCTCTTTAGTGGTTAACACAATGACCTTGTAGTTGTCAGAGCCATAGTCTCTGTAGCGCCAGAGGCATCGGGTGGTTGGAACACAGGGGGAGGTATCATTAATCAAGCCTTTGCTTGCTTCCCATTGGCTTCTATCCCACAACCTACTCTAGAGACTAGTTCCAAAATAGTTAAGAGGAAGGTTACATTTAGAATAGGCATCTAACTTAAAATCAACCAAGATTTTGCATTTCACCTAGCTTGTAGGATTTGCATTTCATCTAGGATAGTCAAGCATCCAAGCAGCGATTGTTCATCCGGTTACTTGGCATCTAATTGGTAATAAGAAAGAAGTTGACTCCATAAGGCACTGGTCTCACATTTAAATCTAATCTGATCTTTAAGTCTTTCTAAAATTAACCAAGTAGCTAGGTCATTCAATTGTGTCTCCCGAGCCCGTTGGTTGCCAGCAAGTCTTTCATCCTTACATTTCATATGGACTACCCCCCATAGCCTATTGTTGGGAGACAGCTAGAACAGAGAGGTCGGGGATCAAAGTGACAGCCCTCGACCTGAGTCGTTGCAGCACTATGCATGTACAATCTGAGCAACAACACGTGCCATCATTGACTAGCCCACACCCAAAAACATTACGGAGTTGAGGGGGTTCCTGGGCATATGCACGTACTACATGTGATTTGCGAGGGGATTCTCCCAGTTGATCGCGCCCCTTACATACCTCACAAAGAAAGGGGTTTTTAGTTGGTCAAACACGACACAGGAGGCCTTTAAGCGCCTCATGGTGGTCATGAGCACTTGCCCAATTTTGGTGTTGCTAGATTTTTCTAAGCCCTTTGTGTTGAAGTGTGATGCATCAAGGGAGGGCATTGGAGCTGTGTTGACACAGGGTGGCCATCCTATTGCTTTCAACAGTCAGAAGCTATAGCCGCATGAGAGGCTATATTCCATATGTGACAAGGAGATGTCGGCCATCATGCATGTGTTGGCCAAGTTCAGACAGTATTTGGTGGGTAACAGGTTCAAGGTGAAGACTAACCACAATAGTGTTCAATTCTTCCTGGAGCAGAAGCAGTTGGAGGAGAGGCAGCAGAAATGGGTCAGCAACATTTAGGCATATGACTTTGACATAGAGTATGTCAAGGGTCGGCAGAATGTGGCGGCAGATGCATTATCTAGGAGGCCTGCAGCGCTCTCACTCATGAGCATCACCCCTGATTAGAGAGCACAACTATTGGTTGAGTACTCCAAGGATAAGCATGCATGCAAGATCCTTGATGGCGTGGTAGATGATGAGCGGTACAGGGTGATGCATGAGGTGATTTACTACAAGGACAGGATCTACTTAGTGCCTGGCTCCCAGCTGAAGGAGAAGATTTTACAGGCAGCTCACAACTCACCTTTGGCTAGACATCAAGGGTTCCTAAAGACTTATCAGGCCGTCAAGGAACGCTTCACATGGAAGGGCCTCAAGGAGGACATACTGAGGCACATCCAAGAGTGTGATACCTGCCAGAGGACCAAGGTGGAGCAGATGCATTCGGCAGGACTATTGCAGCCTCTCCCTATTCCTGAGAGGAAATGGGAGAGCATCTCGATGGACTTCATCACCAAGTTGCCAACAATGCAAGGTCGAGACTATATTTATGTGGTGGTAGACCGGCTAACTAAATATGCCCACTTCTTCGCTATTCCGACTCAGTATTCAACCTCACAAGTAGCCGAGCTATTTTTTAGGGACGTGTCTAGGCACAATAGTCTCCCCAAGACCATTGTGAATGATCAGGACAACAGGTTTATGGGGGGCTTCTGGCAAATAGTCTCCCCAAGACCATTGTGAATGATCAGGACAACAGGTTTATGGGGGGCTTCTGGCAAGAGTTGTTTAGGCTTATGGGGATGGAGCTCACTCCTAGCATGAGCTACCACCCCCAAACAAACGGTCAAACAAAGATAGTAAATAAATGGCTACAGGACCACCTGTGTGACTATGTGACCGAGCAGCAAAGGGCGTGGGTGAAGTGGTTGCATTTGGGTGAGTATTGCTACAACACCACCCACCACATGTCCATAGGTATGACTCATTTTCGTGCTTTGTACGGTTATGATGCACTAATGTTTGTTGACATTGTTTTTGGAGACAGTAGGACCCCAAGGGCCAAGGACTCGATACAGGAGAGTTAGGATATCCTTAGAGCCCTCAAGGATAACATGCAGGCGCCACAGAACCAACAAAAGATTTATGCAGATAGGGGCCGAGACTCGAGTGGAGAATATGTCCCAGCCATCTTTTGCATTTTATGATTTTATTTTTCTTTTGTTTTTTGTTTGTGGGCATGGTTTGCTTTTAAATTTTTTTTAGCTAAATCAACCTCCAAGGCAACGTTCCTAGGCCCGACCCAAATATGTGAACAAGGGGAGAGGGTGTGCCAACACCTGTGGACCCAATGGCCATGTAGACCCAAAGAAGGAAAATGGTGAAATAGGGCTTGTAATGTGCGGAGGGGAGTGAAAAATATGTAATGGGAAAATGGGACCATGCTACCAAAATCTAGGTTTCCCAAGTAGTGCCCTTCTTAAAGCAATAGGCCAATAAGAGAGATCCCACGAGACTAAGATTGAAGACTAATCCCCCATTTAAGGTGAGGGAACAAAACCACGGTCAATGCCCTTCCTTCTTCCAAGTCACTGAATGATGCATGCACAAAATGCCCAAATGAAAAACAAGCCTAAGCACCCGATTACAATGAAGAACATACCTTTTGGGTCGGATTGCCCACCTTCTAACATATGCTCTTGACAAATGTGTTGGCATTGATGATGCAGTTGTTGGTGCAATTGCTGGTTGTAGTGATTGATGGTTGGCATTGGTGTCAAAATAGGCATATTTCACAAATACATGTGGTGCAGGTACATTGATGATGTTGTTGGTTGTGTTGCAATGATGATTGGATTTGGTATGTATGTGGAGCAGGTTGGCACGTGTTATTACCATGGTACATGTATTCTTGGCATTGGCATTACCTTGTTATTGCTTGTGTGTGTGGGCCAAGTCAATACTTGGTATTGGTTTGACAGGTATTAGCATTACCATGGTATTTGCCTATGGTATTGACCTGGACATTACCATGGTATAGGGGTGCATGGTATTGGCATAACCATTTTATTGACCCGTGGTATTGACTTGCCATTCACAATGGTGTGAGTGTCCTTGGTATCAGCTTAACCATAGTATTTGCCCATGGTATTGATTAGAGATTATTGAGGATATTTTGATATATACTTTTGTGAGAATATATTATTATTGATTTTGATGGATCATGTGTGAGAGCAAGTGTGTGCTACAATATTTCATTTTGCATATTGTTAAAATGTAGCATTGTTGGGTGGTGTGATTATCATATTTTATTTTTCATATCAGATCAAAGAGTAGCTGTTGGGTTGCTCATGTTGGGCGAGTTTGAGAGCCAAGTGTGAAATATTCTGAAACGTGGCTAACATGGAGGTGTTGAGAGCATTGAGGCTAATGGTAGACAGTGTGTAGAAAAGGTGGGTACCTTCTAGCAAACAAATCAGTATGGGAAGCATTTTCTCCAGAGTCCAATAGAATTGGGCAAGGCTCATTGGTTGTAGCGGCTTCCAACGAATGGGTGTTCGTAAAGTCATGTGAGAAGAGTCCTTTTGTCTGATGTTGCTAGCAGACTGTCTTAGTGGTCGAGTCTTCCATCTACTGGGTGGTAGCTCCTCCATGTAAACAAATTTGTTCAGCATAATAGAAAAATTCAACAACAGGTGGTTTTTTGCCCTGGAGAGGGTTTTCCAGCAGAAATCTCGATGTTTCTATGTGTGCATGTTATTTATGTTGCTATTTTTGGTTATGCATATTGATACTCTTATGGTTGACATTTAGTTTTAATATGTTTCTTATGATTCACAATGTGTATAGATTTGTTTACGTGATGTGCCGCTTATAAGTGAATGAATGAGGGTTTGAGGAGAAAAAGAAATTAACATAAGCCACAATATTGATTCACCCCCCCCCCCCCCCGCACACCCTCGCAGTATTGTTTCACATTTCAACAAAATGGGTGAGAAAGCATCTGATGCAGGGGACAGACATAAAGTGACACATCACATCGGATACAAGGTGGCTATCAAGGGTTGTTCTCTCCTAGGGGTACCCGCTTTAGGTGGGTAATAGTTACTAAGGTAGTGTTTGTACTCAAGGATGAAAAACGAGTCCTCACACGCCATACAAGTCTTCCTAGTACCACTTTTTTATTTGTTACATAATAATTAATTAAAAATATCCATTCTGCAGGAAATTTTTTTTATTAAAAAATCCTACAAAAACCTTAATGCCTAACATGGTAATATAAATTGCCCTAGACTTAGAAAACACACTCAAGGCCCAATTATTGAGACGCACTCCAACTTTGGAGGTTTTGAGTAAAAAACCTCAATTAATTATTTATCGCTTAATTAAGTAAAAAAAACACTATGGAGCAACTTCCTTAGTAACCAGGTTCCAAGGTTATAAGTATTTTACATAAATTCATCATGCCAGTGACATTTATTATAATTACCCCAAGGGGTATAGAATTTGCATATAGAAAGAAGAAAGAAGAGAGAGAGCAAGGGCAAGATTGCCCCGTTGGAGTTCTGGACGAAAATTGCCCTAGACTTAGAAAACACACTCAAGGCCCAATTATTGAGATGCACTCCAACTTTGGAGGTTTTGAGTAAAAAAACTCAATTGATTATTTACCACTTACTTAAGTAAAAAAAAACACTATGGAGCAACTTCCTTAGCAACCAAGGTCCAAGGCTATAAGTATTTTACATAAATTCATCATGCCAGTGACATTTATTACAATTACCCCAAGGGATACAGAATTTGCATATAGAAAGAAGAAAGAAGAGAGAGAGCAAGGGCAAGATTGCCCTGCTGGAGTTCTGGACAAAAAATTTTGACAGATGCCTTGTCCAACTTTTGTCTTCTTCTTCATTTATTTTCTAGGTACATCTAGCAGGTAACAATAGAGATGTTGTAATGTTTAACATTTTGAGTCAGTCAAAATAAAAATAAAATAAACTTTAAAAAAATTAAAATTAAATTAAATTAAACAAAAAAAAAAAAATCTCCATCCCAATACCTTAAAGTGTTGTAATGTCCTGTTTAACATTTTCGGACTCCAACCCATGGTTTTCCCTGTGGTGTTATTAACCCATGGTTTTTCCCATGGTATTCTTCTCTAATGTGGCTATTTAAAAGTTAATAATTAAACCAGCCTAGATCCATCTTAACTCTGGATCTACCAAGTGTTGCGACGGTTCAAATCTATTTTCACTCTAAAAGAGGTTTGCACCTCAACAGAGATGGTAGATCCGGAGTTAAGATGGATCTAGGCTGGTGATATTCACAACACACTGACAGACACACCCAACAGTGATGTTTAACACACACAAACACAATTAAGAAGAGCATTGATGTGAACAAAAACCCAACATAAGAATATGCCAATGTAAAGATAGCTTGTAACATCACATAGAAAATAACCACAAGCCAAAAATAATCCATGAGATGTGACACTATATCCACAGGCAATGGTAACATCAGGGTGAGGGAGGATGTTATCACATCAACATGGGACTTGCAGCCCAAAGCCTTCCAAATTAGCAAAGCCTTTGGTGTAGGTAATGCCTGATAAACCATCCCCATCTCACAAGTGCTATCTATATAGGATTATTTGTAACACATACCCAACTGCACATTAACACACGCGCACAATTGAAGAGAGGTGTTAATATGGAAGAAAAATTCAACATGAGATATGCCACTTTCGAAAGAGATTGTAACATCACACAGATAACAACCACAAAGACAACTTGCAAGGCATGACACTGAAACCATTGGCAGTGTTAGTAATAGAGTTAGGGAGGATGCCATCACGTCAACACAGGGACTTGCACCCAAGGACTGTCCAGATTTGGAAAAAAAATTGGCATGGGTACTGCCTTACAAACCATCTCCATCTCACAATTGCTATCGATGTGGGATAAAAGCAAATTATTCAAGCTAGTTAATATTTATCATTCTGTATGAAAAGGATACTAGTAACTAGATGCCTAATATATAGAAAAAATAAAAGCTGAAGAACCAACCTTTTAGATAAAGTGCAACTAAAATTAGAAAGGTTTTTTGTAACACAAACCTCTGTCAAATAAAGAGGCTGAGCACTGGACTGCCAGGAAAATGCCTTAAGATGAACAACATATTCACGACCGACCACAAAATACCATGGTGTTGTAGAGGATACAAGATCTTCTCCATTGAGAACACCTCTTAGTCTCGTGAATAATGACAGATATAAATGAAGTTCATTAGGTATAACTATATGCAGTGCTGCTGTCTGTTGATGCCCAGCAACTCTCAAGTCCTCTACAACAACGTTTGTAGTTCCAACAGCTGCTGCACCAACTATGCCCATTACAGGATCAATCAAAGCAATGGAGTCATTTGTGACAAACCAATGATGATTTTCAGATGGTAAATTGACAACTGCAAAAAAGAAGGGATTATTAGCCAACAATACATCAAGATAACAATATAGTATGTTTTTCAACAGCAAACCTTAACAAGCTTTCTCCCTCCATTTTGCCATCAATACCAATAACATAATCAATAAAGGAGACAGTAGGAAATATAATCATGCATCAGTTAAGTATCTGCTTACAGCCAGGGACAAAACAATCTTGAAAAGAATAAAATATCTCAAATTGTTGAACGATGGGGAAAATATTCCATTGTTTCTGTCTGTTTCTGTGTACACAACTGCATTCTAAACAGAATCCTCTGAAAATAGAATACAACCTTGAGGAAAAGAGGGGAAGCTTAAAACATATCAAATGAAAACTTATTCCATCAAATTGGATGTGGTACAGTTGGGAGATAAGATGCATCTCTGACTGATCCAAAATAACTTTCATCAATTCCAATACACAAACACAAACTACTAATAACCAAGACACTATTCAAAATGAAAGAAAATTATATTTGTGTCCACCTACTTTTGTGGTCATTCATCAAACATTAATATAGTTATCTTATCTCATCACCATCTGATTTTCACTCAGCATCTTCATATTTGTTAGGTCAAATAAGCATAGTTTTTGTACCATACCTACCCTAGGACTTTGTTTCTACCACGATTGCTTTTGGCTTGACTGGCAAAGCATCCAATGTAACTTTTTCTGTCCCTCGGATCAACATAATAATACTAATGTACTGATAATTTCTTTAAACCCAGTTACAAATTTACTGTCTCAACAAATAGTCACAGATCTGAATTTAACAATGCTCTCTAATCTGATTTGTTACAATAATATTCTGGGTGTGTGGAAGCGGCTCTGCAATGTTGCTGCAAACCCTCGCTGAGCTGCGCATAACGCAATGGCTGCTGCAGAGGGGGTCACTCCCCCTCCTCCTACTCCTGAAGGAGAGGCCACCGGGTTTCAAGCTTGTGTGGCTGTCATTTCAAATCGACCCAAAAGCAAATCCACGCAGGAAAAGTTAGTTAAAAAGTCGGAATCTATCCTCTCTGTGGCTCTTCCTTCGGGGGTAAAAAGAACATCCCTTGCCTTCTCAAAACACACTCTGGTTGGAAATTTTACTGGGATGTGGCCATCCCCACGATCAATGGAGATCAGGATCGAAAAAACATGGAAGGACAAGATGAAGGGGCAGAACTGGCTATATGCATGTGGGAATGGGTCCTTCGCCTTTTTGTTCGAGTTCAAAGAAAACAGAGATGCAATCTTTTAGAAATGGCCTTTATTTCTTCGGATCCAGAGGAATGTATCTCAACAAGTGGACTCTAGCTTTCAATCTAGATGAATACATTCTGAATGTGATCTCTGTCTGGGTAAAACTCCCCTGCCTTCATCTCTCTTGATGGAGTGATGACTGCTTGAGAGCAACAGGGAATGGGGTAGGTCGATATCTAGATAGGGTCGAGCCAAAGGGCACCCATCTAGATATCAGTTTGCCGAAGACACCATGCTATAGGGCGGCGCTTCCAAAATAATTGTCATTCAGTTTCAAAGTGTGAAAAATCGGAAACCTGATTCCTATTGCAGCAACTGGAAATTATTCTCCTAATTGTTATTTTAAGTTAACAATTTATTTACTATTTTCTACAACAAATACTGAATAACTCACACTGCATCCTACACAAATAAAGCTGCAGAAGAATAAACGCTAGAAGAAATAGTAGCACACACAAATAAAATGACAATTATTTTGGACCAATGTCCCCGGAAAAAACCAACTTGGGAAAACTAGTGCAGCAGCTGAGGGTTTTATTATTATGCAGCAGTGAAATAAATTGAGTACAACCAGATACCAAAACTAGCAATCCTACAGAGAAATACTGGCGAGAACATCTAGTGAGGAGAAATTCCTCACTCCACAGGCAAATCCAAGCACTAACCTCAGCTCAAATTGAGCTGTCCAAACTGCCTTTGCGCAGTCAATGCATCACCCTAGCGCAGTTGCTCCTACACTCAGCTTGGAACAGCTTCTCCTCAAGCCATTTGATCAACTGATGTCTGGGAAAACGTCTCTCCTAGCCTCTAGAACCTATGCCCAGCTTCTGGCACTGAAATTTTGCTTCTCAGCAATTCGACTTTGCCTCTAGAGGCTACTATGCTGCTCTACGTCAACCTCACTATAGCTTCTCAGCCTCTTTGCAAATGCACTCACCGGAACTGGAATCCTTCCTCCGCTTCATTGTCCCTGCCCCTCTCTCACTGCTTCGATTTCTCTTGCTCTCTCTGGCAACTGACTGCTGCTACTCAAGAAATTGATCTACCAGTGAAATCGAACTCTGCACAGGTGAATTCTCCAAGCCCTGTCGACTACTTCTTATAATCCTCTGTTGAGACTTCAACGGCCAAGATTAGATCTTAATCGATGGCTAGGATTAACTTGAAGTCGATCTGTGTGAGTTTCTAGAACATTCACACCTTAACTTAATTAATTCTGATTAATTAATCATATTCCCTAAGTTTAAACTTAGAAAATATTTAAAAACTGACTAATAATCTAATTAAGTCATTTCTAAGCGGAATTTCCAAAAACAATTTTTGGGTTTTAGAAATCTCATGCATTCTAGCCTCTCCACAAAATTTCAAGGCTAGAACACGTCCGATGCTACAAAAACTAACACTCCCTCTTAGCGAGGAATGTGTTCCAGTGTTGTAGTCTCAAATTCTGCAGGAAGGCGTAGACACATGCATTCTCCAATACCCAAAAATCATTTTGGGAAATTCCACCCTGAAATAGTTTTATTAAAATAATTAATAATTTTTAATGGGACACTAAGTCTAAACTTAGGAAATTAAAATAATTAATGGGTATTAATCTAAATTGTGGGTGGAACTTCTAGAAGAAGATGGAGATCAAGTCAATATGATCCTAGCCATTTATTAGAATCCAATCTGGGACGTTGATTGATCAACGAGAGGATTATAAGAGGAGACTTGATGGGCACTAGGAGAATACACCAGAGGCAGATACTCACTTACCCGAGTAAGATCGATTTTCTCACTGGTCGAAGTTCAGCAAGAGAAAATCGAATCAAACAGAGATTTGCAGATGAGAAACAAAAAGAGGGCATCGGCATCTTTCGAGAGTGCAAGGCAAACAAGACGCAAAGCAGGAACATGGTGATGCAGAAAGAGGCGGCGCAGAGGCAGATTGATGCAAAGCCTGCGTGGGTATCTAGACGTTGAGCCAGTGTGAGAAGTTTGACGCAGAGGGACGCAGAGGGATTTCGAGGAAGAGGAGTACTTCACCTAGATCAGAAATTTGTCAAGAAGCATCTATAAAATTTCTCACTCATGTTTTGCTGGTTGTAATTTGTACATGAGAATTTGAGAAACTCTCATCTACTACACTGGTTTTCCCACATTGGCTTTTTCCGAGGACGATTGTCTAAAAATAATTGTGTCATTGTGATTGTATTTGTGCCAATATTTTTCCTCACATTTACTTTCTGCAATATTTTAATTATGAAGGCTGCAGTAGAATATATTTCGATATTTGTTGTAAGAACACTGTGAAATTTGAATAACTTATTTCTGAGATAATAAGTAGAAGAAATAAAATTAATTTTTGCAGTAGGATTTCTATTTAGAAATTTTCATATGGTATCGGAGCCAAGGGAAAGCAGAAGGAAGAAGCCGGAAGACCCAACGTTGAAGGAAGAAAAGGAATTCGAAATTCCAAGGGCAGTGATTCGAATATCCAAGGGGCTTGCACAGTTCAAAGCCAAGAAGATTAGATTCGTGGGAAAACTCTCTCGGAGTGAGTCGACGGAGAGGTAATTCTTTTCGATCGAAATTTGTCAGTGGCAGAAGGAACAGTGTAGTAGAAGATTCAGTGAGGGGGGTTGTCTCAAAGGGGACACAGTTTTTCCTGCAGCAGTCGTTGAGACAGGTTAGCATCGGAAATTGGCACAATATGGATACTCAAAGTGTCGCAGAGTTATCTACCATATTAGATGAAGAATTTGCATGCCTAGCAAATTCAAGGTCAGTAGATGTTTGGTACATTGATAGCAAGGCTTCAGCTCATATGACTGAAGTACGAGAACATTTCTCGAGCTATCAAGAAGAACAAATGGACTTCCAAATCACTATGGGAAACCGAACGAAATGTACTCCAATAGGGAGAGGCACCATAGCATTTCAAACGGAAGCAGAGACCAGCATCCGAGCCACCAATGTTCTGCATGTGCCAGGATTAGGAATGAACTTGATTTCAGTGTCCCAGTTACAGGACAAGGGATACAATGTATACTTCATGGGAAAGAAAGTATACGTCAAGCATCCAAGCTAGAAGAAGAAAAGGAAAATTGGGATTCGAAGCAACAAGTTGTATAGATTGCAGCTTGAGTCACCAATGGCACTGATAGGCAGCAACTATAATGGTGAGAAGGAGTGAAATGAATTATGGCACAGGCAAATGGGACACTCACACCATCGAGAACTTAGGATGCTCAGAGAGATTGTTACAAGAGTACCATCCCTTAGTAATAAGCATGATGACTTATGCCGAGGATGCATACTGGAGAAGTACGCTAAAGCAGCTTTTTCCAGAAGCAACAATAAAGCAGAATGTGTATTGGGATTGATACACTCAGATATCTGCAGTCCTATGTCCACAAAAGCTCTTAGTGGTGGCTAATACTTCGTCACTTTTATTGATGATCACTCTAGAAAGACCTGGATCTATTTCTTAAAGACCAAGGATGAGGTCTTTGATCGATTTAGAGAGTTTAAGGCTCTCATTAAAAATATGACAGGGAAAAGGATAAAGGTATTACATTTAGATAATGGTGGATAATATACGGACAGAGACTTCACAGATTTCTGCGCAAACGAGGGCATCAAAAGAGAGTGGATAGCTCCATATAATCCCGAACCGAATGGAGTAGCAGAATGGAAAAATAGAACTATTGTTGGGGCAGCCAAAGCTATGTTGTATGATCAGGATCTACCCAAGTATCTATGGGCAGAAGCTTGCAACACAGCGGTGTATATCCATAATAGAACTCCTCATAGAGCATTGGGGAAGAAAACGCCCGAAGGGATCTTCACAGGGAAAAAGTCGGTAGTCAGTGATCTCAGGATATTTGGAAGCGTGGCATACTGTCACATTCCAGACGAGAAGCGTAGTAAACTGGATTACACTGCAGAAAAAGGGTATCCTGTAGGATACAGCGAGACCTCAAAAGCATACAAAATCTGCATTGCTAGCAGCAGGAAGATTGTAGTGAGACGGGATGCAAAGTTCATGGAGGATAGAGCTTTCAAGAAATCTTGTGAGATGCCAACAGAGGATCAGTCAGGAGATGTTCCACTAGTCCAGGAGCAACAAGGGCAACAAGGAGGACAAGCAGGAGGACAAACACCTGGATCGAGTACGGTGACCAGTACCAGTATCTCCTCAGAAGGAGGAAATCCAAATAGTTCTCAACAGATGGAACAGCAAGATCAGGAGGAGGAGTTGGTTGAGCCTCCCACCACCAGTGGTAGGATCAGCACAGAAGTACGACAGACACTGAGGGACGCAGAGGAGTTTGGTGGAGCTCCTAGAGCCGAGAAAAGGCAACGTAGACAACCTAACAAATACCAGGCATTGGTAGCTCGAGTTGAAGAACCCTCTAGCTTTCAAGAAGTTGTTCAACACCAAGTATGGGTGGATGCCATGGTACAAGAATACAACTCTATCATGACAAATGATGTCTGGGAAGTAGTACCTAGACCAAAAGAGAGATCAGTTGTAAGATCAAGATGGATCTACAAGATCAAGTACGTTGCAAATGGCAGTATAGCGAAGTACAAGGCTAGGTTCGTGGCAAAGGGGTAGGCTCAGAAAGAAGGAATAGATTATGAAGAGACCTTCGCCCCAGTTGCCCGTTACACCTCTATCAGATCTATTATATCCTTAGCAGCTCAAATGGGATGGGAGATTCACCAGATGGATGTCAAGACAACGTTCTTGAACGAGGTAATAGAAGTGAAGGTCTATATAAAACAGCACGAAGGCTTTGAAACTCATGAGAAGAAAACTAATGTTTGCAAATTAAAGAAAGCCCTGTATGGGCTTAAGCAGGCACCCAGAGCATGGTATGGTCGGATTGATAGTTACTTGCAGCAGTCAGGATTTGTCAAAAGTGATGTTGATCCCAATCTCTACTATTTAATGGTAGAGAATGAGCCACTTATTCTGGTATACCATATTATATGTGGATGATTTGTTTTTAATAGGATCATCCAGGCTCATAGAGGATTGCAAGAAGAACCTTGACGTTGAATTCGACATGAAGGATATGAGGTTGATGTATTATTTTCTGGAATTGGAAGTTTGGGAGAAGAATGGGGCAATCTTCCTTGGGCAAGGGAGATATGCTACAGAGGTTCAGAATGCAAGACTATCAACCCATGGCTACTCCCATGATCACCAACTGGAAGAAAATAGATGCATCAGGAGACAAGGAAGTGGGCCTCACCATTTACAAATAGCTCATTGGGTCACTCATGTATCTAGTCAACACCAGGCTAGACATATGCTTTGTTGTCAACACTCTTAGTCAGTTCATGGTGGAACCAAAAAGAGTGCATTGGGAAGTAGCTAGACACATTCTTAGATATGTGCGTGGTGTTGTAACATATTTGATTTTGATAAGTTAATTTTTGTTTATAAAAGAGGGTATAAAAAAATAGAATAAAAAATGAAAATGCAATAAAAAAAAAATGATGAAATGAAACCCCATCAAAAGAAAAAATTTGTATAAAGTGAGCAAATTTAAATGCCACTAGAAAAGAGTAAAATTACATTGCAAATAAACTAGGGTTTTGTGTGTAGCTTGTTTAAAATGCCACAGCCTGATGTTTTGATTTGAATCATATAGCTTAACCATGATCAAATCATTTAAATTTATGTCTCTAGATTAGTGAATAAGTTCACCAAATTGTTTAATCTTGGTAGAACATGATTAGATAGGATAGAATAAAATAAAATTTGGCCTGATATGCTCAAAACATGGCCAAATGATGTATTAGAATAGGATTAGGGAAAATAAATGGCCGCTAGATCAAATGCGCCAATTCATAGATAAATGTTTCTTTAATTAGGGTTAATTACCTTCTATAGGTGATTAACATTGTATAAACAAAGCTTTATAAAGTTTAGATTAAAGTCAGTGTTATCAAGTGGATACTTTTCCACGATGATTCTCTTCACCGCCCAAATCAACAGCGGGGAAGCCATTTCACACCCCCTTCTACCGTTTCACGTTAATGGCAAGGGGGGGGGTCCGAAAAGTGGTTTCCTTTTCGGAGGGCCCATTGCAACGTGTCGTGTCCTCATCACTTCGCACCCCCTTGCGCAATACCATTTACCACTACCCCCCCCCCCCCGAAATCTACTCATCCCATCTCATCTATACGTCACTCCACCAACGACTATCGAAGTTTCCCGCGCCTTCGTCCCGCTAATTGTTTTCCTCCATGTATCCCTACCCATTCTCCTATCGTTACACTCATACATGTTCCTCCTACCCGTTACCTGCCTCCCGTTGTCCATTAATGCACACCAATCCCGTAGGATAACGATGCAATCTTAACGGTAATCGCTATGCTGTTATAAATAAACCCTCCATCCCTTTCGCGCAACTCCCTTGTTTTCATCGCCACTATTTGAATTGCAAGTTTTTAAGCTTGGCTTTGGTTAAATTTTGTCACAGATTGCGCCTATATTTCAAGCTGATAGTGCACTCACCAATTTTTTATAGGGACTGCTCTCTGTTCAGGTACCCATTTCATCAACATCCTGTTACTCTTCTTCCTTATCTATTAGAATATGGCACCAAAAAGAAAGGACCAACCCTCTGGTAGCAAAACCCCAACTCAGGAAAATCCAAAAGCCACTGATACCCTAGATCTTGACCACATCCCCTTAGCTGACCATTTTTTTAAGATTGTGGACACAGAGTGCGAATTCAATATTTTCAAATTGCACCATTGGTTAAAACAGACCTATCAGGACTCAGAGGATGAAATTAACCTATGGGAATCACTATTGCCCATGTTCATGTTTCCTCAAACTCATCCATTCCCTGATTTAGTTATGTGGTGTCAGGCTAGGTATAATCCCCTGCAGAGAACTGTGGTAGCTCAGAATGGAGACATTCTGATATCTATCACACCTGAAACCATAAACAAAATGCTTCTGATTCCTGAGAATGATTCCCTTAGCCATTTTTTTGCTGCTATCCTCATGGATCTATACCATAAGCTTACATTCCCCCAAAGAGCTCAAATTTTTTAGATCTTTCTTCCAGAAGATGTTGAGCTTCCTAAAAAGAACCCTCCATATCCAGCCTCAATGTTCCCAAAAAGAGCTAAACACATTATCTCTCTAGTTTCTTGCCTGTTAGGTTACCAAACAAACTAATGGGTAGATGAACCTATTCTGGGTTATCTATCCATCTTCTCCAAAGAACACAAGCCAAAATTCATGTATAATTACAGTCAATTTTTGGCTGAAAATATACATGAACAGTGAATGAAAATCATTGTTGAGGGTGTATTCAAGTATTCTTCTGTGTTAGTTCATATGTTTCTTTTTCAACAAGGAGACATGCTACCGATAACCCTACACAAGCAAGATGATCAGCAAATAAATCAATCAGTTACACAGTGGAATTCATTGGTCAGGAGAAGCTCAATTGAGTTAAAATTTTCAGATTTCATTGACTGTTTCATTTATCCAGTTGCACAGATTCTTAGCAGCCAGAGTGAACCAAGAATCAACCCGGAGATAAAAAAAATCCTGCACCTAAGTGACCAAGCTAAAACTGGAGACTGGTATCTTTACCAAAATTACACAGAGATTAGGGTATATGGTTGTGAGTTAGCTCCATACAAATTGCCTAAATATGTTCCAATGAGAATTTTCTCTATGGAATATATAAGGCAAATGATCAACATGGACGAGCTACATTTTGTTTCAGGGAAAAGAAAATCTCAGTTCAAGATCAAGTCCCAAGTGGGACCCTTTATTTGTAATACTAGAGCAATAGGAATTGAAGCAGATTCAATTCTCAAGCAAATGGGATTTCAACCAAGTTTTACCTGGTCTTATGACCCATTCAACATAATCTCTAATTTAAGGGTGGAACTTAAAACCACACCTTATAATCACACTCCAAGACCAGAGATTGAGAAATATAGGAATCAAGAACAGTGGGAGGAGAACACACTTCAAGAAGCAGAAGAGAAAATTATACCTCCTTCTACCCTTCAAACTCCCACTTCTCAAAGTAAGCAGGAAAAGAGGCCGAGAGAAGAATCATCATCTTCAGCAAAGGGTGCAAAAGAGTTTCTCATTTATCAAAAGAAACAGAAGACTGACTCTAAAGTTACCATTGTTCAGGGTCAGAAAGAGCCCATAGTTATTAATCTAGATGATTCACAGGTTTCTATAGGATCAGAGGAAACTGTCCTTAACACTCCATCTTCCTCTTCAGTTTCACAAAATTTATTAGAAATTACATAGTCAGCAGGAGTAGGTGAACAAGAGGAGCCAAACATTTTCACTAATTTTCTTGAAATTAAGCAAAAGAATGAATCTCTAAAGGCCAATGTCTATGCTCAATTATGGAAGCAAACATCTACTTCACAGAATAGATTGTTGACAGCATTTGACAGTGAAAAGGGAAGGATGAAAATGGCATTCTTACAGGCTCAAGTGCCTTTTTCAAAAGCTTCTTCAGACTATAAGAAAACCATATTTTCTTTTGATGAGAATCAAATACATCCTATTGACCAAATGGACATGCATAGACTGCCTGGGGAGATGTTTTTCTCTAGCATGACTAACATTGCCATGGCACTGTCAAAGTTGAGAACAACTCTTTCAAATGTGCAGTCACAGATGAAGATGAAGAAGATATCCTCCTTGGCAAAAGATAACAGGTTCAAATCATTAGAAGATTTAGTCATCAGGATTGGATATGATCCTACTAATGTTAAAGCTGCAGAGAACATGATCAAGAAGAAGAATGCCGACATCACAGCACTAAGGAAGCAACACAAATTACCTTCTACAGAGGATCCTCAAACCAAGGAGATTGAAGAAAGTGAGCAACATAAAGAAGAAATGCTCAAACTAATCATTGAGCAGAATATACAAATAAAGAAGATGGAGGAACAGATAGAAACTTTGCTCAAGGAAAAGGAACAATCTACACAAGTGTCCATAGCTCCAATCACAGCGATACCAATCACAGTGGCAGGGACAGCAGGGGAATTGACATCAGCAACAGTAGAGTCTACATCAACTACAAGTGATCTAAATAAAGTTATACAGGAGTTGTCTCTCCAGAGACAGGAAAATGAAAAGCTTCAGAAGAATTTCAAAAATCTGGAGACACAAAAGATAAAGAATGATATTCTTTATGTTGAATAGATGCAAAAGACCCATAGACTGACCAAGAAGATTCAAGAGTTGAAAGATGATTCATTAATGGCTCAGACCTTGGCCTAAGCCAAGGAAAATATTTGGCAAATATAAGTCAAGCTATAACTAAAGTTTGGTCCTCTATACAAATTATTTTTGAATAAGAAGAGCTTATTACTAGATGCCACGCAGCGATTGAAGAGGTCAAAGAAGCCCTTGAAGATAAACCAAGTGAGGCCATAGATGTGATTAAGGTGCTCAATTCAAAAACCCGAGTTGAATTAGAAGAAATTCAAATTGCAGACAGGACAGAAACCATTCTTGAGATTAAGAAAGTTTTGCAGAAGAAAAATCTCATGACTCAGTTGGAGACAAAGTGCCAGACTTTCAAAACTATTGTCCAGAGGTTTCATTTTAAGTTCAAATTGCTCAACCAAAGAGGATTGCCAAGACTAGTAGCACCAAATGACAAATTTATCAGTTTGGAGGAGTATGGCCAAAAGCTTTACACAATTGCAACTGATAAAGCTAAATTTGCAGGTATCAAATATTGATTTGGGGTAGCATCGGATGTGCTCTAGCCGTGAAAATTGGTGGAGAGGCTAAAGCACATGAGATCTCCAAGACCCAGAAATGGTTTGGCCAGGTTTGGGAGATATTAAAATAATTAATATTTTTAATGGAGTTCCTAAGTCTAAACTTAGGAAAAATAAAATATTAATGGATGTTAATATACAACTGGGTTAGAAGGTTCCAAAAGACATGGATCAAGCCAAATCTAATCTTAGTCGTTGATTAAAGATGTAATCTCGGTCGTTGAGGGACCAACGGGAAAAGTATAAGAGGAGGCTTGAGGGTCAGTTGGAGAATACACCAGAGTGATCAGTCATTTGATTTTCTAGAGGGGGGTTTGCTAAGAGAAATCGAATCAGTGATCAATTGCAGCGAGGGGCAGTGAGTGCGAGACAGAGAGGAAGAGATAGTGCCGAGAGACCAGCGCAGAAGCAGAGAGAGGCAAATGTTGAGCCAAAGGGAGCCACGCAAAGCCAGAAGGGACTGTGCGGAGACTAGAAGGGTCTACGCGGAGGCCAAAAGGGCCTGCATCATCCACAGAGAGGGCAGCAGGAGTGACACAAAGGGTCGTAAAGGTTGCGCAGTGCCTCAAAGAGCTGACGTAGAGGGTTTTGGGTTGACGCTGAGCTTCAGAGGTTGCTGGAGAGGGTTTCGTGGGGTAGATTTTCTAAATATCTGCTTCCAAACAGAGAGGTATTATTGTCGGATTATTTTCTCTGTCGGGTGAGCAAGTTTGGCACCCAGTTGTACTCAAGGATAGACTGCATAATAAAATAACCCTAAGAATTGTTGCACTGGTTTTCCCAAGTTGGGATTTTCCAGGGAAGAGTTGTCCAAAAATAACGGTGTCACTTATGTGTTTGTTATTTCTTTCAGTTGTTGATCTGTAGATGGTTGAGACTGTATTGTGTTTATTTCGATGTTTATATGTTTAAAGAACTTGTTCGTAATTAAAAAGTAGGAGAAATAAACCAGAGAATACATATAAAATTTCTAACGGGTAATACTTAGAAATTTCGACATCAAAGGTCATCTTACAGGGAAGGCTTTCTTAAAAGCTTTGAATTTTGATTTAATGATCAAACATGAAATTAAACATATCTTTGTCAATAAGCTTATTTTGAAAAGTATACCGAGGTGGATGAAGTCTACAAGAAATTAATTAATCTTTCTATACCAAATCATCAGCAACTTTCTTGAAAATAGTTGTTAATTTTAGGTATGTTCTATGATTAGAGCAATTTATTTCCATTTTCACCGTTAGCTACATATCTTTTCCAGATTAGCAATCACATCAACATTAAAGTAAACTGCAGATAGAACATAAACATAAATCGCAGAAGACAAGCCAAGACAAGAGGACACAAGATGTGGCGCTAGCCAGGGACAAACCCCAATGTGGGGAAACCCCTGACCAATTCTTCTTATATGTTCTTCAATAGTTCAGTAGAGAGAGAGAGAGATAGTACGTTTACAATAGAAGTCAACACTTTGACTTATCTAGATAAGAGCATAGATCATCTCTAAGAAGATGATACATGAGATCAGTTGAAGACATGCTGCTTCAACTGATTCTCCAAGGTGACTCCTTCACTTATCGTTGTGCTGCATTTCATCATCATGTTGCACCTCACTGCGCTGCACCATGCTGCACCCATCATCACTATGCTACATCTCATCATGCTTCATTAATCACGATTGTACCCATCGTTGTACTGCATTATGTGCCATTGTTGCACCATGTTTCCATCCTGACCTATGTGTTGGTTGCACCTTGCTTGCTAGCTGTAACATTGCATGCTTGGTGTATTTGTTGCTAAGTACCATACAACTGTCCCAATGTTAGTTAGTTATCCCTTGCATGCTGCTCTCCTTCGGAGACAGATGCTCCAGCTGTTCCGGCAATTCCCGACAGTTCTGGCAGTTCTAGCTCTTCCCAACAGTTCTGGTTGTTTCCAGCAGTTCCGACTTTTTCGGCAATTCCGCCTTTTCTGGCTTTTTCGGCAGTTCCGGCTTTTCAGGCTTTTCTGGCAGTTCCGGCTTTTCCGGCTTTCCTGACAGTTCCGGCGTTTCCGGCAGTTCCAAATTTTCTAGCTTTTCCGGCTTTTCTGGCAATTCCAGCTTTTCCAGCTTTTTCGGCAGTTCCAACTTTTCCGGCTTTTTCCGGCAGTTCCAATAGTTCCGGCTTTTCCGGCAGTTCCAATAGTTCCGGCTTTTCCGACAGTTTTAGCTTTTCCGACAATTCCGGCTTTTCCGACAGTTTTAGCTTTTCCGACAATTCCGGCTTTTCCGGCAGTTCCGACTTTTCCGGTAGTTCCGGCAGTTTCGTCTTTTTCGGCAATTCCAATAGTTCCGGCTTTTCCGGCAGTTTTGGCTTTTCCGGCAATTCCGGCTTTTCCGGCTTTTTGAGCAACGTAGAGCTTATTCTCCCATGACTGCATTTAGATCTAGGGCTTGTTATCTAGGGCAGTGTATACCCAAGGGCACTCCCTCTAGCTCTCATCTTCATCAAATCCAAAACAGGATGAAGTGAGATCACAAGAGTGAGTGTGTGTGTGACAAATGACTTCAAGTCCTCTTCTATTTATACTAAAACGTAGAGGTTGAATAGACATGATTGTTGGGCTTTTGAGCCTACATAAGTTGTTGGCCGACTTAACAATTTGTCCATAATCAAAATAAATTCATATCTTCATAAATACTTATCGGAATCGGATGATCTTTAGATCAATCCTACACCTCTCGATGAGAGGGATCCAAGAAAAATATCAACTGTCATAAATAAGATGACCCACAAGGAGGTTGGCCCTAGTTGCCAATTTTAACACTCCCTCTCAACTAGGGAGAACTCCATCCGCTGATCCATATGTCCGACTGTATTATCTCTGCCATCAGTTCTCTGCACTAATCTGCTGAGCTTTGCTCTCCTGAACCATGAAGAAGAAGAATTCATCGAGAATGTCTCATACCATTCTCTAGTATCTATTGACCTGAAGTCAGTTTCATCTGAAGAGAGTGTGTCACATCACTCTTATTGACCCGAAGTCAGTTTTATTGATCCCAGATCAATATCACAAGAGAGTGTCTCAAACCACTCATATTGATCCTAGATCAGTTTCATTGATCCTAAATCAATATAACAAGAGAGTGTCTCAAACCACTCATACTGATCCCAGATCAGTTTCATTGATCCTAGATCAATGGAGGTCATCCTAGCATAGGGAGTACGGTAGATACAACGATGCGTCCATCGATAGAACTATTATGGTCCCTATCCTCATTTCCCTGCTCATTGATCAGATGAGAGGTACTTCCCATGAGTCCCAGACTGCATGGGTAGGATGCCTCGACAGGAGAATGGATCATCCTGTCAGTGGATGCCACGGAGAACGAATCATTTTGGCCCACAGTCGCCACGGAGAACGAATCATCCTGGCCCACAATCGCCACGGAGAACGAATCATCCTGGCCCACAGTCGCCACGAAGAACGAATCATCCTGGCCCACAATCGCCACGGAGAACGAATCATCTTGGCCCACAGTCGCCACGGAGAACGAATCATCCTGGCCCACAATCGCCACGGAGAACGAATCATCCTGGCCCACAATCGCCACGGAGAACGAATCATCCTGTTCCACAGTCGCCACGGAGAATGAATCATCCTGGCCCACAAGAGAACGAATCATCCTGTTCCACAGTCGCCACGGAGAACTAATCATCCTGTTCCACAATCGCCACGGAGAAGGAATCATCCTGTTCCACAGTCGCCACGGAGAATGAAACATCCTAGCCCACAGGAGAACGAATCATCCTGTTCCATAGTCACCACGGAGAACGAATCATCCTGGCCCACAGGAGAACGAATCATCCTGTTCCACATTCGCCATGGAGAACGAATCATTTTGGCCCACGGGAGAACAAATCATCCTGCTCCATAGCGCACCACCAGGGGAGGGTGAGTCGCCCTGTGGTCATATGTTGCTCCAATAAGTACCCCAAGCCCCCCAGAGCTCCCAGAGCTCAATGCATGCAACATGCAGGACCCTTATAAGAAGGTCTCTCAACGACTCCAAGTCGTTTGGGAAAGTTACAGATTTGACCTTTCCCCGGGGCTTTGACAAAAAATGTCTGCAACCTGTACATCAGTCTCAATGTGATGGAGCCTCCTCGCTCATCGACTTACCATATCCCAGATAAGGCAGTATCTGATGTCTATCTGCTGGAGCAATCATCGAATATGGGATTCCTCAATAATCGAATCCCACCTCTGGTTGTCACAGAGAATCACAGTGGTATTCATCATGTGTACAAACAGCTCACTTAAGAGCTTCTGCAACCATGTAGCTTCACATGAGATCATACTCGTAGCTGTGTATTCAGTCTCGGCGGTGCTTATAGCAACCGATTTTTGCTTCCTGCTCATCCATGATATCGAAGCAGAATCCAAAGAGAACCAGCACTGAGAAGTGCTCTAGTGATCCTCCACACTGCCTGCCCACTCAGCATTCGAATAATCATGCAGTTTCATATTTCTAGCAGTGTATCTCAATCCATGAGAGATTGTGCCCCAAAGATATCTCAGAAGATTCTTGGCACCAATCCAGTGAGGCTCAACCAAATATGAGCTCACCATGCTAACTGCAAAACATACGTTCGGACGGAAGTTCACCAAGAACATCAACGCAAATGAGTTTATGAAACTCAGAGGCATTTCCCAAATCTAGTCCGACATCACAACCATATAACTTCTGAAAGTTAATATCCTCGGGGTAGTCACAGGCTTGCAGCTTATCATTCCACATTCGGAATCCAACTCCCTCTTACTTCTGCAAATGAGAGGGTCTGCACCTATCAGAAATAGGTCGTCCTCATAAGGTGCCGGTATGAGAGGTCTATCATCCACAACCTTCGGGTAATGGTTTGGATCGGTTTCACTCCTAGTGAATCTCAGCTTCATCTGACAATTATCAATCCTCTCATACTATGCCCGGGGAGTTTTGCTTCAAGCCATAGAGGGCTTTCTTCCACCTGTATACATGAGATTCCCGATCATGAATCTCAAACTCCTCGGGTTGTTCCAAACCTGTGGACCTGCTACATGAGGGGAATGATCCCCTTGTAAGATTTTCCTTTGGTACATCTCAGACATGTACTTTCATGCTCTTCTTGAATTCAAGCATCCCTGTCACCATCTGACTCACAGACCTTCGGTGCTATGTGTCAATGGACATGGTCCCCAGTGGACTTCCTGCAACTTGATACAACCCTAAACTCAAAAACATCTTTGAAAATTCTATTTTCAAACACGTACCTTTTCATCGATGAGTGCCACCCTGAAACCTTTGACTTCCGTTGCTGAAATGGATACCAGGCTCTTCTTGCGATCAGGTACATAAAAGAGATTCTGTAAATGAATTAAGTTACCCTCATTCAGTTGAGGGATAACATTCCCTACACCCTTTCGGGGATAGGTGGCATCGACTCCAAGTATAATCCCACGATTGTTTCCATCTCTACCAAATTAGAGAGTGCACCCATCTATCCGATGAAGTGCCTTGAAGCACTACAATCAATAAGCCAGATTCCCAAAGAATCTGAAGGAGAGGGCCAATACAAGATAACGCTTCTTTATCTTATCAGAAACAACATTTGATTCTTCATACCTGGGGTTCCTAGCTTTCTTTACAGAGTCGACCATTTCCTTGATGACCTGCATTACCTGTCATTCCTTTGATCATTGAAGATGTCCCTGGAATGATTGTTATCTTCATCAAGAGATGTGTCTCTGCCATTCAGACACTCCTTCGCATAATGGCCGAACTTATTGCAACCAAGGCATCCGCCTTTCCTTCCACCCTTAGATCCGAACTTCCCAATGAAGTGATCTTTAGGTAGGCCATCAGAAGCTTCCACTGCACCATTCTGATAATATTCTCTGCTTCGACTTCACCCTCGGTGAATTTGAAGAGGGATGAGGAATCCACTGATCCTTTTGTCCTTTCCCAACTGTCTTCGGTGATTGTTCTTTCACTCTTGCTTGGGCATTGTCTTCACCTTAGCTCTGATACCATGTTAATTTTAGGTATGTTCTATGCTTAGAGCAATTTATTTCAATTTTCACAGTTAGCTCCATATCTTTTCCAGATTAGCAATCACATCAACATTAAAGTAAACTGCAGATAGAACATAAACATAAATCGCAGAAGACAAGCCAAGACAAGAGGACACAAGATGTGGCGCTAGCCAGGGACAAACCCCAATGTGGGGAAACCCTTGATCAATTCTTCTTATATGTTCTTCAATAGTTCAGCAGAGAGAGAGAGAGAGTACGTTTACAACAGAAGTCAACACTTTGACTTATCTAGATAAGAGCATAGATCATCTCTAAGAAGATGATACATGAGATCAGTTGAAGACATGTTGCTTCCACTGATTCTCCAAGGTGACTCCTTCATCTATCATTGTGTTGCATTTCGTCATCACGCTGCACCTCACCGCGCTGCACCATGCTGCACCCATCATCACTATGTTACATCTCATCACGCTTCATTAATCATGACTGTACCCATCGCTTCACTACATTATGTGCCATTGTTGCACCATGTTTCCATCCTGACCTATGTGTTGGTTGCACCTTGCTTGTTTGTTGTCCCTAGCATGCTTGTTGTCCCTAGCATGCTTATTGTCCTTAGCATGCTTGCTGTTGCATGCTAGTTGTCCCTTGCATGCTAGCTGTAACATTGCATGCTTGGTGTATTTGTTGCTAAGTACCATACAACTGTCCCAATGTTAGTTGTCCCTTGCATGTTGCTCTCCTTCGGAGATAGATGCTCTGGCTGTTCTGGCAGTTCTGGCAATTCTAGCTCTTCTCGGCAATTCCGACAGTTTCGGCTGTTCCCGGCAGTTCCAAAAATTCTGGCTTTTTCGGCAATTCCGGCTTTTCCGGCTTTTCCAGATTTTCTGGCAGTTTCGGCTTTTCCGGCATTTCCGACCTTTCCGGCTTTTCTGGCAATTCCAGCTTTTTAGACTTTTCCGGTAGTTCCGGCTTTTCCAGCATTTCCGGCTTTTCCAGCAGTTCCGGCTTTTCTGGCAGTTCCGGTAGTTCGGATTTTCTAGCAGTTTCGGCTTTTTTTCCGGCCTTTCCGGCTTTTCTGGAAATTCCAGCTTTTTAGACTTTTCCGGTAGTTCCGGCTTTTCCAGCATTTCCGACTTTTCCAGCAGTTCCGGCTTTTCTGGCAGTTCCGGCAGTTCTGGCTTTTCCGGCTTTTTTTCCAGCGTTTTCGACTTTTCGACAGTTCCAGCTTTCCCGGCTTTTCCAACAATTCCAGCGTTTCCAGTTTTTCCGGTAGTTCCATCTTTTCTGGCAATTCCGGCTTTTTTGGCAGTTCCGGCTTTTCCGACAGTTCCAGCGTTTTCGGCTTTTCCGACAGTTCCAGCGTTTCCGGCTTTTCCAACAGTTCCGGCTTTTCCGGCTTTTTAAGCAACGTAGAGCTTATTCTCCCATCACTGCATTTAGATTTAGGTCATGTTATCTAGGGCAGCGTATACCCTAGGGCACTCCCTCTAGCTCTCATCTTCATCAAATCCAAACCAGGATGAAGTGAGATCACAAGAGTGAGTGTGTGTGTGACAAATGACTTCAAGTCCTCTTCTATTTATATACTAAAACGTAGAGGTTGAATAGACATGATTGTTGGGCTTCTGAGCCTACATAAGTTGTTGGCCGACTTGACAATTTGTCCATAATCAAAATAAATTTGTATCTTCATAAATACTTATCGGAATCGGATGATCTTTAGATCAATCCTACACCTCTCGATGAGAGGGATCCAAGCAAAATATCAGCTGCCACAAATAAGATGACCCACATGGAGTTTGGCCCTAGTTGCCAATTTTAACAATAGTGCCAACAGCTTAGCAGTTTCTATATTCCTATATTTTTGTACTATTTTTATATTTTGTTAAAGGATCTTTCTAGAAAATCAATAGTTTGTATAAATAACTCTTCCTTCGAGTTATTATGGGTTGAACCCTTGAATGAGCTTTTCAAAGCAGAATTGTAATCAAACTGGAGATTTGCTTCGAATTAATGAAAGGATTCTGAATTTGCCTCAAATAGTTTGTCTCCTTGTTAGTTTTTCTCGTGTTTTCATTTCATTATGTTATTCTTCATGTATTTAAACTTTAATGGAGAACCTTGGGTAAGATTACATTGACGGTCAGTTTATCTGAAATCCCCAGTGAAGTTATAATCAATAATTAGAGATTAGTTTATAAAACTGTCTGTTGTTATAAACTCCTCTATACCTATAAATTGTCACACCCATCTGCATAAAATTAAATACGTTTTGTTGAGTAGGTAAGCATTGTTCACCTGCAATCTTTCTTATAATTAACTAAATGCTCAGTTTGAATATTTAGTAAGTTATAACCCTTTCAACTCTGCTATTCATTCAACTAAAAATCAATTAACTGTTTAGAGACAAACAAACAGCCCTTTCATTAAATTCAGCATTGTTAAGGTTTAAGCACCTGTCTTTAATTGTTCATAACATTGGACATCCAAAAAACCTTAAAACAACAAAACATTTTAGATGCTCTGGCACGATTAATTAACCTAGAATTGTCTCAGAGGGCAACACGTGGAACAATCAGATATGGGTTGAAATACTCCCAAGGAGAGGACGTCAAATTGAATGGGTTCAATGATGCAAATTGGGCAGGTAGTTCAGTAGACCGCAAAAGTACCTCAGCGTACTGCTTTAGTGTTGGATCAGGGATGATATCTTGGTGCAACAGGAAGCAGAAGTCGATAGCTCTGAAGCTCAGTAGAAGCAGAATATATGGCAACCAGCACAGCTACGTGCAAAGCTATATGGCTTAGAAAACTACTTGTGAGCTTGTTCAAAAAAGGATGGAAGTGACCAGGGTATACTGTGATAATCAGAGTTGTGTCAAACTCTCTGAGAATCCAGTATTTCATGATCGGTCGAAACACATTGATATCATATGTCGTTTTATCAGAGACTGTGTTCAGCGTGGGGCAGTATAGCTACAGTATGTCCCCACAAAAGATCAGGTAGCTGACATACTCACAAAGATGGGTATGGTAGAGAATCCGTTTTAGTAGCAGAAACATGTAACTTCTCATAGACAGAGGGAGTTGCAGTACAGATGTAGTGTTGACAATGGCAGGGTTAGCAGCAGTACAGATGCAGCGTTTGTGCAATAGTTGGTGGACAGGATGTCAGACATCAACTAGCATAGAGGGAGATGTTACAGAACAGGGTAATGCTTCTATCATATATCATTATTTGGTTCTAAAATACCTCCAGACAAAAAAAATAGATACACCTAGTAAGCCAATAGAAATTTGTATTATGATGCATGAAGAAGAGGAAGGAATGCAACATGATGTATCAAAATTACGACAAAGTTCATTCTCGCAAAGAGTGACCAAAAATGAACCGGAAGCGATGGTGAATGTTAAGATAGATGGTTTAGAAGGGGACATGGATGGTTTAGAAGAAAAAATAAAAAGGGAAGTGGGAGTTTTGAATAATGGTTTAAAAGAAGACATGGAAGCAACGATGAATGTCAATATGGAAGGGTTGAAGGAAGGTTTGACAAAGTTGTTGCAAAAGACAAAGTCTTCCATGAAAATAAGGATGAGGACAAAAGGAATATGAATTATAATTTTAGAGGCTCCAATAGTGGGTTGAAGACTAACCACATTCCAAAAGATTGATATGAGGAATTTTGATGACGAGGACCCAATAACTTGGATACTACAGATGGAGCAGTTCTTTAATCTACACACTGTGCACAACACACAAAATGTACGCATTGCATCTTTATATTTAGAACCCAATCAATTTGTATAGTATCGATGGCTTTGTTCTCATAAAGCACTAGTCACTTAGACAATTTTTATGGAGGCATTGATAGCACATTATGAGGATACAAAAAGCAATACTTTCTTTAACCAAATGATAAATCTCAAACAAAAGGGTTCGGTTAGGGATTAATTGAGGACTTACAGAGATTGAATGTCAAGGTAACTAATATTCTAGAGTAGCCTCTAATTGATGTCTTCATAGGGACTTTAAAGGATAGCATCCAACATGAGGTTCTCCTTTGGGAACCTAAGTCATTAGAGAATGCATTCATGATGGCAAGAAAAGTTGAAAGCAAAATTATGGCAACAAGGAGATCTACCACTCACAACTATAAAGATGCAAGTGTTGTTGTTCCTAGCTTCCCACAACCTACAAGGTTGACACAACAACTGGAGGAAAAAAGAGCAAAAGGGCTTTGTTATAGCTGTGATAACAAATACACTAGAGGTCATAAGTGTGCTAAGAAGAAATCAGTTTACATAAATTGTGAAAAGGAGGAAGAAAAGGAACAAAAAACATCAAAACAAGAAGATATACACCAAGAACCAATCCCAGGGGCTAAAAAAGAAGAAATGAATCCAACCATATCTTGTAATGCATTGGCGAGAATTACCAGTGCTCAAACTCTCATCAGAAAAAGGATATATCAAGAAGAAAAAGGTAATCATGCTGGTTGATTCAGGTAGTACTCATAATTTTATTCATTGTAAGATAGCCAAGGATTTGAATTGTTTTCTACACCCAACACCAAAGTGTCAAGTGATGGTTGCAAATGGAAGAACTATAAATTGCTCAGGGAAGTGTCATAATATCAATCTAACTATGGGGGAATACGTATTGAACAATCCAATGCTTGTCATTCCAATGGGTGGTGTGGATGTTGTATTAGGAGTCCAATGGTTACAATCTTTGGGGGCGATAGCTTTTCAATTTCAAGAATTTTTCTTGATTTTTTTCTCGGAAGGAAAAGAAATTGAATTAAGGGGTATCGCAGGGAAACCTAAGAAGATAATTAGCTCTAATGACATGACAAATCTTTTGAAGAAGGAAAAATGGGGGGGGCGGAGGGTGTAATTACACAATTATGTTCACTAGATGTTGAAATGTCTTAATCATCCATTTCTCCAAATCTCCAAAGAGTCCTTAACAATCATTCCAAGGTATTTGAGACTCCCAAAGTTCTCCCACCTATTTGCGAACATGATCATGTTATTCATTTGATTCCAAGTGTTCCTCCAAACATTAGACCTTACAGATATCCTTGTACCCAAAAGAGTGAAAGTGAACATATGGCTACAGAAATGCTAGAGGCGTGTATAATTCAACCTAGCCAAAGTTCTTCCTCTTCTTTAGTGGCATTGGTGCACAAGAAGGATGGATCATGGTGTATGTGTCCAAATTATAGAGAGCTCAACAAGCTCACTACTAAAGATAAGTTTCCCATTCTTGTCATTGATGAATTGTTGGATGAACTACATGGAGCAATTTACATCACAAAGCTGGATCTTCATCAGTATATCACCAAATTAGAATGAAGATAGAAGACATTCTGATAATGAACTCATGAAGGTCATTATGAATTTTTGGTCATGTCTTTTGGCCTTAGTAATGCACCTTCCACATTTCAAAGTTTGATGAATCCCACTTTCAAACCCTTGGAAAAATTGTGTTACTATTTTTTGATGATATATTAATCTATAGCAAGTCTTGGTAAGATCATGTTCAACAAGTTGACAGAGTGCTCAAACTATCAGATATATATCCACCAATCTAAGCATGCTTCAAACATTCAACCTTTTTACGAAGAGATCCTACACAATCACAACCCCAATCAGTAATAAACCTTCAAACATATATACAAGTAAACACAAATCTTCGGGGTCCTCAATCATTCTAATGCTACTTATATCACCATCAAGTTATCCATATACAACTTGTCGGAAGCTTTTTTTCTTTCACTTCTTTAGTGGCACCAAATACAGCCTCAGTACTTCTTGTGTTTGCAAATCCACCTATAGTACCTCTTTCATTCATTCTTCGGTCTCATTCTTTCTTCAAGGTATTTATTATGACTGTCATAATATGCCCTCCCTCTTAACTAGGGAGATATACCCTTTCTTCTAGCCAAGCTCCCTCTCAACTCAACAGCTTCTTGCTTTTATAACATTGGAGAGACTTCAATCTTTCAAGGCTTTTGGGAACATCATAGCAAAAAGGTCATCTTAGTCATTATCATTATTATACCTTCCTTCATCATGTTCATCTTTATTATCATCTTCAATTATGAACATCTTCAACACCTTGAAGATTATGTACCTACAAAACTTTAATAGCAAGTACAACCAAATACAAATATACAAAAGCATGAAGTCAACTATATCATAATCATGTCATTACAATGGAAGCATCAAAACATTCAAGCTTTAGACATCAAATACCTAAACCTAGTTAGGTTCATAATTAACAAGGGTCATATCTTATATACTAGACTTCAACATCTTGCTAGGGTTTTGTCATAAACCCTAGACTCCGTCTTCGAGACATAAAGCCTTAGATATCAACAACTCAATCAAGATATCAATCCAATCATAGTATTATACATCTAAGGTTTCAACAATATGCTTTTAGAATTTCATGACAAATTCTACTAGGGTTTTGTTATATACCCTAGATTTCATTAATAAAACTAAATCACCAATAATCAAGTTAGCATACTCGAATATACATATCTCGAGTTTCATTATCATGCACTAGCATCTCATATCAATATCTACTAGGTAACCCCTAGATACAAACATCGAAATTAGATATACAACAATTTAATTATACTAGGGTTTCAACCATACAGAAGAATATACAACTAGGGTTTCATTCCTAGGATCGTATTATAACTATTAAAAGGGTTTTGTTCATAAACCCTAATTCACCAAACCCTAAAAATATAGGGTTTCATTATATAACCTAGACATTAATAGCAAACCCTAAAGAACTAGGGTTTTTACCACGACATTACCAAAATCCTAAACTTCAAAAGAGTATGATTTCATTATATGTTCTAGACTTTATCAACAACCCCTAAGAAGAATAGGGTTTCATAATCGACATTGACATACCCTTAGCATCAAGAGGTTGGGGTTTTACAGTGAACCCTAAAGGTTAGGGTTTCACAAAAATGATCAAATAACAAGAGATAGTATAAGGGTCCATTCAATCTAATGATTATTCACTCTAACAAGAATCTCTATGATTCAAAACCCTAGATATAAAGATGTTAGTAATGTAAAGCAAATTTCAAAATAAGAATGATCATACCTTTAGTATGAAGAAAACTTTGCAACAATCTTGTACTTTAAGACATACCTTGAGTTGTTCTTTAACAAACCTTGTAAAGTATCATTCTAAAAGGTTTCCTTTGCAATAGAGCTTCATTCATGACTCAAATCTTTGCTTTGAAGTTTCCTCAATAACCTTTGTGTATTCTGCAAGCTTCCCTACCAAAGAAAATATAAAGAAAAAGGTTTTGAGTATGCAAAACAAACAAATATCGATGTGAGGAGGAAACCAAACATGAAAGATGAAACAAAGAACAATATACTTATCTTTTGGTAAAATGGTGAAGGCTCCCTCTTAATCTAGTCTTTCTGAGGGATACCTACAACTTAAACAATCCAAAAAAATTCTAACAAGATATATTATATCTACAAACTCTAGAAATCAAAACATAAAAGAAAACATTACAAAACTTAAAGTAGAAGGATATGCAAGGGATAGTATCCCTAAGAGTCTTTAGAAAATAAGTCTTTGACTTCAGATTCTTCAGTCTTGTTTTTCTTGGGTGGAGCTTCATCGACAACATTTGCATGTTCTCTTTCTTCTTATTTCTTGGGTTTTCAAGACATTGACATTTGTAGTGTCCCATCTCATGACAATTGTAACATTCAATTTTTGATGTGAAGTGTTGTTTTCTTCATCTTCCTTTTTGTCACTTACTAATGAAATGTGAGCTTCTTGAATGCATGCATTCCACATTTGTTCAAATGTTGGTGTATCTTTCCAAATGGTAATTCCTAATGCAAAAGAGCTCCAGGATTTTGGTAGACCTAGTAGTGCAAGAATCACGAGTTCTTTCTTTCGTACAACTTCATCAATAGCATGGAGTTCATCTCTTATTCTAGAGATCCTTACAAAGTAGGATGATACAGTGTCATCTTTTGTCATCTTTATTGTTCTTGGTTCATTATTGAGACTAGCTATTTGACCAAGTTTTTGATGGTAAATAACTTAGAGAGGGCTTCATAAATTTCTTGAGCATAGTCTATACTGGATATGTATGGCATTAGATTGTCCTTCACTCCATCTACTATTAGATTCATGGTAAGGATATCAGTTTTCCTGTACTTTTCCTTTCTTGCATCATTTGTAGGTTTCTTAACTTTTCCTTGAGCAAAAACCAGAACTTTATGCTTAGCAAGAATAAGATCCATTCTCTTCTTCGATGCCCTGTAGTTGGAGGCTCCTTCTAGCTTATTTTTTGTCTTATTGAGGTTGTCATATCTCCTTTACTTGATACAGATAGCATGTTTTACTTCCTATATGATCATTTCCTTAATGATCTTCTTTTGTTCCTTCCTTCTTAACCCTTCTTTCAATAGACCTTCAAGTTGCCTTTTTCTTTCCTCGTTCACCTTAGCTCTGATACCATGTTAGAAAATCAGAAAGGAAGAAAGATTCTCTTATGTTGATAATTATTTGTGATATTCTTGTAGTCTTATTAACTTTCTTTATGTTGTTCTTTTATCTTCTTTTTATCAAGCAATCATCAAATCAAAAGATGAAGATCAACGACACTAGATATAGGCACTTAGCCAAGGCTAAAACCCCTCTATAGGGGAAAACCCATTCAAACTCTTCCGCTAATAGATTCAAATCAAGTTGAGACAAACCAAGGCATTAGACCTTACCAAAAGACCTTCCTCCCCCACCAAGTCAGGCTTCCAAGATGATTATGCAAACTTCAGTGGTCTCCTCTTGCCTCCTAGCTTCAACCCAGCAACAACACATAATTTTCAGCCCCCAGCTTTTAAAATTTCAGCCCCAATGCAGATATGAAATTTTGGCCTCCCCAGTAGCTTCAAAATTTCACATGGGTGAGTCAAAGAGAGAGAAAAACACTTTCTTTTACTTGACAAATGTCTCCTCCTTCGCTAGGGTTTTCTCCTCCTTAAGGATTTTCGCTCTCTTTTCTTTCTCGAGCTACTGCAAATCGAACTTGCTTGAGATGTGCTCCAAATGAGGTTGATTTTTTGCCTTTATATAGTGGATTTTGCCTCCCAATTAGGCCAACTTGTCATCCTTGAGGCCGACTTGGTGGAGGAGGCCTAAATGACTTATTTGACACTAAAATAAATTTCCTTCTTAATTGACAAAGCCCACAAAGGGTCTTTTACATGATGACAAGGACAAGGACTCTTCACATAAACCCTAAAATCCTACAATGGAGGCTTTGACCCAAAAATCATTGACCCAAGCATTAAACCCATGCTCTAATAAGTCAATTTGTTAAGAAAGATTCTTCGGCGAAAATCACATGGAATATCATTTGTTGACGCGTTTCAAACCAACTAGTGTGGTTCATCGTCAGGACAAGCTGAAGCAACAGATCCAGCTTAGCATGATAAATAGTTTGAGCAGAGACTCCAACGGCTAAATTAACGGCTAATTTTGACCTTAGGCCAGGTCAAATTCTTATTTACTATTTTTAAGGAAATCAGTTGAATTCGGTAAAGAGGATGGTTATAAAAAGGGAATCTGTCTACGGCTAAATTAACGGCTAATTTTGACCTTAGGCCAGGTCAAATTCTTATTTACTATTTTTAAGGAAATCAGTTGAATTCGGTAAAGAGGATGGTTATAAAAAGGGAATCTGTCTATTTATTTAAATTAAATATATATATATATATAAAAGGTAGGATTAAATGGTTGGTTTGATAGTATATTTATTTATTTATTTTATTCAATTTATAAAATAATTATTATTGGTATTCTACATATATATATATTTTGATTAAAATATATATATATGTAGAATACGAATAATAATTATTTTATAAATTGAATAAAATAAATAAATAAATATACTATCAAACCAACCATTTAATCCTACCTTTTATATATATATATATATATATATATATATATATCTTTTAATTTAAATAAATAAATAGATTCCCTTTTTATAACCATCCTCTTTACCGAATTCAACTGATTTCCTTAAAAATAGTAAATAAGAATTTGACCTGGCCTAAGGTCAAAATTAGCCGTTAATTTAGCCGTTGGAGTCTCTGCTCAAACTATTTATCATGCTAAGCTGGATCTGTTGCTTCAACTTGTCCTGACGATGAACCACACTAGTTGGTTCGAAACGCGTCGACAAATGATATTCCATGTGATTTTCGCCGAAGAATCTTTCTTAACTTGATATGGATCACAGAAGCTTAAACTCTATTAGTCAATTTGTTTTACAATAAAAAAAAAATCTTTATTTTGACAAATACATTACATTATGACTCAGTTGATTGGGAAAAACTTGAGTGTAATATGTTACTTTGCATGACCTAACTATTAATTTAAAGTTTTCTCTGTCTAAAATTTAGGCACATTTGTGTGTTTTAGTTAATTAGCTAGGTTAAAGTTAATTTGAGACTATTAACAGATCTAATGTGTGTGTGCATTGAGTCTAGTGCCCAAAATATATTGTATCAAAGCTCTTGAAAACTCTGAAGGAGAGATTTGAGATCACTAGGGTTGGGAAGAGCAAATTTCTTCTTTTGATAGCGGCAAAATTATTTTTAATTTTGCAACTGGGATTTTGTGGCCAATGTCTATTTCTGAGATCACATCATTGAGTAATTTGCGATATGAAGACACTTTGGATGGGGCCATTAACTTCAATCCCTTGAAGGACTGAATAACCTTAATTTAAAAATGAATAGTATGTAGAATTTTGTGAACATAGACATTCAGGTCCCTTTAAATCCAAACGCAAGCGATTTTTTGAGGAGGGAGAAGCTCAACTAGACTATAGCACAAAGGAGGAAGAGTGCAAGACGATTTTGAGGGATTCCAAAAGGCCAAATTGTTGAAGCAAGAGGTTGATTTGTTGAAGAGACCAATTTGTTAGGGCCAAATTTCTTGAGGCGCAGAGGTTGTGTGATGGGAAGGCATAGGGTCAAGTTATTGGTGAAGAGGTGGGCCAAATTCTCCAAGCCAAAATTCTTCAAGGGCTAATTTCTAGTGGGCTGAAATCTTCTAGTGGGGCCAAGTTGCAGGTTCCTTGTAATCTTTGTGAAACCCTAATTTTCTTGAGGTTAAATTAATGAAGGAGAATTGTTGTGGGTGTTTATCTATTGTAATGTGTGATTTCTCTAATTTTATTTCCACTACATATAAACTTTTGGAAGTTAAAATACCAGTGATTTTATTTTTCAACAATTCAGAATTTATTTGGTTAATAAAATAAATTGTTGGGAATAAATAATTGTTGTGAGAAAATAAATCTAGGCTGGTATTAGGATATTTAACAAATCATCTAAGTTCTAACCTCTAAGTCTTGCTGGGGAAACCTCCCTTGTGGGGATAATATCCAAACACAAAATAGTAGGGGAGAAGCCTCTGAGGTGACAGCGATGGCTAATCTCATTGTTGCCCTAGACCCAGAATGCCTAGTGAGGCTTTGCACTAGGCTGCTGGATTTTGTGATCACAATTCCCAAATTCAAAACTCAAAACAAACATCATAGAAACAACTTTCAAACTTTCTTATTTGATTCTTACCAAGTTCAAAGTCCCAATTGCATTTGAATAAATCCCCTCAAGACTCACAACATGCATCAAAAAAACAAGTTTCAAAATTTTTTGATCTGATTCTAACCAAGTACAGAGACAACTTCAAAGTTCCAAATGAATTCCCAAACATGTTCCCCCAAGTATGCTTCCAACTTTCCATCATCTTAGAAAAATCAACATCTTTCATGCAAGTCCACAAATTAAAAATCGTGTTATTACCTAGACAGATAAGATACATAGGATCATCATGATGAGTAGCCTACTTTGTGTTGTTACCTAAAGGGATAAGATACATATAATCTGTTGGCATTATGGCTAAAGTGTTGTCCTTGATGGCAACCCATTCAGGTGATAGATCACAGTACTTCAAGTCAGCAGCAGAGATTGATGATCAGCTATCAAATATTGAAGAAAATAAAGGGTACGCAGGTACACCTTGCATAAGGTGCGTACACGCGGGTCAGTGTTACATAAAGTGCGTACATACCCGCAGTTATCCCGTTCAGGAGGTGCGTACCCCAGTGCACACATTTCAAGGCAAAGAAATTCACATGTGGGGTTTTCTTATGTTTTACTCTTGGTATTTAGCCGACGGTATTGTGTTATTATGGTGTCGGCTCGTGGTATTGATCCATGATTTAAGGAAGAGCTTTCCTATATAAAGCAAAGGAGATCATTTGGCTTGGGCATGTTTTTGGTTGAATATCTTATGAGGGCTAGATCTGGTCTAGATCTAAATAAGGCGAATCTACTGATGGACCGAGATCTCTTCGGCGCATGTTCAGATCTGTAGATCTGACTGTCTGGGTTATTTCTGAAATCTTGAAATCATCTATGCCCAAAGGTACGCAGGTACAGTGAGAGAAAAGTGCGTACATACGCAGGAACGAAGCGTTTCAGGTGCGCCGGTACGCAGGCATAGAAGGGTTTCAGGTGCGCCGGTACGCAGGCACAGAAGGGTTTCAGGTGCGCCGGTACGCAGGCACAGAAGGGTTTCAAGTGCGCCGGTACGCAGGCACAGAAGGGTTGCAGATGCGGAGGTCCACAGGCAGTTCAATGGACTCAGAGCGAGGTACGCAGGCTAGCGGTTGAGCAGGGTGCGTACGTAAGCAGGCGAGCAGTTGAGCAGGGTGCGTACTGTAAGCAGGCAATCAGTTGAGCAGGGTGAGTACTGTAAGCAGGCCAGCAGTTGAGCAGGGTGCTTACGTAAGCAGGCGAGCAGTTGAGCAGGGTGCTTACTCCTCTTAAAATCTTTGTTTATCATTGTTGTGTTCTGGGTTTGGTCCTATTATTGTTGATCTGGTTACTACAGTTGACTGGGTGATTCTCTTATACTTGATGATTATTTGATGCTTATGGATCCAGTTTGAAAATTTATGAAAAGTGGTCCTTGTAAGAAAAGAAGTAGGGGGTTGTAGCTCCATTCCAGGAGAGACTGGAAAACGAGAGAGAGAGTTGTAGCTCTCTGCAGGTTGCAGTCTGCGTACTGGTAAAGGACTGCACCAGTACAAAACCATTGTAAAAGGAGTTTCTAATTTGAAAGAAGATAGAGACATATTGCAGCAGGTGGTTTTCACTCACATTGGGTTTCCACCTTACATCTTGTGTTCTTTGGTGTGACTATCTGTTTTCTTTTGTTCATGCTCATTATTTTATGGTACTGACATGCAAAAATAATTCAAAGAACAAATAAAGAAGATTTATTAAAAGAATTAGATAAAACTGATTCACCCCCCCTCTCAGTATTATTTCCAACATAATCCTCATGGTGAGTAACCTAATTTTAAGCTTATGTCATAAGTGATGTTGAAAGGAACAGAGAAAAGAGAAGTGATGTTGAAAGGAACAGAGAGAAGAGAAGGGAGAGCTATTTCTCATTCTCTGTAGTAATAAATTCAGTTAGATATTTAGTTTATCCAAATGTAAGACAACATGATCATTATATAAACTATCATGCCATTGCTTATTTAACTTTTAGTGGGCTGCTTTTTAATTAAATCCATAAAAAGATAATATTCTTCCCTTTCAAATTCATGAAGAATGCCAAAATATGTCCTGCAGAAGCTGCCATCCTCAACAACAATATGCATCAATATATGAACCAACGGTCTACAGCATTTACCGTTAAAAAAATTTGAATCCCAACAGCAGGCACACAAGTACAACCAATTGATCATTTTCTTTTCCTTTTTTTGATGTATCAATATCCAGATTTCAGAATTTTTGCAAGAGAAATAAGGATTCGAAGTGACCTTCATGCTTATTCCGACGAAGGACTTTTAGTGTATAATGAACGCGGGTACCAATAATGACAAACACAGGAGATGGAGGCTCAAGAGACATGGCTTCTGCCACAGTCAAAACAATTGTATCTGATAAGTGTTCAAGTTCTGGTTCGGCTAAACGTACAGCTACACTTTCGCGGCCAATATCAATTCCTCTTATGACATAGAGATCTGAACCAACACCCTACATTAAAAGAAAACCCAATGACATTGAAGAACACTGCATCAGTACAAATATACACAAGAACATGCACAAACAACATTAACTTTCACAAGGTAAAAAGGAATCAATTACAAGGATTTACTTACACTTTCCTCAAGACCAATTCGAGTAGCAATATCTCCACAAAAACCTCCACAGTCACTTAAATGAGTGTCCATTAGTGGAACATGAACAAGCCGATGAGGTATCACATCACTTGTTGAACCTACAGGCACTAGTTGCCATGTGAACCTCAAACCCACTAAGGATGAAAAAACATTGTCTGCATGTCCAGATCACTATGTCAGCAATGTACAACACATATTTTGTCTACAACATGCATTGATGTCCAACAAAATGCAGCTAAACCGAACTAGCATGAAATAATAATGATTTGAACAATTCACAATAATTATTACATTTGAAGAATGGCAAACTAGAAAACGAGTAACAAAAAAATGTGGCCATGTTTAACGAAGAGCTTCTTCCAAATGAAAAAACCTTAAATAAGGTTCAGCATTTTCCTGATTACTAAAATAGAAAATAAGCTTCAAGTTCTCCAACAAGGTATTATAAATTTGAGAGAAAATGCCTCTCAATTGGATGCTAAATTCAGGCACAATTTCAGTCTGAGGTTAGATTATAAAGGAATTTAAGTTATCAGCATCTTAATGCTTGAACAATGAGCTTAAACAGCATAAACATTGTCCTTTGGAGAGACAATGATTTGGTTGCATCAGTGGCCAAATGATTGTGATGATAGTGAAGATCAACCCCAAAAGGCGCGGTGGGCACAAAACAAAGATCTTGTGGAAGACTAAAAAGGCCTAGTTTTTTGCCATATGTAGTCAGTACTCTTTACAGGTCAAGGCAGGCTCAAAAGGCCTGGTTTTTCAACGTAAGTTTATTGTATTAATAAAATGCAGAAAAGAGGTGTTTATTGCAGGACAAACCAAATTTTGCATCAATAGTAGATGGGCTCAATTTTTCAGCCATTTTTTATTTTAATCACGATAGTGAGTGTGAATGATCAAGTGGACGATGGCTCAACATGCTTACATTCAACCATTACTGATATAAGTCTTGAGGTTAGCTTTATTACTCAAGTTGTGGCTTCAAAAAAGAGGTACGCAGTGCATAGAGAACATATCAAGAAGTGGAGTTGTGAACCATAATCTGTTGTTGATCAGTTGGTCAACTCAGAGGCAAGTTGTCTACAATTTCTAAGACTTGCTTGGTCCAGATAAATTAGTTATGTTTTAGGACAACCAGTTGTCCAAGGCAACCATTAAGAGAGGGTATTACAATACATATTATATTAGTCATAATATGATCTTCAGGAAAATTTATAACATAATAAAGTCATGTGATAAAGTTATGACGATTAATTAAGCAAATATGTCAACATGTTAATAATTAGATAGTAGGGGTTACATAATGACATTGCTCACGTTAAGAGACATGCTTATGTACATACCAGCAATATAATAATTCTGAATCCCCTCTCTCTGATCTGGATATTTGCAAATCTGCTACTGTGTACACATGTTTTCTAATAGGTTATTCGCAATTTTCCTCCCTGCATTACTTCTCATTGTCACACTACGAGTTATTAAAACAAATAATTTAGTTATGCATTTCACTTGCCACTTTTCTCAAGGACAATTCACACTAAACAAGCAATGACAAACCCCTAACACCTTGCCTATGTGTTGAATGTTTGAATAATCTCCTTTACAAAGTGGTCTACTCAATCACTTGTAATTAAGTGAGCAACCAAACCAAATGACAATACATTCATAGATAAATTTAGTGGCATTTGGCATTTTATTGTACAGAAATGTTATGGCATCTGGCAATTTAGTCAATTACAAAATGGCCACCAAAGTTAATCTTTTTCACTAGTTTGTGGGATGGTAGATAGGACCATTAAAATCCAGTTCTTGAAAATTTCCTATGACAAGGATGAAGGAGCATCAAATCCTTAGCCAATGTTCTGCCTACGCTCAAGCAAGTCTTGTAAGTCTTCACCCATTATTTAGCATTTGACCACTGAAGTATACTTGAAGACTTAAAGACACCACGCCCAAGGATATGTTAGAAAGTTCTTGTACCATCAGAGTTCAGAGATGATCAGAGTTTTTAAGCTTTTTCTTCTTGTTCTTCTTCTTCTATATTGTACTCGGATTCCGCAAGCCCTACGGGGATGTAAAGTGATGTCAGTATGATGAATTGAATCATGTAATACACCGAGTTAACTTGGGACATTGTCATCAAGTGACCCCACTCTGGGGAGTATTTTTTACATGGTTAATTATTGGTACTTTTTAACACTTAATAATTAATTGAGTTTTTTCTCCCAAATATAAGTCGGAGTGTGTCCTAGTGTATAGTGTCCTTGATGGCGAGGCCTTGGGTGAGTCATAGTGTCTAAAGTCATTGTATATTACCATACTAAATCACTCGTAAAGTTTCGCTATTCTTCTTCTATATTGTACTCGAATTCCGCAAGCCCTATGAGGATGTTGTAAAGTGATGTCAACATGATGAATTGAGTCATGTAATAGACCAAGTTAACTTGGGACATTGTCATCAAGTGAGCACACTCTGGGAAGTTTTTTTTACTTGGTTGATTATTGGTACTTTTTAACACTTCATAATTAATTGAGCTTTTTCTCCCAGATATAACCCCGAAGTCGGAGTGTGTCTTAGTGCCCTAGTGTCTAGTGTCCTTGATGGCGAGGCCTTGGGTGAGTCCTAGTGTCTAGAGTCATTGTATATTACCATACTAAATCACTTGTAAATTTTCACGGAATTTGATTAGGTCTAGGGGTCATTTTTTTTAAATTTCCCACAGGAAGGAAATTTTAATAAATTCTAATTGTAAATTGTAACAAGTGATATCTAGAGATATTGTATGAGGTATGTGTGCTCAAAATTACACCTCTACACCTCAACTTTCTACTAAGGCACACTTTGAGGAGTAAAAAATTAGTTGTAGACCCTCAAAACCCGCTTTTTGTAAGTCTATGGGAAAATATAGCAATAAAATAGCCCATAAATAAATCAAATGGAGAAAAATAAGAGAACTCCAGGTGACAAAATGACTTGGAAATTATCTCAAGTCAAAAGGCAAGTAAAGAGGCAGTCAAATGGTGATTGGGCATATGACATCATCAAGAGATTGAGCACATGGGAAAATCAAATTCCCTGCTACACTTGTGGAATTCGATTTAGTGACTGTTATCGCTCAATCTAGCTGGGATCCTAGGAGGGCTTCCAAAGGGGCAACTATTAGACCAAGTGGCAACAAAGGGACAAAGACACATTGTTACCTCAGTTAATGTCCCCTGCTCTTTGCAGACTTTCACCTATAGGAGGAGTCCCGACATTAGGGCAATCACTATGAATGATATATCAATGATGTAGAGGTAATGATTTCAAGAGCTTATTCAAAAGAGAGACTCAGATGATAGGGGATGCTTGCTTTAGAAGCAAGAAGCATGGCTCTCCAAGAAGGGCTACAAGGAGAAGCCTAGACCTAGGGATGAGATATTGCTTGATACGGGATACCCAAGACCTAAGATTCCTATGATAAAAGGGTTCCTAAGATGATCCTTGTGAAATTGGAGTGATAAAGGGGTGTAGGACCTGTTACCCATCACTTGTGGGTAGTATATATAAGAGAAAAAAATTCTCCTAGATAGTCCTCAGCCGACAGCCCCCAGATAGCTCGATGTGCCATTTTCTCCGCCAACTGAGCTAGCCATGTGATCCCTCGCCGATCTGTTATGAATGTATGTTTGAAGGTGAACCTCCCGACCCCAAAGTATGACTTTTCATTGGTTTGGTTGAGTAATTTTGTTTACTTTCCATGGGAACTTTTGGGCATGGATTGGTGGGGGGATTCAACAGAAAGAGTGGGTTGGGTTTGTATTCTTGTCTCCACTGCCTGATTCCGTGGCTACCCTTGTATCCTAGTCTCGTGGGATCTCCTTTGTCGGCCATTGGCTTCAAGGTTGGCACTACATGGGAAATCCCAAATTTGGTTGTGTGGTCCCACTTCCCGACACCATATACATCACCCCTTTCCACTCATTTTAACCCCATTCATCATTTTTCCTATCCAGGTCGATATGTGTCCACGAGGTCCACATAGGGTTAGCCTCCCCCTCCGCTTGTCCACACCTTCGGTCGGGCCTAGAATGATGCCCCGGAGGTTGATCCAACTAAAAAGAAAAATAAAAAAACATAATTTGGCCACTCTCAACAAGAAAGGTACCATAAAATGCAAAAGATGGTCGGGACACACAAATTTAGCACATGGGAAAAAGCCAAACATGAGCTCTACCCCTTATCCATGGCCATCACCATGGTTCCTAGGGGCCCTAAATGAGCCCCCTTCATCATTAAGGAACCCATGATCGTCCCAACCCCTGGTGGGAAATGAACTGCCCCCCCTTAAGGGGGTATACACTGCTACATATTACACATCATGCTCTCATCCCCTAGAGCCCGAGCAGTTATAAAGAAAAAACAATCAAAGGCAAAAGACATCTGAAGAAGGGTGGAAAAACAAAGGCTGGGGTAATTCATGTACTGCAATTTACTCCCTCCTACACTCATATACCCAAGTGTGGGCTTCCCCTATTATAGCTACCCTTGCACCTTAAGGTGTGGACTGAATGATTCCCCTAATCACCACTCCATTCCATTATTATATCATTTGCCACCTACCACTTGAGGGATGTACCATGTACATGTCACCCTCTTTAGAGGTTGAAACCACCTAATAGGATCCTTGGTTGACCCCCCATTGAGCTTGGAGACACTTGTACATGCCAAAGCCTGCTATGGAAGGGCATGTCACCATGAAGTGCCCCATTGATCCCATGACTTGTAAGCTTTATTACTTAATTATTCTAATGACTTGTTGTATTGGAGGGCAAATGGATGCATTGGATCTTATACAAGATTGCACGTGGGTTTTCTTTTGGGGCTTGATCTCCCTATACGGGTCCTAGCCCTCCGAGGGCCACATTGGCACTTGTAGGGTGAGCGTTGAGAGCCATGGCCCTCCACTATTGCAGGGCTTCATGGATCCCCAGCAGCACTCACCGATTGCTCATGTTCCACCTTTGGGATGAGGATGATGCACTTGGTTCACCATGCCCTACCGGCTCCACAGTTGCACCATGCACTTGGCATATGTTCCAAGGTCCAAAGGATATCTCCCGCTGCAGAGGGAGGGATTATGTCATTGCTCCAACCCTTACAGATGGTCTACAGTCATATTTGATCCATTTGAAGACCCATGAGGATGCCCTTGTGCCCCACGCCCACTTGGGAGCACCACAAGTTCTTGTTTGGAAAACAAGGGGCCAACCCCTTGTCCACTATGTTTGGAGTCCATTTCTACATCATGGCACCCCTTGGACTTCATTAGGCCTCCTCAAAGGCCCAACGACTCACTTTGTTGATCATTCGACCCTCTTGAGAGGCTTATCTTTACATTATTGAGCTATTTGGTGGGCTTGTCACCAAAAGTATTATTATTGTGCAAATTATTTTATTTTAGGGGCTCAATTAGGCCAATTTAGATAAATCGAACTCATTAGAGAGTGTATAAATACAAGTGAGATGATTCATTTTGATCATCATCACTTCCATTGGGTTATTTGCTTTTGTGAGATTTTCGCTATCCCTTTTGGAGGATGATTTTGGATGTTATGGATGAATTTTGATGTTTGGATATTTCTCTCTTGTCTTGAGCTTCATTATTGGCATAATTTCATGATTGGATATACTCTTTTGTACATGTAAGTGCTCTCTTCATGCTTATTCTTGTTATTTACTTCGTCACATGAATGTTGCTAGGATTTTCACTACACAAGTATGAAATTTACTGCTTTTCTATACGAATTATTGGAAATTGTGATCTTTTATAGCATTGCATCATGTCATGAGCCATGCACGAATGAGTGAATGTTCCTAGGGATAATTTGTGATAAATACATCTCGATAAGTCATCAATTCTTGCAAATCGAAGTATAAAGTCCTTGAAGCAATTGCTCTCATGCCCTAATGCTAGGCAAAGTTGTTTTAAGGCCTCCTTGATTGGGTGAACTCTTTCCAAACCATAAATTCTCCGTAATTCCACCTCTCCCAAAGGACAAGGCATTAATTCTCCCTAAGTGATCACTTTCAATGCTTATTCCTTTTCACCTCCCTCTTTTTCTAGGCCTGACCTACATAGGTCACATAGAGCATCAATTATCTCACAATCTAGCCATCCAAACACTTCGATTTTTGGTCCACAACTGCATTGCGGTTTGCTCTAGAGGCCCTTCAAATTTGAAGCAAAGCTGACAGTGGGATCTCGATAGTGTTCTAGGATCTCTTCCGCAACTGAACAAACCCTCTTCTGACAACTCACACTGAGGTCTCTGGCTATTCACACTAGTTGTAGTAGCCTTCTCTGTAGATAATTCAGCCTCCCCTCACCTATATCTCTGAGACTACAACACTTGTATGATGCTACCATATCCATCAAAATCTAACAATGTATACTTCTATTAGGGTCGTGATCTCATTAGTAGCATGAATGGGATGGCAGATCCATCAAATGGATGCCAACATGACATTCATTAATGACGAGTTGGAGGAGGAAGTGCACATTGAACAATCGGAGGGTTTTGTTGTACACAACGGTGAAACCCACGTGTGTAGGTTGAAGAGAGCTTTGTACGGGCTCAAGCAGGCTCCCAAGGCATGGACTTCCTGAAGAGCGAGGCGGATGTGAACCTCCACTACTTGGTGGTCGAGGGTGATGTGCTCATTCTTGTCTTATACGTGGGCGACATGTTTCTTACCGGTTCACTAAGTTGATTTGGGGTAGCATCGGATGTGCTCTAGCCACGAAAATTGGTGGAGAGGCTAAGGCACATGAGATTCCAATACCCAGAAAGGGTTTGGGCAGATTCTAAACAGTTTGGGAAATATTAAAATAATTAATATTTTTAATTGAGTCCCTAAGTCTAAACTTAGGGAAAATAAAATATTGATGTGAATTAATATAAAACTGTGTTAGAATGGTCCAAAAGTCATGGACCGAGCCAGATCTAATCTTAGTCGTTGATTAGGGACTTAATCGCGACCGTTGATTTGTCAACGAGAAAAGTATAATAGGAGGCTTGAGGGTCACTTGGAGAACACACCAAGAGATCAAGATTTCGACTTTCTGGGGCTGGGTTTGCTGAGAAAGTTGAGGTTGCAGTTGAGGGGCAGTGAATACAGAAGCAGAGAGGCAAAGATAGTGTCGGGAGGATCAGCGGAACAGCCGAGAAAGCTGACGCAGAGGGCAGAAGCCGAAACTGTCGGGAACTGCCAAAGCCAGGAAAGCTGACGCAGAGGGCAGAAGCCGAAACTGTCGAGAACAACCAGAACTGCCGGGAACTGCCGGAATAGCCGAGAAAGCTGACGTAGAGGGCAAAAGCAGGAACTGTCGGGAACAGTCGGAACTGCCAAAATTGTCGAGAAAGCTAACGGAGAGGGCAGAAGAGGCTGACACTAGGGTTTTTTGTGGGGTAGATTGGAGCTGAGGTGCTGCCGGAGTGTTTATCCGGGGTTTCAGCCGAAGCATCTGTCTCCGAAGGAGAGGTACTACTACCGAGAGTTTTCTCTGTTGGGTATGCCGAATTTGGCACCCAGATTGTATTCTGAAACTACTTAATAAATCAAACCCTCAAATAGCTGCACTGGTTTTCCTGCATTGGGTTTTTTTGGGGACATTAGTCCAAAAATAACGGTGTCATTTGTGTGCTTGTTTCTGTTTCTTTCAATTGATGATCAGTAATGTGTTGAGCATGTACTTGTGTTTATTTTCAATATTTACATGGTAAATTTCTTGTTAATTAATCAGAACAAGTAGGAAGGAATAAATCAGAAAGTACATGGAGGGTTTCTAACGGGTTAGGCTTAGAAATTCCAACACACTAGGGCTCACAGAGGAGTGCGAGAGAAGATCTTGCAATTGAGTTCGGGGTGAAGGATTTGGGGCTCATTCACTACTTTCTAGGCATGGAGGTGTGTCAAACAGATGGTTAGATTTTTCTTGGGCAAGGGAAATATTAGATCAAAATCCTAAGGAAATTCGGGATGTAGGACTGCAAGGCCATGTCTACACCCATGATCAAGAATTAGAGGAAGGTAGACGCATCCAGGCAGAAGGATGTCGACCCCACCTTATATAGGCAGTTGATTGGCTCTCTCATGTATTTGGTAAACACTAGGCCAAATATATCATATGTAGTAAACACTCTCAGTCAATTCATGTTGGAACCAAAGAGAGTGCATTGGCCAGCAGCTAAGCATGTGCTAAGATATTTGCACGGTACTATCGATTATGGGATCAGGGATACTCAAGTTGATGGCATTAGGTTCGTTGGATATACTGATGCAAACTGGGCAAGTAATACAGTGGATCGAAAAAGCACTTCAGAGTGTTGCTTCAGCATGGGATCAAGAGTTGTTTCTTGGTATAGAAGGAAGTAGAGGTATGTGGCATTGAGTTCTGCAAAGGCAGGCTACATAGCAGTGAGCATGGCTATGTGCGAGGCTATATGGCTTCGGAAGTTGCTAGTAGCCTTGTTTGGTCAAAGGGTTGAGATGACAACAATACACTGCAACAACCAAAGTTGCATCAAGTTGTCATAGAATCCAGTGTTTCACGACAGTTCCAAGCATATAGACATCAGATACCACTTCATGGGATTATGTGTAGTGTAAGATTGATCAGCTACAGTATATACCCACAGATGAGCAGGTAGCAAATATATTGCCAAAGGCTTTGGGAAGGCGAGATTCATCTTCTTTAGAAACAAGATGGGTGTTGTGCAGAACACCTTCCTCTCTAAGAGGGAGTGTTAGTTTATGTAGCTCGAACAGGTGTTCTAGTCTCATATTATGTCTATGAGGCTAAGGAACACAATGGATTAGTTTTCTCCAACGCCCAGAAAAAAGTTTCTAAAAAAAAGTACCTTAAGGCTTAATTAGAATTAATTAGCCATATTATTAATTTTCCTAAGTACAACTTAGGGAAATGGCTTAATTAATTAGGATTAACTAAGGTAAATTGATTTTACTATAGTGGCTTCTAGAAAAGCTATTTTTAGAAGTCAAGATGATTTTAGTCGTCGATTGACATTAGATCATGGCCATTGATTGTTCAACGAGAGATTATAAAAGGAAATCAATGGGCCTTTAGAGAACACATCAGTGAGAGATTTAGAGAGATTTGCAGTGATAGAAAGGGCGCAATGATAATGTGAGAGCACCAACAGATTGAGATCAACAATGATTGGAGAAAGGATTGCCGAATAGATTCTTAACAACAATTTCCAGAGATTATTGGAGATCGATTTTTCTACAAAGAGGTTGAGTTTCCCAGAGGTGTGAGTTGCTTCAGAGAGGCCGAGTTGTTGTAGCAAGAAGATAATTTGCCAAAGTGATCAATTTGTACAAGGAGGCCAACTTTGCCAGTGGGATTCGAGTTCCAGGGAGGTCGCGTTGATTTTCCAACATTGCGAGTTTGCCAAAGATGGATCGAGTGCCAGGGTCGCACGTGTGGCCGATTCAGTGAGATAGAGGGAGGCCAAATCGGTTCAGAGGGGCCAAATTGTCTCTAAGGACCCAAATCAACTTGCAAAAGTGACTAGAATAATTTTCTAAAGGTTTGCTAATTTATGGCAAATAGTTGTAATTTCTCATCACAGATTTTGTTGAAGAATTAATAAAAATACTATCAGGAGAAAATTCAATCCAAAGGCATGTTATTCATCCATCAAGACGATTTTGGCACTTGCAGATCAGATGGGGTGGAAGATCTTTCAGATGGATGTGAAGACAACATTCCTCAATGGCGTGGTTGAGAAAGAGATTTATATGGAGCAGACAGAGGGGTTTGAGACCTGTAGCAGAGACACTCATGTTTGTTTGCTTAAGAGAGCTCTTTATGGGCTCAAACAAGCACCGAGATCATGGTACACTCGCATTGACAGCTAACTTCGGGGGTTGAGCTTCACTAAGAGTGAGGGGGATGCCAACCTGTACTACATCACGGTTGGAGGGCTTTCGCTCATTCTATTGCTCTATGTTGATGATCTTATTTTGATTGTAGCAAATATCTTGATCTAGGCTAGCAAGGCAAATCTTGCAAGAGAGTTGGAGATGATGGGCATAGGACTTATGCACTATTTCCTTAGGATCAAGGTATGGCAAGGTGATGGGCAAATCGTCTTGGAGCAGGGGGGTACACTACAGAGATACTCAAGAGGTTTCATATACAGGATTGCAGACCCATGACCATGCCTCTAGTCCCAAACTGGGGAAAGGTGGAAGCTAGCAAAGCAAAGCAAGTAGATGCTACATTCGACAGACCTCACATATGTTTTGCAATGAACTAGTTGAGCCAGTTCATGATGGAGCTTACTAGAGTCCATTGGGTTGTTGCCAAGCATATTTTGAGGTATCTCAAGGCACAACAGATTATGGATTATGGTATAGACAGGTTGACGGATAGAGGCTTGATGGATTCAAAGATGTAGATTGAATAGGGAGCTCTTCAGATCGGAAGAGTACTTCAAGTTGCGTCTTCGGTATTAGGTTAGCAGTTGTTTCCTGGTTCAATAGGAAGCAGGGATTAGTAGCACTCAATTCAGCACAGGTCAAGTACATGGCTGCCAGTTTAGCAACATGTGAATTTATCTGGATGAGGAAGTTGCTTGTGGGACTTCTCAGGTAGAGGATGGAGCCCACTCTCATAATCAGAGTTGCATTAAGAATCCAATGTTTCATGATCACTCCAAGCATATCGAGATCGAGTATCATCATCTTAGGGATTGTGTGCAGAAAGGGACAGGGAAGCTACCGTATATTCCAACAAATGAGCAAGTTGCAGATATTTTGACAAAGGCCTTAGTAAAAGACAAGTCCATGTTTTTCAGAGATAAGTTGGGAGTTGTACAGAATCCCTTCCTCGCTAATACGAACTCTTGAAAACATAGCGAATAAAGGTCTTTCGGCTTGTGCCTTAGCCAGTGAAGACCACGAATTAGTCTTTTTCTCACGAGTGTGAATTCATGACATAGACTTCAGTTACAATGAGTTGAATATAGTTTACTGGAAAGGTCATCATGTTTGCATGTGTAGTGTTGGAGCTTCAGTTCGTTGGAGTCTTCTTGTTGAAGAATGTAACTAGTGTCGGTCTTCATAATCATATTTGAAATGTATTTGTCAAATGTGAATTCATGACATAGACTTCAATTACAATGAGTTGAATATAGTTTACTGGAAAGGTCATCATGTTTGCATGTGTAGTGTTGGAGCTTCAATTTGTTGGAGTCTTATTGTTGAAGAATGTAACTAGTGTCGATCTTCATAATCATATTTGAAATGTATTTGTCAAAAGAAAGAAAAAGAAATTTTATTATTAAATAAATTGGCTTATTAGGGCATGGATTTCATGCTTGGGTCAATTGGTTTTGGGTCAAAGTCTCCATTGAAGACTTCTAGGTTTTATGTTAAGTGTCTTTGTCCATGTCACAATGTAAAGAACCCTTCTTGAGAACTATTTGTCAAGAAAGAAAATTATTTTAATGTAAATTAGGTCAATTAGGCCTCTTCCACCAAGTCAGCCTCAATAAAAGAATTCGATCACCTAAGATGACTATATATAAGCAACAACCCGACTCATTTGGAGGACATCTCACACAAGTTCGAATTGCAGTAACTAGGAAGTAGAAAAAGTGCGAAGTTCCAGAAGGAAGTCGAAATCAAAGTTTTTGGGTCTCTCTCTCTCTCTTATGTCCAATGAAATTTTGAAGTTGCATCAAGGTCGAAGTTGTGGAGTTGCTACATCAAGGTCGAAGTTGTTAAGTTGCTGCATCAAGGTTGAAGCTATGAAGCTGCTACATCAAGGTCGAAGTTGTGAAGTTGCATCAAGGTCGAAGTTGTGAAGCTGCTAGGCTAAAGCTATTGAAATTGCTAGATTGAAACTGCAATCCTAAAGTTGGGTCAAAGTTCTGTTGCTGGGAAGCCAAAATTTCTGGATTGTTGTTGGGTTGAAGTTGTTGGATAAGAAGAGACTACTAAATCATCTTGGAAGGCTGACTTGGTGGAGGAGGAAGGTCTGTTGGTCTAGGGTCTTGGTCTATCTCATTTGAATTACTGAAGGAAGAGTTCTTGACTGGGTTTCCCCTATATAGGGGTTTTTCCCTAGTTGTGCACCTACATTTGGTGTCCTTGATCTTCGTGTTTTGGTTTTGGTAATTGCTTGATGAACTAAGATAAAAGAAGAACATAAGAAAAACAATAATAACTCAAAGAAATCACAAGTAATTATCAACAAGAGAAAATCTTTCTGTCTTTCCAATTTTCTAACATGGTATCAGAGCTAAGGTGAAGAAGAAGAAAAAGGTAGCCTGAAGATCTATCGAAAGAAAAAGGAGATTGAAGGAAGATCATTAAAGGGATAATATAAGGGGATAATCCTACTATCTACAAGAACTATGTCTAACTCAATGAAGGGAGAAAACAAACTAGAAGGAGCCTCCAACTACAGGGCATGGAAAAAGAGGATAGATCTCATCCTCGAGAAGAATAAAGTTTTGGATTTAGTTCGAGGAAAATTCAAGAAACCTACAGATGAATCAAGTGAAGCAAAGAAAGCAAAGTTCAGAGAAACCAAAATATTGGCCATGAACCTAATAGTGGATGGAGTAAAGGACAACCTCATTCCATATATATCCAACATAGATTCCGCTCAAGAAATGTATGAGGCTCTATCCAAATTATTCACAATCAAGAACATTAGTCAAATTGCAAGCCTGAAGAATGAATTAAGAACTATTAAGATGACAAAGGACGATATTGTGGCATCCTTCTTTATAAGGATATCTAGAATCAGAGATAGCCTTCAAGCAATAGATGAAATTGAACCAGAAAAAGAGATCGTGGTCACTGCCCTTCTAGGACTTACCAACATCATTAGTAAGCAACAAGGAGGAGGATGAAGAGGAGAACATCTCAAATGCCTATTCCGCTCATCACAAGAAAAGGGAACCTTCAAGAAGTACAAAGGACCAAAGAAGAAAGTAGACCTATCAAAGATTGAATGTTACAATTGTCACAAGATGGGTCACTACAAAAGTCATTGTCCAGAGAGTCCAAGGAATAAGAAGAGAGATAGGGATCAAGCAAATATTGTCGATGAAGCTCCACCAAAGAAGAACAAGATGGAAGAATATGAAGTCAAAGACTTATTTGCTAGGGACTCTTAGGGACTCTATCCCTTACATATCCTTCTATTCTAAGTTTTGAATTGTTTTCCTTTATGTTTTGATTTCTAGAACTTGTAGGTCTAACATGTCTTGTTAGAACACCTTTTATTTTTAGTTGTAGGTTTCCCTCAAGATTGGATTAAGAGGGAGCCTCCACCAATTTACCAAAAGATAAGTATTTTGTTCTTTGTTTCATCTTTTCATGTTTGGTTTCCTCCTCACATCAAGACTTGTTTGAATTATATGCTAATAACCTTTTATATTTTCCGTGTTAGGAAAGCTTGCTGAATACTCAAGGGTTATGGAGGAGACTTCAAAGGATAGACTTGAAGCATGGAAGAAGTTATGCCCTTCAAGAATTGATGTCATACAAAGTTTATTAAAATACAACTTGAGGTATGTCTTAAACTATAAGCTTTGTTATAAAGTTCTCTTCATGCAAAAGGTATAGTCATTCTTTCTTTTAAAATTTTGCTTTACATTACTAACATCGTTATGTCTAGGGTTTTGAATCACAAAGATTCTTGTTAGGGTGATTAATCATTAGATTGAATCTACCCTCATTATATTATCATTCTTGTGGAACCCTAAAAGGTTAATTGTAAAACCCTAACCTAAGGGTATGTCAATATTTATGAAACCCTAGTCTACTTAGGGTTATTGATGAAATCTAGAAAACCTATTCATTTTATGTTTAGGATTTTGGTATTGTTATGGAAGCCCTAGTCCTTTAGGGTTTGTTGTTAATATCTAAAGTTATGTATTGAAGCCCTACCTCTTTAGGGTTTGATGAATTAGGGTTTACGAGCAAAAACCTTATAATATTTGTAGTAAGATCCTAGGAATGAAGCCCTAGGTGTATGTTTGTCTGTTTGATCAAAACCCTAGCTTGGTCAAAATTGTTGTATGTCTAACTTTAATGTACTGATATTTGTGTCTTGGGTTTACCTAGTAGATATTGTTGTGATATGCTTGTGCATGATTATGAAAGCCTAGATATATGTATGCTAACATAATTATTGATGCTCATAGTTTGTTAATTATAGGATTTGTAACAAAACTTTAGTAGAAGATTAATATTCTAGGATATGATGATATTGTTTCTGATATGATGATAAAATCTAGAGTTTGCAACAAACCCTAGTAGAGTCTAAAATGTATAGTAAAATTGTTATTTGATTTAGTTGTGATGGAATCTAGGGTTTGTAATGAATCATAGTAGAATCTATCATATATATTTGAAAATAATATTGAGGCACTAGATAGAATGAGAGATTGATTTCTTGATTAAGTTGCTTTATGTTGTAGTCTAGGGTTTGTAACAAAACCCTAGCAAGAAATTGAAGTTTAAAAGTATGTGTCTCTTGTTGATTATGAACCTATCTAGGTTTAGGTATTTGATGTCTAAAGTCTAATGATTCCATTATTGTATTGACATGATTTTGATATAGTTAACTTCATGCTTTTGTATTTGGTTGTACTTATTGTTTAAGTTGTGCAAGTACATAATCTTCAAGATGTTGGAGATATTCATAAGTAAAGTTGACTTGATAATATTATGAAGAATGAAGATGATCAAGATGACCTTGATGTTTTAAAAAGGAATGAAGCCATGATAGGCTCTCTTAGGCCTCAGGGAAGGACAAGTCGATCTCATTAGAAGAATTCGATCACCTAAGATAACTATATATAAGCAGCAACTTGACTCATTTGGAGGACATCTCACACAAGTTCGAATTGAAGTAGCTAGGAAGCAAAAAAAGTGCAAAGTTCAAGAAGGAAGTTGGAATCGAAGTTTTTGGGTCTCTCTCTCTTTCTTGTGTGCAATAAAATTCTGAAGTTGCATCAAGGTCGAAGCTGTGATGCTGCTACATCAAGGTCGAAGTTGTGAAGTTGCATCAAGGTCAAAGTTGTGAAGTTGCCAGGCTGAAGCTATTGAAATTTCTAGATTGAAACTACAGTCTTGAAATTGGGTCGATGTTCTGTTGCTAGGACGCTGAAATTTCTAGATTGTTGCTAGGTCGAAGCTACTGGATAAGAAGAGACTACTAAATCATCTTGGAACGCTGATTTGGTGGAGGAGGAAAGTTTGTTGGTCAAGGGTCTTGGTCTATCTCATTTGAATTACTGAAGGAAAAGTTCTTCACTGGGTTTTCCCATATATAGTGTTTTTGCCTTGGCTATGCGTCTACATCTGGTGTCCTTGATCTTCGTGTTTTGGTTTTGGTAATTGCTTGATGAATTAAGATAACATAAGAACATAAGAAAAACAATAATAACTCAAAAGAAATCACAAGTAATTATCAACAAGAGAAAATATTTCTGCCTTTCCGATTTTCTAATACTTCTTCAATTAGACTACAGGAGGAGGTGGCAATGACAAGTTCAGTTAGAACGAGTTTAGACTTCAATGTTAATTGGAGAGAGAATGAGTTAAGACTCCAGCGTTGATTGGAGAGAGAACAAGTTGAGATCTTAGTTAACTCGCAATCACAACTAAAGGAAACTTGTGATCAAACTTGGCCTCCTTGGATGCATCAAATTCTATCTATAAAGAAAAGGACGAAGGCACAAGATCATATATCATTCTTTATTTTGGAATGCACGTCAGTTGTGGATCAATAATGCGCATAGATTTAGGAGCCACAAGTGCGCAACGATCAATATTCATAGAGCAGGTCGAGACTATTTCTTCTTTGACAAATAGATCCCAAGAAGGATTTGTTACAATATGACATGGACAAAGACACTTGACATAAACCCTAGAAGCCTACAATGGAGGCTTTGACCTAAAAACAGTTGACCCAAGCATGAAACCCATGCTTTAATAAGTCAATTTCTTTAATAATAAAACTTATTTTTCTTTTCTTTTAACAAATACATTTCATAATGACTCAAATATAATTATGAAGACCGACACTAGTTACACTCTTCAACACTCCCTCTTAAATAGGGAGGTATTCATAATTACAAATATATAGAGGTATCCATAATCTTGGATAGCTCCACTTTCTTCTTTGGTCCTTTGTACTTCTTGAAGGTTCCCTCCTTGTGATGAGTAGAATAGGCATTCGAGGTATTTTCTTCTTCCTCCTCCTCGTTGTTTACTAATGATATTTTGGCTTCTTCTTGACTACATGCATTCCACATTTGTGCAAATGTCAGAGTATCCTTCCAACTATTAAGTCTTGATGCAAAGGCACTCCAAGATTTTGTTAGTCCTAGAAGGGCAATAACTGTGAGCTTCTTTTCTAGGACAACTTTATCTAATGCTTGGAGTTCATCTATGATTCTATCATTTGTCATCTTAGCAGTTCTTAGTTCATTCTTGAGACTTGCTATTTGACCAATGTTCTTGATTGAAAATAACTTGGAGAGAGCCTCATACATTTCTTGGGCGGAATTTATGTTGAATATATATGGAATTAGGTTATCCTTAACTCCATCCACTATAAGGTTCATAGCCAGGATTTCGATTTCCCTAAACTTTGCTTATTTTGCTTCACTTGATTCACCCATAGGTTTCTTGATTTTACCTTGAACGAGATCCAAAACTTTGTTCTTTACGAGGACGAGATCTATCTTCTTTTTCCACGCCCTGTAGTTGGAGGCACCTTTTAGTTTATTTTCTCCCTTCATTGAGTTTGAATTTTGATATAGTTCCTGTAGATAGTAGGCTTGTCTCTTTATATGATCCTCTTTAATGACTTTTCCTTGCCTTTTCTTCAATAGATCTTCAACCTGCATTTTTCTTCTCTTCTTCACCCTAGCTCTGATACCATGTTAGAAAATCGGAAAGGCAGAAAGATTTTCTCTGGCTGATAATTACTTGTGATATCTTCGAATTCTCATTATCTTTCTTATGTTCTTTTATCTCAGTTCATCGAGCAATTACCAAAATCAAAACACAAAGATCAAGGGACACCAGATGTAGCACTCAACCAGGGCTAAAACCCCTAAACAAGGGAAAACCTAGTCAAGAACTCTTCCTTCAGTGATTCAAATTGAGACAGACCAAGACCCTAGACCAATAGACCTTTCCTCCACCAAGTCAACTTTCCAAGATGATTCAGCAAACTTCAATAGTCACTTCTTAGTCCAACAGCAACAGCCCAGCAACAACTCATAAATTTTGGCCCTAGCTTCACCAGCAGCCTTCAAAATTTCGGCCTCCCCAACAACTACAGAATTTCAGCCCCCCGGCAGCAATCTAGAACTTCGCACAAGTGAGATAAAAGAGAGAGATTTCAGCTTCTTTAGTAATATGTTGGCCTCCTTATTCTTTGGTAGACTTTTCTTTTTCTTCCCTTGAAATTCGCACTTTTTCCTTAGCCCAGAAACTGCAGATCGAACATGTTTTGTCAATGTTTCAAATGAGATCGAGTTGCTCCAATATATAGGCTTCTTGTGAGATCGAATTCCAATGTTTGAGGCCAACTTGTCCTTACTTGAGGCCAACTTGGTGGAGGAGGCCTAGAAGACCTAAAATACAATAAAATAAATTTATTCTTCGACAAATAGATCCCAAGAAGCGTTTGTTACAATATGGCATGGACAAAGACACTTGACATAAACCCTAGAAGCCTGCAATGTAGGCTTTGACCTAAAAACGATTGACGCAAGCATGAAACCGGTGCTTTAATAAGTCAATTTCTTTAGTAATAAAATTTCTTTTTCTTTTCTTTTCACAAAATCATTTCATAATGACTAAAATATAATTATGAAGACTGACACTAGTTACAATCTTCAACATTTGTCACCTTGGTAATCACTGGTATTATCAAATTTTTGAAGTAAAAGTTGACAATCTCCTGTATTTTTTTTCTATTATTTTAAATTTCGAACATTACCATCAATTGTTGTAGGATGTTTGAGAGTGGTTCAACCTCATTAGACCTCAAATGGAGAAAGTAGAATTTCAATATCACATTCAGAATTTAGCAAAATTTACAGTTTCAGCAATTTAGGATTGGAAAGATTGTAGTGCTTCCACTGGATTCTATTAAGTACAAGGCTATGGGAATGGCACTTAACCAAAAGCACCAATGTATCATTTCCACTGGATTCTATCATGTACAAGGTAATAGTAATGGGAATGGTATATAATGAGATTGGTATTAATCAAGAGCACCAAGCCTCATGTACCTCGATGTTGGCGGTGCTGATCATTGAGCTCCTCTATCACGACCATAGTAAATACTAAAAATGTACCCTACACTCAAGAAAAATCACTGATTAGAACTATTAAAGTTTTTTTAACTTTAGTTTAACAATTGAAATGGAGAGTTTGAACAAAATCAGACGGTGTTGACTGATGGCCCTGGAGGACCAAGGTAGAGGCAAGCACTTAAGGGCAAGAGGGTGCTATTAATGATGAGGATCCCAATATAAGTGATGATTTTGATGATATGTAGTTATTTGTTGTAGAATGATGTTTTTTGGACTCTAAATGCCAATTAGGCCATCCATGTCTATGCATTTTGTTTCAGATATGTATTACAATTCACACTCGGGGCCCTTCTGCTATATACACCCATAGTACTTACATGCTAAATACATGATCAAATTATGCATATTTGATGTCTGATAGTTTGGATTTACAAATTATGCATATTTGATGTCTGATAGTTTGGATTTACATTCAATTGTGTATGTGTATTATTAAATTTTGCATATTGATGTATTTTTTAATAAACCAGTTCACAAATTAGTTTACAGACCGGTTCTGATCCTGGTTCTGATAACTTTGCTCGTGATGATGGATCATGAGAGACATTTATTATTTTCTTGATGTGATTCTGTACTACCCTCTCAGGACTTAGAAGTCAGAACAGATCATAATTTAGTTTCAGTGTGCGATGTATCACTTGAAGGCATCTTATATAACAGTTTTATTTTAATATTTATGTATCAATCTGTTTGCTTATGTTGTCGTTGCTTTAGGTGTTTAAAAATGAAAAAAAAAATGTATTTTTGTATTTTTTCACGTTTACCAATATTTTCCCCAATATTGACAATAAGTTATATTCCAGACCCTTGGTAATATATTTGCCAACACGATAAATGTAACATTGCTTCAAGTTTAGTCACATAAGACAACTACGGCAATGTATACCTAATTCCATTATAGCAAAATACAGAAAACAAACACATTACTAAGCAAAGCAATTAAAGAAAACAGTTATAGCTCCAAAGACCTTCGTCATCAAAAGCATGAACACGAAGTGTAGCGAGCCCATCAAGATCGAGTTTGACAGAATGATGAAAGATCTGAATCCGTGAGATTCTGTCAATGAATACTTCACAGCGGATAACCTGTCCACTGCGGATGTCAGAGGCATGGACTGCTGTCACTTTCTTCCCACTAAATGGAGCAATGGAGATTAAATGTGCACTTGCTGAGCACTGACTTGTCTCATTATATTCTGGTATGACGGATAATATTTCATGATGATCCCATGTCCTGTCATCAACAAAGAAAAATCACCCGGTAAATAAAACAGTTTTAACATATGGGCATTGACTGAAACCGATAACATCATTGTAGCTCTCAAAGATGAGCACTGAGATCTACAAAATTATCAAATAGCCAACTGAAATAAACACTATGTTTGAGACAAAGAATGGTAACAACAAAACCACCAAGAACTTAAGATAAGAACAATTTTATTTATTTCCATTTTTATCCCTCATGTTGCATCATGGTTACCTTCGAAATTTCATCACACGTTGATGTGAAAGATATTTGCAGATGATTTTGATGGATTACTGGTGAGATCCAGGTGCATTACATGGATGCACACACTTTCCCTAGCATTTCCCTTGTGGCTTCTTCTGACCACTGTTTAGAGGCAGGTACATGGTCTCTAGAGGAAAGTAGCTGTTGTACTAACAATTCTTTGTTGCCCCTAATGCACATCAGGACCTTCATGGCTTTATTGATTATGTACCATGGTCCATGTTACAGCACTTTCATTTTACTATATTTCAGCTTCATAGTAACATGATGGATATGTTTATTTTTCAAAGGGGTGTTCCACACCTTTCCCCTTTAATTTGAGGTTTAGCAACTACATGACTATGGTCTAAAGAAGTTATGTTGGTTACTTGGTGGGTGATAGGCTTATGAGATGATTTCCCTAGCACACTGGGTCTATTTTCCCTAAGGATTGCACATTTACATGCTTGATACTGTTCACTTTGAATGTTCCTAGCACATTAACCCCATCTCCCATGGTTCCGACAGTTTTATTGATATATCTGGTGTATTTCTTATGGTTGGATACATCCTAGTGTGAGCACCCTAGGACATGGGGGTATTTTTTATGCATATTGTTACCCACCACTAGTGGCTGACCCCATAGGAGAAATTTTCTCCTAGAATTGTCTTCAGCCAGCAACCGGCAGCCCCTTGCCAGCCATCTGATAGCTTTGATGTGCTACTTCTCTCCACACCTGATCTAGCCATTATGTACCCTCGCTCATCTACCATGATTGTATGTTTGAAGGTGGGCCATCCAATCCAAAAGGTATGATTTTTCATTATGTATTTGGGTGTTTATACTTGTTTTTCTTCGGCAAACTTGGACATGGATTACTGGGAGACTTGGAAGAAGGAAGGGCTTAGAATGTACTCTAGTTCTCTTACCTTAATTGGGAGGTTAATCCTAAATCCTAGTCTCGTGTGATCTCCTTTATTGCTTATTAGCTTTAAGAATAGTACTACATGGGAAACCTTGATTTTGGTTGGATGGTCCCGCTTCCTAATACCATATATCTCACTCCCATCCGCTCATTACAAGCCCTTTTCACATTTTCCTATCTCAGTCCACATTTGTCCATTGGGTCCACAAGGTGTTAGCATCCCCTTCCCCTTGCTCACACCTTGGGTTGAGCTTGGAACGATGCCCCAAAGATGTAGCTAAAAGAAAAGATAAATGCATAATATGGCCACATACAACAAGAAATGTACCACAAAATGCAAAAGATGGTCGGGACAATAAATTTTAGCAAGTGGGCAAAAGCCAAACATGAGCTTTACCCCCTATCATTATAGCCATCACCCTAGTTCCTTGGGCCCCTATGAGTGCCCCCTGCATCATTAAAGAACACATGAATGTCCCAACCCCTGGTGGGCAATGAACTACCCTACCTTAAGGGGGTAATCAATGTTATATCTTACACAGCATGCTCTCATCCCCTATACCCCAAACAGTGAAATAAAGAAAAGACAATACAAGGCAAAAGGCATATGAAATAGGGTGGAAAAAAAAAGGTTGGATTAATTCATGTACCGCGATTGCTCCCTCCTACGTTCATATACCCAAGGTATGGGCACTCCTTATCATAGCTACCCTTGTACCATGACATGTGGCATGGAGTCTTCCCTTTGTCCCCACTCTGTTTCATCATTTTTTCACATGACACCTGTTATTTAAAGGGTGTACCTTGGACCTGTCATTCCCTTAGAGGTTGAAACCACCTAATAGGGTCCTTCATTAACCACTCCTACCCAGGAAGGTAACACTAATACATGTTCAAAGCCCCAAATTTGGAAGGGAAACCCACTATGAAGTTCTCATTTTTTCCCTTGATTAACAAGCTTATTTACTCAATTGCACTAATGAATCATTGTATTTGAAGGTGAGGAGATGCATTGGATCTTATATAAGATTGTAGGTGGGTTTTCATCTTGGACTTGGCCTCCCTATACGGGATCCAAGCCCTCCAGAGGGTCACAATGGCATTTGTAGGGTGACAGTTGAGAGCCATGGGCTTCCACTGATGCAGAGCATTGATTGCCACACGATAGGCTTCTCCAGCCCCACCATTTGCTTGTCTGTGCCTCGATTATTCGAGATGATTATGCACTTGGACCAGGATCCCCCAGCAGGCTACACATTGCACCCAAGACTCGGCAACTGATCCAAGGCCCAGAGGAGGTTATGTCTTTCCTGGGGAGACATGGGAGGGCATGTGTCATCTTCTAGCCCTCATTGATGGAGCATCAACTTGATTTTGAGCCATTTGGAGACCCATGAGACCCATTTTGGAGCCCAAAACCCAAAATAGGGGTCTTGGAGATGTTTTGCAACATTAAAATGGTATCACCCTCTTCATTGTGATTTTTGAGGCCCTCTCCCACATTTTCAGCACAAAGAGGCCTCAACATTGCCCTTCTAGGCCTCCACACATGCATGATGTCAACCTTGTGTGGTCTTAGGAGAGAGAGAAAATCATTTTAAAAAGCTATCATGGTTGGCTTGTAACCATGTGTAGGCTACTTAGCACACTAGGCATGTAAAGGGGCTTTATCATTAGTAATTTGAACTCATGGTACTTGTATAAATAAATGAGACCTATTCTCATCCCAAACCATCACATTTTGGATTTTTGCATAGCTCATTAGAGATTTCGAACCTGCAATTTGGAGAAAGATTTGGATGTTGATGGATGAATTTTAATGTTTGGATCTTTTCACTATATTTCTTGGAGGCCGCAATGCCTTGTTGATGGATGGATATACTTCACGTTGTCTCGTAAATGCTCTTTAATGATGTATTTCTGATTTTCACTAATGTCTAATGCATGGAATATTGTCTCTTGATGGAATTTGTGCCCTAATTATTGAAGATTGTTCTAGAATTGTAATCTTGAGAAATTTTGCATGTGTTATTCATTGATAATGTGAAAAGAATGTTCCTAATGGATATTAATTATATTTAATCCATGAAACTCCATTAAATTGAGTTGAAGAGGGTAAATGCTTGAAGGGGTAGTTAGGGCTTCCTCTTTAGGCCTCCTTGAAGGGCAATTTGGTCAAATCAAAGTTCCCATGACTCCAACCTCCCAATGGTCTAGGCACTAGTCTTGTCCCTTGGTGGTCACCCTTAAATTTTCTCCATAAACTATCCTCCTTTTCTTCGTCCCTTTAAGGATAAGGAGGCTCATCTAGGGCTTGGTGTGAATTCCAATAGAGGAGGAATTTTTGAGTTTTGCTTGGATAGAAATCTTCCTTTGTGTCTCCTCTAAAGGTGCTCAAGTTTTGGTGGAATTCCCACAGTGAATTCTCCACCAATTTTGATGCCCTAGTTGTCACATGAAGAGGGAGCCCTAAAGGATAATCCTTCAACTAATGGATTCTTTGAAGGCAACATCTTTAGTACTTGGTAAAGTAAATCATTCATTGCCTTTTCTCTCTCTCCTAACTTGACCTTGGATGCACATACATCGTGTCAAATATCAACCCTAGGTCTCGTGTAGTTTCTTTTCCAAGGGGTTTTTCGTGGAAAGTCTTAATAGCTTCTCCTAAAGTTTGCACTTTGTTGAACCCTTCCATTGAATGAGCTACCTTGCCTCACTTCAAGTGAGTAATAAAAGAGGCTCATCTAGTGCCTATAAGAACCAGGGTGATGGCCATGAGAATGGGGTAGAGCTCATGCATTAGCTTTTGCCCATGTACTAAATGCGTTTGTTCCAGCCATCTTTTGCATTTTGTTGTACATTTTCTGTTGAATGTGGCCAATTATGCTTTTTTCTTTTCAGCTGCATCAACCTTCGGGGCATCATTCCAGGCCCGACCCAAGGTGTGGGCAAGGGCAAGGGGAAGGGGAAAACTAACCCTATGTGGACCCAATGGAGGAATGTGGACCCAAGTGGGAGGAATGATGAATGGGACACATGCCAAGATACAAGGTAGCTAATAAAGGGGAAGCCCACACTTGGATATAAATGTATAGGAGGGAACAATCGAGGTACATGAGTCACCCCGACTTTGATTTTTCCACCCTTCTTCACATCCTTTTGCCTTTTATGATTTTTCTTTGGTTAACTACTCGGAGCTCAAGGAATAAAAGCGTGATATGTAAGGTATAACAGTGGATACCCCCTTTGAGGTGGGGTGGTTCATTACCCACCAGGGTTGGTACAATCATGGGTTCCTGAATGATAAAAGAGACTCATCTAGTGCCTATAAGAACCAGGGTGATGGCCATGAGAATGGGGTAGAGCTCATGCATTGGCTTTTGGCCATGTACTAAATGTGTTTGTTCCAGCCATCTTTTGCATTTTGTTGTACATTTTCTGTTGAACGTGGCCAATTAGGCTTTTTTCTTTTCAGCTGCATCAACCTTTGGGGCATCGTTCCAGGCCCGACCCAAGGTGTGGGCAAGGGGAAGGGGAAGGGGAAGACTAACCCTATGTGGACCCAATGGAGGAATGATGAATGGGGTTAAAATGAGTGGAAGGGGAGTGATATATGTGGATGAGGGAGCGGGACCACGTAACCAAAATCAGGGTTTCCCATGAAGTACCATCCCTAAAGCCCAAAGGTTAGTAAAAGAGATCCCACTAGACTAGGGTCCAAGGTTAACATCCAAAAGAGGTCTAGGGGACAAGGGCATAGACCTATCCCAATCTTTCCACTGAATCCCCCCATTAATCCATGCCCAAAAGTTTCCATGATAAGTAAACTACAATACTCAATTACCAAATGACAAGGCATACCTTTAAGTTTGGGAAGCCCACCTTCAAACATACGATCATGACAGGTGGGTGAGGGACCACGTGGTTGGCTCAGGGGGCGGAGAAATGGCACAACGAGCTAGTTGGTGGCTGCAAGGGGTTGTTAGATGCCGGCTAAGAACCATCTTCTAGAAAAAAAAATCTAGGGATATCACCCACAAAATGGTGGGTGACAATCTACAGTATAGTTCAAATGGAACACTATATTTTCTACACACATTTTGACATTAATTTAAAAATTCAGTGGCTAGTGGACCCTATTTTGACCACATGGTGGTTATTTGGTAGAACACCTTGGTTTCACACTTGTATTGAGGTTATTGAGGGGTGGATGATGCTTTTAGTTAGGGCACTCACCTTGATTGACACATATGTTGAGGTGCCCTCACATTATAGCACTATTTTATTGTTTGAGATGGGATTGTTGTTAAATTTCTAATACCATCCATATTTATTTTCTCACGGCAATTTAATTTATCCCCATTTTATTATTTATTAACCAAAATAATAACAAAATCACCAAAAAATAAAATCAACGGTATCTTTAACTTCTAGAATTAAAAATATGTAGCAGAAATAAACTAGAGAGATCAATCACACATTGCAAAAAATTAATTAACCCACGACAATTTTCCTTCCTTTCATTATCTGGAAAATTTGGATTTTTCAACTCATGGAGATACAAGGAGAAATACAATCTGGAACCTGCAACTTAGCTCCCTCAAAATGAATTTGGCCCAGGTAAATCAGCCTTATGAAAATTTGCCTCCAGATGAAATCACTCTGAAGAAGTCAACCTCTAACAATCAAATTTGTGCCCTCCAACAACTCGATCTGCACCCTACCACTAATGTGCATTGGGAAAACCCCATCACTCCAGCAACTCGACCTCCTCCACACAAACTCGATTCCCTTCCGACAACTCGACCCTCTTTGATTTGCTCAAACCCACTTGCACTTCTCCTCCTCTACACATTGGTCACTAAACCACTCACGTTACAAAGAAAATTGTTCTCTCGTGACGACTTGTTCACACACTAGTGCTCTTCGTTGTGTCTTCACCTCCATCGCTAGCCTCCATTTATAATCTTAATTGAGTCCAAATCTCTAAAATCCCAATCTCCCCTCTAGAAGCATCTCCTGAAGATCAACGGCTAAGATTATGTCTAAGTCACCTCAATAATTAAATTAATTATCCTTAGAAAATAACCCAATAGTCCGCAATAATTGAATGACTTTAATTATTGTACTTTTCCTAAGTTAAATTTACGAAAGAAGACATAAATCACTAAAAGAGGCAAATAATGTCTTCCACATGCTAAGACACCAAGCAATAGAAGACCTTCCGATGCTACTCACATTAAAACTCCCTCCTAGCAAGGAAGGGATTCTCCACCACCCCCAGCTTATCCCGATACTTCACAAACTTTCCCTTCACTACAGGCTTCGTGAGAACATCTACCACCTGCTCCTCTGTAAAGATGTACTGCAATCTCACAACACCCCTCTAGACCTTGTCTTTGATGAAGTGATATCTGATCTTGATATCCTTGGACCGATCATGAAACACATGATTCTTAGAGAGTTTAATGCAACTCTGATTATCACCATGCATCGCTATTGACCCCATCTGCAAATCATATAATCCCACAAGCATCTTGCGAAGCCACACCGCTTCACAACTCACCATACTCATTGCCATGTACCTCTGCCTCTACTGAAGTGAGTGCCATTGATTATTGCTTCTTGTTGAACCATGAGATCATGGTTGATCCCAAGCTAAAACAACATCCAAATGTGGGCTTTCTGCCCACCACACTCCTTACCCAATCATAGTCTGTGTACCCCTGCAACTCCACTCCTCTAGCTCTGACATAAGTGATAAGGTGGTATTTGATGGACTCAAAGAGAATCCTTTGAGCCTTAATTTTTCCTTTTTTCATATTTGTCCACCTCTTGAGCATTATTCTCATCTAGTGCTAGAACTTTTCCTTGAATGAATTTCATGACATCATTTTCTTTAAGGGCTAAGACAATTAGGCTTTAAAATTAGATGCTCCATCAAGCTTATTGCTTTCCTTCCACATAAACACCATTGGATTAGACATATAGACTAGGAAGAGAGTTGCTACGAAACTGTTCTTTCAAATATATCTTCAAATATAGTTGCTTAAATGATGATATTCTTTTTTATGCCTTGGAAGAGTGTCTCCAAATGTGATCTTTGCTTTCTTCACCTTAACTTTGATACCATGTTGGAAAATCAAGTGCAATGGAAATGAAGCTTGATTCTCCTACTTGATAGTTATTTGCAAATATTAATCTTCTCATTTTAGTTATTAGTTCTTCTTCATCAAACAATTATACAATATTTTAGTCTTTCAAGATCACAAAGAAACAAGAGACACAAAAGTTTAAGCTTCAAGCCAGGGCAAAACCCCACAAAGGGGAAAACCCAACAATCCTCTTATTGAATCAAGTCAAAATGAGATATCCAACACAAGACAAACTATCAAATATTCCAAGTCAGCTCTCCTCTCAATCTTCTTCAACGACTCAAAGTCAACAGAAGTCAAAAGTGATCAAATCTTCTCAAATTGGTCAACAATCTCTGAATTTTCGACCCTTACTACAAAGGTAGAATCTCGGGCCTGTTACAGACTTCACAAAAACCTTAGAATCTCGCACATGTGACAGATAAGGCAGAAAAATTGGTCTTTTCTTCTTCCTTCGATTTTTCTTCTACTCCTCTGAGTTCGGCTTGATTTTTTTCTTTGTTTGGTGCAAAGATTGATGTTAGATGTGTGTATTTTTTTGTCTACCAAGTGGTCGAATAAATGTCCTTTATATATCTGTCTAGATAGGTGATAAACAGCCACACAAGCTGACTTGACAAGGAGAACCAACATGGACCTTTGATTGACTCCTTTTGACTAAAATAAAAATCCTTTATCTTTTTCTTTCAAATGTCAAATATGACATGACTCAAATACAAAATCCTTTGACTCTTTTTTACTTATTGAGCATGAAGAACATGCTTGACCAAAAATAAAATAATAATAATAAATACATCAATAATTATTTTTCATTATGAAGACCGACACTAGTTACATTTTCAACACCTAGGTCAAAATTGCGCCACCTCTCACTGTCTCGTCAGCTGTTGTTTGGGAAACTGATTCTCCCGGCCTCTGGAACCTTTGTCCAGCTTATGGCTCAAAATTTCTCCTTCTCCCCGGCAAAACGAAAAGCTCCCCAAGAGGGCTTTGCGCTGCCTCTCGGCAATGTACTCGCCGGAACTAGAAAAGCTTCCTTTGACCTCACTATCTCTACCCCTCTCTCACTGCTTCAATCTCACTGAATCACCTCCGCCAACTGAATGTTGCTACTTTGGAGATCGATTTCCCAACAAAATTGAATGCTCAGCTGATTTGGTGTGTCTTCTCCAAGCCCCACTGACGACTTCTTATAATCCTCCATTGAGACTTCAACGGCCACAATTAAATCTTAATCAATCGCTAGGATTAACTAGAAATCGATCCATGTACTTTGTTAGAACATTCCCAATATGACTTAATTAATTCATATTAATTAGTCATATTCCCTAAATTTAGACATAGGGAATATTTTAAAAATGACTATTGATCTAATTAAGTCATCTCTAGGTGGAATTCCAGAAACGATTTCTGGGTATTGGAGAATACATGTATTCTAGCCTCTCCACAAAATTTCATGATGCTACAAAAACTAACACCCCCACTTAGCGAGGAATGTGTTCTAGAGTTGTTAACCCTGCAACAACACTCTATCTCTACATCATCTTCTGTCATGTTGTTGATGTATGGCTGTTGTTGCCCATCAACTACTGCGCAACTCTGATATGTGTTGCACATGTGTTGTTGTCAATGTTGCATAACTCGTACTCGTATAAGACTCGTCACACTATTGACTCGTCGACTCGTATAAGACTTGGGAACAACCCGTATAAGACTCGTCAAAATACAAAAAAATGTTAAAATACGGTAAATTTTAAGCACAGAAAGGAAACTAATGACAATTCCAATCCTTATAAGTTATAAAAACCACAATATATGCAATAATTCATAACATCATCTCATATCTATAAAAGTACAACATAACATATTCTATTTTTATAAGCAAAACATTTAGATATTGAATAAGAAAAGGGCTCATGATTCCATAATTAAAATAAAAAAATGTGAGCAATTTCACAATTCAAATACATGTCATAAATGATAAATGATTGTCTCATAACAATCTTGAGTCTCATCACTCATGGACGATTACGCCTACAATAAGCCCTCGTGGAGCTAGTACTAACATCAAAAGGCTGAAGCAACTGATGCAGGTGTATTTGGAATCTCCATTTGAGATAGCAAAATAGAGATATCCTCGGTCTCTTCATCAAAACTCAAATCAGGGGACTCCTCCCCCACAACCCAATCAGACTCTAAATCAATAATATCCAATAAAATTGGATTGGTTGCACTTGTTTTGTGAGCATTCGAAGGTTATAATAGATGAAAACCAACTTCTCCAACCTCTCATGCTCCAACTTGTTTCTTTTTGTTGTGAATGTGCTCAAACACTGAGCAATTGCGCTCGCAAGAAGCACTGTAGGGTTGACTCAGAACTCTGACAGCGAATTCTTGTAATTGTGGTGCCTCATTGCCACAATCTATCCACCAATCAACTGTAAAAAAATAACAACAAAGATTATCAGTTTGCAATGCCAAACATATAAAAGAGAACTAGCAAAATTACAAGCTAAGTTCTAACAATTTGCACTTACAAGGCATTTTCTTGTCCTTGAGACGTTGGCTTGAGCTAAATCCAAACATGCCAGATGCTTCCTTGTACATATCTCGTTGTATGTTGATTTTGTCTTGAATATCTTGATCTGAGAACATCTTCTCAATGCATATCATGACACCTCTCATCACCTCAGGATCTCTTTGAATGCTAGACCCCTCATTATAGAATAAGCTCGGATTGAGATATGCTCTTGCTACATGCAATGGTGAATGTAGTTTGTCGGTCCCACCTGGAATCAATAATTTGCCATATAGGGATATAATTAGATTCATTTCCCTTATAGAAAGTCTTGATGGCCTCTTTGGCCCTGTCCATGCCCTCATAAATAAATCCCATTGCAGGTTTCTCTCCATCCATCAATCTCAAGACTTTCACAAGGGGCTCAGTGAAGCTGACAATCTCAGTGACTTTGTCCCACAAACTATCACCAAAGAAGGAAGCTTTCACAGACAATGCTTCTGATTTTGCGCTATCTTTCCAAAATACCCATTGCTTGCTACAAAACATTCTTCTCAAAGCTTGGCACTCATACAAAAGGCTTTGGAGGGGAAGAACGTTTGTAGCAAACCATGTGACAATTGGGCGACTAAGCTCACCCTGTGTGAATTCCCTCATAAGGTTCAACACCCAAGCATGATTATAAATATACTTGGTAATTTGCTTGCATTCTTGCACAACATTTTGCACCCACTCCAACTTCCCAATGTCCTCTAGTATCAAGTCTATGCAATGGGCAGCGCAAGGAGTCCAAAAAATGGTGGGATATTTGGCACAAAGCAACCTTTCAGCTGCCACATAATTTGTTGCATTGTCCGTGATTACTTTGACAACATTTGCAACCCCAACTTCCTCCACCACATTACCAACAATGTAAAAATCAAATGCATATCTTTTACATTTACAGATGCATCAATGGATTTTAGGAACATGGCTCCTTTAGGGCAAGCTACAACAAAATTTATTATTGTTCTACCCCTCTGATCTGTCCACCCATCAGACATAATTGTACAACCTGTAAATTTCCATGAGCTTTTAATGCTCTCCAATTGTTCCTTGACACACTCAAGCTCCTCATCTCACTCTTTCCCCCTAAGTGCATTATAAGATGGGGCTTTTTATCCAGGGCCAGCGCTTGCAATGGCAGAGATAATTGTACAACCTATAAATTTCCATGAGCTTTCAATGCTCTCCAATTGTTCCTTGACACAATCCAGCTCCTCATCTAGCTCTTTCCCCCTAATTGCACTATAATATGGGGCTTTGTATCCAGGGCCAATACTTGTAATGGAATCCACCATGGGCTGATAAAAATAAGACTTTGCATAGTTGAATGAAAGACTGTTATGGTACCAAAACCTCCTCACTGCCATATCTGCCTCCTTCCTCTTCTTTTCATTAAAATTATCCAAGGGTGGTTGAGATCCTGGAGTTGTCCGAGGATTGAAGAAAGAAGAGGTTATACTCATGTTAACCACAACACTTGAAGAGGAGTTACCAATACCTGGACTTAGAATCTGTGTTTCACTCTAAGATGAAGATCTACCTATCCCAACAATCTCATCCTTCCTTTTTGCCCTCTTAGAACTTTCATCTTTAATGGCTTCCAAAGCAGCTGCCATTTCAGTAGTGACTTCATCAAGGCAATTTTGACAACATCCCACACCATTCCCAAGAATTCTAGCTAGGTGGTATTTTAACCTATTTATGCCTGCATGCATTGTGGCATTGCAATAATTGCACTTGACATGGTGGTCATTACCGGCAATGATTCGTTGACCATGTGCCCATGCCGGATCACGAGACTTTCTAGAACCCTTTGGTGGCATGGTGACAGAATCTGGAAGAAAAAAATAAATTTTAAAATTTAATTGATATTTTTTTGGTTTTCTCAGCGACAAAGCCAAAAAAAATTGCGAACTTAAAAAAATAAATTGAAAACAAAAAAAAAACTAGATTGAATACAAAAAGAATAAAAAGATTTACATGGAAAACATTCAAACAAGGTTCATGAAGCCTACCTGAAGCTGGGTCTGATCTGATGAAGCCTCCTTTAGCCTCCTCCAAGAGCTCCTTCACTATGCAATGGAGTCACTCAACACTCATAGAAATTAGCCAAACACTCAAATGACAAGTGAATGACAAATGGAAGGGTGAGGGATGCTTATAAAGCATTTTCTTCCCTCCAATTTCCCTTTCCCTCCACCTCATTTCCAAAAAAGAAAAGAAAAATCAAAAAATAATTGCCTTTTGAGGGTCGACGGCTCTTATAAGGGTCCGATGCGGGTCTTATACGGATTACCAAGTTTAATAAGAAAGTCCAGTTCTTAAGCGCGGGTTCTATGCGAGTGACCCAGCTCGCTATAGAACCCACCAAGACCCGCGAGTCTTATACGGGTGATGCTTCACTGGTTGTTGCTGACCTTGCAAAATTGCTGCCAAGTTAACACTGCATCTGCATTGCAACTGCCTCTCCATCTGTTGTTGCTGCAACTGCAACATCTACAAATGAAAAGCATCCAAAATACTGAATGAATTGTGATCAGTAAGATACATCTGTCACCCAAGTCTCTGACTGCTGTTAGCATCTGCGCTGCTGCTGACTTTGCACTGTGCCACCTACACTGCTACCAACTCTACATTGCGCTCCCCAGCATCTAACTGCAACTAGACTCTGCATCTGCCACTCTAACATCTGACACATCAACTATCACCGATCCATCCTGCTACCGAAATATTGTGGGCTCCCGTAGCAAGGTATTGGTTCAAGAGGTAGACATCTCAAGAATCCTACCCATCTGTAGCACTCTAGGGCTACAGCACCAAGTCACCCCATTTGACTCCTGGGGTTATGTCACCAAACATGGCGAAGTCTTTCTCTAGCCTAAAGGAAAGCCTATCAATCTCTATTGATGTTGCCTGCTGGTCTTGCTTCTCCTCTTTGTCCTTTTTCCTGAGAGGACACTGGATGTTGTGGTGGCCAAGCTCACCACATCTTAAGCACTTGACCTTCGACGGGTCCTTCTTCTTCTTTCACTACTCCCCTTGTCCCTGACTAGGACCCTTCAATGCAAGGGCCAAATTCTCCTCCTTCACCTGCGTCGACCCGTTGCTGTTGCCACTAATGGAGCTCTTCAAAAGAGCTCGTCTCAACTTCTCCTGCTACAAATTGGCCCACATCCTATCCCAACCTGGCAAGGTTTCTCTGCCCAAGATGCTTTAGATGAATACTTGTCACTCCTCTGAGACACTGTTGAGTGCCAATCATACTAGCTTTGTGGGTTGAGGCGCTATCCCAACAGCTGACAATTGATCTCGGGTCTCCTGAATCCAGGTGAGGAAAGGGTCTATGCCTTCCCCCTTCTGCATCTTGGTGCATCTCAACTTTTCCTCCAAATAAATCTTACGTTGCTCGGAAGTGCCCTGGTATAGCGTGGAAAGTGTATCCCACATCTCCTTGGTCATTCCCTTGGCCACTATGTGTGATACAACATGATCTCAGACACCATCTAGGATCAATCTCTTCGCCCTCGCCATCTCCTTGTATTCTTTCTATTGATTTTCATCCTAGGGAACTGCTACCACTGCATCAATATATGGCTTCAAGCCATATTCATCCAAAAGGAAGGACATCCTTGCCTTCTAGATGACATAGTTGGAAGCCTCGTCCAACCTGTCTTGATCTCGAAGTCCAGTTGTGGCCATCTCAGCAAAATATTCGAATCCTCCTCTTCTCTTCTGCTCAGTTGCTGCTAGGCTCTACGCACTCCCTGTTGGATTGAGTAAATCTGCTCACAACGACTGTTGATCTACAAGAGAAAATTGAACTTTTGAAGCTAGAGGGTCCCCTGAGGAAAATGTCCCTCGGTGTGTGCTCTTTCTTCCTCCTGATGCTATTTTGCACTAGCAACTGCTGCAAAATACTATGACCAACTAGAGATCTGCTCTACAAGGAAAATATTGGTTGCTCCCTCTGCCTCTGGTAATCCTCGAACTGGAGAAACCTTATTTCTCTATCGCTCTTAGAGAAATTGATTTTTCCTCAAGAAATTGACCCTCCTGGCCAAGAAATTGCGTTGCCTCTAAGGGTTTCGAACTGTTGCTTATGCAGAGCTACGAAATTCCTCTTCCCTTCTGCATTGAGCTCTCCGGCTTACAATCTGCACTCTGATACCATGTGAAAATTCGGCTAACCCTGAATCTTGTTGTAGTAACTGATGTTATTTCTTCTATTTGTTAATTCAATTAAACAAATTATTTGTTGTGTGCTACAGCAAATATCAAAACAAATACAATGCGACCTTCACAAATTAAAAACATTGGAAGAAATAGATGCACACACACAAAATACACCGTTGTATTTTGACTAAATCCCCGGAAAAACCCAACTCGAGAAAACCGGTGCAGCAACTAAGGGTTTTAATTTTATGCAATAGCGAAAATCTGAGTACAAACTATGGATGCCCAAACTGGCTATCCAAGCTGAGGAAAATTAGGAATAATAACTAGTGAGGAAAATTCCTCACTCCACAGGCGATCCAACATTAACCTCAGCTCAAAACAAAGTGGTCCCTTGCAGTCTCTGCGTCAACCTATGCAGTCACTGCGTCCCTCTAGCTCGGAACTGTGTCACCTCTCACTATCTCGTCAGCTGTTGTCTAGGAAACTGATTCTCCCAGCCTCTGGAACCTCTGTCCAGCTTCTGGCTCTGAATTTCTCTTTCTCCCCAGCAAAACGGAAATCTCCCCAAGAGGGCTCTACGCTGCCTCTCCATGGCAATCACTGCCTCTCTGCAATGTACTCGCTGGAACTGGAAAAGCTTCCTTCAGCCTCACTATCTCTGCCCCTCTCACTGCTTCGATCTCACTGAATCACTACCGCCAACTAAATGTTGCTACTCTGGAGATCGATTTCCCAGCAAAATCAAATGCTTAACTGATTTGGTGTCTTCTCCAAGCCCCATCGACTTCTTCTTATAATCCTCCATTGACACTTCAACAACCACGCTTAAATCTTAATTGATGGCTAGGATTACCTAGAAATCGATCCATGTACTTTTCTAGAACATTCTCACAATGACTTAATTAATTCAGATTACTTAGTCATATTCCCTAAGTTTAGACTTAGGAAATATTTAAAAAATAACTAATAATCTAATTAAGTCATCTCTAGGTGGAATTTCCATAAATGATTTCTAGGTATTGGAGAATATATGTATTCTAGCCTCTCCACAAAATTTTGTGGTTAGAACAGATACGATGCTACAAAAACTAACATGAAACATGGAGAATATGGCATCCATCATCACTCCCTCTCAATCGGGGAGGAGATCCTTACTCCCTGTCAACTAAGGAGACATAACCACAAGCCTTAGCCTGTCTCAATCATTAGCTACTTGTTCTTTCGTGGAGATATAATTGTGGTTATAGAGCTCCTATCTCGCATCACATCATACCGAGCTTCGACCTTCCTAGATGATAAACATTTTATGGAGCCAAACTCTTTCACAATCTATCTTCGTGATAGGGTTTTTGCCATCATCCTTTTAATAAATAATATTACTTTCCATTGATCATCACTAGTATCTCTGACAATAATAGTACTTGTCAAACCATTCAATGTAGAGCGAATTATAGCTCCCTCTATCCATTTGATGAAAGTGAACTTCTAGATCTGTATCGAATTCATCATATTGTCAAGAGTGAACAACAAAATATCTCATGACTTCCTATATCAATTAGCTATCTTTCTTGCCTTTATAGTGTATAGACTAATGGCATATATTCTTCTTGGAAGTCATATCATATCCCATACATTATGATGTCTTTCAGAGTTGCCAAAACAAGTGATGTTACTTCAAATTTCAAACTGTAAGATCCTTTAGGTCAATTTGTGCTACTAGTTCCCTCTGAAGTCGTTATAACTTCCTTCCTTGTGTTCTTCAAGAAACCATATCAGGTTTTGTTCAATATCAATATGTGTTCTGCCCATCGGTCTGTTGATTTGGGGTAGCATCAGATGTGCTCTAGCCATGAAATTTGGTGGAGAGGTTGGGGCACATGAGATCTCCAATACGCAAAAAGGGTTTGGGCAGATTCTAAACAGATCGGAAGATATTAAAATAATTAATATTTTTAATGTGGTCCCTAAGTCTAAACTTAAGGAAAATAAAATATTAATGTGTATTAATATGAATCTGTGTTAGAGCGGCCCAAAAGACATGGATCAAGCCAGATCTAATCTTAGCCGTTGATAAGGGACTTAATCTCGGCCGTTCATATGTCAACAGGAAAAGTATAAGAGGGGGCTTGAGGGTCACTTGGAGTACACACTAGAGTGATCAGTCATTCTATTCTCTAGAGCAGGGTTTGCTAAGAGAGATAGAATTAGTGATCGGAGAGTAGCTGAGGGGCATTGAGTACAGAGAGGCAGAGATAGTGTCGGGAGAGCAGCAGAGCAGCCAGAGAGTGACGCAGGAGCAGCCAGTGCTCACGCAGGGCCACGCAAAGGCAGCTAAGTGTTGCGCAGAGCAACAGAGAGGCCAACGTAGCTGATGTAGAGGCTCAAAGAGCCGAGGCAAGGCCTCCTGGGGCTGACGCAAACCAAGATATGCTGACGCAGGGCCAACGCTAAGCTAGGAGAGGTTGACGCAGTCTAGATTGGGCAGACGTTGGGGTTTCTGGGGCAGATTGGTGTTGAGTAGCTGCTGGAAGGATTATTTGGGGTTTCAGCCAGTAAATTTGTCAGAAACAGAGAGGTATTACTTCTAAGGAAATTCTTTGTTGGGTAGGCCAGTTTCGGCACCGAGATTGTACTCTGATATTGCCTAATAAGAAAACCCTCAGATAACTGCACCGGTTTTCCCACATTGGGTTTTTTCAGGGACATTGGTCCAAAAATAATGGTGTCATATGGTGTGTATGTTTATGTTGTTTCCTTTTAGTTGTTGATCTGTAATATGTTGAGCATGCACTAGTGTTTATTTTCAGTATTTACATTGTAAATAACTTGTTAAGGAAAATAACAAGTAGGTAGGAATAAATCAGATAAAGTGCATGGAGGGTTTCTAACTAAGTAAACTTAGAAACTTCAACATGGTATCAGAGCGTGATTGCAAATCACAGGAGGACTAAAAGACATTAGCTGAGCGGAGCAATAGCAGCAGAAAACAGTTGTCCCGAGGTGACAAAAGTTGTTTCTAGCAACGCAGAAGCCAAGGAGTGTGACGCAAAGCCAGCCAGGGCCACGCAGAGGCAGCCGGGAGTTGCGCAGAGCCTCAGAGAGGCCAGCGTTGCTGACGCAGAGGGCCAGAGGGTTGACGCAGGGCCTCCCAGGGCTGACGCAGACCCATCCAGGGTGACGCAGGGCTAGCGTGAGGCAGAGAGGGGCTGACACAGTCCACAGATAGGCAATTGTTGGGGTTTAGAAGGCTGGAGGAATATTGCAGAGTGGAGCTGGTGAGGTATTGTAGTCAGAACAGTACCTGACAGAGCAAGGCCAGAGGAGTTGCCACTAAGGGTTTCTAGCCGAGGAACCCAGATCAGTGGTGCGACTGCACAAGACGATTAGAGTAGGGGGCATCTAGACAAGCGGCAAAAGGATTTCCAGGAGGGAAATCAGGACTCAGAGGGAGTCCAGAAGAGAACTTCCAGATGGGAAGTAGAGGCTCAAAGGAGTCAAACAAAGAACTTCCAAGAGGGGAGTAAAGGAGCATCATGGCACTACACGGCGTAAGAGACCAAGACAGACTAGACGAAGCATCGAACATCGCAGTTTGGAAGGCCAAAATCCTTTCCGTACCTGACAGGAATCGTGTCAAGAACTTCGCCTTGAAGGTAATAGCTATCCCAGTCGACCCCAGTGATAATGATAGGTACGAGGAGGCAAAGGCAAGGGCCAAGAGAATTATCCTTGACGGGGTCAAGGATCATGTACTACCACACATAGCTGAGAAGGAAACGACATTTGATATGTGGGAGGCTCTCAAGAAGCTGTACCAGCATCAATGTTGCACGAAGCGCCCCCCCCCCCCCACGGTTCCAAGCCCCGAAGCGCATCTCGTACGGAAGTTCCTAGGAAGCTTGGCCGGAAGCGGCACTTCCAAATTTGGAAGCGCCGCTTTCGAATTTTTTGCTGCTTCCTGGAAATTCGGAAGCGTCGCTTCCGAAGCGCGCTTCGTACGGCGCTTCGGGCGTCGGAAGCGTGGCGCTTCGAAGGAGGAAGCGTACGCTTCCAGAAAAGCTTCCGGAAAAGCGCTTAAAAAATCGTTTTTTTTTTTCAATTTTTTTTTTTAATTTTAGGTGAGTTTGCTTGTTGGGGGTGGGTCCACCTTGGGTTAGGGTGACGAATAAAGGCAAAAAAAAAATATAAATATAGCAGATGCTCCCTCATGGTAATGTTAAATTCTTAAAGTAAAAGTGACATTCTCCTTTATTTTTCATTTTCATCCTTTTACTTAAATTTTTAACATTACCATGAAATGACTCAGGATGTTTGAGAGTGGTTCCAGCCTCATTGGACTTCATATGGAGAAAATAGAATTTCATATCCTATTCAAAATTCATCAGACTTAACAGTTTTCAGGAATTCAGGATCAATGGGATCGTGGCATTTCATTAGATTATATCAAGTATGAAGGTATGCGATTAGCATTTAATCAAGAGCACCAAGCCCTATATGTACCCTAGTGTTGGTGGTGTTAATTATTGAACTCCTTTGTCACACGGCACGCCCTTAGCAAAAAATTACCTTTCAATCAAGTCAAAATCATCGATCAAGCATGTTAACCTTTTTCTACCATATTTTAAGTCTTGAATTAGGTAGTTTGATCAAAATTCGGCAATGTTGACTAATATCCCTAGACAATAGAGGTAGAGGCAAAGGCTAGACAAGAGGAGAAGAATCTAGATTCTAGATGGTTGATGCATCTAAATGGTTGATGCTCGAATAATTAATCATTAATGTACAATGGATGTTATATCTATCTTGATTTATGCAAAAATATGCATGTTTTCATGTCTTTTACAATTAATTTGGTATTTGGGATGTTTGTTTCGAGTATAAATGCAAAAAAATATAAAAATATATATATAGCAGATGCTTCCGCGGACGCTTCGCTTCCTAGATTTTTGGAAAATGACACTTCGGCATCCCCGCTTCCAAAAAACGCTTCTGCTTCGCTTCCCCTTCGTGCAACATTGACCAGCATACTTCTGTGCAGAGAAGAATGTTGCTCAAGAATCAGATGAGGTCGTATCAGATGAAGAAGGGACAATCAATTGACACCTTCCTCGGAGGACTGAATGAGATCCGAGATCAGTTGACTGCTATAGGGGCGACACCAGATCAGGAGCTAATGGTGAGGACAGCCCTGAATGCTGTCTCAGAAGACTGGGAAGTGTTTGTCCAGAGTATACTGGGCAGAGGGACACTTCCACCTTGGGACGAGATGTGGGCAGCTCTTCGCCAAGAAGAGATCAAATGGCAGTCGAAGACAAGTAGCAGTAGCAAGGGGATCAAAGTCAAGCAGGAGGAGGAAGATGTGGCCCTAGCATCTGAGGGAAAGCAGGAAAAGCGGAAGAAAAAGGATCTCTCCAAGATCAAGTGCTTCCACTATGGGGAGCTGGGTCATTATGCGACCCAGTGTCCAAGGAAGAAGAGTAAGGGACAATCTTTTGAGACTAAGGCAGCGCCAGCACGGGCAAAGAAGGAAGTTTTGATAGACGAGGATTGTGCCATGAGTGCACACACACCACTTGAGCGGAAATGGGGAGACATCGAGCTGTAGTCAAGAAGACTACAGGCGATGAGGGGCAGGATCCTCGAGGTACCCAGCCTCTTGGATTAGACCTTGCTACAGGAGCCCCGTCGAGGAGTAGCAAGACTAGCTGAGTGGGTAGAGACAGATGCGGATGGAGCGACAGAGAGAGCTACAGTGCAAAAGTCCCGAGACAGTGCAGAGCTAGCAGGCTACAGCAGTGCGAGGGGCACAGGAGTGTTGCACCAATGCAAGAAGGCACAGAGAGGTGTGTAACGGTGCAAGATGCAGGGGGTTGTTGCAGCAGCGCAGAGGTCAGAGAGAGAGCACTTGTCAGCAGCAGAGGGAGCTTCAGCATTAGTGGGTGTCTCTAACCCAATAGGGAGGTCAGTTGGGAGATCGGTTACTTACTTCTCAGTAACTGAGTTGCAGTGCAGCAGTGGGCAGCACGATGCAGCATGATGAGAGGAGGTGCAGTCGGATGCAGTGTTGGGAGAAAGGACCAGCAGCAACACGGATGCAGAGGGAGCTATCGTACAGATGCAGCAGTGGCAGTGGCAGAACCATGGGCACCAGTACAGGAGACAGCAATGCAAAGGATGTTAGGAATGAAGGCCTAGCATCAGCACAGGTACCGATGTTGAATGATCAGAGTAATACTCAGTGAGGAGTATTGTTAGAGCACAGTCCTCGCTAAGAGGGAGTGTTGATTTAGAGTAGCATCAGATGTGCTCTAACCATGAAATTTCGTGAAGAGGTTGGGGCACATGAGATCTCCAATACCCAGAAAGGATTTGGGCAGATTCTAAACAGATCAGGAAATATTAAAATAATTAATATTTTAATATAGTCCCTAAGTCTAAACTTAGGGAAAATAAAATATTAATGTGCATTAATATGAATCTGTGTTAGAGTGGTCCAAAAGACATGGATCAAGCCAAATCTAATCTTTAGGCATTGATTAGAGACTTAATCTCGATCGTTGATATGTCAACAAGAAAAGTATAAGAGGAGGCTTGAGGGTCACTTGTAGTACACAACAGAGTGATCAGTCATTCTATTCTCTAGAGCGAGGTTTGCTAAGAGAGATAGAATCAGTGATTGGAGAGCAGTTGAGGGGCATTGAGTACAGAGAGGCAGAGATAGTGTCGGGAGAGCAGCAGAGCAGCCAGAGAGAGTGACGCAGCAGCAGCGAGTGCTCACGCAGGGCCACGCAGAGGCAGCGAAGTGCTGCGTAGAGCACTAGAGAGGCCAGCGTAGCTGACGCAGAGGCTCAGAGAGCTGACGCAGGGCCAACGCTAGGCTAGGAGAGGCAGACGCAGTCCAGATTGGGTAGACGCTGGGGTTTCTAGAGCAGATTGGTGCTGAGTAGCGGCCGGAAGGATTATTCAGGGTTTCAGCCAGTAGATTTGTCAGAAACTGAGAGGTGTTACTGCTAAGGAATTCTCTATTGGGTAGGCCAGTTTCAGCACCCAGATTGTACTTTGATATTGCTTAATAAAAAAACCCTCATATAGCTGCACTGGTTTTCCCACATTGGGTTTTTTTGGGGACATTGGTCCAAAAATAATGGTGTCATATGGTGTGTTTGTTTTTGTTTCTTTTTAGTTGTTGATCTGTAATATGTTGAGCATGAACTAGTGTTTATTTTCAGTATTTACATTGAAAATAACTTATTAAGGAAAATAACAAGTTGGTAGGAATAAATCAGATAAAGTGCATGGAGGGTTTCTAACTAAGTAAACTTAGAAACTTCAACACGGTCATGCTTCTATATATCAAACAACCATATGGAGGAGTCTTGTCTTTCCAGTCTGATCAAGACATATCAAGCTCATGCTCTCAAGTATATTTGTGAGCCATATTCATCCCACTCTTCCTTTTAACACTTTCTGAAGATATGAATTTCCTTCTTGTTTGACATGCTTTAATGTTCATTTGAAGATTAACTACATGAATGTGATCTCTGGTTAGCATTTTTCGTGGTTGTTTAAAGCATTTACCTTTTAAAAATTTTAATTGCTGGAGTATCATTAAGCTATTGAGCCTTTATTGATTATCTTGTATCTGGTAAAAGTTAAGCTTTGATGATAAATGATTGCTCTACATGGTTTATATTTCTGCAGCGTCTGATAATTAATCGATTAAACATTAACTCCACAAGGCACTGGTCTTTTAACTTAACAAAATCAATCTAGTGCTTGTTTCTTCGTGTCTCCCAACCCAACTGGTCGACAGTTGGTCTTCATCACCTCATAAGGTCTACCCCCCTTAGCCGTGGGAGACAGGCTTAAACGGAGAGGTCAGGGATCAGAGTGACAGCCCCCGGTCTGAGCGTTGTCGTGTCAATTTGTGCGACAACACTTCTAATGAAGAGCCTTTCCTTAAAGATATTCATACCTCTTCCTTTTATACTGCCATTTAGTTGACTTCATTTCGAACGAACTGCTTTTTTAACTTTCTTTGAAAATAATGTCCATGAATGATGAGATTCCTTCCTTAAGATGACAAATGCTCCATTTATTCCTTCATGTGATTTCTAGACTATCTTCATACCTTCAAACTTTCTAGACTACTTCGATGTTGCTTCCATGATCTTCTAGTGGAATACGCTTTTGCCATGTTACTATGATTCTACCATACACTGAAGAAACTTCTATAATGTTGCATAATGACCTTGATCTTGCTAATGGTTTTGCTTCTATGATAGATCCTTGTAGTCCCTTTTTTGCTAAATGGTCGCCTCTATATCATCATGATATAATTGTAGTTGTTGCACAAACTGTGAAGTGCTTGATGGTCCAAATCCTTCTATCCTGCTTTGCTAGATGTTTGGATGACTACTTCCAATCTTTTGGTAAGGTGCAACTGACAATGTAGACTCTAACTCTTCCAATGCTATATGCTTCTTTCCATGATGCCATAATTTGTGAATCTCAAGGCTCTTTCGTAATTTCTATTCTAACTGCTAACTGCTATCTTCTAATAAAAGAGAAAAACAAACTTCTTGTCAACCTGGTAATAGTAAAATCCTTCAATAGTAGAGGTCCTCGTGATCTTCATTCTCTGGTTTCTTCTCAAGTTCTTCATCTTCTTCTACAATATGGGTTCCACTTCTTTCTTTCCTTTTCTTGTTCTTCTTGTTATTAGAATCCTTGGGACAATCCATTTTAAAGTGTCCATATTCATTGCACCTAAATCATTGTACTTTGGACATATCTCGGCCTCCACGTGGCTAATTGTTGTTGTTGTTGTTGTATATTCAACGAGGTTCAAATCTTCCAAATTTTCCAAACTTCTTCTTTGATTTAGCAGCAAAAGCTTGACATTTTTCATTGTTGGGTTCAATGTCATCCTTGGCTTTCAATCTTTATTCTTCTAAAATACATAAAGCCCATAGCTCATCGGAGTTTGGAGTGTCTTTTCTTGAATAGATGTTCGTCACAAAACTACTCCAATATGAAAGTAAAGCATTGAGTACACGAGTAGTTAATTCAGAATCAGATATGACTTCTCCAAGCCCTTGTAGTTGATCTTTTAATTTTGATATTTTCACACAAGGTATGAGGCCAAGTCTTCATCTTCTAACAACCTCGTTCTCGAAGATATTTTCTGACCTATAGTATTGACAGCATATAGTTTTACCAATTTGTCATAGATTTCAAAGGGGATAAGATTATCTATGATGGACTCAATGAGAATTCTTTGAGCCCTAACTTCTCCTTTATTGTACTTGGTCAATTCTTGAGTCTTGTCCTTGTTTGGTTCTATAACTTTGCCTAGAACGTGATCCATGACTTCATTTTCTATTAGAACCATGTTATGAAACCAGCTCACAAAATAGAAGAAAAGATAGGTAAACGCTTTCAAAATCAGCCTCTTTGAAGGGGCAACCTCCTTTACATTACACAAATGAACAATTCTTGGATGATACAAATGACAAGACCTCCTTTCTATATATAGGAGTCTAAGGGGTCATAATATAATCAGAGTCGGCATAACAATAATAATGTAAGGGCACAATAATAACAATAATGGGCTTCTATGGGGCACAATAATAACAATATGGGGACTACATGGGCACAACAATATAATAAGGCGGTTGCACTAATAACAATACGGGGTTACACTAATAACAATAAGGGGTTACACCAGTAGTATAGGGACCTAACAAACCAAATCAATTCTCTTATTCCAAGCTTGGAAGTTTAATGACCCATCAAGTTTGTTGCCTTCCTTACAAAAAGATGCCATTTGATTTGATGATTGAGACATGGAGTGTAATAAAATACTTACTTGTCAAAGGAGTGAAGTGCTTGATGACGAATCCCTCAAGTATCTTGATGCTTCCAAGAATTTTAATGATTCCAAGAGTCTTCAGAGATGTCCTTGAATGATGACTTTTGGGATGGTTGGTACAATAATATCTTCAAGTTGTTTTAATGATGGATGTTGATACTTTCAAGAATGTAGATGATGCTCCCAAGAATCTTGATCCTTTTAAAAATCTTCAAAGATATTCTTGAGTGATGTCTTCTATAGAGATGTCTTCAAGCTACGATGATGACTCCTTCAATGATGGAATGAGTGGACAAGAGCCTCCATAGGGGAGAGAGATAGTTGCTATAGTAGACTTCTTCAAAAGTGAATGATGGTCTTTGAGTCTTCTTCCTTGTGCCCTTTGCAAATGATATCTTCCAAAGTAGCTAATGTAAATGTCTTCAAATGAGCCAACAAAAGTGATCTTCAAGTTGCCTTCTCCTCACCTTAGCTCTGATACCATGTTGAGAAACCAATAGGCTAGCAAATTAGGGTTGATTTCTCTTACTTGATAATTGCTTGTGAATATATGTTGGATTCTTATTACTTTTGTTATCTTCTCTTCATCAAACAATTACCAAAACATAAACCATGAAGATCACAAAAGACAATGAACACGAGATATAGGCTCCAAGCCAAGGCGAGACCCCACAAGGGGGGAAACCCAACCAGTCTTCTCTTCTTATAGAATCATATCAAAGTGAGAAATCCAATACCAAGACCTCCCACAAGACCTAAGTAGGCCCTCCTTCAAACCTTCCTTAGCCAAGTCAAATTCGATTAAGTCAACGATGGTCAAAGTTCTTCAAATCTGGTCAAACTCTAATTTTCGATACCTGTAACAGACCTGCAATTTTCAGCCCTTGCAACTATCAGAAATTTTTGCATGCGTGGTAGAATTAGGGTAAAATAATGTGAGTGTCTCTCTCCTTTGACTTTGTTCCTTCTCCTTTAATTTTTGCTCTCTTTCCTTTGACTTTTGCTTGTCTTCTAGCACTGAAATCAAAGTTGCCAATTGAAGGCCAAATGAGGTCGAACTTCTCTCTATATATACACATCCAGAATGTAAAATAGCCCCTTCCAAGGTCAACTTGTCTAGGCAGGGCGGACTTGGTCTTGTGGGCGACTAAATGACTGTTTTGACTCAAATAAAATTATTTTTCCTTTTTCTTCCAAAAGTCCAAATGGAACTTGACTCAAGTACAATAGATTGACTCATGAAAAAAAAAATTGACTCAATAAACCCTAGAAGTATGAAAAACATGCTTGACTAATGAAATATTAAAATGATAATAATTTCTATTTCTTCTTTTGCTTTTACATAAAATATATAATTACACAAGTATAATTATTAAGACCAAACCTAGTTACATTTTCCCACAATGTAGTTAATTTAAGGACACTTGGGTTGAAGTGCATACTTCATGGAGGTTGATTATGGACTTGGACAAATATGTTGAAAAGGAGAATTGGAGCTTAGTGACCACATCGACACATGTGAGAGGGTATTGGGCACATGATAGGACATGTGGCAGATAGTTAGAGAAGGAACCCCTTGCATGATGACAACTGGATACCGCCATCGAAGAGAAGCGTTGGATTAGCAGCTTGTTGGAGAGCACACCATCCCATAAGGGGAACCTACAAGATTCATGCTTGGAGGCAATTTCATCTTGAAGATTAGATAAACCCTGTTGTGACATACATCCTTGTATTGTAAAGCACTACATGTGAGGTTGTCATGTTGGTCACTTGTATGGAAACATATCCTTGTTTTATGTTATCCTCACTCACCTATTGTATATATAAAGGAAGGAGAGCTTTCTTGCATCATTATCATCATTGTACTCTATTCTTTGTAATAGTCTTGGAGATGTCTTCCAAGAAGACAGAAGCTAGGGTTCATGAGGAAACCCTGTGAAAATTCTGAAACCTGGAATCCTATTGCAGCAACTGATAATATTTCTTCTCTCTGTTAAAACAAACTATTTGCAGTTTCCTATGGCAAATATTGAAACATATACAGTGCAACCTTCACAAAACAAATATTGTAGAAGAAAAATAAAAGGTGGAAAATTAGAGAAATTCTAGCACATACATAAAGATATTGACACAATTATTTTTGGACAATTGTCCTCGGAAAAACCCAATGCGGGAAAACCGATGAAGCAGAAGAAAGTTTCTTTATTAATTTTTCAGCAGTAATTCAAGTACAAGAATTTGGACAGCAAAACAGACGAAGAATACTAAGAGAAATTTAGTAACAAATTTCTCAATCTCCACAGCGATTCGCTGACCTTGAGATGGACCCTCTGCCCATACGCTGGTATCTTTGCATCACCCTCTGCGCAGAGCTCTAGCAGACTGCATCTCTCCTCACGTTATCTCTTCCTAAATTCATCCTGCACTTCCCGAACCACTGTTAATGCCCTCTCTCTCTCTGTCCTGCAACTCACCCTCTGGCTCTATCTTCTCTGCTAAACTTCAGCCACTGAGAAAATCAATCTGCCTAGGCAACTGAGTAACTACATGTGTGTGTTCTCCAAGCCCGGTTGAGCTTCTTCTTATAATCTCTCGTTGAGACATCAAAGACCACGATTAAAACTTAATCAATGGCTAAGATTAGCTAGAACTCGACCCAAGTCTTTTTCTACAAGATTCTCACCATGACTTAATTAATACCCTTTAATTAATCATATTTCCTAAGTTTAGACTTAGAAAATGTTAAAAACTAATTAATTATTTTAATTAAATTGTCTCTAGGTGGAATTTCCATAAACGATTTCTGGCTTTTGGAGAATACATGTTTTCTAGCCTCTCCACTATATTTCGTGGCTAGAACACATCCGATGGTACAAAAAATAACACTCCCTCTTAGCGAGGAAAGTGTTCTAGTGCTGCAATCGCTGCAACAACACACTGTCTCTGCACCATCTCCTGTCACGCTGCTGATGTCTGACTACCGCTGCCCACCAACTATTGCGCAACTCTGATATGCACTACATTTGTGTTGTTGTTAACCCTGTTGTACTGCTGCCAACTACCACATTTGCACTACAACTTCCTCTCATTTGTTGTTGCTGCAACTGAGAATCCATTTGTTTCTGCTACTGAAACGAATTCTCCACCATACCCATCCATTCCCTGAACTGGATCAACTTAGCTCTCCCTAGAGCTTTCATAAGTATGTCTGCTACCTGATCTCCTGTGGGAACATACTACAGTTGACTGCCTCACGTTGAACGCAGTCTCTAATGAAATGACATATGATATCAATGTGCTTCGACCTATCATGAAATACTGGATTCTCAGAGAGTTTTATGCAACTCTGATTATCACAGTAAACACTGGTCGCTCCCATCTTCTTCCTGAACAAACTCACGAGCAACTTCCTACCATATATTCAACTTCTGTTGAGCTCAGTGCTACTGACTTTTGCTTCCTACTGCACCAAGAGACCATCCCTGATCCAACACTAAAGCAGTACCCAGAGGTACTTTTCCTGTCCACTGAACTACCTGCCCAATCTGCATCTGTGAATCCGCATAATCTGACGTCATCTCCTCGAGTATATTTCAACCCATATCCAATTATTCCATGCACATATCTAAGAATGTGCCTAGTTGCTGCCCAATGTACCCTTTTCGGTTCTACCATGAACTGATTAAGGGTATTAACAGCAAAACAAATGTCTGGCCTAGTGTCAACTAGATACAGGATCAACCCAATGAGTTGTCTGTACAAGGTGGGGTCGACTTCCTTGTCCCCTGATGCATCTATCTTCTTCCAATTTGTGATCATGGGCGTCGTCATGGGTCGACAATCCTACATTTTGAATCTCTTCAGAATATTTGTAGCATATCTCCCTTGCCCAAGGAAAATCTCCCCATCCTTCTACAATACTTCCAATCCTAGAAAATAGTGCATCAACCCCATATCCTTTCATGTCGAATTATGCTTCAAGGTTCCTTTTCAATCCTTTATGAACCCCGATGATCCTATCAAAAACAAGTCATCTACATACAAAACCAGAATGAGAGGCTCATTCTCCACCATCAAATAGTAGAGATTGGGATCTGCATCACTCTTGATGAATCCCAACTGTTGCAAATAACTGTCAATCCGACCATACCACGCCCTAGGTGCCTGTTTGAGCCCGTATAGGGCTTTCTTCAACCTGCATACATGAGTGTGCTTCTCATGAGTTTCGAAGCCTTCAGGCTACTCTATATACACCTCTTCTTCTATCACCCCGTTCAAGAATGTTGTCTTGACATCCATCTAGTGAATCTCCCATCCCAACTGCGCTACTAGGGATATAACGGATCTGATAGAGGTATATCTGGCAACTGGGGTGAAGGTCTCCTCATAGTCTATCCCTTCCTTCTCTCCATACCACTTCACCACAACCTAGCCTTGTACTTCTCTACACTGCCATTTGTAGCGTACTTGATCTTGTAGATCCATCTGGAACCTACAACTCATTTGTCTTCTGGTCTAGGCACTGCCTCCTAAACATCATTTGTTATGATAGAACTATATTCTTCTACCATGGCATCCACCCACACCTGATGTTGTGTGGCTTCCTGAAAGTTGGAGGGTTTTGTAACTTGAGCCACCAAAGCTTGATGTTTGTCCTAGGGGCTCCGATAAACTCCTTTGCATCCCTCAAGGTCTAACGTACTTCCCTACTGGCTCTACCACTAGTGGTGGGAGATTCAATCAATGCCTCCTACTGTTCCCGTTGTTTCGTCTGTTGAGAACTCCCTGGATCTCCTACCCCTAAGGAGATACTAGTACTGGTCACCATACTCGATCCCTGTGACTGTCCTCCTGCTTGTCCCACTTGTTGTCCCTACTGTTGGACTAACGAAACTTTTGCTGACTAATCACCTGCAGGCATTTCTCGAGATCTTCTAAAAGCTTTGTCTTCCATGAACTTTACATCTCGCCTCACTACAATCTTCCTGCTGCTAGGAATGTAGATCTTGTATGCCTTTGAGGTCTCGCTATACCCTACGAGGAACCCCTTCTCTGCAGTCTGATCCAATTTACTGCACTTTTCATCTGGTATGTGACAGTAAGCCACACTCCCGAATATCCTCAAATGACTTACTTCAAGCTTCTTTCCTGTGAAGACCCCCTCTGGCGTTTTCTTCCCCAATGCTCTATGAGGTGTTCTGTTTTGAATGTACACCGTTGTGTTGCATGCCTCTGCCCATAAAAATCTAGGCAAATCCTGGTCATACAACATAGCCTTTGCAGCCCCAACTATTGGTATGTTATTTCGCTCCACTACTCCATTCTACTAAGGATTATATGGAGTTGTCCATTCTCTTTTAATGCCTTCCTTCGCGCAAAAGCCTGTGAAGTCTTTATCTGTGTATTCTCCACCAGTATCTAAATGTAGAACCTTGATATTTTTCCCTGTCGTGACCTCTATGAGAGCCTTGAACTCTTTGAACCGATCAAAGACCTCATCTTTGGTCTTTAAGAAATAGATCCAAGTCTTCCTGGAATGATCATCAATAAAGGTGACAAAATATTTGCCACCGCTAAGAGCTCTAGTGGACATAGGACCGCAAATATCTAAGTGTATCAATCCCAACACGCCATTTGCTCTGTTGTCACTTCTAGGAAATGTTGCCTTTGTGTACTTCCCAAGTACGCATCCTCTACACACATCATCATGCTCTGTGTTGAGAACTAGAACTCCCGTTACAGTTTCTCTAAGCATCCTAAGTGCTCCATGGTGTAAATGTCTAATCCTCCTGTGCCACAATTCGTTCAACTCCTTCCCACTGCTATCATCATTGCCTATCAGTGCCATTGGAGAGTCGCGCTGCAACATGTATAACCTGTTGCTCTGAGCTCCAATTTGTCTCACCTTCTTCTAGCTAGAGTGTTTGACATACACTTTCTTCCCCACAAAGTGTACATTGTACCCCTTGTCTTGTAACTGGGACATTGAAATTAGGTTTGTACCCAATCCTAGCACATGCAGTACATTAGCAGCGTTGGTGTTGGTTCTTGTTTCTATCTAAAATTCTATGGTGTCTCTCCCTACTGGAGTACATTTAGTTTTGTTGCCCATAGTGATCTGAACGTCCATCTTCTCCTCCTGATAGCTAGAGAAATATTCTCTCACCCCTGTCATATGAGCTGAAGCTCCACTGTCAATATACCAAACACCAGATGATGCCAAACCTGACAAGCACGCAAACTCATCCTCCAACCTGGAAGATAATTCTGAGGCTTCCTAACCGTTGATTCTATCCATGATTTTTTGTGTTATTTCTCCTTTCCTTCGTAACGTTGATTTTGTTGCTACAAAATATTGCGTCCCAGCTGGAAATCTACTCTGCAAGAAATATCGCTGCTCCCTATGACTCTGGCAATCCTCAATCTGGGAAATATAATTTCTTTGTCGACTCTCTAAGAAAAATAGACTTTTCCTCAAAAACTAATCCTCCTGGCCAAGGGGACTGCGCAGCCCCAGGGGTTTCGAACGCCTTCTTAAGCAGTGCTATGAAGCTCCTTCTCCTCTCTACAACTGAGCTCTCCAGCTTCTATCTGTGCTCTGATACCATGTGAAAATTCCGAAACTTGGAATCCTACTGCAACAACTGATAATATTTTTTCTATTTGTTAAAACAAACTATTTGCAGTTTCATACGGCAAATATTGAAACATCTACACTGCAACCTTCACAAAACAAATACTACGGAAGAAAAATAAATGCTGGAAAACTAGAGAAATTCTAGCACATACATAAAGATATTGACACAATTATCTTTGGACAATTGTCCCCGGAAAAACCCAATGCGGGAAAACCCGTGCAGCAGATGAGGGTTTCTTTATTAATTTTTCAACAGTAATTCAAGTACAAGAATTTGGACAGCAAAACAAAGGAAGAATACTGAGAGAAATTTAGTAACAAATTTCTCAATCTCCACGGCGACTCCTTGACCCCGAGATGGACCCTTTGCTCATACGTTGGTGTCTCTGCGTCAACCTCTGCGCAAAGCTCTAGTGGACTACGTCTCTCCTCACGTTGTCTCTTCCTAAATTCCCCCTGTTGATGCCCTCTCTCTCTGTCCTGCAACTCACCCTCTGGCTCTATCTTCTCTGTTGAACTTCAGCCACTGAGAAAATCGATATGCCTGGACAATTGAGTAGCTGCAAGTGTGCGTTCTCCAATCCCCGTCAAGTTCCTTCTTATAATCTCTCGTTGAGACATCAACGACCACAATTAAAACTTAATCAATGGCTAAGATTAGCTAGAACTCGATCCAAATCTTTCTCTAGAAGATTCTCACCATGACTTAATTAATACCCTTTAATTAAACATATTTCCTAAGTTTAGACTTAGGAAATATTAAGTACTAATTAATTATTTTAATTAAGTTGTCTCTAGGTGGAATTTACAGAAATGATTTCTGGGTTTTGGAGAATACATGTATTCTAGCCTCTCCACTAAATTTTGTGGCTAGAACACATCCGATGCTACAAAAACTAGCAAACCCTAGGAGAATACATGAAGAGAGAGAGAGAGAGAGAGAGAGAGAGAGAGACCTTAGTTATTCTTAGAGAGATTCCTCTTGTACAATGCTAGGATTTGGTCTTGTGAGATGTTAGGGTTGTGCTATGCAAGTAAACCCTAGCAAGAGTATGACATTGAGGTGATGATGGATTATTTTGTGGCTCTTGTTGTAGCACTGGGGTTTAGGACAAGACTTTGTAGCCTTATTATTGTGGAATGCATGGAGGTTAGGGCAAGATCATGGGAAGCTTGACTTCATGAGCCTTGAGCTTGGTGTGATCATATTCTTGATGTTCCAAGAATATCTTTGTGCTTCTCTTGTTACAATAGTTGAAAATCTAAGATTTAAGGACTCAAACCTTAGGATGGACATGTAGACTTTGAGGGTAATGTTGGTGTTGTTTTGTCATGTATTTGTGTGATGCAATATGGCTAGGGTTTGTGAACCTTAAGGAAGAAAAGTGTGGAGAGCTTGTGTGATACAAGCTTGTTGTATGTGCCAAGGAAAACTTGTCGGTGACATGTACCAGATTTGTGATAGAGTTGTGTTATGTACTTGATCTTTTATACGTATGTGAGCTTTCCAGCTATCGAAATTTTGCAGACTTGCAAATTTGATTTTCAGCTTTTGTTATCTTCTTGTTTGAGTCAATTCCAGAACTTGTTGTTTATGCCGATTTCACATAACATGGATAAATTGGTTAAATAATCTAACACATAATCTTGAAAATAATGGAGAATAATTACACTGTTATAATCTACTGTAATAAGTCATTTCAGATCTGTTATATGCCTTGAATAGTGTCTTCCAATGGCCGCAGCATTGTGGTGATGAAATATACTTGTATACTATTTATTCTCTTGGACTGTTGGCAGAAATTGGGTTGAAGGGAAGTGAAATATTACTGCCATAATTTAATATTTCAGATCAGCCCTAACAATGAAAGTTTACAGGGATTAGGTCTAAGAAGCCTCAAATAAATGAGATGGAATTTTTTGAATTGCACTAATTGTCCAATTCCTGAAAATTCTACATTGGCAATGCCAATGTCCCTGATCAAAAACTTTGCTCGGAGAAGTTAAGTTTCATGATTCCCGTAGAGGTTATGGCCAAAGTTGCAGGTGCTCACAATAGGATGTTTACTACACTTGTAGCATCTTGACACCAAACAATTAGAAAAGGAAAAAAATAGAAAACTTTACCAATTGTCAACAGGGGTGCCTGCCTGGTTGGTAAAGCAAGGGTGTTGGTATTCCCCTCACCAAGGTTCAAGTCCCCCTAGAGACATATTCACTCCTCATGAATTGGCAGAACTGCCTAAACCGTTTATTGCACCCTGTCACCAGGTACAGTTCTGGAGCAACTTTAGCAGAATAGCTGCCCCCAGTCAGGGCTGTAACCTAGGTACAAGTCTTGGGCCTTGGCCGTTGGGCAACTTGGCGCTGGTTAGGCAAGGTATAGCTGGTATGACTGCATGAGATGTACTCGCTTCATTGTAAAAAATTCTCATACTAGGTAAAGTGCCCAGTTACTTGTGTAGACTGGAAGAATCCATTAAAAAACAAAAACGGAAATAGGACATCAACTATTTGTTTCATAAAGAAGAGAAGGAGCAAGTAAAAATGCTGAGGAAGTGTAAGCAGAGGTCAGGTGTGGTGAAGATGGGAGATTTGTTTTCATGTACAAACATGGACCGACAGGTATGAGACAAGTCAAATGAAAGTTCACAGACAAATTTCTGACAACATAATCCACCTACTTTTATTATTGGGAATCAACCAAACATTAAAACATATCAAACATAATTACAACCACCCATTGAGTGCATTATCATCGTTAGGCTGTATAGGAGACTAAATAACGTGTTTCTCCCTGTTAACAAGCTTCTAGAAATGCACTCTGTGCCAATACTTTAACATGTGCATTCACTCTCAATATGAGTTACGCAAATCTTGAAAGTGTTATAAACTTATATGCATGTGATCATGAAAGAGATTTTAAAGGGATCGATAAATGGGGAAATCTACAGTTTGAAAAACAATAAACTAAATGAGGCCGACAGGATAATGCTAGCTCCTTCCATGAATATATTTTCAATTAGCCATGGTTCCTTGGCTCTTCATTTTTCATAAATGTGGACTTGAATACATTCTACGTGTGTCTGTTCAGCAAGTTCAGCAGCGTGTTCTATTGATTTCTAATTGAGACTCTATACTCTAATTTCGGGGCAATATACTCCTCAAGAATATTAGGCTTCAACAAGAGTACAAAACTTCCTCCGGGTTTTCGGAGTTAGTTGCCTTCTGTTTTACTTTTTGTTATTTGCCCTTGTGGTAATATGGTCATCTAATTTCAGATTTTTCCCTCTGCAACATAACAGTTTTTCTAATTGTTATAGAAAATACCGAATTAAGTTCTAACCAAGGATTTTTAAAGAACTATACGTATATTATCAGAGATGGTATCCACAACAGCTGATGTAGTTTTCGGTAACTTAAAATTGAATTCTCCAACTGCAATCTGCTGCTTGCATATCGATTTATGCTGTCCTGAACTTTTAAAACGTCAAATGACGTGGGGAATTTAGCTGAATTCTACTTCGGAAGATAGTAACTAATGTTGCAGAGACCCGTGAATGAGTTAACAATTCGAAAAAAGATTGAACCAGAAATACAACAAATGTTATTTCCAAACTAAGTGAAATAGATTTATTCTTGAACTTACCAGGAGAAACAGCCGTCAGTCCCTTGAAGTCTGTAGCGAATGGGGTTAAAAGCACGAGGAGGAAGCAAAAGATTGAGGTCATTCATATGTGGACCTTTAATCGATTCCGCATATTTCCCGTTCAACACAGCAATTAGCAAACATAATGCCGCCGCTGCCAAGAGGCGAAGAAATAAAGAAAATGGCACCATTTGCGGGAAAAATAAAATAAAATAAAGCTTTAGAATAAGCGTATTCTACTGTAGGCGCATCAAATGCTCTCGTTCATAAGCGTATTGTACTGCGGGCGCATCAAATGCTCTCCTCCATAAGTGTATTCTACTGCAAGCGCATCAAATGCTCTCCTCCATAAACGTATTCTACTGCAGGAACATCAAATGCTCTACTCCGTAAGTGTATTCTACTGCAAGCGCATCAAATGCTCTCCTCCATAAATGTATTCTACTGGACGAACATTGTCTGTCACTAACCCTCAATTTTAGCCTTGAATTTAAGCTTCTTTCACTGATATATGCACATTTGCAGAGAACTAAGTTGTAATGAAGGATGATAAGTTTCCATGGCGTTCCTCAAATCCATTTCTAAAACTGAAACAAGACATTCAAAATTTGCACCATTTTCGGCCATGAAATTTACATTGCTGAGCAATTGTTGCTGTGGGTTAGATGTTTACAGTTACCATAAAAATGCATTGTTTAGAGACGAAAAATACAAACAGAGGAGTATCAAGAATGCCCGTGGAATTCAGTTTCGGTTCCAAAACCCTAGGACGGGTTTTAACGTATCAATTTTCCAATGCGCATAGAAGCCATTCCACGTGTAGGTAACACGCCGGATATTTGCCACGGAAGTTTTTCATCGCCTTGACTATCAAAAGGGCGGCAAACACAGCCATGGCAACCTTCTTTTTCCGGTTCGTCTCATAATCTACCTTCATAAGCTACTTATTAGCCATCGCACCCCAGGTTGCAATGGGAACATGGTAAGGCAAAAACCGAGAAAATAGTAGCATAGAGGATGGAAGTCAAATATTTTATGTAATTTTATTTATTTATAAGTGTTTCTATTTGAAATTTAAATTTTCTATTATATCGTGGATTATAATTGTAAAATAAGTTTATTACTAAAATTATTATTTGTAGAATTAATAGACTATTTTATTGAATGTTTCATTTCGATATATATGATTTATTTTATATTTGAATAAATAATTTCAATATATATTTTGTGGCAAGTTTTAATGATTCAATAATGAAATCACTATTGAGTGATTCTATGGATAAGGTGCTCTTTGTTGTACAAGTGGACTTCAGTAGAGTATCAAATAGAATCCCATAGATCCATCTTAAATACGGATCTAACATGAGCCAAGGGGGATCCAACTTCTTTGCGTGTTAATTTTTTTATGAACAGACATTATTCAAATGTTTTGTATAGTTATTTAAAAAAAATTATTTTTAGATTTAAAAATAAAAAATATTGACCAGCGAAATTTCAACTTTGATGATGGACGAAAGGCTTACACATCATACTAGGTTGTAAAATGAGCCTCTTGGTTCAATAAGATGATTTCCAAGTTAGTTAACAATAATTTATCTTCCGCATTTTGTTTTCTTTAGGCAAGCAATGGGAAGACATAAATATCTAAAAGCATACGAGAAGCTTCTTCATTGGACATGACCAATCCTACCCATTCTAAGAACAATAATCTTCGTGTTGGGCTCAAAGAATCTTCATCTTAATCTTTTATTGACAACAATTGTGGAAATTCCATCTTCAACTTGGTGGCATCTACTTCATTATTAGTTTTCATGCTTAACTTAATGCAATTGTTACTCTATGATCTTCGAACGTGTCCTTTGATTACATTACTTCTCACACACTGTATCCACATGTACACTTGTTTATTGCCAATTCTCAAATTGTATATGTATACATAGGTTTTTCACACATGATCAGGTGATTTCATCATTTTAAATCTTGTTATTTATACATACAAATATCCAACAAAACAAACCCTGGAGCACAATCCAAACATTGAAACAAAGTCACAAACCAGAGAATCAAACTGTAAACTCTAACTAAAAAATGAATTATATTTTTGCTATTGTGTACCGCTAATTGAATAGAATCGTGGATGACACAAAGAACTTACTAGTTTCGTCATTGGTGTTTGTAATTCACCCCAAAAATCAATTAAATTTCCTAAGTCTTCCATATTAACTCCCGTGAATACTCCTATTGATTTCCTATGATTGATTTCTCTTAACTAAATTTTCATACAAATGTACCAATTCAAATAACCAGGATGCTAGAGTAAAATGTCAATCATGAGTAAAATGCCCGAGTTATGGAGTCATCCTTCTTGTCCTTTTGCAAGGATCAGACAAGTTAAGTAGATAGGATGCAATTTAAAGTGTGATTGGGGTAAGAGCACAAGCTTTATACTAAATATTCAATAAAATCCAAGTGTCATGTTTTCATGGAAGGTGTTGACTTGTATGAGTCTATGAAGAAGCAAGTGCCCACCCCATAGGAATTCATTCAATTAAGTCATCCAAGCCATTCAAAAATCAGAATAATATGTATTCTTGTTTTGTCTCAGCATTGAAATTTGAAAGTAACATTATTCCTTTAATTTTGGTTATGAAGTAACATGTTTATGTTCAACTTGTGTGGGAAACATTTGGTTATGAAGTAACATGCTTATGTTCAACTTGTGTGGGAAACATAAAAGAGCCTATCTCAGCTTATTCTCCCAGTGAGATATGCCCCACATGGAGAGGTTATATACCTCCGCATATCAAGTTTTCAATTGTAAGCATCCTAGAGTAAGTAGAAAATCATCCTTTGCCAGATTGACATGCTCTCACTTGTGAGTCTGTGATTTTGCAGCTTGATTCAGAGCACTCTTGAGGATAGTCTGCGCTCATTTTTTCCCTCTCAAGTGACAAAGTTGGACAACTTTTAGAAGATATTGAGAAATATGCTCTTCCAAGCCATCTAGTACATTTCAATATCTCCATATTATAATTTCATAGTGTTACTACAAAACTTGTTCTCCTTCAAAATTATCTTTCTTAAATCCTCACATATCAAAACCATAAACCATACTTTATGATAACTTTTTTTTCCTTAATAGATATTTATTATATAAACCCACAAAAAAACATATGCTTAAAATTCTTACACAAAATATAATCAACTTATAATTTGCTAGGTTAAAAAATACAACTATCTTCTAAATTATTATTACATCCATAAAATTATGCAGGGCATAAGTGTGAGAGATGACTTGGTATTTTCAAATGACTTAAATAAATTAATTTGACGAGTCTTTATGTTATTTTGAATCTCTTAAACTCAAAAAAAAGCTAAAATGCATATGTGTGAGAAATGACTTGGTATTTTCAAATGACTTAAATTAATTAATTTGATGGGTATTTATGTTATTTTAAATCTCTTCAACTCCAAAGAAAAGCTAAAATGATATGGATTTACTTGTATGATGAATGGTTATCTTTGCTAATTAAATATTTTGAAAAGATTATATATATGTCATTGTTAATTGAAAATATAGTATGAATAATTTTCATAAATTTATTTTTTGAAAAATGTGTGTGTGTGTGTGTCAATTGGCAAGTACAATATACTTAGTTCATAAATTTGATAGTGACATTGCAAGAATTGTTTATTGCAAGAATTGCATGTATCTTGATGGTACTTGTTTGTATATTTAGAGTATTTCATAAGTAATTATGTCCACGTTGCAAGAATTGTGTGTATCTTGACATTACTTCACCTAGACATGCTTAGCATCATCTCTGACATACAACAATCCTTTTGTTCAAGTGCAATAGATACAAACACGGTAAAATATCTCAAGTTTAAAACTCAAAACATGAGAGGGATAAATTTTTGATTACTTGGTGTCATGAAATGTTTGAATTGAGAATTTTATGGAAGAATTAAACAAAGCTTCTATAAACTTCCAAGTAGGATTTACTCTGCGACTCGAATAAATATTGTTCTCCATCCAATAACAAATCATCTCATATAGGGCGCAACCCTAATTCCGAGCCTCAACAAAAATTATGCGAGACTCTTAGAGAAAGCTTCTCCCAAGATGCTAGCATCCTCTTACTCATATGAGTTTCAAGAGGGAGGTAGTTAATAGTTAACTATTATTAATTATTATAGAAGCTCTTGGGAGAAGCTTCCTCCCATAGTATTTATGTTCCTATTATGTTGGTTATGTGCATATTTTATGACAACAGCCATGTATGGCTCTCAGCATGTTTTTACTTGTAAATGAATGGATAGTGTATCTATGACCTAATATATGATAATGCAACAAATGACATGAGGGAACAATGGTTCATAGTGATTCTTAGATAAGTATGAGATCCTTACACTTAATTTTGTTGTTTCACCTATAGGTTACATGTTGATGATATGTTTGTTGAAAGGCCTAGCATGGCTAGTAGGGGTCTGGTTATGGTCTTGTTCAGCTTATTTCTTTTGCATCATTGTTTCCCTGTATTTTTAATGATTTCAAACTATCAGTCCATTCTGGGCTCTAGGCCTAAAAAAGTGGCTTAAATCCCGAGGTTGCTGGCACAGAAATAGAAATTTTGGTCCCTGGTCATTGCCAGGCAAGCTTGTGAGAGCAAATTTAGGTTTTTGGTTGCTCCCTTGCCCATAGCATGCGAGCGACTATGGCCTAAGAGATCCAGAACAACAGCGGAACCTAGGGACAGGTTGTCTGAGTGGCTAACTTGTCTCCTGAAGGTTTTGTTGATTATGTTGGATGACTTTGTGTGATGTTTTTGTTGATTCCACTTCCTTAAAGTCAAATGGAAGGTCAAATATGATCATAGTAGCCTCTCATCTCATGTTTACCCTGTTGGTATGGTTACTTGGGTGGATGTGGGAGGAGGGTGTTACATAGTGGTATCAGAGCAGGTTGTGCTCTCTTTGGGTCATATTTGATACCACATAGTGGTATCAAAACATGGTTCACCCCTCGGACTGGATGGGCGATGTGTGTTCAGCATGCATGCATGTCATTTGCATGTGTGTCTCTTACACTTGCATTCCATGTGCTTGTTGCATTTGCTTGATGATTGATTATGGTTGTAGTAATGTTGCCATGGATAATTGATGTTGATTTTGTGGAATGTATTTGTCATGAGTATGTGACTGGTTGTATATGGTTATATGTCGCTTACATGTTGATTTTATGTTTCCTACTTACATCCTTGTATGTTAGGTTACATTCTTGAATATTTTGATTACATGTATCAGTCTTGTAGGTTGATTACAAGAATTGATCACTTATGTTCAACTACATGCGTTTATGTGTATGTGTAGTTGATTAGGCATTTCTTATGCATGTTGATGGTTGCATGTGGAAATGTGTACAATGGAGTAATGGTTGTTGTCATGCATGAAGTCATAGCATGCATTGTTGATATGGCCTTGCATGGATGACTGGACCCTAGTTAGAGTGATGTTTATGTGTTGATATATTTATTTGCATATGTCTATATGCTATTATGTTTATGTTATACATGTATCACATTGATTTGGTGATCTTGCATACAAGGTATCCTCCCCGAGCTATACTAAGGTACGTTGATTTATTGTGATTTGGTTTATCTGACATATTATGCATTGCAAGAAAGATATCAAATGCCTAGAGAGATGGTTGACTACAAAGACTCTGCCTATGAATCCGAAGAGCAGTATGGTGTTGGGAACTCTTCCAATTTGGCAGTTACATTGACAAGTTTCGAGGAAGAGATAAGGAGTTGTAAGGCGGATAATGACCAAATCATACAGGCACAAGAGAAGCAAGAAGAGGTCAATGCTATACTTCTTCAGAGTTTGTCAGAATTGCAATGACAAGGGACGCTTCGGATCAACCATGGACATGAGGATAGAACTAATGGGGCATGTGGAAATAGGTCTCCTGGTAGACACAGGCTGCATAGATATGACACAGTGAGATATGACAGGTTGTTGGACACTCCGGATAGGAGGGGTAATGAGTACATGTACTATTCTAGTTCTGGTTCTGATAGACATCATGATCGTCATCGTTATCATCCTTACAGGAGGAATGATAGGGGATACTTACCGGATGAATTCAAGAAAGTAAAGCCACCTACTTTTGATGGAGATATGAAGAAGTCAGAAGATGCAGAGGCTTGGATACTTGGGATGAACAAATTATTTGAGTTGCATGATTACACAGATAACATGAAGGCCAGAGTAGCGATCTTCAACTTGAAAGGTAAAGCAGATATCTGGTGGGAAGATGTTAAGTGGTTTAAAGACATCATGACAGATAACTTGAGTTGGCGGGAGTTCAAGAGGCTTTTCAAGAAGAAGTATTTGTCAGAGAGGTGCTAGAACAGTAAGGCCAAAGAATTCTATGAGCTAAAGATGTGATCAATGACAAATGAAGAGTACACGACCAAGTTTCTAGAGTTGTTGAGGTATGTACCATATCTTTCTGATGAGAAGGCTAAATTTCAAAGATTTGTCAGTGGTTTGCCATTAACATTTAGAGATCGGATTGAGTATGGTGAGTGTAGAGCCTCTACTTTACACCTACTTGTCTACCATTTCCCTCAGTTTTTCCTCATCTTTTCTTCACTTTTGCCTCATTTTCACTGTAAAACCACCCAGATCATTACATTAGGTGTCATTAAGCATGATCAAGTGAGTTTTGCTAATGGGTGACTGTTTTGTTTAGATTTTGACTTACTTGCAGGAATTCCGCAGCTGTCTGGCAATCCCGCAGCCATTCAGCGATTCCGCAGCCATCTGATGATCCCGCAGCCTTTTTGTTAAACTCAAGGTTCCACGTGTCAGTTTGCCAAATGAGCCACATCGGCACTTAGGTATCAACGTGCTCGAGGTTCCTGTGCCATTTGTTCAACCATCCACGTCATCTGTACCTCCAGTCAAAACTGGTCAAGTTACGGTCAAATAAAGGCAGCTTAACGGTGATTGTAAGCTGTTAGGTCACGTCAGCTCAAACGGTGACTTGTCCGCGTTTTGCAGGTGGTAGGGGACATGATCCAACACTGGATTCATTGCCCATGATGACAGAACCTCCAGCTCATCCACGCAACCTTATGATGTGTCAATGAACCTTAAATACGCATTACAGTTAGTTGTTTTTCAGTTATTAGTTGTACGTGTTAGGCCATCCTTCAGATGCCTATATATACTTGCGTCTGCGTACGCTTATTTTACTTTTTAGCTGCTGTACTTTCTGAACTTGTGATAATTTTAAGAGCATTTGTAAACTCTGTTTTTATAGTGCTGTTCTAGCACTCTGTTTTGTACATTTCTGCAAATGGAGCAATAGAAACAGTGTTGTTTTGAAGCTTTCAGTTCCTTAAGTCTTCTTGTGGCTGAATGAATGGAGGGCCCCTGTTCATGTTAGCCTCTGTAAAGTATTTTATGTTCAGCATTTCTTTATTTTCTCATTCAGCATTTCTTTAAACATGTATAGTTTGATTTATTTGATTTCTTTTCTTTCAAGCTGATCAGTATTGTTTCCTTGCAGGTTTTTAGCCCGGGATTTGTTTTTATGTTTGTGTATTTGCTTTACAAACTAATGGTATTTGAAGTTGACAGGTTCAAGTTGCTGCCTTTGTTTTTATAGCTGATTTTTAGTCTTATTTCTCAAAGTTCTGCTAACACATGAATGATCTTTTATCATAAATTGCTATCTTTTAAGGATCAGAATACCACTAACTTGCAGTTGGCTTTGAGTGCTTTTTAGACTAATCTTTCACTACTTTCTAATCATACTTTGCATAGTACATATGGCAGAAGTAGAGAGTTAGAAAGAGCAAAACGTTATCACTAGTCTTTAAAGTAGATTTTTCTTATTTTTAATCACTTTTCTAATTCAACTTGAGCTACTTCCTAATCGTGCTTTACACAGCACTATGTGTTTGAAGTAGGGAGTTAGGGAGAGATAATCATTATCTTTGGTTTTAAAAGTGACTTTCTTTTCTTTTGTTTGCAGCAGCATGAATGGTGCCTAGTGCCATTGGAAGTGGTTATTTGCTTTCAAGTTATTTCAAGTTACTTATTTCTTTCAAGCATTTCCTTTCAAGCAAGTAGTTAGAGATCACTAATCACACACTATCACTCATCTGTTTATAAATCACCACTTCATCTAAGGAAGATAAATTAACCACAAACAACACCCCCAACGATAAAAAAAACTCTAAGAGGTTGCTTAAGTACATATAGTACACCTTCACTTCATCAGCTTACGAGCCCCGGGTTGACAATTAATACTATCAATTTAGATAACACTAAATTGACTAAACAATGAGCCTCAGTCACTTGAGGAAGTTATTGGGAAACTGAAGCATTGCTATGAACGATCAAAGCTTAAGAATGAATCTCAACATGGATGGAAAGGAATGGATAAAGGTAAATGTAAATGGTAGCCTAAGAGGACAAGGCCTTCACATGCAAATGAGAAAGAGAATATGGCACCACAAAAGAGATTTAATGCAGCTAGACAGGGACATGGGTCACATAAGTCGCAACAGCATAGAGGTGAGGGCACTAGTCGGTTAGAGTGTTGGACACGCGGTAAGTAGCACCTTAAGAGAGATTGTCCACAGAATCAGGGTGGAAGGTCTCATAAATACAGTGCACAGGAGGTGCAGATTGTTGGGGATGTTGGTTAGAGCATTCCACGTATCTATGCGGCAGTGGACAACAAGCAGGCAGAACACCAAGCATCTATCATTGAGATAGACAGTAAACTTTGTGATCAAGTTATTTCTATTTTGATTGCCGGGGATCTAACTATAGCTATGTTAGTCTTGACTTGGTGGATAAGTTTGGTTTGAGTAAGGAATTGCATGCAGAGTCTTGGTTAGTACAGTTGGCTACAAGTACGAAAAAATGAGTTCATCATTGGGTAAGATCTTGTGAAATTGACTTGAATGGTATGCCTACCGCAACACATTTTAATGTATTACCGTTGGGTTCATACAATACGGCGTTGGGAATAGACTAGTTGTATATTCACAGGACCAAGATAGACTGTTATGAAAAATCCATTGAGTGTGTTGATGACAATGGGGAACCAAGAGTCTTGAAGGGTAAGAAGAAAGACACATTAGTTAGGATGGTGACAACTATGCAAGCAAAGTGTAGTTGTAGTAAAGGGTGTAAGTTATTTATAGTGCACATTTCTAGTGATAGGTAAGGAAGTTGGGGATGCAGATGTGTTAAGAAGGTACCCAGTTTTACATTAGTTCAAAGATGTATTTCCTGAGGAAATTATAGAGTTTCCACCTCACAGGTAGGTATACTTTTCTATTGAGTTAGTGCGAGGGGCAACTCCATCATCAAAAGCACCTTACAAGATGAGCACACTAGAGTTGGTTGAGTTAAAATTGTTGTTGAAGGAAATGTTGGACAAGGGATACATTAGGCCAAGTGTATCACCTTGGGGCGTATCGATCTTGTTTGTGAAGAAGAAAGATGGTACTCTCAGATTATGCATTGATTACAGGCAATTTAACAAAGTGATGATCAAGAATAGGTACCCTTTGCCGAGGATTGATGACTTGTTCCATCAACGAAATGGAGCAGTAGTGTTCTCGAAGATTGATCTGAGATTGGGATACCATCAGGTATGCATCAAATAAGAGGACATTTACAAGATTGCGTTCAGGACCAAGTATGGGCATTATGAGTTTGTTGTTGTTCCATTTGGCTTAACTAATGCTCCATTTACATTCATGTGTTTAATGAATAGTGTGTTGCGTCTATATTTGGATAAGTTTGTTATTATGTTTATTGATGATATACTGATATATTCTAAAAATGAGGAAGAGCATGCTGAGCATTTAGCAACAGTGTTGAGGTTGTTGAGGGAGCATCAGTTGTATGCTAAGCTCAACAAGTGTAGTTTCTTTCAGACCGAGGTACACTACTTGGGACATGTTGTCTCCAAGGAAAGCATTGCAGTAGATACATTGCAGTGGATGCGGTGAGAACTTTCATGGGTTTGGTAGGCTATTACAGGAGTTTCATCAGGAACTTCTCACAGATTTCTTATCCCATTACATCATTGCAAAGGAAAGGTAAGAAGTTCGAATGGACAGAGGAGTGCGAGGCTAGATTTGAGCAGCTTAAGCAGTTGTTGACACATGCACCAGTGCTATAGATTGCATATCCAGACAAAGAGTTTGTGGTATGCATATATGCTTGAAAGAGAGGGCTTGGTGGAGTCCTTATGCAGGATGGACAAGTGGTATGTTATGAGTCCCCGAAACTAAACGAGCACGAGCAGAACTACTCGACACATGATCTTGAGTTAGAAATGATCATACATGCATTGAAAATGTGGAGGCACTATATTCTTGGTAGGAGGTTTTTACTGATGAGTGATCATATTGGATTGAGGTAATTGTTTGACCAACTGAATCTGAATGCTAGGCAGGCTAGATGGTTGGCCACGATCAGCGAGTTTGATTTTGGGATCAGGTATATCAAAGGTAAAGAGAACAGGGTGGAAGATGCTCTCATTAGACGGGTACAGGTACATCACTTGGCAGTTATGAGTTCCTATGGGACAAACTTACAGGATATGATCTTGCAAGCAGGCCAGCAAGATGTTAGGTATAAGGAGATTGTGCACACGTTGCAACAAGGTACCGGTATAGGTATAAGTGCAAGTGCACAGGATATGGATTATTTCTTTACAGTGGATGGGTTGGTTAGGTTTTGAGACAGGATATATGTACCAGATAACAACGAGATCAAGAAAGTGATCTTGAGGGAGTTTCATGTGAAACCTTATTCAGGTCACCCATGTTATCAAAAGACACTGACAACAATGAAGAGATATTATTATTGGTCGAATTTGAAGAGGGATGTAGCAGAGTTTGTGGTGAGGTGTTTCGACTATTAGTGAGTAAAGGAAAAGTGTAAACATCCAAGTGGATTGCTACAGCCAATCATGATTCCAAAGTGGAAATGGGAGGTTATTTCCATGGATTTCATCACAGGGTTGCCTAAAATAGTGAAGCAACATGATTCCATTATGGTCATTGTGGACATATTAATAAAGGTTGCACACTTCATTTAAGTGAATTCTACATTCTCAGCTCGCGATGTGGCATGGGTATTCATCAAAGATGTGGTAAGATTGCATGATGTTCCAAAGAAGATTGTGTTAGACATGGATGCAAAGTTCACTTCTAAGTTTTGGAAGGAGTTATTTGTAGGTTTGGGCACAGAGTTGGCCTTTAGCACAACATATCATCCGCAGATACGGACATATAGAGAGGGTCAATGGGATATTGGAGGAGATGTTAAGGATGTATGTGATGCATCAACATAGGAAGAGGGAAGAGTATCTCCCTTTGGTAGAGTTCACATACAACAATGGTTATTATGAGTCATTGAGGATGAGTCCTTTTGAGGCATTGTATGGGCAGAGTGGTAACATTCCTATTAGTTTGAGTGATCCGGTTAGCAGGGTATTGATTGGACCATAAATGTCGACAAAGATGGAACAGGAAATGTAGGTGATCAAGAAGAATCTAAAGGCAACACATGATAGGCAAAAGAGTTGTGCAGATGGGAATAGGTTGTTCAAGGAATTCCAAGTTGGGAAACAGGTGTACTTGCGCATCAAACCGAAGAAGATCTCCTTGTGAATTGGATCATGTGCCAAGTTGGCACCATGGTTTTGTGGACCCTTCAGTGTCATTGAGAGGATTGGGCCAGTAGCCTATCCACTTGCACTACCTCCGACAGTGAAAGTCCATGATGTTTTCCATGTGTCTTTGCTTAAGAAGTATGTTGAGGATGTCGATCATGTGATTGGTTGATCTATATTGTAGGTGGAACCAGATGGAAAATTCTAGCCGAAGCCTTAGTGTATATTACAAAAAAAGGTGCTCATGCTCCAGAACCAAGCAAGTTAAAGTGCAATGGAAGCATTTTGGGCCTGATGAAGCTACATGGGAGATGGCAGATCAAACGCGGGTTATGTATCCTTCCTTGTTTGTCGGTTGAGGATATGCCTTATGTTGGTTTGGTATATGCTTTGATATGGTGTTTTGGTATAAGTTTTGACATGGTGTTTTGGTATATGTTTTGATATATATGCAATGTGGTACATGTTTTTGGTGATGTTGCTATATGTACATATGTGTATGGCTGTAAATACCGCCATGAGCTATTTTATAATGCACATTATGCGGCATGGTTGTCATGTCATTATGATTATTGTTGGGCAGCGGAGGTCCCGCGTAACAATTTTAGGTCTGATAGCCTAGAGATTAGGATAAAAATATTGTAAACCTTCGAAATATGTGGAGCGCAAAATGTAAAAGACCGAGTCAAAGGGTTGTCCGCCTGAAAAACAATATAAAATAATAGGAAGTAAGTCGGTCTGCGGACCATAGATAGGTATAAATAGAGTGCGGATCTATGAGGGAAATACAGTTCTTTTTGCCCATGATCTTGGAGCCAAATTGTAATGGGTTGTTAGAAGCAGTTTGAAAGCGTCTGTAAGTCCGAGTCGGGGGTTGGGTAGAGGATAGAGGCTCTACAGCTGTGTGCACAGAGGCCTGGAAGAGTCCGTAGCTGTGTGCGCGGACCCCTGCAGCTGAGTGCGCAAGGTAGATCTGGATGTAAGGGGGATAAGTGGAAATAAAGATAAGTTTCTTCTGAATTTTGTGTTAAATCTGAATTATCGCAACTCTGTTCTTTTATGGTTAATGAAACTGTTTTGATCTGCGTGCATATGCTTATTGTATACTTGTGAATCGGGTTTAATCTTAATACGCGAACTAAATGAAAGTAATAAATGTTTGCTTAAAGACCCTAGTAAAAATAGATCTGCATTGAAATACTTCATCCACTATATTAGATCTGTAGACTGTGTGGGGTATTCAGGATCCGCGTGAATATAACGCAGCGCGAAGCTGTATAATATGGCGCAAACCTTCCAAATCGCATCCAAACATCCCAAGGATGCAGAAACCTGGTTCCAGCACCTTCCCCTGCTACCTCGGGTGAGACCTTAGTCTGCGCTTCACAGGCTGTTGCCGAAAGGGCCGGTAGCTATGGGATTTGCTTGGCTAAATAGCTCTTTCAAACCTGGGTCGGGCTCATATAAGCCAGCAAATGGTTCTATTGCCGGGACCGAGATCTGCCTAAGGGGTGTCTGGTGTGAAATGTGGGACATTATAAAGAAGACCGTTGAAGGATCGAAGGTATCAAGGGTAACTATGATTCAGTTACCAGTGTTCAAAGGAGCAGGAGGTGAAGACCCGAATCAATACTGGTTTGTGCTAACATCGGTAGGGACACGCAATAGATCGCGGATGATAATATTAAAAAGGCTACCTTAGTCAGCGTGCTGCAGGACCAAGCACTGACATGGTACATAAAATATTCAGGCAAGCACCCAACCGCGGGGACAGTGGAAATTCAAACCGAATTGAAGAAGGAGTTTAACCAGCCGAAGTCAGAAACGCAGTCGATTATAGGGTTCAAAGAAATCATGATTATGCCTTGAGAAGCTTGGTTTATGGCATCCTTAACACCACATCTAAGGGCGGCTCTATCACAACAAAAGATCTCAACCCAGGCCGAAGCACTGGAAACGACAATGAGGTTACACGAAACTCCATTGCAAGACCCAGGGTTGGGAGTTCAGCAAATACAAGCGCAGATCCAAGATTTGTGTGTTGAAATGAAGAAGCTAAAACAAGACCAGGTACTGTGAGCAGAAGTTCAGGAGGAAGTATGGTGTATAAAGTGTTGGAGCCAGGGACATGATAAAGATCACTGCCCGGTAGTAGTAAATTGTGTGGCAACAGGGGGACCAATACTATTGCGACCAGAGGCACAAACAGGACCAAGCACCACAGCTCCACTCTGGTGCGCGATCTGTCAAGTGGGAGGAAAGTACTACACTGATAACTGTCATCTGTTACCAAAATACAACTAGACCCCCCAGCAGCTATTTTGTAACTTCTGCAGGTCGATGTGCCACGAGGAAAGAGACTGTCGTAGCTACCAATCAGTAATGGACCAGTCACCTGCCTACAGAATGCAGACTGAGGTGTGAGGTCAGGATCCAACAGCGGCGATCGCGCACGGTGGGTTCCAAGGCTGTGGACGAGGACGGGGCGGAATGGGGCCAGGAAGGGGTCGCGGGCAGCTAATCTACTACAACTGTGGAGGACTAGGACATTACGCGCGAGATTGTACCAACCCAACTAGAGTTTCATGCAGTTATTGTTAATAGTTCGATCATGAGCTGATAGATTGTCCTACATTGATAGCACAAGTTCGTGAAAGAAAAGTAGCGCAACCAACAACAACCCAGAATGTGCAGATGATGAGGTCTGAACCCCGTGAGGAAGATCCCAAGGTTAACATGGTGCTGAAGAGTGGCACGGCCACAGGAGCGGATGGACAGAACTTAGGCGGCGATAAGGGGACATATTGGGAAGCTCAGGGGAGCTTCGTGGAGGTCTCTACCTCAAGTAATAGGGATCAACCGGAGACAGACAAGGATCCCTCGATGATAACTACCTTTTTAGAGACCTGTATAAAATTTCTTCGCAACAGTAGGGCGGTTAAAGGCTTACAGAAGTTGATAAATAGATAAACAGGGTGGAGTGAGCCTCGCGTCATTCGAAAGTTGGGAAGACATGCATCACGAACCGGAAGGGAAATGCGGTTAACCGCGTAGATCGACGATTATGAGATGGAGCATGTCATTTTGGATCTGGGCTCAGATGCCAACATATTGTTGAAGCTGACATGGGAGTGCATGGGTATACCTACACTACAATGGTCCCCTATCCAATTACGTATGGCAAATCAACAGAAGGTGTTGCCCATAGGAAGGCTGCAAGGGGTTACGATAGACCTGGACGGCGCAAGTACCCGCACAAATTTTGAAGTTATTGAGCTCATGGATGACAATACGCCCTATCCTGCATTGTTAGGAATAGATTGGGCCACCGACATGAACAGAGTTATTAATATAAAGAAGAGGACAATGATATTTGAAACAAAGGCGCTCCGCGTCGTCATTCTGCTAGATCTGGTTGAAGGACCGCGCTACATCGAACCGGTGCACAGCGAGGACGACGAAGATTGTAGTTATAGAATGTCTTCCCAAGAGCGAGGATGGGTCAAGACATTGGAGGATAGAAGAATATCACGAGGTGATGGAGAATCTTGCACTTATGATTCGAATGAGGAAGACGAGTGGTGGCGCAACAGGTTGAACGAAGTAACCACACTACACTGCAACATGGTGACAAAATCGTTGTACTACGTAAGGGCCCAAGATCGCAAATTGCCGAAGTATGATGGGTTGACGATGGTAGACGAATTTTTGACCAAATTTGAAATCGCAGTACCAGAGCAACAACGGTTTGGCGCGATGAGATGGGCATTGCGCGATGGTGGGGTATGCATAAAGGAACGTTTGAAGATTGGCGCACCTGCAGGTGCATGATGAAGATCAGATTTGGGAAGCTGGAACTATGCATAGCAGAGAAATATGATGGACGGGATGATCTGCGCATGCACCTGACCAGGTGGATCAAAGCATACGAAGAGGAACCGCAACCAGAATGGGTGCACTTATTCTATCACACCCTGGACGTCATTCCTAGAAACTGGTACACAGAAGCGGAGCTCTGGCACGACACAGGTGAGTGGGATATCTTGCGCGCAGGGTTTTTGTCGACATTTCTGTTCGAAGATCAATGGATGGATCCCGTGGACGAAGCGTTACAGCTGGTAAAGGCCGCCATATTCAAGACACTGTTAGAGCCAGAGGAAACTGTGCAGCCCTATTGGTCGCGGTAGCTGAGCCAGGCCCTCGAATGCTATAATGTCCAGGTAGAAGATGATGAGGATGATCCGCGAAACGTCAATATTCTAGAATCAGAGGGGAGTTGGGAGGTGCGCGGACCCGAAATTGAAGATCCAGATATCATGGCACCATTGAAACGAAACAAGTTAACATTGGAACCAAAGAAGAGTCGAAGTATGCAACGCTTGGGGACTACTAGGATGACGCCATAGTAGAGAAGGTCGTCGAGTTGCTTCGGGAATATCGAGACTTGTTCCCAACAAAGATCACAGAGCTAAAAGGAATCCTAGGAGAACTAGGAGTGATGAAGATCACATTGAAGCCAGACGCAAAACCAGTGAAGCAACGACCCTACCAATTAAATCCAAAATATAAAGCAAAGGTCCGCGAAGAATTGGACAAAATGTTGGCAGTAGGAATCATTGAACCAGTCGAGGAGTTCGACTGGGTAAGTCCGATGGTTGTGCAGGAGAAGAAACAGAAGGGCGAGATTCGCATCTGCATCGATCTTAGGAAGCTCAATGATGCCTGCGTCAATGACCCGTTTCCAACACCGTTTACAGATGAGGTACTGGAAAACGTGGGGGGGCAGGAAGCCTACTCTTTCACAGATGGGTTCTCAGGATACCACCAAATCAAGATTGCACCAGAGGATAGGAGTAAGACAACGTTTGCTACTGAATGGGGTTGTTTTTAGTACACAGTAATGCCTTTCGGACTGAAGAACGTGTCGGCCATTTTTTCACGAATAGTAGTCGCGACATTCAAAGAATTTATCCACAAGTTCTTGGAAGTCTACCTGGATTACTGGACCGTGTTTGGACTGGTTAAGAAGCACATAGCGAGCTTACGATTGATGTTGGATACTTGCCACTGACATCAGATTGTGCTCAACTTGAAGAAGTGTACTTTCCTGGTCCCATTCAGGAACCTACTGGGCCACATGGTTTGTAAGCAAGGCCTGATGGTGGATCTGGCGAAGATCGTCGTCATACTCAATTTGCAGGTGCCGCGAAGTGTCATGCAATTACACTCCACACTAGGACACACAGGCTACTATTGAAAGTTCATCAAAAGCTACGCTCAAATCACAGCTCCGATGGAATAGTTGCTGAAGAAGGACGCTACTTATTGCTGGAACGAGGAATGTAACAAAAGTCTGGAGACGCTTAAGGAAAAGATGGCATCGGCCCCTATATTGGTCTTTCCAAAATGGGACGTCGAATTTCATGTGCATGTCGACGCATCATGTATCGCCTTAGGGGTAGTACTTACACAACCAGGAGCGGAGGGAATTGACCACCCGATTGCATTCGCAAGTCGCCAGTTGTCAAAAGCTGAGAAGAATTATTCCACTACTGAGGCGAAGGATTAGCGATGGTATACACGCTTCAAAAATTCCGCCACTATTTGCTGGGAGGTCACTTTAAGATGTATACTGATCACTCGGCGTTAAAATACCTAGTGAATAAGCTTGTGTTGGGGGGGCGTATCTGTCGATGGTTGTTGTTATTCTAGGAGTATGACTTTGAGGTCGTCGTCAAGCCGGGATGTCTAAATGCAGGCCCAGATCACTTGTCCCGAATTGAGACCGGCGAAGAACCCACAAATCTAGAAGACGGACTTCCAGATGCTCAACTATATGCGATGCATGTAGCGGATGGTCATTTTGAAGATATAATCCATTTCTTAACTACAGGGACCGCGCTGCAGGGATACTCCATTCAATAGAAGAAGGAATTGGTGATACGCGCAGCAGACTTCACTGTGATTGCAGGACACCTCTACAAAATGGGCAATGATGAGATCTTGCGTCGGTATGTCCCGGAGTTCGAGCGAGGACAGATCCTGGCTGAAGCCCATGGGGGGGTTGCTGGTGGACACTATGTGGGTCGCGCCACAGCCCAAAAGATACTTCACACAGGATTATGGTGGCCCACTCTGCATCAGGATTCGAAAGCTCACTGCCGAGCCTGTGATGTCTGTCAACGGACAGGGAAACCGTCACGGAGAGATGAAATGCTGCTCCAACCACAGATGACGCTACAACCCTTCGAGAAGTGGGCAATCAACTTCGTAGGACCTATTGAGCCGCGAGGAAAAATGGGCGTGCGCTATATCATCACCACAACAGATTATTTAACCTGATGGGCCGAGGCACAGCCGGTTAAGGATTGCACGGCTGCAACAGCTGCGAAGTTTTTGTTTGAGAATGTACTGACAAGGTTTGGTTGTCCCAAAATTCTCATGAGTGATCGGGGAATGCATTTTCTGAATGAAACCATTAGCGCACTCACTAAGGAATTCCAAATATATCATCAACAAAGTATGCCATACCACCCGCAAGCGAATGGGACCGTGGAGGCATTCAACAAAATCTTGGAGACTGCGTTGACCAAGGTCTGTAATGTGCGATGAAATGACTGGGACTTGCGCATCCCTGCTGTGCTATGGGCATATCAAACCACGTGCAAGAAATTGACGGGCCAATATATTGTGCTTAGTATGCGGATCGCGGCAATCACAGGTATGGCAAACCGCGGGGCTTTGGAGGAAAGGCTCGCGCAGCTCGAAGAGATGGAGGAGGAACGGTTTTTGGCTAGATTCCATGAGCAAGTACAGAAATAGTGGGAAAAAGCATGGCATGATCGCCATATCAAGGTGCGCACCTTCAAGGAGAATGATCTAGTATTGCTATACGACAGTAAATTCGAGAAGTTCCCTGGCAAACTCCGAATGCATTGGTTGGGACCTTATGTCGTCAAAGAAGTTACCGATGGGGGTGCAATTCAGCTTGCCAAACTCAATGGGGACCCCTTCCCAAGCCAAGTGAATGACAGTCGCCTAAAGTTCTATACGAGCGAGCCGGCCGCCTAACTAATCATTCGAGGGATAGTCTCACCGCTCCAACTAGTTGAAAGAGAGCGCGGGATGATAAAGCAGTCTGGGAGAAAGAGGTGCGAGTGCCAGGATACACATCGATCGGGCCCATCATCAGGATCGTAGCCGCGCGGTCAGAAGTACGTTGTTGCGTTGCTCCGAGCAAAGGTGACCGTTCAGGTCACTATTCATGACACGATGTCTGCATTATGGCAAAAGGGAGCGGGTGGCGAGAAATTAAGGGAAGGAGTACGAGCCAGATATGGCACGAGCTGCTGCAAAATTTACACGGGGACGCTGGAACAGACAACAATCCAGGCATTTGAAATTCAACTCGCTTATAAATCACTTAGGAACATCGACTAGGCGACTTACACTTCCGTAAAGTGTATGCTGAGTCTTGACATGGAGCTATGTATTATCTCTGCACAAGGAGTAAGCCCGAAGGTGGTAATATGGCCAAGAGGGCAGCCAGACTATCTCAGGAGCATGGTGTTGACAGCTGCGGGCGTCCCACAGCCTGCAGCCTCAACAGTAGGGGATGTACCGGAAAAGGGAAGACACGAAGCAGAAGTGGTCTGGATGTCGTCGCCCCGCCCATGGGCAGGTCGGCAAACTACACCAATTCAGTGAAAGGATGGGAAAACGGAGACCACGGGTCGGAACGAAGTTACTAAGGCGTCTCTGAAAGACTGTAAGCAGTGGGATCTCACAGACAGTAGCAACGGTCTTGCAAAATTGCAACAAAAGCTGTAACAGACAGTGCGAAGAGAAGATATGAAGGTCGAAAGTGGTTGCGGTGGTACAAGGAGGTCCCATCTGCGGCTTCCCTGCTCGAGCTAAAATCGTATGAGGGGGTGTTTTGTGTTAACTGAGCAGAGCAGAATGAGCATCATCGGTTGGAAGAAGTGGTAAAAACACTGAAGCAGGAGCCGGACGAAGCGTTGTAGGAGACAACGAAGAAGCAGTAGGACGACGAGCGTCACTCAGAGGGAGGTGAACCGCGAAGCCACGACAGCGCATCGCGCTGCACCAACGAGTGACTCGGGACGAGTCATGATAATTGTGTTGGGGGACTGTTGGGTAGCGGAGGTCCCGCGTAACAGTTTTGGGTCTGATAGCCTAGAAATTAGGATAAAAATATTGTAAACCTCTGAAATATGCGGAGCGCGAAATGTAAAAGACCGAGTCAAAGGGTTGTCCGCCCGAAAAAATAATATAAAATAATAGGAAGTAAGTCGGTCCGTGGACCATAGATAGGTATAAATAGAGCGCGGCTCTATGAGGGAAAGGCAGTTCTTTTTGGGCATGATCTTGGAGCCAAATTGTAATGGGTTGTTAGAAGCAGTCTGAAAGCATCTGTAAGTCTGAGTTGGGGGTGGGTAGAGGATAGAGGCTCTGCAGCTGTGTGCGCAGAGGCCTGGAAGAGTCCACAGCTATGTGCGCGGACCCCTGCAGCTGAGTGCGCAGGGCAGATCTGGATGTAAGAGTGATAAGTGGAAATAAAGATAAGTTTCTTTTGAATTCTGTGTTAAATTTGAATTATCGCAACTCTGTTCTTTTATGGTTAATGAAACTATTTTGATCTGCGCGCATATGCTTATTGAATACTTGTGAATTGGGTTTAATCTTAATATGCAAACTAAATGAAAGTAATAAATGTTTGCTTAAAGACCCCAGTAAAAATAGATCTGCGTTGAAATACTTCATCCACTATATTAGATATGTAGACTGCGCGGGGTATTCAAGATCCGCGCGAATATAGCGCAACGCGAAGCTGTAGAATAGAGCGTAAACCTTCCAAATCGCATCCAGACATCCCAAGGGTGCGAAAACCTGGTTCCAGCACCCTCCCCTGCTACCTTGAGTGAGACCTCAGTCTGGGCTTCGCGGGTTGTTGCCAAAAGGGCCAGTAGCAGTGGGATTTGCTTGGCTAAATAACTCTTCTGAACTTGGGTCAGGCCCATATAAGCCAAAATTATGTTGTCATGTTACTACGCTATCATGTGGTTATGTTATCATGATGTTATGATGTCATGTGGATTGGCACTAAACAGGATGATCATTGTAAATATCGTAATGAGTTGTGCTATAAAGCTCCATTATGCAGTATGTTATCATGTTGTCATGATGCTTTTCTTTTGAGCAAGTCTTTCATTGTAAATACTGCAACGAGCTGTGTTATAAAGCTCAATGAGCAGTATGTCTTCTTTCAGTGGGTTGTTGAGGTATATGTGTGATTGAACACCGAGGACAGTATCCCCCAAGGGGGAGGGTTTTGTAACAACCCTAGTGAAAATTTCCATGTAATAAAAGTTAAAAACAATAACCACGGTTGATGGGACACTTATTCCAAGTTGAATGTTGGGCAGGACATCCTAGGGGGTGTTCATTTGATTGTTTATGGCTAAGGAAATTGGTAAAGGTAGTGGCTAAGGCTTTGGAAAGGCAAAATGGAATTTTTGGCACATTTATTTATGAAATTAATGGAAATTAGGAGAAAAGGAAGGTGGAAGGTCACAGGTTGCATGTGAGGAGGAAATTGCAGGAAAATAATGGAAAATGAATAAAATAGATGTCTCATTCATAAAAATGCTTTTGAGGATCAGTTGGCAACCTTTTGTCACTTGAGTTTTGGAGCTCTCTCATTATTCTCTCTCTCTCTCATATCCTTGGACACTTAGAATTTTCTTGGAGCAAGTTTGGCATTAAATCAAGAAAGGCAAAGAAGGCAAGAGGAAGCAAAGATCAAGCAGCTATAAGAGGCTTCATTCCAGGTATCGACTTGCATGTGTATATAATTTCCTTGCAATACTTGGCATGCATGTGGTTCTTTTCTATCATGGCATGGGTTTTGCTAGGTGTAACAATGTTTTCAGCCTAACCTTGCCATTTCCGGATAGCCATGGTGTGATGGGGTTCTCATGTTTTGGTTGAGTTGGATTTCCAGATGGATTCGAAGTTGAGTGAGGTGGATCTACAAAATGATAGAACACATGGCCTAGTAACCCCTAAGCTAGACTGTGGGTTGTGGTAAAGCCAGATTTTGTGTTGCCTCGGATGGCCTAGGAATCCTTGCTGGTGAATGGCAAGATATACGGTAAAGCCTAGAGGTGGTTTTCTCTCTGTTGGGCCTAGTAATCCTGAGTTGGGATATGCGGTAAAGCCTATAGAGTGGGTCTTAGTTTAGGGCCTAGTGATCCGACTTTGGATTGTGGTAAAGCCCGAGAGACTGATAGGCACGAAAATTCCTCACGGTGTAGGTGGAGAAATTTGTTGGCATCCATGCTTGTTTGGCCTAGTGATCGGGTGGAGATCACGATAAATCCTGTTATGATGTGTTCATTGTGTTGGCCTAGTGATCTGGGATGGATTACGGTAAAGCCTGGTTTCTATTGATGAGGGTGAAGTGGTTGAGCCTCGATATGCCCTAGTTGGTTCTTTTGGTTTGAGTCCCACATTCATGTTTGGAATATGGCACGAGGGTGAATGGCTAAAGAGAGATTTCGTTCAGCCATTTTATGGTCTGGTGGAACGTGGTAGTCCCATCTCCGGTTGGTTCATTGCTTTCATTAATGAGAAATTCATTCCCTTGATTTTCATGTGCAAATGTATTGATGTATATGTGGATTTTGATGGCTGATATGTTTATGGTATTTATGTTCTTATTATGTTGGTTATATGCATATTTTATAACAACAACTATGTATGGCTCTCAACATGTTTTTACTTGTAAATGAACGGATAGTGTATCTATGGCCTAATAGATGATAATGCAACAAATGACACGAGGGAGCAATGGTTCATAGCGATTCTAAGATAAGTATGAGGTCCCTACACTTAATTCCATTGTTTACACCTCTAGGTAACATGTTGATGATATGTTTGACGAAATGCCTGGCATGGCTAGTAGGTGCCTTGTTATGGTCTTGTTCACCTTATTGCTTTTGCATCATTATTTCCCTGTATTTTTAATGATTTCAATCTATCACTCCATTCTGGGCAGTGGCCTAGGCTCTGGGCCTGACAAAGTGGCTTAAATCTTGGGGTTGCTGACACAGAACTATAAATTTTGGTCCATGGTCACTGGCAGACAAGCCTGTGACAACAACTTTAGGTTCATGGTCGCTCCCTTGCCCATAACATGAGAGCGAATATGGCCTAAGAGATTCAGAACAACAATGGGACCCAGGGACAGGCTGTCTAAGTGGCTGACTTGTCTCCTGAGGGTTCTGGTTATGATGTTGGATGACTGTGTGTGATGTTTCCTTTGATTCCACTTCCTTAAAGTCACATAGGAGGTCAAATCTGATCATAGTAACCTCTCATCTCATATTTACCTAGTTGGAATGGTTACTTAGGTGGATGTGGGAGGAGGGTGTTAAATTATTATTAAATATTAGTTTCATGGTTGACTATTTTTCAATCGTCTAACATTAAATCTGAAGCAACGGAATGGTGCAAGGTGGCACCTAGGGGAGTTTTTCTCAAAGGGAACGCCTTATGATGTAAAAAAGAATTGAGCAAATGAGAGAAGGTAGATGGCCTAAAGTTATCTTCAATGAAGTAATGAGTGAAAGAAAGAAATCATGGATGATACAAAACAATAAATGGATGCAAAAATGGAATATTTATCTTAATGTTTGTCCCACAAATAGCAAGGAGTTAAAGAATTTTTCTATGGAGAATTTTTGTAAGCGTACATGGGGAAAAGAGTTGGGTAGAAAAAAGAAGTACTATGTTTAGGAATTCAATCCCACTTGTGATCTCCAACAAAAAGAGTACATTAGAGCTAGAATGCCATGGAGAGCTAAGATTCTTCTTGCTCAATTAAGAACTAGCTCGCATCAACTTTGGTGTGAAATGGGTTGGTGGAAAAGACCTAAAGAAGCTTGGGAAGAACATGTGTGTACTTTTTCACTTCTGGGGTAGTGGAATCATAAAAACATTTCATTTTGGAATGTGATGCTTTCAAAGACATCAAAGAGAGTTACAACAATATGTTAACATCGGTTCCGTGGCAATGTCCTTTCAGTGAGGGGATTGTTAAAAGGTTGGGTCAGCTCGTCATTAATTTGAGTAATAAAAGGATTAAATTGCAAAAGGCGAAAAGCAGGGAGACTGGTGGTCCCATAGACTATTTCTAGTCTCGTGGACATTAAAATTTCATTCATTCACTCTATTTGGGTGGTGAAGAACAATTAAATTCTTATGAGATTGTTTAAGGTTTTTTATTCTTTTAAATTATTAAATGGTTAGTGATATTTAGAAATATTTTAATTTAAAATGAATTGTGTTTTGACAGCGTAGTTTAAAAAAACTCTAGCCGAGAAAATAATGGATTTTTTTTATGGTTCTGAATCCATTTCCACCGTCAAAAAACGATTCAAATACTTCAACATTCTGATTTTATTTACCGGATTCTCGCAAGAAAACTGTCGTCCGGGTGAATTTGTCAGATTGGTAGACAACGTTATGTTTTGTGTAGTGGTTAAAAGTACTTATATCAAATATTAATTCCAAAAAGGTTTTGATATATTCACTAGTGTCAACGTTAGTGATACTTTAGTGTTATAAACGAGCTTTTAGTAAAATATTGAATTTGGAATTGCAAATAAATTAACAATACTTTTTTTGTGTTGAGAGATGCTCTATAGCCCAATATGGGGATGTGTAGGCGTGAGGCATAATGTAAGAAATATAGTATTTCAACATTAATAAATGTTGGCTCAATAACATAACAAAATTAGACTCCATTAAAAAATAAAAATATATAGTGAGTCAAAGTTAAATTACTTTGTATAAATTATTTTCCCATAGAGAGTTAAAATAGAAGAGAAATTATTATATAAATACGATAGTTAAAAGAAATAAATAGTTATATAAGTCAACCCTCATGGTGGGGAATGTATCATTATATAAGTGGACCTTTTATGGTCATAAATTGTTTTAGAATAATATAAATTAGGGGTTTTGTAGGCATATGCATTTGGTTATTGTTATACTTGATTGTTTTATATAACTCGTGGCTTGAGGGTTGGATCTTGTGAGATTGTGAGAGTAGAGCACACTGAGCAACAGGGTTATGAAAGGTCTCACAAAAAGTGGTTGCAGCGTGAACAATAAGAAAATTGTCCATATGCAAAAAACTTTGTCCTTGACCCGAAGGGTGCATATTCAAGATCTAGAAGGAAGATATATCATCGATTCATAAACTAGACTCTCAAATAAGATGAATAGTTGGATGATGATCCACCTATGCTTCATTTTTCCATCAATCTGGACTGTATGCCTTTATAAAGATGCTTTAGCTGTCTATGGCAAAGACAGTCCAATAGTTGGGAGAAGGTAGCATCCAAGGCGACAGAAAATCTCCCTCAAGAAGTGAAATCACACAATGATATTCTAATTGAGGATTTGGAATGAACTGAGGCAGGTCTAATGTATTTCCATAATTGTGCAGAGTTCTAAAATTGGGAGAGCTCAATATTGGGAGCTAACTGCGATAAAACTCAAGAAAAGGTTAATGAAAAAAAAAAAACTTGTATAAAAAATCTCAGATCTTAGTAAGTATATGTTGTAATGTTTTATTTATTTATTTTTAAATAACCAAACTATATAGTTATTGTGCTAAACATGCTTATTTTTCCTCAAAATTGTGACACTAATAACAAATAAAATTTTCCATATCTAGAAAAGGGTTTTCTCATATGTTTTACCAAAACTTATTTTTATTCTATCCCAAACCTATTTTTGAGATCTCCTTGGAGCATTATTACGACCACTTCAAAGCATATTACCAACTCTACTAACACTTTCACTAATCCAGTTTTTTGGAAGTTGATGTGAAGTTTCATCCTACAACATTTCACGCAAAAAATAAATAAATAATAATTATAATTTTTGATAAAACAATTTGATTCGATTAAATTACATAAAAATCAAATTTAAAAAAATATTATTATTTATAATTCTAATTAGCAATTAAGCTAACCCAGATCCATCGTAACTCTTGATCTACCAAGTCTCGAGGGTTAACTCAATTAATCAAGTTCTCGTTGCTAAGTACCTCACAAATGGGAGGTCACGAGGTTAATTCTCCTCAATGCCCTCGAGATTAGGCTCTACTAGTTTAGCTAGCAAGATGTGAACCCTTAAGGTCGATTTGCCTATATTTTCCTTGATCTACCAAGTGTCGAGAGGGATTAAATCTCTTGAGGTGCAAACTTGTTTTAGAGCTAAAAGAGATTTGATCCCTCTCAACGCTTGGTACATCCCGAGTTAAGATGAATCTAGATTGTTTTAAAACATTTAGAGATTATCAAAGAGGTTTGAAATTACATCATTAACAAACAAAAATTATTTATGAAAACAAAGTCTTTAATAATAGAGGAGGCTTTAAATATGGAACATATTATCAAATATTAAATTACAGGTATATCATTGTCATCATGGAATCATTGCTCTTATTTTAGAATAGAAGTTTGTTTATGAAAACAAAGTCTTTAATAATAGAGGAGGCTTTAAATATGGAACATATTATCAAATATTAAATTACAAGTATATCATTGTCATCATGGAATCATTGCTCTTATTTTACAATAGAAGTTTAGGGAGAGGGTAGTGGTGAAAGCATTGGTATTATTTCATAAGAGAAATTCGGGGAGAGGGTGGATCTGTCCATTTTGCTCCATAATTTCTATTAATCCCACCCACATTTTTACATCTTGTTTTTGAAAAAGATCAATGTTGATATTATATCCCATATATGTGTGAAAAAAAATTATCTAATAAAATACTACGACATTTATTTTCCAAAAAATCAAAACACTATAAATACTCTGAATTTAATGGAGAAATTAACTTTCCCATCACATTGTTGTATAGCTATAATTTCCCTAATAATATTGCCAAAATATTTTCATACCATAAAATAGCCCAACTATATAATTTCCCAATTCAAATTACAAACTTTAACCATAATTAATTTCCCAATTCAAATTACAAACTTTAACCATAATTATTGGATAAATAATATGATTTCCCAATCAATTCAAATTACAAACCTTTTTTGTGAATAAGTGCACAACTATGCAAGTGTTGATACACAACGGTCATATAAAACGAGTAAAACTAGTTAGAAGAGATGCATATATGAAATAGTTCGGAAAAAAAATGGAATCATAACTATATATAGTTCCTTTCTTGGTATACACAAAAAATTAGAATCATCAACTATATATATAGTTCCTTGAAGGGTATACACATTTTTCTCAACTATCCATTTTTCTTTCCTTTTTTTTAATTAATTGCTTTATGCTTGAAAATCTCATGTTAAAATAAAAATAGAGTCCAAGTGCTTATTTAGAATATCCATTTTAAGTTGTGGGTATCAAATTTTGAAATACTTAATGCCTTTCGTCTAATTTAAGGAGCTCAAAACTTTTTAGGTCTCGTGAAAAGTTATTAGGAAAGAACAGAACTATAACTTATAAGAGTAATTTTCATATAATTACATAATTAATTTAAAAACTAAATATACTCACAAACCTTTTAGATCCAGTGAAAAGTTATTAGGAAAGAACACAGCTATAATTTACAAGATTAATTTTCATATAATTATATAGTCAATTTAAAAACTAATTTTACTATACTTGATTTAAAAACTAAATTTACCGTATAATAATGAATATCAGCCCACGGGACTTTAGATTCACGGTGAATAAATGCACTGTTAAAATTATATATATATATATATATATATATATATATATATATATATATATATATATATATTCATTTATATTTCTAAAATACATTATCCAATAATATATATATATATATATTCCATTTATATATCTAAAATACACTATCCAATAATATGAAATTACAATGCACTGTTTTTATATGAAATTTTTATTTTCAATTATATTTGTAAAATACATTATCTAACAAGTTACATAGTAGTAGTGGCTAATACTACTGTCTAGTTTAAATATAATGAAATTAAATTAAAATATTATAAAATTTTGGAAAATGGAAACTTATATAAATATATGTAGAAACCAGAAAAGAAAACTAAAAAAAATATCAAACTAGAAATTAGAAAGTAAAAAAAATTACAAAACATATTTAATACCATATAAATCAAAATACCATAAATATAGAAAATCTTAAATAATATAACATTAAACTAGTCTACACTTTATTAATATGACATCTAAAAATATTTTTATTATGGAAAAAACAATAAATATATTAATATAAATAATTATTTTAATTTAAAAAAATCAACGTGCATACACACATTACGCAACAACCATTGGATAAAATTGAGACTAAATGCTCCATAGTCTTACATTCGCAACTACCATTCAATAGAATTGAAGCGAGATGCCTCACTCTCTTCCCCTTCATAGTTAATATCTAACATAAACGAGGTTTGATAGGGTAAGTCAACTAAGGTCCATAGAATGATGAAGTTTTTAGAGAATGAATTCTCAATGAAAATAAATAAATTAGTTAATGTTTCAAGGATTTGGTTATTATAATTAATTTAGTTTAATTAAAAATAGATGACTATATGCTAATAAATGTAATAAAAAAAAAGATAATTGACAATGAAAACCACAACTAACTAATATCTATATAATGAAGTTCTCATGTAGTTTTCTAAAGTGAACAGTTGGAACGCATGGCTTGCAACATGGTTAAGAAGAGGTGAGATGACATTTTCTTCAAGGTAAATAAAGGGTGCATATAAAAATTTCATTGTAGATGTGTATTCAAATAGGCAATAAAATAAAAGCAGTGATAGAAAAGAAATGGCTGCGTAGACTGTCGCTTTCGTATTACAACAATTATCATATTTTAACATAACTAGCTTGTCTTTTCTTCACATTTGTGATCGCCAAAGTCAATTCACAGCACAGCGCAACACAACAGAGCAAAGAAATAAACACGTAGTTGGGGAACGACCGTTAAATGTGTGGCATGCCTGTAGCTAGTTCTCTAGGTGGCCTTCCACAGTTTTCAAATCCAAAGGTAAGAGACTAGCCACCCATTGGTCTCACTGTGCCTAAGTATTTCTAAAACATATTCGCATAGTCGCATTTTTGGCCGCATAGTCACATTTTTGGCTGCATAGAAAGGAATTGCGACTTGTAAAGGTCGCATAGTCGCATTTTTTGGCTAGGTCACATTTTTTGGTGACATCTCTAAGATTCTAAAAGGCGATTTTGCGACTAGTCACAAATATAGTGAAGAGAGATAACAATCTCTCTGGGTGGTCGAGACTCAGTTAATCACCACCACCCCTGCCCTCAGTAAAAATTTTCAACATCCGTCAAGCCAAAAAGAGTCGGGTTTGAAGCATAACTTTTCTGGACGAGGATTTACAGTGCACGACGAAGAATATAGAATTCAAACTAGTTCCTGCAAGTCGCCATGCGAAGAAGATAGAATTCAAGCTAGTTTTTGTAACTCGCCAGGCAAAGAATATTAGAGTCCTTAGGCTTGCAGTGCGTAGTTGGATTTAGTACGCGCGACTTCCACCGGATGAACAACGAAGGCTATGTCCGATAGCGAGCTCTCTGGGTGGCTTTCAACAATTTTCAACAGTTTTCAAATCCATAGGTAAGAGACTAGCCACCCATTGGTCCCATTGTTCCTAAGTATTTCTAAAACATATTCACATAGTCTCATAGTCCCATTTTTGGCCGCATAGAAAGGCACTGTGACTTGAAGGTCGCATAGTCACATTTTTTTTTTGCCAGGCCGCATTTTATGGGGACATCTTTAAGACTTTAAAATGCAATTTTGCGACTATTCGCAAATATGGTGGAAAGGAACTGCGACTTGTGAAGGTCGCATAGTCACATTTTTTTGTCTAGGCCGCATTTTCCAGTGACATCTCTAAGACTCTAAAATGCGCTTTTGTGACTAGTCGCAAATATAGTGAAGAGAGATAACGAGCTTGTCCAAGTCGTATTGTGGAAGTGTGACTGTTCAAGTTCAATCTGCCAAGGTCGTTGGTGAACCCAAAGAAATATTTGTTGCTCTGCCATCAAATTCCTGACACAACAAAATTAGAGTTTATTCCTTTGCCATTAATCTTCTGCTCCTGGGTACACAACCATCTCACAGACGATCTTAAGCTCTTCGGACAAACAAACACCATAGTAATGTCCTAATCAGTTCCGAGATAAAAATCGTTGCAAGCTTGGGGAAGACCCCACCACATCGCACAACACATTTTCTGAAGGCTCTTAATACTCCTTTGAATAATCCTTCATCGTTGTCCTTGGATCATCATAGTTTTGTTTTCAAGATACATAGGATGTGTGAGCAGAGCAGTGTGATCAGCATTAAGAGCAACGAGCAGTGAACAGTGAGCAGTGTGAGAGCAGGGAGATTTGATACAACAGAAGTATCGAGCAACGAGCAGTGAACAGTGAGCAGTGTGAGAGCAGGGAGCTTTGATACAACAGAAGTATCGAGCAACGAGCAAGGAGCAACGATAACTTGGACAGCAGGGAGCAGTGTGAAGTAATATTGGCATTTTATAGACCTACATATTTCTCGAAACAGGTTGGACGACAAATGCAGTCAAACATGACAAAGGAACAAGAAATTTGAGAACATGTGGAGACAAATGATTTAGGACAAGTGAAAATTGCCTCATTCACCAAAGCTGGGAAGTGGGTTTGGGTCAATGACAAACAATATCGGGGCATTTTAAAACGAAGATTAGCTTGCCTAAAATGGGAGCAAACAAGGAAGAAACGGTCTAAAAAGAAAAGTACTCGAGCCCTTCACAAAAAGCACTCAAACAAGTCTCCTCTACAAGTACGTGGCAACAAGAAGTCTAGGGGAAGAGGAAAATTCATTGATGATTTTGCCTTATACAGTCCCACATCCACACCGCTCACCTAGTCATCTAATCTATATGTGAAAGAATTGTTAAATGCAAAATAAAGGTTGGAGGTTTTAGAAGCTAAAGGGCGGGAAAGGGATCATAAAATTCATATAATAACAACCGAGAACAAGGCTTTAGAAGAAAGCAATAAAGTTTTAAAAGAACAAGTGGCATTGCTATAGGAAGCTCTCTTGATAGGGAAGACCAAATGGCAATGCATGAAGGCGGATGTGCAAAACATAAAGAAATATGTAGTGGAAAGTACAGAGGTGGTGAATGTGAAATCATCCTTGGATAAAGGGAAAATGATTGCCCAAATAAACAACCATGAATTGAACATAAGAGAAGAAACTAAAGGAGATTCCACCAAAGTTTCCAAAACTTGGGCTCAAGTTATTAGCATTTTTTCTAATAAGGAAGGAGAAACAAATATTCAGATTGAAAACATGCAAGATAGTGAAGGCAAGGAAAGAAAAAATAGGGCAACAAACATAATTATTAAAGGGGTGAAAGACTATGGGAAAAATGAATGTACTCTTGACCTTGCAAGAGACTTCTTGAAAGGCAAGTTGCAATGGCAAGGACAAATATGCCAAACATGGAGGATGGGTAAGTTTAACGGGGAGAGGGCCAGGCCCATAAAAGTCATTATGCCTAGCTTATGTGATAAATATATCATTCTAAGCAAGAAACGTCTCTTGAGGGGTTCTTCTTTTTTCCTAGAAGATGATTTAACTGTAAAACAACAAGAGGAAAGAAGGGAGGAAATTTTAAAGGTTAGGGCAGCAAGAGAGCATGGATTTATAAAGGCAAATTTGTGATAGCGTGATTTGGACCTCCTTCCAAAACAGAGCAGCAAGACGGTAATAAAGAAGAGGCAACAAACTATTCAACAGGAAATAAGAAAGCAAGGTCAGTATGGGAAAGCAGGGACGAAGACTCAAATGAGAGTCTTGCATGTCAAAATAAATAGCAATCAAGTCATACTCAGGTTTCCATAAGATTAGTTTGTTGGAACTGCAGAGGTGACCCATGGAGACGAGGACTTGGGTTAGGGCCTATTGCGGAAGATAAAGACATAATTTGCCTCGTAGAAACACATGAGCATGAAGGGTGCAAGACACCTCTGTTTGAAGGATACTGGAAGATGGCAGTGTGGAACAAGGCAGTAGGGAATGACAAAGGGCACGGGGGTATCATGGTTTTAGCAAGGGAGAAAGAAGGTCGTCTCATTCAGTTAGAAAAAGAAGACTTAAATAGGTAATTCATTTGGTTTAAAATATCAGAAAATGGAAACCACATCAGAGTTGCAGCATGCTACTTTGCGCCACAAGTTTCAAAAATATACACTTAACCACAAACATCCATTTGCAGCCTTAAAAGTGGATATTGCAACATATTCACAGCTAGGTGAAGTCCTTATAGTGGGTGATTTCAATGCTAGGACTGCAAGTGAGCAAGCTAGCATTCTTTGTTGTAAAGATGATTGTGACCCTATTTGGCTTACAGAAGAGAGTAATCATCAGTGGGAAAGAATTTCAAAGGACAAAGTCTGGTAATTTCACTTGCAATACTTACAATGGAGCAAGGGTTGCAGATTATGTAATTTGATCGCATGGTTTGTGTGAGAAAATTAAGGAAGTTTTGATTGGAGATCAATTGTGGGACTTGAAATCAGATCACAAGCCAATTCATTTATGTTTCTCTTGGATTGGAAAGAAATAATTAGAGTAAAAAATTCAGCACGCCCAACAATTCCCCCACAGGGCATAATTCTTTTGATCCCAGAAAATTGTAATACCTTCAAAATGACGCTAGAGAGGCTCTTCGAGAAGGAGAAAATTACAATTCACAGCCTTCGTAGTCATAAATTAACACATTTAATTCAATGCGCACTTGCAAAGTGCAAAAGGGAAAAAAATTAAGAATTCTGAAACAAATTGCTTTCTGGTTAATGCTTGGTTTTATGGGGAATGAAAAAAGGCAAGGAGAATGTGGAAAGAGTCAAATAAGGATAACATAAAGCTCAAAGATTACAAGCAGTTATTAAGCAAGAAAAAGTTTGATTTCATGGTTTCAAGGAGGGAAGAACTAATCTTCCTTGGGAAAAGTAATCCAAATTATTTTGGAAGGAACTCCAATCGAAAAAGATACAAATTGGAAATAATATTACAGCTTCTAAATGGTTTGACTATGCAAGACAACTTTATGAGCAGGTTCCCAAGGTTGACCCTCCCCCCTTGGTCAACACTGATACTGAAATCTTCACGGTACAAGAGGTAGAGATGGGTAGCAAGAAGTTGGGTGTGGGAAAAGCAAAAGACTTAGTCGAACTCCAAGCAGAATATCTAAAGTGGGGCTCAATGGTTCTTGCACCTCACATTACAAAATTCTTCAACAACATCATACAACAAGGGCTCCCCACAGATTGGACAACTAGTATGGCAATACCTCTTTTCAAGAGCGGTGATGTCAATAACCCTTCCAATTATAGGACCATCATGATAAACCCTTTGTTTGCAAAAACTATTAGGAAGCATGCTAGAAAACAAAATTAGCAAGTGGGCAGAAGAAAGAGATAAGCGTGCTAAAGGGCAAGCAGGTTTTAGACCTAAACATTCCACAATTGATCATTGTATAACTTTAAGGCACATCATTGAAAAAGTTTGGGAGAAAAAGGAAGAAGTCTTTTGTTGCTTTGTTGATTTCAGAAAAGCATTTGACTCGTTTTCTAGGGATAAGATTTGGCACAGAATGGAGGAACTTGGGGTTCCTAAACATTTGAGCGCAACTATGCACAGGCTGTATGAAGAGGTGAAAGTCAAAATTAGAACTTCAGCAGGCATTTCTGAAAGTTTTAGAAGTGATATCAGGGTCAAGCAAGGTTTCCCACTGTCTCCTACCCTTTTTGGTTTATATATCGACAAGCTTGAGGAGTGGTTAAATTCGCAAGGGGGTGATGGTATCTATTTGGGCAAGTTTGTTATAAGGCTTCTTTTGTATGCAAATGACGTTATTTTGACTGCTAAAATGGCTCTTGGTTGGCAAGAGCACTTACTATCCCTTGAGCATTTTTGTAGAAGTGTGGGGATGTAAGTCAATATCATCAAAACGAAAGTAGTGGTCTTCTCTAAGAAAAGAAAACATAACCAACATAAGTTCTACTTTGAAGGCAACATTATGGAAGAAGTTGCGGATTACAAATACCTCGGAATTGACTTCAACAAAAATCTAAGTTGGAATGGTTGTAGAAAGAAAAGAACTTTGGGGTCTTGGAAAGCATTTTATGTTTTTCAAAATAAGTGTAGAGAGGCGGAGTTATGGGACTGGAAAACCACTCAAACACTTTTTGGGCTTCTAGTGATTCCGGTGATTCTCTATAGTTGTGAACTATGGGCTAGCAGTGCATCCGGCATGCAGTGGAGACAAATTGAGAAAATTCAGAATCGTTTGATTACAAACAAATTTAAGATTAAAAGTGCAGTGCCTTATGATATCTTGTTAAGTGAAACAAGGACTGCTCCTATTGAAGCAATTGCTATGGTGCGAGTCATAAGATATTAAAAAAAAAATTGAGCAAATGGAAGAGGGTAGATGGCCTAAGGTTGTCTTTAATGATAGATTGTGCAAGTGCAAAAAAACTTTGATGCAACAAAATAACAAATGGTTTAGTAAATGGGGTATTTGCTTGAACGCGTGTCCCATAAACAACCAAGAGATAAAAGTTTTCATTATGGAAAAGTTCCACAAGCATACTTGGGATAAGGAGCTAGGAAGAAAGAAAAATTACTATATTGAAGTGTTTAATCCCACTCATAGTCATCAACCAAAAGCATACAGAGAGGCCAATATCTCTTGGAGAGCCAAAATTCTTATTGCTCAATTAAAGGACTAATTCTCATCAAATCCGTTGTGAAATAGGGCGTTGGAAAAGGCCAAAGGAAGTGTGGGAGGAAAGATTATGCATTTTTTGTTCCTCCAAAAAAAAAGAAAATAAATAAAAATAAAATAAATAGATAAATAAATTTTCATTTTAGAATGTGAGGCTTTCAAAGACAACAAGGAAAGTTATGCAGATATGATGGTATCTAGCTCTTGGTATAATCTATTTAGCGAGGGGTTTGTTGAGAGGCTTGGAGCATTTATTTTGAAGCTTCACAGAAAAAGGACTGAATACATGAAGCAGATGAAGAAGCAATCTGTCCCATAGGCTATCTTTAGCCTCGTGGACGTTAAAATAATTTATTTCTTTCTTAGTTTTTCCACAATGAAATTTTGGGACAACTTACCACATCCCTTGAGACTTGGGAGTCGGAAGCATTGAATCTTGTACAAAACGACAACGACATCTTACGCGGAAAAACCACGTTAGAGTTTGATCTGAGAAGGTTATAAATAGCCATATATTTTGAACAATTTTTGTTTTTTGTTTTAAGATAAATTAATGGAGGTTATAGATTAGGTTGTACAATACTAAAAAGATGTATAATACAAATTAATGATGGGTGTACATCTACCATCATTACAAAATAAGAAGTGAACCAACAGTGTTTCAGATAAATCAATTTAAATATTGTTTAAAAATAGTAAATTTCAGCTAATAATGTTTAACTTTGGATAAATTTCAAATTGTTTTTGGTCAAAACAAAACTAATATATGGTAAATGCAAAACTGAACACAATATATTTGCATGCGGCAGATATAATAATATGAAATTACAATGTACAATCCTCATTTCATATTAATTTCTTGTAAGAGTTTAATCTAAAAATAAATGTTGCCAACTACATTTAAAGACATAAAACTTAAATGACTTTAAAATTTAATGTTATTTTTTATTAAATAATATTATTATCCTAACGACTAATTCTGGAATTTGATGCATCTTTCTGCCATTTAATCCTATTGATAGATCTGTTTTTTCACCTTGGTCGCGAGGATGAACCTCATTAGTAGGTTTGAAATGTTGACCATCAAACATTGTTGATGTGATTTATCCGAAAACTAGCTGGAAAAATATTAGTAATAATAAAACTAAATGACTTTAAAATGCACGAATATTTACAATGTAATACATTTTATATTTATAATGATTTGCATTTTATATTTGTAATGATTTATTTATTGATTCCCATTATTTTCTAAACTTGACTAAACCAATTATTGAGAATGGAGTTTGGGAGGCTCTGAACTCATTTGACTTGGACAAAGCCCTTGGACCATATGGATTCTCAACTCAATTTTATAAGCATTGTTGGCATAACATTAAGAAGGATCTAATCATAGCACATGTTCAAAAATTGGAAGTGGGATAAATTCAACATTTATTGCCTCGGTTCTAAAAGAAGTTAACCCCTCTATCTTTAATAGATTTCGGCCCATATATTTATTCATTGTCTCCTAAAAAACTATTTCAAAAATTATATCTAACAAAATAAATCCCCATCTCCTTAAGCTAATCTTAGAGAATTAAAGGAGGATTCATTCAAAAAAGGGCAAATCATAGACAATATCATTTTGGTCCAAGAGGCAATCCAAGAAAGATGAGAGGGGTAAATGAGATGATCATCAAGTTGGACATGGCCAATGAATTTGATAAAGATAGACGCAATTTCTTCTTTTGTGTTCTCCACAAATTTGGCTTCAAGGTATAAAATTTTCAAGTGCAACATATATAAGCACTAATTTATGAAATTGTTAATTACTTCCAATGATGTAGAGATTATCTTTGAGCACTTCCAGATAATCATTAAGTAATTGTACTTCAAAAATTCAACCATAAAAGTAGTAGGATAGTAGAGATCGGAATGAGATAATGGAACACAAAGCTAACACAAGATTTACCATGGGAAAACCCACTTTGTGGGCAAACCCAACACCCTTTTCCTTAGAGAAATTATTCACTTTAGCAAGAGATACAATATGATCCTTATATTCAAAATAAAGTCGACCTCACCAATAGAAAACCCTAGGTCAAACTTGGTCAAATTGCTTGCCCATAAATTTGGTCTACCAAAAAACTTTACCTTCTTCAGAAACTCAAGTTTATTAACCTAATATTTAAAATAAAAAACAATATATATCAAATATAATATAAATATTTTATTAATTAAACAAATAATTTAAAATTAAAAAAAAATATTTTTTTTTGTGTTTTCTTCAAAAACTCGGCTTTCCGCCCAAAGATGTGCCTGCTTCAGAAACTCGACTTTATGTGTCTTGTCTCCTTTGCTTAGATGAGAAAAAGATTTCTTGTCTTTTGAGGTCTAAATTTTGTCATGTGGAGGACGAATGGCGTATATATAGCATTTTGGATGGTTGAATGGGTGTCACTTCAACCAAGGCTGACTTGACTCGATGGAGGGCCAACTTGATCATTTTGGAGCCAAAAATTAAAAATTAAAAAGGTAATCTTTTGAAACCAATATGAACAACATGTCTTAAATTTATTATTATATATATTTCAAGGGCTAAAATATTATTTATGAAGATCGACCATAGCTACGAAATTCCAACACTCCCTCTTAGTTAGGGAGATATTCATAATGACTTCTTCAAATGTTCTCATGTTGAAAATTTCTCTATGGAAAGCTTGAATGAGCCAGTTATGTTGATGTGTCAATCCACTACATGTGGAAAGCATCATGCTCAACAAGTCATCACTTGGAGCAATTCACCAATTATCTAAGTCGTCACTTCAAACATGGTCAACACCTATGACCTGTGGTGAAACCTTGGGCTATTACCATTCATGCATGTTAATTGAATGGTAACTCTTATTCATGATGCTAAAGGCACTCACTTGCCCGCTTGGGGAGCACTCTGGACCATTCTTCCCTAGTCACGTTACATAGTCGTTGGTCAATAACCTTGACCTAGTCAATACTATTGACCCTAGGGAGAATGTCTACCTCTTGATGCTACAACATCAACATTCCCTCTGGATGAGGGAAGTATTCTCAACTAATCTAGGCTTGTCCTTGAAGTATACAAACTTCATCTTGGGATAGAGGCTTTGTGAGAATGTGAGCATCCTGCTTGTCAGTAGAAATGCATTGTAGACTCACTGCTTCCTTTTGTCCCATGTCTCGGTACTAGATCTCAATGTGCTTCAACGTGTCAACATGATCATCTCCTACACCAGAACAAACAATCCTGCAAGTAGCTACCGAATTCATACTGCTTCACAACTCGCTAAACTAACTGCAATATACTTGGTTTATGCAGCCTTGAGTGTGATTGATGTCTGCTTCTTGCTCATTCAAGAAATCGCAATGGAGCCTAAATTGGAGCAACATCCAAATGTACTCTTACTGTCTTCTACACTCTCTAGCCAATTTAAATTTGTATATACCATGATCCAAGTGGATATTGGTGGCCACCCGTCTATTCCACTTGGACCCCCACCGTTGTTTCTTTCAATTTCCGTAATTGTAGCACAACTTACTATTTTTGGCATTTTTACGGGTCCTAAACTTCCGACGTCATTTTGAGGGCCTAAAAGACACCTTTTTGGAATATAGGGAGACTAAAATTGTGTAATTTTAATTTACTAGTCTTTGGAGATCTTTGAAACAAGGTATTATGATAGTCAAACAAATATCGTATGCCAAAGTTACAACCCCGGGAAGTTAACATTCCAACTAACCCCAATGGGGCCCACAAGCTTTTGGCACTTCATCTTCTAGGGTTAGGTTTTTGGATGTTTAGGGTTTCCCATTGTTTCTTAATAATAAAAAGGCATTTGAGCCTCATTGTAACACATTTCAGGAGGCATATAGCTGCCACATCTCTTCTCATATAGATACCATCGACCGAACTAGTTTATTTCCATTCTGCATATAACATTTTTTAGTACTTTGTTGTTAACGAGTTAAAGTTTTGTTTTCGTTGTAACTCTATGTTTTTGTTTATATTTGTATTTCATTTCGTTCTTGCATAAATCTGAATCATTCTAACAATTTCACTTCAACCTATGTCCAACTATACCATGCAGGTGCTTCAATACATGTTGAGTTGCATGTCTTGACTTAACCATAAATTGACTAACTTCCTTTGTTGGAGCCATCATTATGATTGCTTCTTGGTCACCCTAATTGGGTCCTTTCTTGAAATAGATTCTTGCTGAGGCAATCATGGTTGCTCCCTCTGACACTGCAACTTTAGATTTACTATAACATATCGGCTATCTTAACTTGAAAATCTCAATGATGTTCCATTATCCCAAAAATCCCTGAGATATTTTAATAGTATGTTTCCTTTTTATCAAGGAGGTAATGCATATAGGTCCTTCATCTCGAACTTAGAGGTCAACTCCCTCTGAAACTTAATTACTTATGTGAGTCCTTCTGCCCTTGTTATGAACAAGTTGTATGATAACAAGATCAACCTTGATCCATAAGGCCTTCTTTTGTTTTCAAGCAAGAGAGTCCTTTATGTCCCCCAAAGCCTGAGGTGGTTCTATGTGCACTTCTTCATTTTCTTCATCGAGGAAAACATTTTTTTTACATCCATCTGATGTAACATCAAGTAGAGACCATCAGGATAATAATTCTAACAAAAGTATTCCTAACATTTGTAGCATAGTCCAATCCCTCTTAGTAAGAGAACCTTCTTGACATGAGTCTCACTTTATTATGCCATATGGTGCATGCTAGATCTTGTAAATTCACTTGGAAGTCACCATTGACTTCCCTTCAAGTCTTGACATAATTTTCATATAATATATTTCTTCTAGACTTGTTATCCTGATAGACTACTCTCTTTGAACCAGAAGCTCTTATGGTCATCCGGCATGGTACTCTTTCTCCCTCTTGAATGCAAAATGCTCTTGCTAAGAGAATCCTCTTGAAATAAACTTTGTTTCGTTCTTCCTGATGTTTCCACCTACTGCCAGAGTCTTGGTTGTCTTCACAATATGCCTGCAAACATTATTAAGAAGCCATGGAAGAAACCATTATGTTTTAACAAAAGAAACCAAGCAATAAGGCTAACTAATAATAAAGCAATAATAATTAAGGAAGAGATAAATATAAAATACTTATCTTTTGAGGATTGTAGCGAATTTTCAACTTCCTCTTGCTCCTAGCCTACCCACGGAATTGTCAACTCCCTCTTGCTCTTATCCTACTTGCAAAAATCTAAAAATCTATTTGCAACTTTATCAACCTATAAAAGCATGTCCTTATCATCAACTGTTAATGCTTTTGTAGTTTCATTCTTGGATTTCTTCTTATGTGGATGCTCATCATCATCATTTCCCTTCCTCTTCTTATCATTTTTCCCTTCAATGCATTGATTTTTATAATGCCCAAACTTGTGGAAATGAAAACATTTACTATTCTTCTTTTCTCAAGGAGCTACTCTTCTACTTGCATTCCTTTGAAACTTTCCAAAATTTTTCCTTCCTCTACTATTTTTAGAGTGGGTTGTAAACACTTCAGAGTCATCATCATGAGGTCTTGGAATATTTCCCTTTGAGACAATTCTAGATTCTTCTTTAGTACATGAGGCCCATTTTTCCTCAAAACTTAGATTTCCTTTCAGACATAAACACTAGATGCAAACAAATTCCATGAGTCGAGCAAACCATTAATTGTTATAGTCACAAGCTATGAATCGGGAATAACATCATCAATAACTCTAAATTGATCTATCAATTGTGAGATCCTCATGAAATATGAAACCACAACATCATCCCCTGTCATTTGAACATCACGAAGTTCATTCTTTGAACTCATTTTATGAACATTGTTATTAATGGTATATAATCCATCTAGGGCATCATACATCTTCTTTGAAGAATCCAATCCTGAAACATATGGAATTAGATTATCTCTGATGGATTCCACAATAATCCTCATGGCTATGCTTTCATTATTGTTGTATTTATTTTTTCTTTCATCGCCTTGAGGTATACTAACCTTGCCCCTTACATGATCTAAAACATCATTTTTTTGCAAGAGTAAGATTAATCCTTGTTTTCCATGCCCTGGATTTTGTAGCACCTTCTAACTTGTTTTTTGTCTTAGTATAGGAACTCGTGGTCATAGATGTGATCCAAAAGTTAGATTTGTAGAAGTAGATGATTTCAAAAGCGATCTCAACGTCCTCTTCCCTTCACCAAAGTTGAGATACCATGTTGAATTTTCAAGTGCAATATATACAAGCACTAATTATTGAAACTGATAATTACTTCCAATGGTATAGGGATTATCTTTTAGCACTTCTAGTTAACCATTAAGTAATTATGCTTAAAAAATTCAGCCATAAAAGCAATAAGATAGTAGAGATCACGACAAGACAATGATGCACAAAGATAACACAAGATTTACCCCATGAAAACCCACTTGGGGGGAGAACCCAACAACCTTTTCCTTAGTGAAATTATTCACTTCAACAAGAGATACAATATGATCCTTATAGTAAAAATAAAGTAAACCCGGTCAATAGCAAAACACAGGTAAAACTTGGTCAAATTGCCTGCTTAGATTCAAAAACTAAACTTTCTGCATCCTGTCTCCTTTGCTTATATGAGCATAATATATCTTGTCTTGCGAATTGTGCCATGTGGAGGAGGAAGAGTGGAGTATATATAGTGCTCCAGATGAATGAATGGGTGCCACTTCAATTGGGGCCTACTTGACCTGACGGAGGGCTAACTTGATCATTTTTTAGCCAAAAATTTGAAATTTGAAATTTTCTCTTTTGAAACTGACATGAAAAACATGCCTTAAATTTATTATTATACATATTTCAAGGGCTAAAATATTAATTATGAAGACTGACCATAGCTATAAATTTCCAACACAAGTTTGAGTTCATAGCTTAGATTTAAACTTGCATCAATTTCCCTTGTTCTCATTATTGGTCATTGGTCGCTCAATAGGTTTTTTTCAAAGCCTCTTGGGGTCTGCTCCAAGGTTGTCCTTTATCCCCTCTCCTCTACATTTTGTTGGAAGAATCATTAAGCATGTGCGGAGAAAAATGGAAATAATTAATTTATAATCATGTTCGAAAGGAGTGTTGTGCGGGATGAGAATATGCAAAAGAAGTGTGTGGATGGGGTATTCTTATGTTGATTGCAGATTGCGGGAAAATCCTAGAATCTTACGGTCAGATGATAGGGCATATTTATTTTCTATGTTGCATCTTTAGAGCCTGCTCAATTCATGTTATAGGTCCACTACCTTGTTTTGAATTGATTTCAGAAAATTCATTAACAAAGGAAATCATTTACAAACACAACAATCTGGGACAAAACCCAATGTTTTGCTGCATCATCTAATGAAATCACTCTTGCATTACAATGACATAATCATGCCACATGGAGCCTCTGAGTCATGACACGTGTCACATTGATTTGTCCCACTTGACCACCAAAGCCCCACATTTTCTTACCACGTGTCACATGTGCAAAATGCCATGCCATCACATTGATCCAATGAATGCCACCCGTACACCACCTTACTTGTCTTGTCATCTTACATAGTGTGAGTTAATAGAAAAACAAATTATGGTTTAGTTAAAACTAGACTTAAACACTGGTTGAATAGTGTTTTGTGGCTTGGAAGCTTGGTTTAAATGCTTGTTAAGCGTATTGTTAAATGTAAGTTGAAACATTTTTTTTATACATGACGACACCTCTCGTTTGTGCAACTTGTTGCAACAAATACTAGTTGCATATCCCTATGCAACTTCTTGATTTGTTCACAACGAGTAATCATTACGCATTGCTTCAAAGTAAATTCCATTTACCAAAAAAGGATAAAACTTGGCATTTTATAACTAATCTCATAACTTTAAAATAATTTAAAATTCGTAATTTAAAATTAAGTTCGGAAGTTGACCCCATAGGGTGGAAAGTTTTTAAATTTGTAGTGTTCGTAATAAAGGACATGCGGAAGAGAAATATGTGCAAGAGAACCATTATACACCCACTTCCACACCTACACACACATTCTCCCCGCCACACACTTCTTCCACATAGTTCTATTTTGCACAAACTGTAAAATGTTAATTTTTACATAATTTGACACAGATATTTTCTCGTTTCGCGAGAACATTTTCGTGAAATGTCACACAAACTCAATCAACCTTCGGCAATGTGGATTAACATATATTACAAAATTAATTAAGGCTTGATATTACGATTAATAAAATCTCCCTTGCTAGTAAATGTAAGTATTTTAAGACAACAGAACCAGAAGATGGATTTATGGAACGGGGAGCGGTGAAGGAAGAAGCTAGGGTTGGAGTTGTAGACAGGGTTTTGGATTTAGGGTACCATGGCGGGAAGCGCAGGGGGGAGTGATGCTCCCTCCTACAGCTAAGTAGTCACAGGAGGGATTTAGGATGCGGGAAAGAGGCATTTCAAAAAACCCCTGGAGAAGATCTCAGAATCACGTAGTCAGGGGACATCTGGAAGAAGCGGAGATCATGATCAGGAAGGGAATCAACAGGAAACTAGCAAAGAAAAGGAGAATGGAGGTAGTAGTTAAAGATCGGCTTCCATAAAAACAACTGGGGTCTGCAAGCCCAAGTCAGGCATTATTCCCCGGGTCGTATTGAGCGACCCAACGATACAAGCTCATGGGGATCATATGACGGAGAATGCAATCATATGAAAGTTCATGGGGTTATGTCCGACGGAGAGGGCGTTACATGTCTGGATAAGGAGCCATTGGAAGCCAAAGGGAGAAATACATTTACATCTGGGTTCTAAGGGTTTCTTCACAGTAGTGTTCACAAGCCTAGAGCACAAAGATAGAGTGTTTGAAGGGGGGGCTATTTCTATGTTGCGGTAGGACTCTACATGCAGCCATGGATGATGAACTTTGTCCCGGAACGTGAAACATTCACATCAGTACCTATTTGGATCAGATTATATTCCCTTCCTCTGGATTATTGGCTACCAGAATCTTTGAAAACCATAGACAACAAGCTGGGGTATTTTCTAAAGATCTTAGAGGCAACTCTGAAAGGAAGGTATACCTCCTTTGCTCGCATATGTGTGGAAATGGATCTATCTAGAGCCCTGCCGGAAGCGATAATCTTAGAAGTATATGATGAAGAATGGGTGCAGACTGTGGACTATGAGCACATACCATTTAGATGTTGCAAATGCCATGAACATGGGCATCTATATAGAGACTGCCCCACGATCAATAGGGAAGGTAACCAAAAAACCACTGTGGAGAGAGATCACGAGGGTTTCACCAAAGTCGGGAGAAAAGGGAAAGGGGGAAAGCATCCTCACAAGAAGGTAAATGAGGACAGACACACAAGACAAAACAACTTCAAGATCTTGGAGGAAGAAGAGGGGAACAAGGAGACAGTCCAGGACATGGAGAATGTAACAAAGGAGCAGGATAAGGTAGCTGACATGGAGGATATCACAGTAAACAACCAGAAAAAGGATGATCTACCAAGCCTGATGGAGATTAGTAGGGACTAGGAGATGACTCCAAGTGAAGTGGGAACAGAGGACCATGAGCTACAGGAGATTCTGGATAGGGAAAATCTAGATCTAGAGAAATTTCTGGAACAAGGAAAAAACATAGGAGTGGACTCCCTGCCAAAAGAGGACTATGATAGAGTACAACAACTCTTTCTTTGGAGGTCACAAGCGAAGGGAGTTGGAGTCAAAAGAAATCATGAAAGCCAGGAGCCAAGTGGGGTCAAGATGATGGAGAATTCTCAGGCACAATCTCCAAAGAACTCAGGTAGGAAAAGAGGAAGAAAGAGACAGAATGAACTGCTGAACGAATGTGGAAAACTGTTGATCAACTCAGGTAAGATGAAAGATCTTACCAGCTATTCCTTTACTAATCTTTCTTAATGAAGCTCACAACCTGGAACATTAGAGGCATAGGGAATAGGAGGAAACAAAGAAATCTTAGTAATAGAATGAAAGAAGAAAAACCAGACATGGTTTTTATTTAGGAGACAAAATGTTTGATGGAAAAGATAAGAGATATTCATAATAAGTGGTTATTCAAATATGAGTATTTAGAGGTTAAGGCAAACAACTCGGTGGGGGGATTCTCACTTTGTGGGACCCACAAAAATTTGGAATTCTGGATGCTGAAGCATCCAGGAACTATCTCTCCCTGATATGTCAACCTGTAGGGGACAATGAGATATACATGATTACAAATGTTTATGGTCCTCAAAAGCAAGCAGACAAACTCAAGCTTCTCGCCTCCTTGAAGGAGCTAAGAGCAAGACATCCCATTTTGCCCTGGATCGTTGTAGGAGATTTCAATATGATAAGTTCTCTTTCAGAAGAAAAAAAGGAGGCACTAGACAGCTAGGTGTAGACTCCATGGCCTTCCAGAACTTCATTATGGACATGGGTCTAGTGGATACTGAAACAATTAATGGAACCTTCACTTGGAACAATAAAAGGGGAGGGGCTCATCAAGTTGCTTCCAAACTTGATAGATTCATTATTTTAGAGGGCCTCTTTCTCTCAGGACCCGCCATGACAGCCTCCATTCTGCCCTTTGGAGGATCAGATCACTGGCCTGTACAGTTGGAAGCCACCTTTATGGGCACACCGAGAAACAGACCTTTCAGGTTTGAAAATTCCTAGCTCTCACACCCTAATTTCACAAATAACGTTGATAAATGGTGGAGAGAGAAGTTGGATATTCAAGGCACAAAAATGTACATGCTCCAGCAGAAACTTAAACATATCAAATCCCGTCTTAAAGTTTGGAACAAAAATGAATTTGGAGATATCTTCAAAGCCAAAAGAGAAACTGAGCAGAAGCTCCAGGAGATTAATCAGATCAACATCACAAATGGCTTCATCGAGGAGCGGCAAAAATTCACTGAATCTCTGCAGGAAGAATGGGAGGAGCGATGCTTACAAGAAGAAATTTTCTGGAAGCAGAAATCAAGGATACAATGGATTAAAGAGGGTGAAAGAAACAAAAAATTCTTCCATAAATCCACCATGGCTCACAGGGCACACAAAAGAATCACAAAGATCAAAGATTCTCAAAGCACTGAGGTTGTTTCTCACAATGATATGGAATTGGTCCTTGTACAACACTTCTGCAATATTGTAAAGGAGCCACTGGAGGACAGATCTAGGTTCATTGATCATTTCACTCAGTATATCCCTCAGCTGGTTACTAGAGAGGACAACCACAATCTCAACAGGCCAGTATTTGAAGAGGAGGTAAGTGAAGTGATTAATGAAATGCAGAATGGAAAAGCACCAGGCCTGGATGGATTCAATGTAGACTTATTCAAAGCCTGTTGGGAAACTGTAAAATATGATATCCTCAAGGTTGTGGAAGACTCAAGAAGATCCAAAAAGGTATTGAAGGCTCTGAATGCATCCTTCATAGCTCTCATTCCAAAGCAGGAAAATGCTATAACTCCGGAGGGTTTTCGGCCCATAGCCTTATGTAATGTGGTGTATAAGATTATCTCCAAAGTAATAGCCAATCGACTCAAACCACTTCTACCCTCTCTCATCTCGGAGGAGCAAACATGCTATGTGGAGGGAAGACAAATCCTTAATAACATCATCCAAGCTCATGAGGTGGTACACTCTCTTAAAAGCAACAAACAAGCTGGTATGATCATTCAGTTGGACCTAGCGAAAGCTTATGACAAATTGAGCTGGGCTTACATAAGAGCAATTCTGAAAGCCTATGGTTTTGACTAGAATTGGATTAGATGGGTCATGGCATTGGTTACCTCAACCAGCTTTTCCATACTGCTTAATGAAGCTCCATCAAGGACCTTCACACCCTCCAGAGGGCTCAGACAAGGAGATCCGCTTTCACCGTTCCTCTTCGTCCTCATGATGGAAGGGCTAGGTAGAGCGATTAAAATGGCGAATGTTGAAGGACAAATTCAGGGTATCAAACTTACCGCGAATGGAGAGGCAAACACTCATCAACAATTCATAGATGATACAATGTTGTAGGGCATGCCCACAATCAAGGAAGCCAGAGCAATAAAAAAACATCTTAAATGACTTTGCTATGGCAGCAGGCACAAAGGTAAGCCTTAACAAGTCCAAAGTCTTTTTCTTTAACACTAATATTGCTATTTATAGAAACATCACCAGAATTCTTGGTTTTCAAAGAGAATAGCTACCTTCCAAATATCTTGGCATTCCTCTTACTGACAAACCTTTAAGCAAGAAAGTGTGGGAGCCAATTTTAAATAAACTTCAGGACAACGTCAGAAAATGGACTTACAGATCTCTGAATTTGGCAGGACACCTTATGCTCACACAGGCGGTCTTGCAGGCCATTCCCATTTTTATGTTTTCAGCTCTTCCTGCTCCTCAAGGTATTAAGCAGCAGATAAGAAGCATACAAAGGGACTTTCTATGGGGCAAAGGGGAAGAGAAAAAGAAGTGGGCTTTAGTAGCTTGGGACAAGCTTTGCAAGCCCAAGAGACATGGTGGATTAGGGCTTCATGATCCTAAGATCCTCAACAGAGTCTCGGGAGCCAAGCTTTGGTGGAGATGGATTAAGGAACCGAATGCCCCCTGGGCTAAGCTTTGGAAACAAAAATATGCCAAGTACTTCCAGGAGAAGGATCACATTAGAATATCAGGGCAAATGAAGGGCTCTGATATTTGGAACCTTGCCTGGGATAATAAAAATATCGTTCAACAACATTGTTTTTGGGAAATTCGAGCAGGGGATCTTGCTTGATTTTGGGAGGATAACTGGCAACAGGAACCCAACCTTTATAGGGAGGAATTTGCAGCTCTCAAAAATGACACAGACAACAAAGATATGGTTTTGGTAAAATACTTCTGGGATCAGGGAAGGAATAATGGAAAATGGAGGAAGTGGAAGGATCCAGGATATAGTGATGAAAACCCACTGAAGACCAAGGCAGAAGCTCTCACCTAGGAGCTAGAGCATAGAAGGATTCTAGTTTCTTCCTCAACAGATCAATTAAAATGGGGAAAGAACACTGAAGGCAACTTTAATCTCAAAGAAGCCAAACAGGAAGTCACAAGATTTAACTTTGTGAATCCTGATCAGGTTTGGAAGAAACTTTGGCAAAGTCCGCATTGGATGAAAATAAAGTTATTCATCTGGCTAGTGCATCAAAGAAAGATCTTAACTTGGGAGAATCTCCTTAAGAAAGGCTTCATTGGTCCTTCCAAGTGTTACCTATGTGGTGCTCAAGAGGAGATGATTGAACACCTTCTTAACCTCTGTCCTTTCACTTCAAAGGTGTGGGACTGGGTGGCCTCTATTTTTGGACAAAATGATAGGGATAGTCTCAGCATATCTAATACTCTAAAGAACTGGAGGAAGAACTTCTTAGGGAATGAGATAGTTAATAAAGCTTGGATTTTGGTTCCAGTTTTTGTCATCTGGAATGTGTGGAAAGAACGCAACAGTCGAATCTTCAAAAACAAAACAAACAGGCCCCAACACATAATTGAGAAAATTCTAAGGCAGCTCAAAGACACAGTAAGAAGCTTGCTGAGGACCCTTCCTAAAGATCCTCCTTTGCCCAAAGAGGAGAGAATTATACTTCACTTAGGTCTCCAGTCTATCAGTCCTCTGGGAATAATAAAGGCAGTGAGCCTTATAAACAAGAGTGTTAACATTCGGCAGCCTCCTCCTTATGGTTTCTTAAAGGTTAATATTAATGGAGCAGCTAAGGGCAACCCAGGATTAGCGGGCTTTGGGGGTGCCATAAGAGATAATTAGGGACAAATAGAGAAAATCTTCCATGGACACTTGGCGAAGGCCACCAACAACATGGCTGAGCTCATGGCATTAGAGCAATGCTTGGAAATCCTGGTGAATTCAAGTTCACACAATGTTATAATTGAAGCAGATTTGGAATTAATCATTAGAGCGGCTAAGAAAATTAGCAATGGAACCTCTCCAGATAAAGTGTCGAAGCACTGGAAGCTTTTGCAGGTTTTTTACCACATCTATTCTCACCTGCGAACCCTTAAAACTGTCATATTTGCTCATGTGAAAAGGAAGGCTAACATGTTAGCGAATTGTTTGGCGAATGAAGGAGTCACTAATAGGGACATGGATTCTAGGTATGCTTGGGATTCGCTACCCCCAGGTAAATTGCAGGAGCACTGTCTCTGTCAAGCTACCCAGGACATGGAACTATGGACTAACAGGATGGATCAAAGGGACCTAGAAGACCGGCGGGAGGTCGGAGAATTCCACACAGTCTAACCCGCCTTGGTTCGGTTATTTTCCAGAGTCTGGATTCCTTATGATTGAATAATGAAAGGATTGACTCAGATAGCTCCACAGGCTGAAGTGGCCTGCTTCATTTGACTTAGGTGGTGGTTGACAAAGAATCCAGGTGAACGGGATTGGCGCAAGAATTGCTCGCGGGACGGAATTGAAGGACAACACGTGGTGAAAGGACGTGTTTGTTTTTCTGTGAGTCAACTGGGCCAATAGCATAAGCGGTATATCGGCCGGGAACTGAATGGTTTCTGGTTTTTCTAAGTTTGGCTCCGATTCCACTCTTCGAGTGACATGTTGCGGAGCAAGGAGAGAGAAAATTGCCCTCATCGGGCGGTTAACTCTCATGCTTCTCGACCTTTCGATATTCACGAAGACCGTTGGATCTTAGTCAGTTGATCAATGGTGGCGATTTGTTTGTGCTAGTTGGTTAGAACTGAAAAAAGATTAGAGTGTTAAGCCTTTAATTTTCGTCGAATCTGTTTACAGTTTTTAGTTTGGCTTGTGGTGGGACCTCTTGTGGATCCACGACGAATCATTTGTGGCCTTTTATGACCTCTAGTTCGATGGACTATCCCTCCAAGGATTTCTAGGCTTCTGTGATGCTCGATAGCACTACCATATGACCTTGTGCCTTACTTGTTTGGCAGTTCTCCCCGGATTTCCTGTTTAGATTTCTCTTAGTTTTGGGTGATTGGTTTGGTTCGGCCTGCCAGGCTGACTATTGAACTCTCGCAGAGCGGGTGCGGCCTCTTGTAATTTATCAATATTTGGCTAAGTTTAATAGAAGGTCCTTCTCTTACTTGATCAAAAAAAAAATGTAAGTATCTTAAGCATTCATTGGGTGAATTTATATGCAATTTAGACATCGTTCAAGTGCTTAATAACATTCACTGTAAAGCATTGTGTAACGATTACTAGTTGTAAATGTACAAAAATCCATTGAAACTACAAACTCAATATAATTAGAAACTACAAAACACTAATTTTCCCAATATTTAACAATCATACTTTCTCATTCCAAGACACCGTTTTGGGCTAATTTCACATAAACTCGATGAAAATTGTGCGGTGCGGATTAACCCATATTAGAAGATCATTTAAACCGTAGAACACACAAAATAAGATAGATTATAAGCAAGAGTATTATTTCCAAGCAACCAAGTTCTCATAACTAGTAAGAAGACAATCGCCTAAGTGTCATAGATTGGTCACATGCACATGTTAGAACAATTGTATCTGCCTTCTTGCATTTTTCTCTTATCTTGTTCCGATCGTTGGCTCTAAAATGCCAATTATTTCAAGGAGAACTTTTATACCCTTTTAGGAAAAAACTCTAAGATTAAGAGAATATGTTAAACAAAACAACCATAAGCATCCAGTTAGAAAAAGAATAATAATAATAATAATAATAATTATCGACAGAGTAATCAACTAGCTATAATGGAGGCATGTAATTAGAGAATTAGTTTAAATTTAAATCAATTTGTTGCTTTCGGTTCTATGCTTGTGTTTTATGCATGCAAATCATAATATGCATTATTTTTGTTCCAATATATAAAATGTTATGAGTTTTAATGCCTATAGGTACTATAAGATGGGAATTAATTATTGATCTTTTGATCGGAGTCTTGCCCAAGAAGTGTCGTGCAAGAGTTGCAGAAGTGAAAATGTCCCTTTTGTATGTCCCTCCTTCCACACACATCCCCACTTTCGCACCTCCACACACATTCACTCTCCATACACTTCTTCTGCATACCTCAATCCTACACAACATACAAAACTCTCGCAATTAAATCTTTCAATTGGTATAACATAGAGGTATTATTGTAAAGAACTGGTTATGTATAGCCTTTAACTAGGTATAATATATTTAGTGATCTGGTGTTATGGTAGTGTTACACAGTAATTTGTCACCATCCCTGTTACTCCTCTTGTCGTACCTTGGAGGACTCATTCCGGGAGTTATAAGAGGTGACAAGGGCTAAAAACACTTGCATTATGTTCCCCTGAGTATGTACTCCATGTTCCCTGAAGACACCTTCTGCAGATCATCACTAAAAAGTGCTCTTTTTCCATTGGCGCAAGTCCACAGTATCCTACACGCGCCAATGATGGAGATCCTAAAAAGAGGGCGCGACCATTGGCGCTCTATCTTAGAACAACGGTCGCGCCAACCAAATTTAGTCGTGCTTTTTGCCTTAATGCACGTCCGACTGTTGTTTCCTTCATTACATGGAGCTTTTCTGAGGATAGAAAATCAGTTTTTGTCGAGCTTTATCCATCTTTATGGCTTTTTCTAAATCCGTGAAAGGTGTCCCGATTCATCGCATCCTCCTCCCTTCTCCACCTATATAAGCTTGTCATTATGCATTGGACAAGCTAGTGCAAAAGTGCTAGAGAGAGTGTTGGTGTTAGCGTTATGCTAGTGATTTGGTGATTGAGTGATAGTAGTGATGATTATTGGTCATGGAGTGTTAGATGTTGAGTTCTTGGAGGAATGCTAGCAAGTGCTAGAGAGGTTATGCTGCCGGAGAAGAGATGCATGTCAAGACACACATAGTTACTCGCCCAGCCAGGAGAAGGGTCGACGTCAGAACAATGGTTGTAACTTTTCCTGTTTATTAATTGATGAGCGACTGCTATTATATTCCAATCTCATTATCTATCATGGTGATATGTTGATTTATTTCCTTTCTGACTGAAATATAGTTGTGCCTTGGTAGTTTTTATGTTGGCATCTGTCTCTTCCTTTGCATGTGCAGGTATTCGTTATGATCTGTTGGAGCAAGGGAGCGAGGATATCAACTCTGCTTCAATCATAGCGTTGGACTCCAGGTTAGTCTTCTTGATTCACCTTTGATGCATAACTAGGAACTTGCGTAGCAGCGTGGTTTGTTTGTGGCTAGTTCTGTGATAGGCTAGTGGGATCGCCTCTGTCCGCAGAGGGGATTTACCTTATCAACAGGTACAGGTAGTATGAATTTATTACTCTTGAGTCGTGGAAGATTATCTGAGGCAACAATCTCTCACTGCATAAATTACCTACTATATCTAATTACCTCATCGCGGTTAATCTGCATAAGTGAAGTCATTAGATAGGAAACTCATTTTTTTTCGATCTCGAACGTACAGTTTCATGAATATTGACTAGTTTTACTATTTTTTTTCTTTAGTGGGGAATCTGCTCCCTTCTCACATTTAAAAGTACTAAGAAAGATACTCACATTTGATTATATGGAAACATAAAATGCATCCACATGCACATATTATGGAGTAGAATTGATTGTTTTTGTAACAACCCCGGGTTAAAAATCCATGTAATAAAGTTAATAAAAGCATAACAATAAGCAAGGTCATGGGACATGTATTATAAGCTGAATGTTGAGCAAAAACATAATGACGAGGATCACTTGTGATTAATTAATGGCTATGGAAATTTTCAAAGGCAATGGAAAAGGCTTTGGAAAAACATGAGGCATTAACTGGCATTTTATTTATGAAAACAATGGAAAATAGGAGAAAAGGAAAGTGAAAGGCCAGAGGTTCCATGTGAGGAGGAAATGATGGAAAAATAAAGTTAATAAAGGCATAACAATAAGCAAGGTCATGGGACATGTATTTTAAGCTGAATGTTGAGCAAAAACATAATGATGAGGATCACTTGTGATTAATTAATGGCTATGCAAATCGTCAAAGGCAATGGCAAAGGATTTGGAAAAACATGAGGCATTAATTGGCATTTTATTTAGAAGAAAGGGGAGGTGAAAGGCCAAAGGTTGCATGTGAGGAGGAAAATGATGGAAAATAATGGAAAATGAACAAAATAAAGGCCTCAATGATAATAAGGCTTTTGAGAATTAGTTCACAACCTTTTTCAAGTGTGATAACCTTTTGTCAGCTTTAGCTTTGAGCTCTCTCTTCCATTCTCTCTCTCCCATACTCTTGGACAATTAGCATTTTCTTGGAGCACTCTTGATCCAAAATTGATTTTGGATAGACTCCTAAGTCTAAGTGTTCCTCACTGAGGAAAATGAAAGTCCAAGGAAGTTCCTGGTAATAGCTCCATTGCAGAGATCTTTTCCTTCTGAATCTGTTGCAACTTGAATGGGCAAAAATGGACTTAGGGTGCAAAAGTTTTGGCAGAAACAAGATTCCCTTAGTTCTTTGGTGAAAAAGGCAAATCTTCAAAAAAATGGCCTAAAAGGATTTATGAAGAAAATCGCATTGGAGGAGGTCCAAGGCGGACTTAAGCGGATAGGGGAAGCACCCTCGATCATCGATCCCCGACATATCGGGTTGGAGGCAGACATGAGATGTTGCATAAGGACCGGGCCGAGCGATATGCCGATCGCTGATATTGGCGGATCGCAACCAGCGACGGCATAAGGCAAAGGACGAACCTTGCACCAAGCGATACTGCGATCGCCAATATTGGCAGATCGCAATCGGCGCTGGCATAGGCCATAGCATATGGAAAGACCTCAGGCTTATGCAATATGCGATTGCAACAAGTTGCATCGCAATATCACATCGAAGCTACACAACAGAGCGGGGCTACATATATATGTGCGATGCGATTGCCGAACCCGACGAGGCTATAGGCAATATTTGATATATTTTGAGATCCGTCAAACGACAATTTTCTATGTATTTTCACATATTTCGTTTAATAAACGAAAAGCGAAGGGAGGTGCCGATGCGATGAAACCGGACCTGAAAGGGTTTGTAAGTGCCAATCTATAGTATTTCAAGTCCGTTTAAAGCCATTTTGCGGGATATTTAAATGTTTTAATGTATTTTTGAAATACAAAGGAAATCACGAAACAGGCAGGATTTCAGGCGGGCCGTGGGCGGTAAATGGTTTTGGTCGGGCTCTACCTGAGCCCATACATTGGCTGCCATGTGTCCAGGCCCTGGAGAGAGAAAACCACCCTTATCGGGCAGTTAACCCCCGTACGAAAGAGCCACCCGAAATGAACCACCACTGTTGGATCTAGATCTCCGAGATCAACGGTGGGGATGCGATAGCGATTTAAAAGGCAAACCTCATGGAAAATAAGGTGGAGTTCATAGTTTTTGAAGTCCAATAGATGCGTTTGGGTGGATTTTTACAAGCTTTCTGTGTATTTTCCTGTGTAAGTCGAGAACGACCATCTTTGGGATTTCAAGGGCACCGATGGTCCATTCTGTTACGGAATAGGTGGCCACCTTCCCTGAAGACGTTATGCAATGATTGCTAACACTTAGAGGGGGATTCGAGCGGAAAGAGACTGGGAGACAAAGAGCCTGAGAAGAGGAAACTAACGGACAACACCAGTTGGATTAAAAGCCATGAATGTCAGAGACAAAAAGGTTGTTGTGGGAGCTGTTGCTGAAACTGAGCATAAGTAGAAAGTGAAGCCAAAGCAGGCAGGGTAGATGTGTGAAAGAGCTCAATTGAGAGCGGCACAAAAAGCAAAAGGCGTGTTGAAAAGTGTGCAACAAGAAATGCTTGTTGAGATTGCAACAAGATGATGGAGCTTAGTGAAAAGAGTCGCCTTCACTAAGTGGGCCCGCAGGCTATTTTTGGCGCAAGTCTATTTTTAGACTATGTCTATTTTTAGACATATGGATCATGTCTATGGATTGCAGGTTGTTGTTTATGGATTATTGGTCAAGTTGGGAAAAATAGATGGACTTCTATTTTTGATGAAAGTGTGAGTGATCAAAGTCTATTTTTAGACTGGCTGTCAAAAATAGAAAAGTCAAATATTATTGTCTCATAATAATATTTGGACTATAAACTTGATCTTATTCTCTTGGAGCACTTCAGTTTGAGCTACAGAGGTGGCACATGCAGCTGTCAGAAGGAAATATGCTTTTCTTATGAGTCAGTTGAGTTGTTGCATGCATGACTTCAGTTAGAACTCAAGTGAGTTGAGTTTAGTGGACTGGAGGTACAGTTGATGGAGTTGTGTTCAGTTTGACTTAGTTAAACTAGTTGTAGTTAGTCTAACTGCAGATAGACTAATGATGAGTTGTTAAACTAATTATTAACTCATAATACAACTAATGAATACATCAGTTAACTCAGTTGCATGTCAGTGCATGTTCAGTTCAACAGGGACAGGTGGTAGAGAATCAGATTGCTATCAGTTGTGACTATAGTTGTGCACCAGATCTTGCACAATCGAGGGATTGAGTATGCCAATGAGTTTGCTCACGTATTTGGCCCACATTTTAGCCTTTGCTCACGTCCACAAAGAGTGAGTGACTATTTTGCAGGTGAAAAACGAGTTTGGGAAGCCATTCTCATCAGTTCTTGAGCAGGTATTGAGCAGTGGAGGCAGGCAAGCAGCGGGGGAGATTTGGAGATCAAATCTGAGCTGTATTGTGTGTAACAGGTGGAGATACTTGTGAGAAGTATTATGCTGTGTAATGTTACACGACTCAATCATTAATATACAGATAGTGTGGGGTTTTTAGCGAGATGCTTTCCCCGGGATACATACTGTGTTTATGAGTTTGATTGATGCTTCTATGTGCGCCTGTGAATGTTTCTGCTTCTGTAAATTGATGATCAACGTAGAGGAGATTATGTATTATACATGTTCCGCTTATAATTGTATGATCAGGATAATCTCTATGAATATGTGTTAAATTATTCAAAATTTCTACATGGTATCAGAGCTGCTTGATTTGTAGAAGAGATTTTTACAGGATATCAAGCGAGGATTGATCATCAGATCTACTATTCAGGAAGTGTTTACATTCTATTTCTCTAGGCAGAGCCTGTAATCGGGCCAGGTAGCCTCTGGATTCATCCTTCCTTTGGAAGGTGAAATATCCGGTGAAAGCCCATACAGTCAATCTCTGTACGAGAAATATTGTGTTCTCACGAATTCTAGATCGGAAGCAGTTGAGTTTTGTGCTGGTGGAATTCGAATTTAATTCCAAAGCAAGAGATAAAACTCAGAAACATTCAGTTCTAGAATGGAGATAGTATGCCCCAGTATCTCACGAGGTTCACTCAGTGTCGAGATGAGCTGGGAAGTGTGGGGGTTATTGTTGATGATGAGGATGGTGAGTCTAGGACTCCTTGACCTTCCTAAGAGTTGGCATAGCTACCAAGACTCGGTGAATGGAAGGGAGAAACTGCCAAATTGGGAACGACCATGGTCGGATTTGATGCAGGAGGAGATTAGACGGAGCACCAGAGACGGTTCTTCATCCATGCAGGATGAGGAGAACTGTGCCTTAGCGACTAAGGCGAGGAAGGGGAAGGGGAAGGTTTCTCTTTCCGAATCCAGTTCTTCCAATGATGGGAAGAAGGTTGACAAGGCGAAGGTGAGATGCTTTCGTTGTCATGAGTTGGGTCATTATTCTATTAATTGCCCAAAGAAGAAGTCCAAGAAGGGATCCGGGGAAGGATCTGAAGGTGAGGCAGCCTCACTTGCTTCACAGTTTGAGTTGGACTTCACACTCTTCGCATGCATGGTTTCATCCATGATGGGAAGTGGTTGGTTTCTTGACAGTGGAGCTTCTTTCCACATGACCGGTGACAAAAGTTTGTTCAGTACTTTGGAGGAGAAAGATCTCCAGATACTCATAGGGATGGGTAATGATGAGAAGTATAGTGTCTCAGGTGTAGGCACGGTTATTTTTCAGAGGGAGCATGGAGCTCGCCTTACCTTGACCGATGTCAAGTATGTACCAGGACTGAAGAGAAACTTGGTGTCGATCGCGATGCTGGAAGACAGAGGCTATGATGTAGTCTTCAGTAAGGGAAAGGTTTTCCTTAGACACATCATCACCAGACATGTGAAGAAGATTGGTTCACGGGTCAAGAACCTGTATGCTCTTGAGGTTCAAGATGCATGCAAAGCCTTGAGCAGCAAGGCAACTGATGGAGACTTGGTGGTTGAGAGGGAGCGTATATTACCTCTCAACATGCAGAGCCAGAAGAAGTCTCAGACGATTGTGGAGGAGCCATGATTGGTGCAGCAGCTTCAGGAGATTGTGGAGGAGCCACAATAGGGGAAGCTGAGAGGAGATCGAGTAGAGACCTCTACTCATCCAGAGACCTCCAGTAGGGGGAAAATTCAAGCCAGGTGGGCTGAGGGATCGCATGCAGCCATACCTCCAGGAAGGAGGTGGGGTGATGTGGATTGATCGTCCCAAGGAGGAGGGGCGGGATCCTTGAGGTACCCAACCTCTTGGATGAGACCTTGCTACGGGAGCCCAGATGTTTAGTAGCAGGAACTGACTGATTGGGTAGAGACAGATGCAGATGGAGCGGCAGAGAGAGCGACAGTGCAGGGAATCCCAGGACAGCGCATAGCTAGCAGGCTGTAGCAATGCGAGAGGCACAAGTGTTTTGCACAGTGCTAGGTGGCACAGAGAGGTGTGCAATGGTGCGAGATGCATGGAGATGTTGCAGTAGCGCAGATGTCAGAGAGGGAGCACTTGTTAGCTTCAGGTAGAGCTTGAGCATCAGAGGGTGTTTCTATCCCAACAGGGAGGTCAGTTGGGAGGTGCAGTGCGGATGCAATGCTGGGAGATAGAACCAGCAACAGCACGGATGCAGTCAGAGATCAAAGTGACAGAGGCTAGAGCAGTCAGATACTGAAGAGCACAGAGATGCAGAGTTTCAGTCGACAGAGGCAATAGCAGTCAGAGACTTTGATGATAGAGCAAGTGGACCGACCAGATGTGTTGCATGGAGAACATTCCAGAGTTACAGGATCGGGTTTGAGAGGAAGCCTTTCTTGTTGAGAGGGAGTGTTGAAAAGTGTGCAACAAGAAATGCTTGTTGATAGTGCAACAAGATGATGGAGCTTAGTGAAAAGAGTCGCCTTCACTAAGTGGGCCCGCAGGCTATTTTTGGCGCAAGTCTATTTTTAGACTATGTCTATTTTTAGACATATGGATCATGTCTATGGATTGCAGGTTGCTGTTTATGGATGATTGGTCAAGTTGGGAAAAATAGATGGACTTCTATTTTTGATGAAAGTGTGAGTGATCACAATGTGAGTGATCAAAGTCTATTTTTAGACTGGCTGCCAAAAATAGAAAAGTCAAATATTATTGTCTCATAATAATATTTGGACTATAAACTTGATCTTATTCTCTTGGAGCACTTCAGTTTGAGCTACAGAGGTGGCACATGCAGCTGTCAGAAGGAAATACGCTTTTCTTATGAGTCAGTTGAGTTGTTGCATGCATGACTTCAGTTAGAACTCAAGTGAGTTGAGTTTAATGGACTGGAGGTATAGTTGATGGAGTTGTGTTCAGTTTGACTTAGTTAAACTAGTTGTAGTTAGTCTAACTGCAGATAGACTAATGATGAGTTGTTAAACTAATTATTAACTCATAATACAACTAATGAATACATCAGTTAACTCAGTTGCATGTCAGTGCATGTTCAGTTCAACAGGGACAGGTGGTAGAGAATCAGATTGCTATCAGTTGTGACTATAGTTGTGCACCAGATCTTGCACAATCGAGGGATTGAGTATGCCAATGAGTTTGCTCACGTATTTGGCCCACATTTTAGCCTTTGCTCACGTCCACAAAGAGTGAGTGACTATTTTGCAGGTGAAAAACGAGTTTGGGAAGCCATTCTCATCAGTTCTTGAGCAGGTATTGAGCAGTGGAGGCAGGCAAGCAGCGGGGGAGATTTGGAGATCAAATCTGAGATGTATTGTGTGTAACAGGTGGAGATACTTGTGAGAAGTATTATGCTGTGTAATGTTACATGACTCAATCATTAATATACAGATAGTGTGGGGTTTTTAGCGAGATGCTTTCCCCGGGATACATACTGTGTTTATGAGTTTGATTGATGCTTCTATGTGCGCCTGTGAATGTTTCTACTTCTGTAAATTGATGATCAACGTAGAGGAGATTATGTATTATACATGTTCCGCTTAAAATTGTATGATCAGGATAATCTCTATGAATATGTGTTAAATTATTCAAAATTTCTACAAGGCGAAAAGAAAAAGATGAAGCGTAGAGCAGCGAAGGGAGTCACTTGGAATTCAAGTGAAAAGCCAGAGAGTTGTACATTGCTGAGAGCCAAAGAAGCCAGAGCCAGAGCCAAGAGCCCGAGCGAGAGCTAAGAGCCAGAAAGCCGAGAGCTTCAAGAGCCAGGGAGAGATGGTGTTCTGAGCCCATTGTTCATGTGTAAAATTGTGGAGTGGAGCCAAGATCTTGTAAAAGGACCTGCCATAATCCCAGAGAGCCTAGTTGAGTTGACTAGAGCTCATGGAGATGTAGCCCAAGAGTTTTGGGTGAAATCCTAATTAATATTGTTGTTATGTGTGTGTTTTATTATTACATTGTATCTGCTGTTTTAATTGCTGCTATTTGCTTTATATCAGTTTAAGCAAATCAATCTACAACGCCTGAATAGTTTAAAACAAACACAAGTATACACTATATTGTCAAGCATATTATCAATTCCGCATTGGTTAATCAATAAGACTTGGGAATATTTAAGCTTTGGAAGTGGGAGAGGTTCTTGCAAGTTAGACAAGAAGCCTAAGTGCCCCATTTTCAGATCAACTCTTGAAGGAGTGTGGCATACTTGGGATTTGGAGCAAGGAGGCAAAGAAAAGCAAGAAAGTTCAAGAGAAAATCGAGAGTAGCAGCTACAACGGGTTTTACCCTCAGGTACCGAATTGCATGTATGATTTCCTTGCTAACTTTTGCATGCATGGCACATGCATATGGTTTCTTGGTCATGATCTGTCATTGGCATGGAGGATTGTCTGGATTGACAATGGTTTCGCCTAGCCTTGCCAATTCCTGGATAGCCATGGTGTTGTGGATTTTATCTTTGTTTTATGGTTGGTGCTCATGTTCGTTTGGTTGTGGGTTGAGTTACTAATTTTCTGAGCCTTGGTTGGACAAACATTTTGGAAGCCTTGTAACAACTTGGGTCGAGTTATTAGTCCTGGAAGCCTTGGTTGGACAAACACTCTGGATCCCTTTATGGGTTGAGTTACTAGTCTTGGAATCCCTAGTTGTACAAACGTTTTGGAGCTGGACAACAAATGTGGGTTGAGTTACTAGTCCTGGAAGCCTTGGTTGGAACAAACACTCTAGACCCTTGGACAACTTGGGTAGAGACTGATCTGGTGATGGTTAGTGATGTCTGACCGTGAGGTGGAATCACTGGTTGAGCGTTGAGGTGGTTTGGCCTCTAGAAGCCATGGTTTGGTGTTCTTGGTTTATTCCATGAGATCCCACATTCATGCTTGGAATATGGCCCGAGGGTGATTGGTTAATAGAGGGATTTGGTTAAGCTCAATCTATGGTCGGGTGGTATGTAGAAGTCCCTGACTTGGTTGGATTTGCACATGTTAATAATATCTCCTATTACTTTGTTATTTCATGAGTAAATATTCTTGTCATTAAGTTGCTTTAATGGTTGTTTCATCATTGATGTATCTCTGGTTATTTGTTGGTTAGAAGCATGTCTTATGAAAATATTGATGAATGGATCTCATCACGTTTTGGTTAGTAGATGAAATATTAATGAATGAATGAACTAATAGTTAATAATGCAGCTATTGGGAGGAGACATTATTCCTCCTTGACGATTCTCATATAAGTATGAGATCCCTATGTTCATATATGTTGTTATGACTTGTAGATTACATGTTTATGATATGTTTGACGAAATGCATGTCATGGATGGTAGGGGTCAGGTCAAGTCCTTGTTCAATTGTTTGTATTAGCACCTTATTTCATTGTTATTTATCAATTTTAGAAGTTTCATGAAGTTCTGGGTAGAGGCCTGAGTCCTAGCCCTGAAAAAGTGGCTTAGAATTCGGGGTCGTTGGCACAAAACTTCCTGAAAAAGTCCACAGTCGCATAGATTCCTTGCTGTGGGAGTGACTGGAGGGTCTTAGTTGCATTGACGGCTTGTCATGGGAGCGACTGGAGGTCTAGTTCAACAAAATGTCAAGTTATCTCAAGGGTTGGGCACTTGGAAGGGTTGGTTGTCTCATGAAGGTTTTGTAGCTCCTGAGGAAGACTAGATTGGTCTTGTCTTATCGGTTCCACTTCCTTAATTGTGCATGGGGAGTTGAATCATATCACAGTAACTCTTCATCACATGCTTACCCCGGTTGGTCGGTTAGTTTTGGAACATGTGGGAGGACATGGTTATAGTTTCATGTGAGGGAAGATGGTTTATCTCATAAGAGTTACCAATAAAAACTTAGAATATGTATTCCTTCCAAAATCTTGGTCATACATATTCTTGTAACTTTAATAAGCATATCCTTAATTGGTTACTCTCATGGATCGATGTGTAACACGCATAACTCTAATTGTTGTTATATACATCAAAATCCAATCTAAGTCGAAGCAATGTGCCATGTAGTTACCTTGCAAAATATAAATTCAATGGAAGCCCCTTCACACCAAATGAATTCCCACACTCACAACCCGCAACATGCATTGGTTCGCCACCCAATTTACATTGAAATCGGTGGATTAAATCCTTGGGAACATGAAAAGTATTGTAAGTCAGAGATAATTAGATTATAAACTTCAGTTATTGCTCAGAGTAGTTCTCTTGCATATTGAACCACCAATTCAATGGGTTAGAAAACTATCGACTTGTGATTACCCTAAACAAGTTAATATGGAATTACGGTTTGTTGGATTCTACACTCAATAATTTTTGTTATCTCTACTAGTGTTCTTCGTGATCTCATTAAATCTTTCTTGAATCACAACTCCCTCAGGATGGCAGGTCTGCTATACTAACGTTGGAGAGATATGGAATTGTTGATCATCGTTAACTAAACCTATGCAATTTCAGGCAGCTTATCAATCATCATATTGATGTCAATTAAGAAAACATTGACTTTATAACATTGAGAAAAACAATTTAAACTAATTAATTTAAACAACATATTAAATTAATTAATAATCACCATTTAACCCTTTTTAAATCACATAACAAAACTCACATCTCAAAGAAGGTTTCTCCAATTTTGAATCACATAATAAAATTCACATCTTAAAGAAGGTTTCTCCAATTCTGCGAAGGTGAGAATGTTTACACATATTAATTGACTTATTTTAGGCTAGAAGGATTTTCTTCCTTTTCAACTCTTTAGCACAACATGTTAAAGATTTATTAAGTGTGAGATACCACATTGTGCAAGGAAGGCTAGAGTAATTATGATATTGTTACTTCAATATTTGCACCAATGTTTTAATGAAACTAATTCTAGTGTTCAATAGTTATTATAACACGTAAACTATACTAGTTACTATTAATGTACTGCAGTAAAGCTCCCTTGTCGGTAAATATAAGGGAGAATTGACAAATAATCATGTAATTAGGACATCATTTGAGTGCTTAATAACATTTACTTTGAAGCATTGTGTAATGATTATTGCTATCTAAACGAGGGGTGTCGACACGTACAAAAATCTATTTCAAATTACATTGAATGACATTCTTAATAAGCATTTAAAATAGGATTTCATGCCACAAAACACTACTCTGCCATAGGTTAATTTCAATTTTAAATAAATCACAATTTAATTTTCTATTGATTCATGCAATGCAATATGAAGAGACAAGTAACACGGCGTAGAGGTGGTGCTGACTGGATCAATATGATGACATGACACTTCACACATGTGGCACGTAGTAGGAAAAATTGGGGTTTTGGTGGTAAAGCGGGCCAAATCCATGTGACACATGGCACGAATCAGAGACTTCCATGTGGCATGATGGTGTCATCGTAATGTAAAAGTTTCATCTTTAGATGATGTGGCATAATGTTGGGTTTCATTTTAGATTATTATATTTGTAAACAATTTCCCTTTTTAATGAAATTTCAGAAATTGATTGAAAACAAGGTACTGGCCTTCTAACATGAGTTGAGCAGGTAGATTTGGACAACCCGAGGTATCCAAGGTCTCCTTAGTTAGCAATATAGGCTATAAAGAGACGACATAGCAAAAAAATCTACCCTTCAATTGTTGTCTCGCGCCTCTGACATTGGCGCCATGAACTTGCAAAGTACATTGTATAAGACTTTCACATTGCGATGATAAAATTCCTATTACTTGTCATAAGCCTTTTTTCATGTATTGACTCTCATTATTTACATTTCACTACTCTTATTGTAGTGACATAAAAATTTAGCTGGAATGCTACCATAAGACGTAAATAATTTCATCAAATGACTTTAAACTTTCACCATCCCGTGTCTCTTGTTGCTTCACAACTCCTGGAATTTCTAAATGGTACATTGCAATACCACATTGCGAAATGGAACAACAGGTATACAATGTCAAGAATATGTGTGGGACAAACGATGTATGGCAGAGGGTATGTGTACGATAGAAGGGATGTGCAGAGCGTGTGCGTATAGGGAGAAAGAAGACAAATGTTCTTCCCCACAAAAAAAATATTTCAATTTAAAATAATATTGAAGAAAATATATTAAAATTATTTTATGTTTTAATGCATTATTAAAATTTACGATAAATAGAGTTATAAAATTATATATAAGAGTATTTGCCTTAAACCTTTGATTAACAAATACACTTTTGTGACTAAAGATAAGTCTTTTTTATCATTTATCGTGATTGCTAGTTGTTGACAGTGCTAGATACCACCAACATATAGGGGATCTCCCCGATATGAGGTCCCAATTAGACCTCACACCATTTGGTGTAGGAGTCTCATTTGGAAATACAAACCAAATTACGTTTACTTAAAGGTTTTCCTTGGCTTAAGCAATTAGCACAAGAGAGATGTGGACACATGCTTTTGAATGAGCATAAGAGTGTGCCTTATGAATGTTCAGTTGTAGATCTATCAAGGTTCTTTCACTGCAGGAGAGAGAAATTGAGCCTTTAAAAGAGAAGTAATAATATTAATCTAATGGAGACACACACACACATAGACAAGAAAGACTCATCTAGCATCAAGAAAAATAGTTCACATAGATGCAATGATCATTAAAAATCATTATAATACATTTCCAACAAATTTAGCACTAAAGTCACAGAAATAGTTCAGTTACTTCAATACATGTGAAAGCCAACATGAGTCGTGACAATTAGAAGAGTAGTTTTAAAACATCCACAATCCATGCATGTAAATGTGTTGGCCAAATGGCTTCAAGTATTAAGGAAAATTTCCAAGATACATAAGTACAATGAACATCACTAGCTCCAAAGTGGAGCATTATATCCACTACTTGCTCCCAAAAAATAATATCTTTATCTCTCTAATGACTCGTGGGAGAAGCTAAGGTTAAAAGTCCTTTGCTTGAGTAATGAGGATCCTTTTATAATTTGAGGCATGACTTTTCATATCCTCGTGACTCTTGACTTCCAACTTCTAATGACCTTTGGACTTCTAGAACCCTTGGACTTCCAAATGAATTTTGGAATTACATATGAATCTTGAAATTACATGTCTTTTGGACTTCTATACATGACTATTTTGTCCACACATCACTCTTGGACTTCTACTTGTTTGTCTTTATAATCATTACACTATTTCATCATAACTTCTACATCATTGTGTGATGAGGACATGACAAGTCACTATCATTGATGACTTGGACTCGTAGTGACTGGTGACATGGAATCTCTTAAAATGTGACATGGTTTCCACTCGTGCCTTTGCCCTTGCATGTAGCTTCTGATCGTTAATGTCTTCACCCTCCAGAGGGTCTTTGATATTATGGAGTCCTTATGGATGCTTCAATCATCAAGATTTCAATGTGTTCTTTGTTTTCAACTGCTTCCTTTGATTGCCCTCTTTGCCCAATCTTCTCCATGCATCCTTTCCATGTTGTTCTTGAAATACATGGAACTGCAATCACTCATGGAAAGAAAACTGTTCAGTCAATTTAGTGTCCTAAATTGCTACATAAATTATCAATCCGGGTATAGTAAACTGATGAAGTGTAGTGCACTATATGTGCTAGATGACCCTTCTTACCTCACTATTTTTTAGTTTATGTTTGTTTTGGAGTTTTTCTCTTTTGATTCCTAATGTTCTGCAATGTAATCTACAAAATCTTAATCTACTGCTACTAAGAATCTAGAGAAATGAAATGAGAGCTAAAAGTGCTTTAGGCTAGATTTGGAAGTAAAGTTTTTAAACAAGAAAATGAAAACAGAGCTTCTTTTCTTGCTATTATGATTGTTTCCAAAACATGAACTGAAAGGACTTAAAACTACTATCTACTCAATTACAAAACCAAAACTTAAATGAGAAAATGAGATTGCAGCTATCTATGATAAACCAAAAATGAAATACTGGAAATAAGATTACCTCTACTATCTAATCTATTGCAAAATCAAAGCTTAATGAACAACTGAAGATGGAATTGCAGCTAAACTAAGTGAAAAACTATAATTGAAAATGAAGTTGCAACTATTCTATTATGAAAGTAAGGCTAAATGAAGTATTTTTGTCACTCAGCTACACAATTTAGGGAGAACTACCTCCTTGTGATAGCAATTTGAGAGATTTCATTCTTCATTATTCTAAGAAAAATAAACATAAAAATGCAGAGAAAGACTCATTCATAAATAAAACATTTCACCACTTAGTGTTAGGATTAACCATAGAGCATGATCAGATGGCAGAGCATAACTGCAAAAATCGTAGCATCCTACCTTGAGCTACCTGAATACTCTCTGCCTCGACCGCGTAGATCCACTGCTCTCGAACCAATAGACCACTCCTCACCGTGGGCTTTTTTTGATGGAGCAGCCCAACAACAAGGATGTGGGGGGCGCTTCCTTCTCTACCTTTCTGATCATCATTTCTACAGAGTCAAAATGGGTTTGGGTGAGGGAACGAACAATTTTGCTGAATTAATCACTTTCTGACATTTGTTACATTTTTCTCTCAATCATGAATGCAGAGATATTCAGATCTTTGGTGACTCAAATATCATTATAAATTGGATCAACAAAAACACTAGATGCCATGCACACACACTTATAAACTTACTGGATGAAGTGATGCATTTAAAATCTCTATTTAGTTCCATACTTGTTTGTCATATTTACATGGAGCATAACAACTGTGCCGACAACCTTTCCAAGGAGGCCACACACCTGCCAAGAGGACAGTGGATCATCCATGAAAAGAGGGGTACTAAACAGTACTAGTACTATCACAGACCTTATATAGGTCAGACTTATCATCAGGTGGATGGCACCTAATTTTTTTCAGATCACCGACTATATATGATGATGTAGATATCTAGTTTTTATTTATGCACATCACCCTGCGAGGTGTATATATGTTTTGAACTCTATACAACATCATCTTGCATGATGATTTTTTGATTTTGATATAGCCATTCATAGGAATGGGATTGTAGATACTCTGGACATATTCCAAAAATGACATGAACGCATATGCTGATAAGCATCTATATGTAATTTTTCAACATATAATGAAAGATTACGATTTTTCCTTGGGAAAAAAAGTGTTAGGATTAACCATCAACTGAAAGGGCTTTTGGAAATATTCATTTATATCATGAGTTACTAAACTGATAAGAAAATGGCATTGAACAACTTAATTCAAAACTAATGAACAGCAAATGGAATGAATCAATTTATGCTACTGACATCAACTCAAAGCTACTGGTAAGAAACTAGAAAACAGTAAAAACCAAAGGACTATTCTGCGCTGAAATAAAACTACTCTGAGTTAGTGAAAATATGACACAAGTTGCATTATAAATAGAGTTAGAAAACGATTACAAACATTATGGAAAAACAACACAGTGAATTTACAATTGAACTAAGAAAGACAAAATAGAAATAAAATATACCCTTGACCACGTAGGGGCCCTCTGCAAGGTCTCGAATTATGAGCACTCAATCAATACACTAACAACACTTCAGGTATCCATTGAAAATAGAGTCTTCATATTAAAACAGAGAATTGATTCTTCACACTACAAAACGGAAATCTGAACTATTACATAAGCAAAAACTTTTAACTTGTTCTACGTTCTACATGTTGGTATTTATAGAAAAATATACAACTGTTTTGAAGAGAGAAATCAACTGTAATAAAACACATAGACAGGCCAGTATGCGGAATTCTTGTCCTTGGTTGCTTGGAAACATAAATCTATGGTAGTGGCTTGTTAGATTCCGTTTGCGCAGGTGGCATATGAAGTTTGTGGCCTCAGGAGACTGCCTCGGATCCCATCACTGAGAAGCATGTGCAAAACAGAGTCCTACTTGCCATAGGTTTCTATAGTCGACTTCCCTTTGACCGCAGTCCTCCTCATCAATCTAGGCCAAATGGATAGGATACGATCCATGCTCTGATGTTTTCCAAGCTACCCATGTGGTCCTTTTCCTCTCTTGACACATGTAACCTACAAAAGCATGGAGATGGCTGTGGAACAACCGATTAGCTGCGGAATGTGGCTGCGTTCTGTAGCTAATAGAAAAAAACCTATTCAAATAGCAAACATAACAGTATAACTTGTAAATCACTGAAATATACTCCTTCAAGCAATGTGTAATGGTTTTTGATGATTAAGGATGCATTTTACATGGAAAAGGAAAGAAAGAAGGATGAGAAAGTTGCTTAAGGGAAAGGCAGTTTTGAAACTCAACATACCCCCACTGCGAGACTATTGCATGTCCCCATGCAATCAAAATTGTGAACTCCATCTTCCTACTGCATTTGCTCTAAAACTTCAGCCAAAACATCCAACCTCTTCTTGCTCTTCTTTGTTGCAACTGCCATCCTAGGCTTCCTCATGAGAAATCTATGCTTGAGGTTAATGAGAGCCTTGTTTAGCTTCTTGTTTTTCCTTTTTAGTTTTCTATTCTTCTTGTGCCATAGACCCAAATGAAGCATAGTGTTATCATGGATAATCTTATCCAACTTGTTTTTTTCTTTTAAGGCTTCAATTTCCCTCTGTATGTGCCTATTTAGAATCTCTAGCTCATAGATTTCCTGCTTAAGTGAGCTAGTCAAAGTCTCTTGTGATGTGGCTGGCTGCTCAGGGTTGGATGAAGTCCCTTGATCCAATGATGTATTCTTTTTCTCTAATGACTCAATGTAATCATAAATCTGTTGTTGGAATGGATCAATCCCTGGAGAGACTCTCTTTGGGCTGCTTTCAAAGTTTTGTTAAGGAGTGTGCTGCGGGCTCTGCTTAAATGAGATATTGTCTTGGGACGTTGGAGTTTCTTCTCCCAAACCTATGAACTGAGTCTCTTTTGATTTTGTTTTCTTCACTTTTCCCTTGAGTTTAGAACTTCTCCTCAAACTTTGTGAGCCTATGATTTCTTCTTCTATAACCTGTCTTCTTTTCCCCTTCTATTTCTCTTTCTTGAACTGATCCCTAATGTTGACTAATCTCTCAGAAAGTAATTGTTCATCCTCTGATGAAGGTTTAGGAGTATTTTTATGGATTTCCTCAACTTTTTATTTCATCTTTCTCCTCTGTTTTGTCTGCTTTCTGATCTCTGTTAATGTTTCAGAGATGGGTGCTTCTTCACTGCTTTTCTGTGCTAAAGTTTCAGGAGTGTTTTGAATGGTGAGGCTAGTTTTCCTTCTCATACTTCTTTTCACAAAACTTCCCTCAGGTAATTCTGCTGTATCTTGGAAAAATTTTCTGATCAAAAATTTTTCCCATGTGTCTCCTACACTCTTTAAGTGATATTCAACTAAAATTTTTACTAGACCATGGTGATAAAGATTGGTTTCTATTACTTCCATTTTCTTCTGAACAATAGTGTCCATTCGCCTCAAACTATTCAATAGGAAAAATGGGAGATCGATGGTTCCGTTTTCAAGAAAATTCATCAACAGTCTTATGTGATATACATACATGGGACCAAATCTTCCCTCGCATGTAATAAATTTTTGTAAAATTAATAACATGCTACTCCATTTACCTTTAAGTGCAGAGATGGGAATTCCTCTCTTAAAAACTGAAGTGTCCATACCTGGGTTTTGGAGAATGATTTTCCAAGTTTCATCATGGAATTCTTTATTTTTGAACCACCTCTCTCCTACTTTTGGTAGCTCGGTTGCTTCAACAATAAAAGACTCGGTCACTGTAAACTTTATGTCACCAATCTCCACGTCCATCCCATCAAACGATCTAGCAAATGACTTGGTGATTTCTTTATGGTGACCATCAAATTTTTCAATGAAACTCAGCCAACCAGCTTTCTTCAACATTCCTTTCAACTGAGGATAACCTTCCATGTACTTCACTCCTATAGGTTCTGTTCTGATGATGAGACCCATCACTCATGTTCCCTGCTTTTCTTCAAATTTTCCTTCACTGTTTGAGAAATGAAGTGACTGCGTGAAGAAGTTTGTGTTTACATTAGTGGAGCAACTGGTATATGGAAGCAAAAATATTTATGGATATGGTGATGAAATGACAGAGTATGTGGAAGGAAAACGACTATGAGTAGGAGATAAAACATACAGGGTATACGAAACAGAGAACCTGTATGCGTGAAATATATAGAAACAGAGTATGCAGGAGACATATGAAATGGAGTGGCTGCACACATAAATTGTGTGAAAAATAAAGTGACTGCTATACACAGAAAATGCGAAAACAGAATGATGGTGTGCTTAATGTGACAGAGTGTTTGTATAAACAAGAAGGATGTAGAAGTATAAGAGAGAAACTCGGTGTAATAACTGAACAATAGGGTTTTGAAGAGCCGTATTCAAATGGGTCATATAATGTATCTAGCCATTTAACAGGTGTGCTGGAGAAGTACAGTTAAGTACAAGTCAAAAACGAAGATTGAATCGTGAGACCGTTAGGCATTAAAGTCGGGAGGTGTGGTGGAATCATCACGACGATCAAATATCACAATGAAAAATCAAGGAGTAGTGTGATTATACGAGTTATACAATCTATGTTTTGTATTGCTTTTCGAAATAGGTTTTTGTTCTCACCTCTAGAACCATACCTTTCCGCTTGTTAATATTTTGTTGTTTGTTTCTTCAGGTGCTTAGATGTTGATATGTCTTCAAAATTTGTTTTCTCCTCCATTACCTGCAAATGAAATTTATTATGAACTGGCCTCTTTATTCTTGAACTAATGATCAAACTGTTACTGCAGAGTCAGATTGGCTGTTGAACAGGATTAGCTACAGAACGGAAACAACTGCGGAACGTGAGAACAACTGCGGAATGTAAAACAGAGAATAAAATGTGACTTTATGAATGAATGAAATGGAGATGAGTGTGTGGATGAAAATATGACAAAATGGAAAATGAGAAACGGTGATGGAAGAAATGTTGGAGAAGAAAAAGTTATTGGTCGAATATGGTTGTGGAGTGAATCGAAACTTGCAGAAGTAAAACAAAATGAAATGAAATAAAATAATGAATTTTGCAGAATACATAATGAATCACCATTTTTTTTGGAAAATATAGGGTGTCAGAGTCTTCTGATTTTCACCCTGTATTTTCCATATAAGCATGCCAATCAGTGATTGGTTTTAAACCTTATACATTTATTTTTTTAATATATGATGAAAAGAACAAAGACTAAGTTGGTGGAGAAGAAGGATTCTTCTTCACCAACTTCATTTCAGAATTATTTTGAAAGATCTTGATGAACTTGTCCTTTGAGATTGGTTTTTGATAAATTTTCAACCTATGACCATTCACAAGAAGAGGAGTTTGATTCTCATCTATTATTCTGATTCTTACGACTCCATTACTGAAAACTTTTTCAATCTCATATGGCCCAAGCCAATGAGTTTGAAACTTTCCTTGAAAATCCTTAAACTTTGAATCAAATAACAGTGCCCAATCTCCCTCTTGAAACCTTTTGTCCTTGATGTACTTGTCATGCCACTTAGCCCTCTGTTGCTGAACTAGACCAGTCCTTTGAACAACCTCTTGTTTGATTTCATCAAGTTCATTTAACTACTCCAGTCTATGCTTTTGAGCTTCTGATAAATCCATCCCCAACTAGACTGCCATCTTGAAAGTTTTGACTTGGAACTCTATGGGGAACAAGACTTGCTTTCCGTAAACAAGTTTATAAGGTGTATGTCCTGTTGTGTTCCTCCATGTAGTTCTATAGGCCCACAAGGCTTTAGGAAGCCTTTCTACCCAATCTCTTCTATGTAGATGCACAGTCTTGGTGAGGATTCCTTCAATCACTTTATTTGTAGACTCCACTTGACCATTTTCTTGTGGATGAAAGGGAGTGGATTTCCTATACTTGATCTTGTACTCTTCCATAAGCCTCTTCATCATGTTGGATGTGAAATTAGTTCCTTCATCTGTCACAATTTCTCTTGGAACACCAAAGCGAGTAAAAATATCCTAAAAAAGAAAACTAACTACAGATTTTTCGTTAGCAAAAAAGTAATGCTTTGGCTTCTACCCATTTGGTGACATAATCAGTGCATACCAATATATACTTTTTCTGCTTAGATGAAGGATTAATAGGTCCAATAAAGTTTAAAGCCCATTTTTCAAAGGGTTCGATAAGTACCTGAGGTTGTAATGGCATTTCATTTGAGGGGGCAGGTTTCCCTACCCTTTGGCAGCTGTCGCACCTTCTGACATATTCTTTAGTATCTTTGAAGATGGATGGCCAATAATATCTTAAATAAAGGATTTTATAGGCAATCCTCTTGTCAGCAAAGTGTCCACCACATGGCTCGTCATGACATGCTTTGAGAATATCAGGCATTTCATCTTCCCTGACACACCTTCTGATCATAAGATCTGGCCCTGTTTTATACAATTCGTTAGTAATCCATGAATATCTTGCACTATCTTGAATAATATTTCTTTATACAATGTGAAGATAACTTCCTTGTAACCAAGTAGTTAGCAACATCTGCAAACCAAGTAGTTTGGGTAGTTACTACAAATAGATATTCATCAGGAAACTTATCCTCAACCGGAGAGTCTTCTTTGATATTCTGAATCCTGGACAAGAAATCAACAACTGTGTTTTGTTTTCCAGGTCTATCTAGCACAGTAATGTTGAATTCTTGCAAAAGTAAAAGCCATCTTGTAACTCTGCCATTAGTAATAGGTTTATTCATTAAATATCTAATTGCAGAGTGATCTGTATGAACAAAATTTTCATAGCCTGTTATGTAGTGTCTAAACTTTTTAATTGCATGAACAACAACTAAGAATTCTTTTTCAGTCGCAGTGTAATTCAACTCAGTGGGAGTTAAATTTTTTACTTGTGTAGTAAATGGCATAAGGAATCAAATCTTTTTGTTTCAATACAGCTCCTAGAGCTGTATCTGAAGCATCTGTAGAAATATGGAAAGGAAGTTTCCAATTTGGTCCTCTTAAGATAGGTGCTTCAGATATTTTTGCTTTCAAGGTTTCAAATGCTAGTTGGCAATCAAGATTCCACTTGAATTCACAATCTTTTGTAAGAAATTTGAAGAGTGGAGATTCTACTTTGGTAAAGTTTTCTATAAACCTTCTATAATATCCTGTAAATCCTAGAAAACTTCTAACATCTTTTTGGAAATTTGGAATTGGTAACTTAGAGATGACTTCAAATTTTGATTTGTCCACTTTAATCCCATCTCCTGAAACGTGATGTCCTAAAACAATACCTTCTGTAAACATCATAAAGCACTTTTCATGGCTTAGTGAAAGGTTTGTTCCTTTACATCTTTTAAGGACTTTTTCCAAATTTTCCAAAGCTTCTTCAATGTGTTACCATAGACTGTAAAATCATCCATATATACCTCTACACAATCATGTATTAGATCAGAAAAAAAAAATTCCTAGTATTGTTCTTTAGAATGTTGCTGGTGCATTATATAACCCAAAAGGAAGCACTCAGTAGGCAAAAGTTCCCCATGGACAAGTAAATGTGGTTTTATCCTGATCCTCAGGTGCTACCCAAATTTGATTATAACCACTAAAACCATCCAAGAATGAGAAATACTTTTTCCCTGCTAATGTATCTAATACTTGATCTATAAAGGGCAAAGGAAAGTGATCTTTCAAGGTTGCTTTATTCAATTCTCGGTAATCAATGTACACCCTCCATTTGCCATTCTTTTTAGGCACAATTACCAAAGGAGAAACCCATTGGCTATCTGAGATTGGGTAAATGAAGTTTACATTGAGTAATTTTTGGAGCTCTTCTTTCACAATTTCCCTAAGATTTGGATTCATTCTTCTTTGAGGTTGTCTGATTGGTCTACTGTTTTCCTCAATATAGATATGATGGATACAAGTCTTAGTATCAATACCTTTCACGTCGGTATACTCCATGCAAATGCAGCGGAATGTTTTTGTAATATTTTGGTTAGCTCTTCTTGTTGTAGTTTCTCCAAGTTTTTGTTTATGTTCAATGTTCTACCTGGGAAAATTTCAATTGTAAAGCTACCAAAATCTTCCATAGAATAGAGAGACATCTACCTAGATGACAAGCATTCACCATTAGATTTTTCTTGGAATTGTGCATGATCATATTATGAAGATGTTTCAAAATTTTCCAATGTGTTCAAAATTTGACTATCTTCACTAATTTCTGATATAGTAAAGATAGGCTGAATAACATCTTCATCATCGATCCATTCCTTGTCATCTATTTCTGTGATTGCTTTTGCTGGAGGATACAAAGTAAATTTTTTTGTTGAATTACCATCAGAAATGTACATGTCACCAGATCTACAACTAATAAAAGCATCAGCTGTGGCCAACCAAGGTCTTCCTAATATGAGTGGGTGTCCTCCTAGATTATTCTTGGGAGTTAAAATCATGAAATCAACAGGATATTCCCAAGAATATAAGGAGACTGAAATGTCTTCTAGCACACCATCTGGTTTGATTACTGATCTATCTGCAAGTTGCAGTAAGGTAGGTGTGTAAAGAAGGTTAGGAAGTTTAAGCTGCTCCATAGTTTGTCTACTCATAATGTTTATTGCTGCCCCTAAGTCAATCAATGTGTTTGGAATTTCAATCCCATTTATATGTGTCTTAACAATTGGACTTCCTGGATCCATATATTTCTGCATGGCAATCTTTCCCATCATGATATCTGTTATCTTTCCTACCAGGTGAATTCTTTTTGTTTCTCTTGGTTTTCTTCCTGGTCTTTTGATGCTCAACTCCTTTATTGTCTTAGCTAGAATTGGAATTTCTCTAATGGCTTGTAACAAAGGAATTTTGATACAAACATTCTTCAATTCATCTAGGAAGTCATAATTGGGCAACAAGATCTGTTTTTTTACTCCTCTATCAATTTGTAATCTCTCAGGAAAAGGAGGTGTAGAAGTAGATGCTGGTTGCTCAATGATAGTTGTGTTTATTGGCTCTTTTTGTTTTCCTTTTTCAATGGTTTGGTTTTGGAGGGATGCTCCCTCAAAACTTTTATTAACTTTCAGAGAATCCTCCTCAGAAGTGTCTTGTTCTTGAATATCTATAGAAGGTTTTTCCATTTTCTAATATCCTACCAGATCTAAGTTGAACATCATTAAGATCTAGAGGAGCAATCATGTAAGTAGGAAATTGTTGTCCTTCTACCATGTAAGCATTCTGAGAGTTTTTATTATTGAGGTTTGGAAATGGTTGGGCTGGTAGTTTTATTTGGTTTTTGTTGAAATGAAAGTAAGAGTTAAGGATTTTGACTTTGTTGTGGAAATGGAAATGAAAGGTGAGGGCTTCGATTTGGAAGTTGTGGTTGTTGATTTTGTGGGGGAGGATAGCTCTGATAAGATGGAGGATATTGATAATATTGAGCAAATCTCCCATAAGGATTTTGTACCCCTTGTGCCCATGGTTGAGATTGATACTGAGTTTGAGGTTGAGGCCAAGGTTGCTGCCAAGAATTCCAGTTTGGTGGGGGCTAAAAATACATTGGATTGTTAAATCCTTGATTTTGTTGCCCCTGCCAAGGTCTTCTTGCAACAAAACAAAGAGGTTCTATAGAATTTGGGACTATTTCCTCTTGAAAGACAGCCTTAAGACCTGGGATTGAAGGACAACCCTTGGTCTCATGACTTTCTGAACAAATCATACAAGTTTCTACAATTTTTGCATCTAAAGGGCATTCCCTTAGAGCATGTTTCTTTCTGCATTTTGGATAAAAGATGGCTAAAGCATCAGCCTCTGTTTTCTGCTTGTTTTGGATTTTTAGGGTGTCTAGCTGCTCACTAAGGCTACCTAAAATATCAGTTTTAAACTCATCAAGCATATTGCCAATTTCTGCCCTACTTACAGATCCGGTTGCAGATTTGTTTGCTCTAACAAGAGAAGGATCTCTTGGTCCTTTCCCGGTTTTAGATTTCCCTCTTGAGAGATGAACACATAGTTCTACTATGTCACTCAATGGAAGTTGAGAGATATTTCCTTTCCCCATCATGTTAAGGATATCTATCCATTCATCTCTAATGGCCTTAACAAAAGAGCTTTCAAAGTTTCTTCATCTAAATTAATCGTGCTTTACTAGGGAATGGGGAGTCATTGTGCTATGTGGAATCGTACTATGGTAATGGTGCTATGGGCCTCGTGCTCTCATAACAAGGATCACCTCCGTCCATCCATCTGTTGGCCCACCCCTCTCGGCAGCAGATGTTGTCCGTTGTACCAACCCATTGCTTAATCCTGCTCATGAAAATATGGAGATTTTTCCTTATGAAGGAATGAAGCTTCTGATAAAGAACGAGCAGTTTTAGCTAGATTTATAATATGAGTATCTTTACTTTTCATTTTTGCTCTTTTCAAATTGTAGTTGAACCTCTCAAGAAAATCCTCTAAGTTTTCATCTTCCTTTTGCATCATTTTGAACACTTCATCCTTATGATCGGTAGGCATAAAATAATCCAAGTATCTATCCAAAAATGCATGTTTCATGTCATTCCATGTTCTAATGGATTGAGTGACTAACCCCATAAACCATTTCAAAGCAGCCCCTTTTAGTGTTGAAGGGAACAATTTGAGTTTTTGAGAGTCTTCTAGAGAGTCATAGGTTCTGCACAAGACTTCAAACTCAAACAAAAATGTTTCAGGGTCCTCACTTCTCAACCCATAAAAGTTTGGGAGGACAAATGGTGAGATTCTTTTCAATGTGGTACGTGTTTCCTCATCTACTATAGGGAATCCAAATGAGTTATCTATTTCCCTATTTCCTCTGCCTCCTCCATTGTTACCTCTACCTCCTCCATTGTTACCTCTACCTCCTCCATTGTTTCCTCTACCTCTCCCTCTACCGCCTCCTCCAAACAGTGAGAATTCTCCATCTTGTTCTTCTTCTGCCATTATAGTTTCTTCAGAGTCTTTTGGTTCTTCTATCAATGTATTATGGGAGAGAGCTTCTTCTTCTTCTTCTTCACTAGGTATTCCTACTTCCTCAACTACAATAGGCTCCCCTGTAGACGTGAAAAAGGTCTTCTCTCTAGGTCTGTTTTAGTGGATGAAGTGGGAGAATCTTCTAACTGAGTTGCTGCCCCTTGAATTCTAGGAATCCTAAGGCTGGGAGTATGAGTCTGGGACGGAGGTGTATCTTTTCTAACTCTTGGTGGAGTAAGTGGAGTTGTGGAAATCGAACTTCTGCCCTAGCTATAAATCTACCCCTAGAGTCTCTTTATCTATGCATGTCATTGTTTTGTTGTTGTTGGCTTTTTTTTTTTATATGAATGTAAGAAGTAAGGCTACCTAGTTACACTTCCCCGACAATGATGCCAAAATGTTCAGTCAATTTAGTGTCCTAAATTGCTACATAAATTATCAATCCAGGTATTGTAAACTGATGAAGTGTAGTGCACTATATGTGCTAGATGACCCTTCTTACCTCACTATTTTTGAGTTTATGTTTGTTTTGGGTTTTTGCTCTTTTGATTCCTAATGTTCTGCAATGTAATCTAAAAAATCTTAATCTACTGCTGCTAAGAATCTAGAGAAATGAAATGAGAGCTAAAAGTGCTTTAGGCCAGATTTCGAAGTAAAGTTTTTAAACAAGGAAATGAAAACAAAGCTTCTCTTCTTGCTATTATGATTGTTTCCAAAACATGAACTAAAAGGACTTAAAACTACTATCTACTCAATTGCAAAACCAAAACTTAAATGAGAAAATGAGATTGCAGCTATTTATGATAAACAAAAAATGAAACACTGGAAATAAGATTACCTCTACTGTCTAATCTATTGCAAAATCAAAGCTTAATGAACAACTGAAGATGGAATTGCAGCTAAACTGAGTGAAAAACTATAATTGAAAATGAAGTTGCAACTATTCTATTATGAAAGCAAGGCTAAATGAAGTATTTTTGTCACTCTGTTACACAATTTAGGGAGAACTACCTCCTTGTGATAACAATTTGAGAGATTTCATTCTTCATTATTCTAAGAAAAATAAACATAAAAATGTAGAGAAAGACTCATTCATAAATAAAACATTTCACCACTTAGTGTTAGGATTAACCATCAACTGAAAGGGCTTTTGGAAATATACATTTATATCATGAGTCACTAAACTGATAAGAAAATGGCATTGAATAGCTTAATTCAAAACTAATGAACAACAAATGGAATGAATCAATTTATGCTATTGACATCAACTCAAAGCTAATGGTAAGAAACTAGAAAGAAGTAAAAACCAAAGGATTATTTTGTGCTGAAATAAAACTACTCTGAGTTAGTGAAAAGATGACACAAGCTGCATTATAAACAGAGTTAGAAAACGATTACAAACATTATGGAAAAAAAACACAGTGAATTTACAATTGAACTAGGAAAGAAAAAACAAAAATAAAATATACCCTTGACCATGCAGGGGCCCTTTGCAAGGTCTTGGATTATAAGCACTCAATCAATACACCAACAACACTTCAGGTATCCATTGAAAACATAGTCTTCATATTAAAACAGAGAACTAATTCTTCACACTACAAAGCGGAAATCTGAACTATTACATAAGAAAAAACTTTTAACTTGTTCTGCGTTCTACACGCTGGTATTTATAGAAAAATATACAACTGTTTTGAAGAGAGAAATCAGCTACAGCAAAACACGTAGACAAGCCAGTATGCAGAATTCTTGTCCCTGGTTGCTTGGAAACATAAATCTATGGTAGTGGCTTGTTAGATTCCGTTTGCGCAGGTGGCATATGAAGTCCGTGGCCTCAGGAGACTGCCTCGGATCCCATCACTGAGAAGCATGTGCAAAACAGAGTCCTACTTGCCATAGGTTTCTATAGTTGACTTCCCTTTGACCGGAGTCCTCCTCATCGATCTAGGCCAGATGGATAGGATACGATCCATGCTCTGATGTTTTCCAAGCTACCCATGTGGTCCTTTTCCTCTCTTGACACCTGTAACCTACAAAAGCATGGAGATGGCTGCGGAACAACCGATTAGCTACAGAATGTGGCTGCATTCCGTAGCTAAAAGACAAAAACCTATTCAAATAGAAAACATAATAGTATAACTTGTAAATCACTGAAATATACTCCTTGAGGCAATGTGTAATGGTTTTTGATGATTAAGGATGCATTTTTCATGGAAAAACAAAGAAAGAAGGATGAGAAAGTTGCTTAAGGGAAAGGTAGTTTCGAAACTCAACAAAAACATCAGCCTGAAAAATATCCTATTATGACATGTTTCAAGCAAATTACTTGTTCATGTCTTAACAATGCACTCCATAAAGGACAAGGAAACTTTTGGGCACAAGGGTGCACTTCGAAAGGCTGAAGGGTTGAAGAGATGAAGATTAAGGACTTCAGGATGCACTCATGCGCTCAAGAGGAGAAAGAGAAACTCAAGGGAGGGTGTAGTGCATAGGTTCAAAGGATGAAGGGAAAGGATTTAGGCTTCCCAAGTGTGTTTTGCACTCAAGGGAGATAAGAAGGGCGCAGGGTGCACTGAAGAAGGCTGGAGGGATGAGGCTTCAGGTCTTCGGGGTGTGCTCATGTGCTCAAAGAGGCCAAGGAGGGCATAGGGTCCAAGGTTGAAGGTTGAAGGATTGGGCTTCTGGGTGTGCTCATGTGCTCAAGAGGGTTAATGTAGTGTTCCCAAATTTTGTGCATGCAAAATCACATAGGAGGTTTGCAATTTTGGAAATAATTAACAAGGGGACTTAAATTTTCCTAAGGAGACTTTATTAAAGAAGGAGAAAGGATGAGATTTCCTAGGCAAGTTGGATGTCACTTTAACTTTATAAAATATGATAAAGTAACTTTCTAAAAGTGAATTTAATAAAAATAAAAAAGAAAAAATAAATAAAGAGAGAAAAAAACAAAAAAGGAAGGTGAAGATGAAAAGGCCACCCAAAACTAATTAATGAAGGGAATTGAGGAGGTGCCCTGCATTCGTACATTGTGTGAGTTTTAAGAGAGGACTCTTGGAGAGAGATGGAAGAGGAAGTTGAGGGCTTTGGAGCCCTAGCTGCCATATCAGTCTTCGGTGTTGTGACAATACCCCCTAGTCTGATAGTGAAGTCACTCATATTTCACCATTGAGCTTCAATGGAGAGAAAGATTTATGAGAATAATTGAGGTACTCATGCGTTTTCAGTTAGTTTAAGAGCTTACTGGATATTCTCTATATCATTTGTGCAGGTTGGGAATATTCCTTACTGTTAGAGAGAACAATCTCAGTTCCAGTGCCTTGGAAATTGAATTCAAGAGAAAACAGAGGTCAAGTATGAGTATGGGGAAACCCACTGTCATCGTGGCCATTAGATTGTAAAGGGAAATGGCTCAATTACCCTCTTAGGAAAAGCAATTCGAGGACTTGGCTAAACCCCCAAACTATTTCATCTACAGAATGAATTTCCTGTGGACTGCGTGTAGGAGACTTGACTGAATAAGTTATTTGTGGGACCCATTCTCTGTCATACCCGGGTCGTACACCTTTTTGATGGATGTGGGGCCTACCCTTGTGGGTAGATGCCAATAATCATATTTGGGGCAAGTCCGTGAGCATTAATTGGGACTTTGGTCAGACGTATTACTTTTATGAAATGTAACTGAGATTACACTAATGCGTGGAAATTGCTCTTACTCTGTGGGGCCATGAAATAATATGAAGTCGGTAGATATAATTCTAGGAGACCAGTGCGACATGCTTTGTTGTGTATTTTCTTAGGAGCAGAGGTTTATCACCAGTTTTCCAATGCGCTGAGGACGTGGTGACTGTATATCAACAGGGAGAGGTCCATAACACGCCTATTGCTACCCATGCAAACAACAATCAACTTTGAGGCAGAAGCACAATGAATATCAGTTATTAACTTCGTCTAGCTGAGCGTAGGAGTTATTGGTGCAAGTTCTGTTTGAATGAGGACCACTTGAAGGGAAAATATTGCTGCTAAACAAGTCAAATATGAGTTGATATGTGGAGTTGTTTTCTCATGAGGAGAGCTAGCAAATTGCAGTCCATTTCACTAGAGCTACATTAACAGGTTCCTCTAATCCATTGCATGTAGAATGTATTGACACAGTGATTAATAAAAAAAAGAATGGTTGTTGTTGTGTTTTTATTGTGAGGAGTTTTCATACATCTGTCCTAAATGAAATTTCTGAGTCAATAGATATTTAATGAATCCACTGAGAGATATTCTGAGGGCCCACTGTTCATAATACAGTCTTATAGAAGTTGAATGTATGAAAAGGCATCTACAACACTGCACATGCAAACTGTTTGAAGAAATTTGTCTATGGAGTTTTAATTGCAAATTGAGAAATTTATTAAAAATTGGAAGGTTTTTTTCTACGTAGGAATCTTATAGTTAAGGAGGGCGCAGGGGCGCATTGTTGAAGGATGGAGGAGTTAGGATTTGTGCTTCGATGATGTGACACATGCTCAAAAAGGAGGAAGGTATTTTATAGGCCACCGTTTGGAACGAGGAAGGGGAATGAGGATTAAGAGTGTGTTATGCGGTCAATGAGGAGATAGGGCGCACTTTCGAACAACGAAGGATTCCTGATCAAGGCTTAAGAGTGCGCTTTTGCGCTCCAAGCCTTAATGGGTTCACTTTAGAGCCAAGATTTATCTAAGGGTGGAAGATAGAACAAGGGGTTGACATAATGAGTTTAGACATAAAATCATGTGTTACACATACCAACGCATTAATACAACTTAGATAGGCTTGAACAACAACAAATAGACATTGAAACGCGAGTGTAACAACACTCCCCGACTACAATAAGCATAGTGTGTGTGACTGACCAAAATCATTGTTTTATAACAAAGAAAGGTGTTATGACCATGAAGTGCACAAGAGACGTTATAAACAATGCAATGATACTTAAGAATGATCAAGAACACTTGAAACATGTAGAAGGACTTGAAATAAAACTCAACGGTCAAAGTGACACTTGATACAAAAGTTAGGTAGGCTCTAAAATTTGAATGTAGTGAAATTTTGGAGGGTGTTGTAGCAACAACAATGCTAGTGTATAATTACTATGCCACCTTTTATCGTGGTCACATTATTTTTAGCTTTGAATTGCATTTATTTGGAAATGATGTGTGTTATTTCTTGTTTTGAAGTTTAAAATAATATTTAAAGTACTAAACTAATCAAGTTCATACAGTGAAATGCCTTCATCAATGCCCAACCTTTTAACATAAAAAACAAGTTAAATTTTTAAACAAAGAAATAAGTCAAGTTAATACTAGCATGAAACCTTTTATAAAGTAGTGAACAAGTCCCATCTATTTGCAATTGTACAATTTGAATAGAAAAAGAATGCAAATACTTCAAAAAAGAACATTTACATTAGTATGATGATCCAAATTGGCATAATTTAAAAAATTCATGTTACATAAAGTAATGTCTTGTTGAAGCCCTGAAAATCGGGTCTACAACAAGGGGGATAACCACTCGGTCCAGACCTTGAAAGCAGCTCCTTTTCCATTTGGAATAGTGGCTCCGACTGGGGGTAATGGGACTAGTTTCCCAATTTGTTTATGATGAGACTAGGGGAGTGATGTTTTCCTTTTTCTAATGGTTTATAAAGAGAATGCTTTAATCTAAATCTAGTCTAACATATGCAATTTTATTCTAATGAAGGGAAACATCTAATTCTAAAACTATCCCGGGATTAACTCTTTACTTATGCGATCTAAAATAGTTTCCAACAACAATCGATAATAAAGATCATTCAATTACTACGAGAAAAGAATCCATTTAGAAATGAATTGTTTCGTATAAGAAATTAGCTGAAACAATTATGATAAACGTATCGCATAATAAGTCATTCATACACTTAGCATAAAAAGAATAGTTACCATCATACAAAAGTGCAAAAATGATAACTAGACATTCAGGCTTTCATATATAAACAACTGAAAATAACATATCACTTGGCGCATAAGAAAAAATTATTAAGAGATAAAAGTACCATTGATAATGGGTCCTGCTCATGAGCTTCAACGATTTAAATCTATATTCAGATAATCAATATCCACTAAGAGTACAGAAGTGCATTTCAGTAGTAGACATTAAACACATATATAAATAAATCTTGTTCCATTCATTTATCAAAACCTCCTCAAAGAGGGAAAACGTGCATGTTCTGAAGAATAGTTTTTGACAAATTTCTAGACCTCTCTCTAAATGCATGAGAGGGGTTTAAATATTACTAACTAAAGACTAAAAATAGTTATTACAAAAATATAGGAGGAGGTTTAAATGACCATCCTCATTAAAAGCAAAAATAAATTGAAATTAAACTAAAACGACATCTATGATCAATTATGCATATGTTCCCTTAAGTCGCAAATGTCCAGCATTGGCTTTAGGAGTGTTGGTTGACTGACCTTGGATTTCAATTGACCTGCGAAAACGGAATCAGTAAGTGCTAGAGCTATCTTGTTGGCGGAGGTTGTGAGGCACTTCAGAGTCATACACTGACTGTGTGGTTTTACCAAATGCTGCCAGTAAATGCCCCAATTTAACTTTGTTATCTTCTTAATTGACTCTGCTTTTTCTTCTGCTATCTGTTTCCACATTGTTTGCAATTGCTGCGCTTTTGGAAGGGATCCTGGAGTGGTTTCTGATATTAGATTGTCTCTATGCATATTTTCGTTTATACAGCCAATGATATTGCTTGTTGCTGTCCCTGCTATCTTCGCTGCCTGCTCTGCTTCTTTGAGTTGTGCATCCCATTTATCAAATATCATTTCTTTGTGGGATTCATCTATCTTGGGAAATCCTACTTTCTTTCCTCCTCTGATTCCTGCCAATTCAAAAAGTTAGATACTTTCTGTTATCACCCTAAAATTTTTGTTTCTAAGCTTTGGAAAGTTTGCCTTGCTTCTAGTCATAGTCTTATAGGTTTTGAGTCATCTCATCTCAATAAGTGTCATTCTCTTTTCCACAAAAAAAGTTTCACAGCCTCATTCCATGTCCTAAAAGCCTTACCATGTGTTTTGACATCACTAAGATTCCAAAGGATTAGTGTTAGTCTTGGTCTAGTCTTTCCATGGTCGCTTTAGTGTCTAAGATTTAGAAAAGAGTCTTGTTGGTATGGTCAAATAGGGTCAACACTCTGTTCTTGCCCATCACTGGTCCCACATCACCTAAAATTCCATGTGTCAAGGTTTTCGTAGTGCAAAACTCACTCTAGGTGTTTTCGTAGCGCAAAACCCAGAATTTGCACTGGCTATGCTACGAAATCAGGGATTCTGAACTAGGAGTTTTTGTAGCGCGCTACAAAACCCCTGAAGCAGCCTGTTTCAGCATAAAAATCTATGTTTTCTGCTTTTACTAGTTAACTTCCAGAAGGTCTCCTGAGCAACTGAGAACTCAATTTCAAAAAATGAAAGAGGCTTTTCTTCCTAACATACTAAACTACAAAAAAATCTTTCAGTTTCTTCAAATTCATTCTGAGGTGGGAGGAATTTATGGTTAAACTTGCGCTACAAAACTGCTGTAGGTGCAGTTTTTCACAAACCAGAATTTGCCAGTTTGCACCTGATATTCAAAGACAGTTTGTGGTCACAGGAAAAGGTATTTTGGAATTTTGAAGGAGATTTCTTCATAAACTCTCCAGCTACAATAACCTATCTCACTTTCTTCATAAGTATTTTCAGTTGGGAGATACTAATGTTTCTTTGAAACCTTAATTTCAGATAACGGATTTTTCCTGTTTTACACGTGTTTTTCAAGGACAGATTCTAAACAGCTAGAGAAGTGTTTTAAAAAACCAGGAGAGGCTTTTGTTCTAGACAACATGGAATAAAAAACCTCCTTTAGTTTCATAAAATGTGTTATGGATGAGGAGATAAAGGCTCTTTCCCACGTGCCAACTTTCAAGGATCCTAAACCTAAAAATAGGGAAACATGTTCTCTAATTTCTAGGGTTTGTCATCAACAGTCAGGTGATAACAGTAGGGTTTGTTCAAAAGATTTCTATGGCATAATACAAAGAGAGGGTGTTGCTTCCTTTCTCTTTTGAGATTGAGGAAGAACACATTATTTTTGAAAATCAATTTGAGGAGCAGTTTGAGAGCACACAGCTGAAGCCTTATGCAGATGATCAAAGTATTGGTGAGTTGTCTAAAGCTGTAGAATATCACAAGAATCATCAAACTAACCATGTGTGTTTTTACCCTATAGCTGACTACATGGAAAAGATTTACTGTTCAGGCTTCCAGTTATATTTTCATCTTGAAGAATAGTTACACCTCATGCTGCCTTGGTTATTTCAGTATCTGGTTTATTTTTGCTTCAAGCACAGTCAAGAGATTCAAGTGTCAGATCAGATCGACGACTGGCTTCATTGGAAGTTTCATGTTCCTTGAGCTACAAGTGGAGATTGCAGCTGATAGGGTAGGTAGGAATGTGCAAATAAGCTTAGGGTAGGTTGATTGAGCATCTATTTCAGTAGGTGCAGTTTGAATTCTTCTTGCAGCAAATCATTAAAGGCTTGAGGAGCAGATTGGGCAGAAGTTCAGAGTTTTATTCTAGAGAATGGATAGCGGCACTGGAGCTACAGGTTCTTAGTATACCACAAGGGCACACTATCCCTAGTGGAGCCACTGTTATCACCCTAAAATTTTTGTTTCTAAGCTTTGGAAAGTTTGCCTTGTTTCTAGTCATAGTCTTATAGGCTTTGAGTCATTTCATCTCAATAAGTGTCATTCTCTTTTCCACAAAAAAAGTTTCACAACCTCATTCCATGTCCTAAAAGCCTTACCATGTGTTTTGACATCACTAAGATTCCAAAGAATTGGTGTTAGTCTTGGTCTAGTCTTTCCATGGTCGCTTTAGTGTCTAAGATTTAGAAAATAGTCTTGTTGGTATGGTCAAATAGGGTCAACACTCCATTCTTTCCCATCACTGGTCCCACATCACCTAAAATTCCATGTGTCAAACTTGTGTCAAGGTTTTCGTAGTGAAAAACTCACTCTAGGTGTTTTCGTAGCGCAAAACCCAGAATTTGCACTGGCTGCGCTACGAAATCAGGGATTTTGAACTAGGAGTTTTCATAGCGCGCTACGAAACCCCTGAAGCAGCCTGTTTCAGCATAAAAATCTTTGTTTTCTGCTTTTACTAGTCAACTTCCAGAAGGTCTCTTGAGCAACTGAGAACTCAATTTCAAAAACTGAAAGAGGCTTTTCTTCCTAACATACTAAACTACAAAAAAATCTTTCAGTTTCTTCAAATTCATTCTGAGCTATGAGGAATTTATGGTTAAACTTGCGCTACGAAACTGCTGTAGGTGCAGTTTTTCACAAACCAGAATTTTCCAGTTTGCACCTGATATTCAAAGACAGTTTGTGGTCACAGGAAAAGGTATTTTGGAATTTTGAAGGAGGTTTTTCTTCATCAACTCTCCAGCTACAATAACCTATCTCACTTTCTTCATAAGTGTTTTCAGTTGGGAGATACTAAGCTTTCTTTGAAACCTTAATTTCAGAGAACGAATTTTTCCTGTTTTACATGTGTTTTTCAAGGACAAATTCTGGACAGCTAGAGAAGTGTTTTAAAAAAATAGGAGAGGTTTTTGTTCTAGACAACATGGAATACAAAAACCTCCTTTAGTTTCATAAAATGTGTCATGGATGAGGAGATAAAGGCTCTGTCCCACGTGCCAACTTTCAAGGATCCTAAACCTAAAAACAGGGAAACATGTTCCCTAATTTCTAGGGTTTGTCATCAACAGTCAGGTGATAACGTGGGAGGCTTCATCAAATTCGACTTCATGAGATTACAGTTGTCAAAGAATGCATTTAATGGTGGTTTAGTCATAATAAGGAGTTACACTCCTAGTTGTATTAGGTCTCTAGGACTGCTAGTTAGCTGTCATTTGCATTTAATAGTTAGTTTTAAGTATCAATAGGTGTCATAGTAGGATGAATTCGAATTGCCCTCATGCTGGAGGAGGAATCTAAGTCATGTAATGAACTCTATATATTGGAGAAGATGTAAGGCACTAAAGGTTGGAAATTTTCAGAGAAATACTCATATTGTGCCATTGTAGAAGATTATGTTTTTATGAATGCAGACTTTGGCTTTACTTCTCAGGATTCAGAAGGAGTTAAATGGTGGCTTGTTTATGTTTGTCCTTATTTCCTTATGTGTAGTAGTATGAATGTATCATACTTAGAACTCATTGACATGCTCTAACTTCCTTCATACATTTATGGACTGTGTTTTCCTACATGTCTCTATGTGTTAACTTATATATTGAACTGTTGATGCCCTGACTTCCATGTTTAGCTGATACTGTTATCATACTAAGATTTTCTGACTCCATAAGCCCAATGGATGTTTATTGATTGTGTTTCAACCACTTACACTTCTTCATTTGTTTAATAGAGTTAGCCATCTAATCCATTATCAATATCATTAATCCTTTGAGAGAGCCCTCTCAGGTTGAGGAGGCTAAGCCTCAACCAAAAGTAGGTTTGAAAGAGTTACACAAGGCCTTCCTAATCAGCAGCCTATCAGGCCAAGGATTTGTGATAACATTTTGGTGCGTCTGCCGGGAGTCTGAAGATTAATCATTCCCGAAATCAAGAAGCTGAACTTCTGAAGGTAGCAGGAGCTCAGAAATATTTCGAGGTTGCAAAACTACCTTGGCGACTCCATTGTTGAAGAATTCGAAATTCATAGATTCATGGTGATTCCACTGGAGTTATGAAGAACTCAGATGCTACCATTCTTATTTCAAGGTATGCATGCATAAATTTTTCAGGAATTCATGGTTTCCCAAATCATTTTCCCAAGGATACATATTTTCTAAGGAATGGTCCAAAATTCAATGGAGAAGATTTGAGTTTAACTTTGAAGCATATATCAGATTTTTGTGACTTTACCGAGCTTCTTAGAATCAAACATGAGGATGTTTGAATTATGTTGTTCTATGATTCATTTCAAGGGAAATGTAAACAATGGATTGAAAGTTTTCCTGCCAAATCTATTAAGTCATTTGCAGACTTTTGGCTTATGTTTTTGGAGGAATGGATAGATAGATCAGATTTGGTGGCAAACTCTCCTTCAATTCAAGGTTTCAAACAATGGAATGATGATCATATTAATGAAGAAATAGATGAAAATTTTTCTTTGTCGTTGTATTCTTATCTAAAATCGTTTGAGTGCAAGACAGAAGATAAGATGAAATTTTTGGATGAAGTTGCTAAGAACATTGAGAAAGACATTGAAGGTTTACAAGGTCAAATTCAATCATATAATCTTCATGTTCATGATCATACTTTTCAAAATATTTCTATGGCAGAATACAAAGAGAGGGTGTTGCTTCCTTTCTCTTTTGAGATTGAGGAAGAACACATTATTTTTGAAAATCAATTTGAGGAGCAGTTTGAGAGCACACAGCTGAAGCCTTATGCAGATGATCAAAGTATTGGTGAGTTGTCTAAAGCTGTAGAATATCACAAGAATCATCAAACTAACCATGTGTGTTTTTACCCTATAGCTGACTACATGGAAAAGATTTACTGTTCAGGCTTCCAGTTATATTTTCATCTTGAAGAATAGTTACACCTCATGCTGCCTTGGTTATTTCAGTATCTGGTTTATTTTTGCTTCAAGCACAGTCAAGAGATTCAAGTGTCAGATCAGATCGACGACTGGCTTCATTGGAAGTTTCATGTTCCTTGAGCTACAAGTGGAGATTGCAGCTGATAGGGTAGGTAGGAATGTGCAAATAAGCTTAGGGTAGGTTGATTGAGCATCTATTTCAGTAGGTGCAGTTTGAATTCTTCTTGCAGCAAATCATTAAAGGCTTGAGGAGCAGATTGGGCAGAAGTTCAGAGTTTTATTCTAGAGAATGGATAGCGGCACTGGAGCTACAGGTTCTTAGTATACCACAAGGGCACACTATCCCTAGTGGAGCCACTGTTATCACCCTAAAATTTTTGTTTCTAAGCTTTGGAAAGTTTGCCTTGTTTCTAGTCATAGTCTTATAGGCTTTGAGTCATTTCATCTCAATAAGTGTCATTCTCTTTTCCACAAAAAAAGTTTCACAACCTCATTCCATGTCCTAAAAGCCTTACCATGTGTTTTGACATCACTAAGATTCCAAAGAATTGGTGTTAGTCTTGGTCTAGTCTTTCCATGGTCGCTTTAGTGTCTAAGATTTAGAAAATAGTCTTGTTGGTATGGTCAAATAGGGTCAACACTCCATTCTTTCCCATCACTGGTCCCACATCACCTAAAATTCCATGTGTCAAACTTGTGTCAAGGTTTTCGTAGTGAAAAACTCACTCTAGGTGTTTTCGTAGCGCAAAACCCAGAATTTGCACTGGTTACGCTACGAAATCAGGGATTTTGAACTAGGAGTTTTCATAGCGCGCTACGAAACCCCTGAAGCAGCCTGTTTCAGCATAAAAATCTTTGTTTTCTGCTTTTACTAGTCAACTTCCAGAAGGTCTCCTGAGCAACTGAGAACTCAATTTCAAAAACTGAAAGAGGCTTTTCTTCCTAACATACTAAACTACAAAAAAATCTTTCAGTTTCTTCAAATTCATTCTGAGGTGGGAGGAATTTATGGTTAAACTTGCGCTACGAAACTGCTGTAGGTGCAGTTTTTCACAAACCAGAATTTGCCAGTTTGCACCTGATATTCAAAGACAATTTGTGGTCACAGGAAAAGGTATTTTGGAATTTTGAAGGAGGTTTTTCTTCATCAACTCTCCAGCTACAATAACCTATCTCACTTTCTTCATAAGTGTTTTCAGTTGGGAGATACTAAGCTTTCTTTGAAACCTTAATTTCAGAGAACGAATTTTTCCTGTTTTACATGTGTTTTTCAAGGACAGATTCTGGACAGCTGGAGAAGTGTTTTAAAAAAATAGGAGAGGTTTTTGTTCTAGACAACATGGAATACAAAAACCTCCTTCAGTTTCATAAAATGTGTCATGGATGAGGAGATAAAGGCTCTGTCCCACGTGCCAACTTTCAAGGATCCTAAACCTAAAAACAGGGAAACATGTTCCCTAATTTCTAGGGTTTGTCATCAACAGTCAGGTGATAACGTGGGAGGCTTCATCAAATTCGACTTCATGAGGTTACAGTTGTCAAAGAATGCATTTAATGGTGGTTTAGTCATAATAAGGAGTTACACTCCTAGTTGTATTAGGTCTCTAGGACTGCTAGTTAGCTGTCATTTGCATTTAATAGTTAGTTTTAAGTATCAATAGGTGTCATAGTAGGATGAATTCGAATTCCCCTCATGCTGGAGGAGGAATCTAAGTCATGTAATGAACTCTATATATTGGAGAAGATGTAAGGCACTAAAGGTTGGAAATTTTCAGAGAAATACTCATATTGTGCCATTGTAGAAGATTATGTTTTTATGAATGCAGACTTTGGCTTTACTTCTCAGGATTCAGAAGGAGTTAAATGGTGGCTTGTTTATGTTTGTCCTTATTTCCTTATGTGTAGTAGTATGAATGTATCATACTTAGAACTCATTGACATGCTCTAACTTCCTTTATACATTTATGGACTGTGTTTTCCTACATGTCTCTATGTGTTAACTTATATATTGAACTGTTGATGCCTTGACTTCCATGTTTAGATGATACTGTTATCATACTAAGATTTTCTGACTCCATAAGCCCAATGGATGTTTATTGATTGTGTTTCAACCACTTACACTTCTTCATTTGTTTAATAGAGTTAGCCATCTAATCCATTACCAATATCATTAATCCTTAGAGAGAGCCCTCTCAGGTTGAGGAGGCTAAGCCTCAACCAAAAGTAGGTTTGAAAGAGTTACACAAGGCCTTCCTAATCAGCAGCCTATCAGGCCAAGGATTTGTGATAACATTTTGGTGCGTCTGCCGGGAGTCTGAAGATTAATCATTCCCGAAATCAAGAAGCTGAACTTCTGAAGGTAGCAGGAGCTCAGAAATATTTCGAGGTTGCAAAACTACCTTGGCGACTCCATTGTTGAAGAATTCGAAATTCATAGATTCATGGTGATTCCACTGGAGTTATGAAGAACTCAGATGCTACCATTCTTATTTCAAGGTATGCATGCATAAATTTTTCAGGAATTCATGGTTTCCCAAATCATTTTCCCAAGGATACATATTTTCTAAGGAATGGTCCAAAATTCAATGGAGAAGATTTGAGTTTAACTTTGAAGCATATATCATATTTTTGTGACTTTACCGAGCTTCTTAGAATCAAACATGAGGATGTTTGAATTATGTTGTTCTATGATTCATTTCAAGGGAAATGTAAACAATGGATTGAAAGTTTTCCTGCCAAATCTATTAAGTCATTTGCAGACTTTTGGCTTATGTTTTTGGAGGAATGGATAGATAGATCAGATTTGGTGGCAAACTCTCCTTCAATTCAAGGTTTCAAACAATGGAATGATGATCATATTAATGAAGAAATAGATGAAAATTTTTCTTTGTCGTTGTATTCTTATCTAAAATCGTTTGAGTGCAAGACAGAAGATAAGATGAAATTTTTGGATGAAGTTGCTAAGAACATTGAGAAAGACATTGAAGGTTTACAAGGTCAAATTCAATCATATAATCTTCATGTTCATGATCATACTTTTCAAAAGATTTCTATGGCAGAATACAAAGAGAGGGTGTTGCTTCCTTTCTCTTTTGAGATTGAGGAAGAACACATTATTTTTGAAAATCAATTTGAGGAGCAGTTTGAGAGCACACAGCTGAAGCCTTATGCAGATGATCAAAGTATTGGTGAGTTGTCTAAAGCTGTAGAATATCACAAGAATCATCAAACTAACCATGTGTTTTTTTACCCTATAGCTGACTACATGGAAAAGATTTACTGTTCAGGCTTCCAGTTATATTTTCATCTTGAAGAATAGTTACACCTCATGCTGCCTTGGTTATTTCAGTATCTGGTTTATTTTTGCTTCAAGCACAGTCAAGAGATTCAAGTGTCAGATCAGATCGACGACTGGCTTCATTGGAAGTTTCATGTTCCTTGAGCTACAAGTGGAGATTGCAGCTGATAGGGTAGGTAGGAATGTGCAAATAAGCTCAGGGTAGGTTGATTGAGCATCTATTTCAGTAGGTGCAGTTTGAATTCTTCTTGCAGCAAATCATTAAAGGCTTGAGGAGCAGATTGGGCAGAAGTTCAGAGTTTTATTCTAGAGAATGGATAGCGGCACTGGAGCTACAGGTTCTTAGTATACCACAAGGGCACACTATCCCTAGTGGAGCCACTGTTATCACCCTAAAATTTTTGTTTCTAAGCTTTGGAAAGTTTGCCTTGTTTCTAGTCATAGTCTTATAGGTTTTGAGTCATCTCATCTCAATAAGTGTCATTCTCTTTTCCAAAAAAAAAGTTTCACAACCTCATTCCATGTCCTAAAAGCCTCACCATGTGTTTTGACATCACTAAGATTCCAAAGGATTGGTGTTAGTCTTGGTCTAGTCTTTCCATGGTCGCTTTAGTGTCTAAGATTTAGAAAAGAGTCTTGTTGGTATGGTCAAATAGGGTCAACACTCCGTTCTTTCCCATCACTGGTCCCACATCACCTAAAATTCCATGTGTCAAACTTGTGTCAAGGTTTTCGTAGTGAAAAACTCACTCTAGGTGTTTTCGTAGCGCAAAACCCAGAATTTGCACTGGCTACGCTACGAAATCAGGGATTTTGAACTAGGAGTTTTCATAGCGCGCTACGAAACCCCTGAAGCAACCTGTTTTAGCATAAAAATCTATGTTTTCTGCTTTTACTAGTCAACTTCCAGAAGGTCTCTTGAGCAACTGAGAACTCAATTTCAAAAACTGAAAGAGGCTTTTCTTCCTAACATACTAAACTACAAAAAACTCTTTCAGTTTCTTCAAATTCATTCTGAGGTGGGAGGAATTTATGGTTAAACTTGCGCTACGAAACTGCTGTAGGTGCAGTTTTTCACAAACCAGAATTTTCCAGTTTGCACCTGATATTCAAAGACAGTTTGTGGTCACAGGAAAAGGTATTTTGGAATTTTGAAGGAGGTTTTTCTTCATCAACTCTCCAGCTACAATAACCTATCTCACTTTCTTCATAAGTGTTTTCAGTTGGGAGATACTAAGCTTTCTTTGAAACCTTAATTTCAGAGAACGAATTTTTCCTGTTTTACATGTGTTTTTCAAGGACAAATTCTGGACAGCTAGAGAAGTGTTTTAAAAAAATAGGAGAGGCTTTTGTTCTAGACAACATGGAATACAAAAACCTCCTTTAGTTTCATAAAATTTGTTATGGATGAGGAGATAAAGGCTCTGTCCCACGTGCCAACTTTCAAGGATCCTAAACCTAAAAACAGGGAAACATGTTCCCTAATTTCTAGGGTTTGTCATCAACAGTCAGGTGATAACGTGGGAGGCTTCATCAAATTCGACTTCATGAGATTACAGTTGTCAAAGAATGCATTTAATGGTGGTTTAGTCATAATAAGGAGTTACACTCCTAGTTGTATTAGGTCTCTAGGACTGCTAGTTAGCTGTCATTTGCATTTAATAGTTAGTTTTAAGTATCAATAGGTGTCATAGTAGGATGAATTCGAATTGCCCTCATGCTGGAGGAGGAATCTAAGTCATGTAATGAACTCTATATATTGGAGAAGATGTAAGGCACTAAAGGTTGGAAATTTTCAGAGAAATACTCATATTGTGCCATTGTAGAAGATTATGTTTTTATGAATGCATACTTTGGCTTTACTTCTCAGGATTCAGAAGGAGTTCAATGGTGGCTTGTTTATGTTTGTCCTTATTTCCTTATGTGCAGTAGTATGAATGTATGATACTTAGAACTCATTGACATGCTCTAGCTTCCTTTATACATTTATGGACTGTGTTTTCCTACATGTCTCTATGTATTAACTTATATATTGAACTGTTGATGCCTTGACTTCCATGTTTAGCTGATACTGTTATCATACTAAGCTTTTCTGACTCCATAAGCCCAATGGATGTTTATTGATTGTGTTTCAACCACTTACACTTCTTCATTTGTTTAATAGAGTTAGCCATCTAATCCATTAGCAATATCATTAATCCTTTGAGAGATCCCTCTCAGGTTGAGGAGGCTAAGCCTCAGCCAAAAGTAGGTTTGAAAGAGTTACACAAGGCCTTCCTAATCAGCAGCCTATCAGGCCAAGGATTTGTGATAACACTTTCTTAAGAATTAAGTCATAATCAAGACGTAAGTCTACGACTTGATTTGTAATATTGTCGCTTTTCTTACAGTGGGAATTCCATTGCGATATTCTTTGGCAAAGCATTTCCTGCTGTTGTAAGAGTTGGTCGTTCAGGGCAAGAGCTTCTATGAATTCTTTTTCAATTTTACGGTCGTCCTCGTGTAGCTCTATTGTGGCTTGTAACTGCTGTTCTTTCCTAGCCAGACTACTTTGATAACCCAGCTGCATTTGCTGGAAGTCCTGTTGTAACTTTGCCAATTTCTCCTTTGCTTCCACGCTGACGCTGGCCTATTGTAGCTCTTGTTGCAAAAATAGGATTTTAACCTCTCTATCTTTAAGTAACAATTGAACTTCAGATGCTTTGTCAATTGTAGCAGAAGCATAAGCTCCTGCGATTTGAGAGAGTCTGGTTAGGTTCTCTGATGGATCAGTAGTTGGGTCTTGCCAAAGGACATCCAAAGGCTCTACTTCAGGTGAGAGTACACTGTCTATTTTCCACTTCTTTCTCTGTCTCCTAACAACATCTTTGTGCTGCGGACTGTAAAACACATCCAGAGGAGGGATCTCCTCTATTTTCAGTATAATTTCAGATGAAGGAGCTATAGGAATGTGCTCCGTTTCTGGAGTATTAACAACCCCTTCAATTATCATTTTTGTGGTTTTCTGTACTGGATTCCTTGATGTCTCTATGTTCTGCTCCTCTGTGCTAATCAACTCATTAAAGTTTTCCCATTCCTTCTCCAGATCTATTATTAATGGCTTTGTTGGCTTTGTGAGGGGAGCGGGAGTCTCAACCTTTTTCGGAGACAAAACTTGCTGCTCGGGGTTCTCCTTAGACTGGGCTGTATCTCTAACTGATCCTTCACTTTTGCTGTGTTCGCTCCCTGACTGTTTATACTTTTCAGCTGATTCTCTTGCAGACTTTGATTTGGATTTTTCTTGTCCTGAGCTTCCACTTATGCTAATGCTGGGAGTGGGCTCCCTTATTGGTTCTATACGCAATTTGTCCAATGGGACATTTGCCAATCTCCGTTCTCTGTAGTTATTAAACTTTTGGAGTTCTGCTGGACTAAACTAAATTTGGGCCATATGTAAGATTTCTCTAAGCGAGCTTTTCTGTTGAAAAACATCGTCGAAGAGATCATCCTCTTTGGTGAACACTTTTATTTTGACTGTCGTTGTAAAATTATTTATAACATCAAAGGGGTCATACTGTCTCCCTGGGAATTTAGGTAGCTGTAGACACAACATGTTATCTACCTCCCTGAAAGCATGACCTAAATCGAACAATGCGAAAGCCCCACAGACCACAGGGAATTGAGGCTAGATGGCCTTCTTCTTATCCTTGAGTTCTCTGCTCATCCCCCCAACACCACAGGTCTGGTAGGCTATCTCTCGGGCCATAAGTTTGTCAGGAACATACAAAGGAAGCACATGAGGCGAGGCAATGCTCCCGAATACCCTAATGTAGCTGAATAATTCTTCCCCAAACCACCTTCCCATAGGGAGAATGTCAATTTCGGCTTCTGGGGAGAACCTTGGGGCGTCTGTGTTATATAACATCTTATGAATAGGTAGCATTACTCCATGACAGATTTTGTGGAAATGTGGTGTGAAATTGGATTCCGACGGTTCTTTATGGTAGACTTGAATAGGAAGTGGGTTCTGTATTGTCCATTTCCATCCCATAATGGGAAAATTAGATACAAAACAAATAGCATCCATGACGTAGGCAGCTAGAAAGAAGGGAGGGTAAAACCTCTGAGCAAAACTTCTTTTGGTTAGATAATTCAAAATGGCAGAAGCTAAATTATCAAACAATATTTGGGCCCAATCCATTACGGCGGCATTGGTGGCCGCATCCAGTAAAGGTAACCACTCAGATGAAAATTTATTGATATCAGGCTTTCCGAATAGCCTACACAACATTGTAGCAGCAAAACAATAGGGAGAAGAGAGGGGACCGGTAGCGTACATACCATTTTTATCCTTATTTAACGACTCCTCCTTTGCTGATCAGTTTTTAGTGCATTTTTCAAAATCCTCGTTCTCTTTGGCGAATTTCTCCATGAACTGTTTTTTATAGCTACCCTAAGGCTCTGGCAAGTGATACATGCGCCTTAAATTTTGTGGCGTAAATGACCCCATGACTTCCTGGTTTCACGTCTTGAATTGCCTGTGTGATATATCGACATGGTCTATCACCCATTTTATCATATCCATGTAAGGAAGTATCTTCGGCCTTGCTGCGGCACGGTGTAGAAACGAGCATGCAAGCTCTGTTAGTGATGCTTTGGATGACCCACGACCATCCACTGTAACTGTAACTTCCATGACTCGGGTTTTCTTCTTCTAGCAGTTGATACATGCCTTCCCAAGTAGATATCCCTGCTTCTCTGGTACAAGTAATGTCCGTGAATAATGGAGTCATCTCTGATTTTTTAGATACCAGAGCTTTTCCTTTATTTCCCATTACGTTCTGCGTACTGCTACTGTAAATTCACAAGTAGAGAATTAAGACACAATAAGGAAGATAAAGAATAATGATCAATAATAAGGTGACGGGGAAGATTTTAATTTTAAAATCGTATCAAAGATATCACCTCGCGTGAGAAAGTCCTTTTGAACATATCTAAATCATTTTTCATAAATATCCATCAATGGATAGTTAAGATAACATTAATGCTCATAACACAGCATCGAAGGATGGGAAATACTTTATCGAGCTGTGAGCCCTTAGATCTGCGATAAAGCGATTTTGCGATTTGCTTCGCGATATCGCAAAACCTATCTTCATCAAAATCCGTATGTTTCATCGTGGAATTGCGAGATGCGATTTGCGAGAGACTTTATCATATTTCACAATTTCTCAGCGTTTATGTTAAATAGTGGTGCGATATATGGAATTTGCGATATACGATGAGTTCATGGAGCATGCGATCTCGCTTTATCGTTTTTTCACATTTTCGGGAGTTTCTTTGAAATGTATGCCCGCCATTAACTTTTGCGACGCGATGTTTGTTATTAAGAGAACGAGCTTATTTAAGACTTAGCCAAACACTCAAGACTTTATGTTTGCGAATGTTTTCCTATCTTTTATGACTATATTGCGTTCTTTATAGAGAAGCTTAATACTTAGAATTCTATGCACATAAAGCAAGAAAAGATAGGAATATTAATTTTTTGAAAGTCTTGTTTTATTAAGGACAAAAGGAAATGTTAAATGCTAAGTTTTTCAATTTTTAGAAGGGTCCCAATTTTCAAATGTTATGGTGAATACTTAAAAAAGGGGGGGGGGGTTGTTGATGGCTACAACATGTCCTGGGGTAATTTCTCATCCTAGAGCTATTTGTTTAGACTAAAGTTTCCAATAAAAGTACATTCCTTTATACATTAGCAGATATTTCTTCATATAAATCACCCAGAGTATATATGTATCATTAATATAACAATCAACAACAAGAGCTTCCTCAAATCCACGATAGTTGGATTGACTGTCCAATAACCAAATTATGCATAGAATAATGATATTGTTTCCCAAACAAAACAGATCCAACTAAAAAATTAAATTCAACCTAGTCTTGTAGCAACTAATTTACTCTATTTATCTAAATAGAACTGGACTACTTGTTCACAAGCTTGCTAGTCTAATATTCTAATCACTATAGGGTCAGTTGGCTTCCTGAAGTACTGCGGATTGGTCCTGCAACTCATAACTATAGTTTCAGGTCTACATCTGGGACTTGTAGTTTTGGACCACAACTCAGACCTGCATTTTTCAGACCTACAACTTGAACCAGCATCTTTCGACTTGTGCCTTAAAAAAACCCCGAGTTTCACCTCAGAAAATGTAACAACCCCTGGTTAACTTTCCATGTAAATAAAATAAGACCAAGGTCATGGGATGCGTATTCTAAGTTGAATGGTGGGAAACAAATTATAGTGGGCATCACTAGTGGTTTATTTATGGTTATGGAAATTGGAAAAGGCATTATCAAGGCAAAGAGACAAAATTGGAATTTAATAATGAGAAATAAAGGAAATTAGGAGAAAAGGGAGATGAAGAGACACAATGTGCATGCAAGGGAAATTAGGGGGAAAATGAAGAAAATAGAGGCGTCATTAATAAAAGGGCATCAAATAAACAATTGCTAGATTTTTGACAGTTTTGGTTTGAGCTCTTTTTCATTCTCTCTCTCTCTCTCTCTCATACACTCTAGCGCACTTAGAGTATTCTTAGAGCATGCTTGGAGCACTCCAATATTCACTTGGATTGGAAAAAACAAGCAAAGGAGAGAAAGGAAGTGCAAGGAAACAATTGGATCAACAAATACAACTGGACTCCTTTGCAAGTAATAGGTTTGGATGTATGATCTCCTTGATGGTTTTTGGATGCATGATGCATGCATATGATTCCTTGGTTATGTGTTGTAATTGGCATGGAGGATTTCTTGGATTGACAGTGGTTCCAACCTTGCCTTGCCATTTCTTGGATAACCATGCAATTATGGGTTTTCTATTTGTTTTTTCTGATTGGTTCTTAGGTTTCCTACAATCGTGGGTGGAACAAACACTCTGGAGCCTTGAAACAACTTGGCTGGAGTTACTAGTTCCTAGAGCCTGCAGGTTGGGAAAAATGCTTTAGAGCCTTGTGGGTTGAGTTACTAGTCCTTGAAGTCGCGGGTTGGAACAAATTCTCTAGATCCCTAAGTCAATTGTGGGTTGAGATACTAGTTTCTGGAGCCCTTGACAACTTGGGTAGAGACTGATCCAATTGTTGTTAGTAATTTTTGGATCGGTTAGGTGAAACCATTATTGTTGAAGGTTGAGGTAGTTTAGCCTCTGGAAGCCTGGTTGGTTTTGTTTTGCCTTAGCCCATATGATCCCACATTCATGCTTGGAATATGGTGTGGGGGTGATTGGGTGAAAGAGATATTTAGTTCAGCCCAATCTATGGACGAGTGGTATGTGGAAGTCCCTGACTTGGTTGGCATTTGCATATGTTAATATGAGTTATTTTCCTATGGTGATCTATGAAAACCTGTACTGATTATCATGTCGATCTTATGGATAATTTTTCATGGTTTCTATTATGGTTATATGTTGGTTATATGCATGGTTCTATGATGTGCTCTAGCTATAGATCTTGTTCATGATTTGATAAGTTATTGAATGGTTGATGAATGCATGGGCTAACAAGTGTTCTTGCAACTAACTTGAGAGGGCATTGAACCTTCTTGAATTTGGTGAGCTTATTGAATCAATGAATAGATATGTATTTATGACCTATAGGTAATATGTGCACAAATTGTTTGTATAAATGAGTAATTTGGGCCTCTAACTTCCTGAGGTCGTAACTTTGGCATACAATCTCCATTTGACTATCATAATACCTTGTTTTGAAGATGTCCATGAGAGGGTCGGAAAAATTTTCTATGATATAACTTTTACCACTTTTCTAGTCTCTCTATTTTCCCTGAAAATGTCGTTTAGGCCCTAAAAATGGCCTCAGAAGTTTAGGACCCAAAAAACTACCAAAAATAGAAAGTTGGGTTAAATTTAAGCAAACGAAACTGAAAGGAATTAGTGTTGGGTCAAGTTAGTTTGATACCAGTGTGATAATGTGTCACTGGGTATTTGTAGTCAGTTATGGACATGCAAATCCCATTTCCATAAGTGCATTATGGAAAATTGGGTCATGCATAGTAACTCTCAGCTCATGTTTACCCTGGTGAGAAGGTTAATGTGAGTAAATGTGGGGTGGGGTGTTATGGAAAAACCACGAATTTCCGCGTAGATGCCACGAATTTTTGTCCCAAAAAAGCCATGAGTTTTGTTTTTTTCTCAGATTGGTAAATCCCATGATTTGTAGACCAAAATAGAAAGGTAAAGAGAGTTTTACTAACTAGGGTGGAATCTTTCACCACTGGAATTAGTAGAGGAAAGCATGTCTTAAACGCTTTGAGCCACAACTCAAGAAAACAAATATATTTGATCCAATTTGATGATGATCCATTTGATCTCAACTCTTTTCTATTTGTAGATTTCTCCATGGGATCCAAAATGTGAGGGGTTGTGGGTGCGACCTCTAATTTTGGGTTTTTTTGCCCCAAACAACCCAAATTTTTCCCAATGTTGTCCCAAGGCGGGAAAAATTGGGATTTTACCACTTTATCAAGATTATGGCCTATAGGGTCAAATAGGTTAGTTTGTCTTCTATTAGCCCATCAATTTGAGGAAGGCATTACAATCCCTCCTTCCCCACATTGCTTGTCTCCAATCAATGGCATGTTTGGGTGTTACATAGCTTGTCCATCTACTTGCAAGGATGAGAAACTCTCTGCGATCCTTACAACTTCTTATCCAACTGCCATAGTGACAATACTAACACCCTTCTCTATTTCATGTAGTCTGATAACCATAACTCTAATTGGAGGCGACACCCATAATATGTCGTTTGTTGGCCACTCCTATAGCATCCTAGACATAAGGATCTCACTTTCTTTCTTATTGTCATCCCTTGATTCATACCTGATAACAAAAAGACAAAGCTCTAGATTGTGAGGGTTCCTCTTTATGGCTATAGTAAGAATTGCCCTCGTCTTGCTCATACCACTTATTTTTCCCTTCAATTTAGCAATTGAGAACCATACTAGAATACACTGTAGATAACTCTTAAGACCTTGCTCATAAAAATCACTGACAACTTTCAAGTTCCCAAGATGATCTTGAAGTGGTCCTTTCTTTAGCCACAATTTAAAAATTGTAGATACCTTTTAAGCCTTTCATCAAGGAGTGACCTCTCCTTTACAATGTTTCCCAACTTTCTTTCACTAATTTCCAATTTCATCCAGGCCCTTTTTGTATCACCTTTTTCATAGACCTTGGTTAAAAGCATCATTTCTCCCTCAAGATTGTGATTTTCAAACTCTCATTTGGATGTAGCTAGCCAAATATCCTCTAACTTGGGCATTGCAACATAGTCCTTCTGAGAAATTTCTTGAACAGAGGGAACATCTCTTGCAAGCCACCTTTCCTTAGCTCCTATTAGCCATAACACTTCTAATATACGACAATATGTTACTGCCTTTCTCAGTGAAGCATCCAAGGATTGTCCAGTTCCATGGCTATTCTCTAAAAGTCTTCCAACTACTTCATTTGTAAACTCTTGATCATCGAAAACATCTTCTAGTTTGACTTTCTTCAAGGTCATATAATATGCTTCATCTTCTACATTTTTCAAAGTAGCCTCAACATCTACATTTGACAACTGATGTTGTGTTTCATGGTTTACCAGATTAGAACCATTTATATTCCTTTCATTTGTTCTCACCCTCTGGAGGTCAGTGAATAATTCCATGGGATCTAGTTTTTTGAATAATTTAGTGTTATACCTTCCACTTTGTATGACTAGATCATCAAGTGTAGGTTTCTTGTGTGCTTTGTTTATAATATCCTCTGAAATTGTTCTCTTAGAAACTAGCCTGCAAATATGCACCTCATGTGTTTGTCCTATTCAATGACAACGTCTTGGGCTTGTTGGTCCGTTACAGGGTTCCAATCATTGTTGTCGATTATAACTATATCAACACCACCACTTCGGGTTAAGAGAATAAAAAGGATTTTCTTAGGATTTGTGTTAAATAGTTGCATGAGTAATTGCCTCTCTTTTGCTTCCGTAGAGCCATCTAGCTTATCATAAGTATAATCATAAAGGTTAATAAATTCCTTCAGATCATCGAACATTCTTGTCATCTTAGTGAATATTAGTGCTTTTTGCCATGATGATCTAAATTGTTTGAGTAAAATTGCTAACATTTTGTAATTTATCGTAGTCAAACTGTATAAGTGGTTGTCGAGAAAGAACAACTACCTTCACACAATAACAAGTCTAAGAGGTTCAAGAATCACATTGAGATCTTTGCTAGCATTATCTTCTAGGATTGGATGGCTTAGGATAGATAATTCTAACTTACTACACCATAAAATTGGTGGAGGTTCTTGTGCGGTTGGAATTGCAAAGGAAAAAGATTTAATTGAGTTCAACAACCTTTGACACCACTGTGAAGGTAACAAGACAAGATCAGTAAGTCTTAATGAAGACTCCAGATAACATGATGGATTGTCTCTTTTCTCATAAACAGGATGATAAATAGTTAGGAATCTCCATAAATCCATTCCATACACATGTTTCCTCTTGTAAAGCAGTGTGTTCAACCATGTTATGGTTGCAACCCTTCCTCTTGCCTATTTTAATCTCTCTTCTTGAAGAGTATGTTGGATCTCCTCAAATATGTTTCTTCTATGCTTTGGTTTTATGCCTATGAATAGGGTGGCCTAATTCCTCATCTCTTAAATTACCAATCTCCTGGATTAGTGAGGAGAGACTTATAATCTTTTCCATGTGATCATACTCCCATGAGTTCATGACAAATTCTAGTCGAGAGAAAACCAAATTCATTCCCACTAAACCAATAAATGAGCATCGGACACCTTTGAGTATGGACCAATTACATGAACATACTTACTTCTCGAGTTTAATAAAATCAAATGAGCCTATAATTGATATTCCTTAAATGGAACTGGATAAGTACACTCCTTACGTGGCTATGTCAAAACATTAATGAGATCAAGAGAGTTGCCACTAGCCAACATAGATTGTGTTTCCGAACTCACAATAAAATATTCATACAAGTTGTGTTGTCTTTTTGACAGCTTGCAACATATTACATGTTCAAATTTATTTGGAAGTTGTTTCTCCAGATCTTGTTTTAGGCGACGTAATACAAAAGGCCACATTACATTGTGTAAATGATCAACAACTTCTTTATTCACTAGTTTTTGCCTCTCCCTTATGCGAGATATTGGTAATAGTCTTTAAATTCCTACTGTGACTGAGAAAGATGAGGCATAAAAAAATGCATCAAGGGTTAAAGTTTGATAAGGTCATTGTGAAGTGATTTTCCTGTTAAAAGGATTTGTCACTTTGAGTTAAAGTTGAAAAGTGTCTGCCACCATTGAGACTTCCAAATTTTAATCAGGTGAACCCCATCTAAAATAAGATATTTCCTTTTCTTTTGTTAAAAACCTGGACATCTTGTATCACAGTTTTGTATGTTGTGATATACCACTACATGGTTTCAGATCTTGAACTCCCAAGTGTAGTTATTTCTAAAACAACAACCTCAATCCACTAAATAATATTGCCCCTTACTATCTTTGGTAATTTTCTCTTGGGGCCCCTTTGATCTTCCTGTCGGCTTATGAACTTTCTCTCGGGATTCCCTATTTGAATAAAAAAACTTCACATCGACATCTTCTTCTAGCTCTATTATCAAATTTCCAATAGTTTGGACATAGGTCATCACACCATGAAAGGATTCATTTGGTTAGACCTTGTTTCACTCCACTCCGTATGAGTAACTACATTTGATGATGGTGATTCTTCTTTCTTTCTTTCATTCTGGTGTTGATGCACATTGGAGCCAAAAGTTTATAGATTGTTACCTTTTATGTCGAGGATATTCATCTTTATCGTTGTTATTTACCTCTTTGTCCACCTTTGTTGGGAATAAGATATGAGTTACGTTAGCGTTATTTTTATTTACCTTTGATTCATCATCAATATTATATGGTTTGTCTTCCTTGCTGCTTTTAAAGCCATGATTACTCTTACCACCCTAGATATTTGAAGGGATTATCCATTTTAGTGGATCCTTCTAAAGTTGTTCCATATATGGACACTGATGAAAGTCACAAGTAGGGTTAATCCAATAATCATTACAATTTCTCGTGACTATGTTTTGATGTGTGCCCCTACCTTTGTACTTAATGTCACAAAATTCTTGAAATGTTAAGGCTACCTGAGTACCCTCTTTTAGCAATTGGTTCTCCATCCAATAATATGAAGTATCTTTGTTCTACTGTGGTGGTCCACAATTTCTTATTTTCCACCCATCTAAGAATTGGGGAAGCCAAGGTCTCTGAAAGTCTATCCTAGTGCTAATATGTTTGGGGATAGTAGGTTGAATATGAGCATGGTAATTGTTGCCTACATTAATCCTAAGTGGGGCAAGAAGCTAAGGCATCACCTGTTGGTGTTGTTGCCACAAATTTTCCCATTGAACCTTATCTGAAGACCCTAGATATGTGACGTCAACCCAATTGCTCACAAGTTGGAAGGTTGAGCCAACTCTAATACCAATGCAATGTCCTAAGGTAATTTTTCATCCTAGGGATTCTCATTTAGACTAAAGTTTCCAATAGAACTACACCTGAAGTTGTTCCTTTATACATAAACAAATATTCCTTCATATAAATCAACCACAATAGATCTCCACCATCAATATAACAATCAACAATAGGAGCTTCCTCAAATCCATAATAGTTAGATTTATTATCCAATATCTAAATTATCCACATACTAGTGATATTGTTTCCCAACCATTCCAGATTCAACTAAAAAATAAAATTCAACTAAGTCTTATAGTAGCTAATTTACTCTATATATCTAAACATAACCTGGACTACTCCTTCTTAAGCTTGTTGGTCTGAAAGACTAATCAAAATAGGCTTAGTTACCTTCCTGAAGTATTGTAGTTTTCTCTTGCAACTCAGACTTGTAAATGGGACCTGCAACTTCAGACTTGTATCTTAGAATAACCATGAGTTTCATCTCAAAAAAGCCACAAATTTCCCCCAGAGATACTATGAATTTCTATCCCAGAAAGGCCACAAGTTTTGTGGTTTTCTCAAATTAGTGAATCCCATGTTTTCCAGACCATAAAAGAAAGGTAAAGATAATTTTACTAACCGGGGTGGAATATTTCACCACCTAACTTAACATAAGAAAATGGGTCTTAAAGCCCTCATAGCCATAACTCAAGAAAATAAACATATTTGATCCACTTTGATGATGATCCATTTGATCTCAGCTCTTCTAAATTTACAAATTTTTCGATTGTGGGTGCAAACCCAATTTTTGGGGTTTTTTCCCTAGTCAGCCCAACTTTTGCCCAATGTTTCCCCAACATACGAAAAATTGGGTTTTTACCCCTTTATTAATACTATATCCTGCGTGGTTGGATAGGCTATTTCATCCTCTTTTATCCCATCAATTTGGAGAGGATATCAAATATAAACATGACCAGAGTATAAGTGATGCAAGGTTATTAGACTATTTTACTGCGTTTCGAGAGAGTATTTGTTTTGTTCATTTCAAAGAATTTTAATAAGTAGCTTTTAGTACGTTGTAAATCTCAAAATTATCTGAGAAAGCAATAAAATTTGTTGATGATTTCTTTATTTATCAACGATGGTTCTTGGATGTTGGGGCTCCTCCTAATTATGCTACTAAATTGGAGGTTTGTTTCCTCCATTCATGCTCTGTAAGAGCTCTTCTATTTTAGTTCTTATGGTGCCCAGTTCATCTTCCAACCGCGCAAGCCTTTGCTAAAGTTCCAATGTGTTATTCATCAACAATAAGGTATATTGGTTCGCTACATATAACTCTTCCTGCATGCTTCTGTCATTCCCTCCTCAAGCAATTTCTCCCACTCTTACTATTGCAATAGGAATAACTACACCATAGTATCCCTAACTAAATAAAAAAATCGAGCGAGACAATATAACCCCCGCCCCCCTCCGGCTGTCAATTCTCTGAAACTACTACGACATAGTTTAATCCAACAACAAATTAATAAGGCCAATAATATCGATATCGTCTTTCAAATCCTAATAGAGTTTCCACTTAAATCAATTTTGTCTTTAATCAAAAACAATTTTAGATGACACTTCACAAGAAAAATATTCCCAGCAAACGTGATACCAACAAGACTCAAGAAATTCAAAAAACAATAGACATATGATAAACTAAACCTAGAGAACACTCCTTACTTCTAGAAAAAATGAAGCAAATTTCTTGCCTAAAGCTTTTATAAATGAGTTTAGAGCCATCAAGACTACATATACCGGGTGAGAAGGACTAAGTGATTTAGATTGGATCATTATATTATTTGTCATCCATCTTGATGCTTTTAGAGTGGAAAAAGTGGAGGAATCAACTCACAAGACCTTTTTTACTTGTGGGACTCAGTGTGGAAAATCGGGGTTTGAAACCTTCCGGGGGGGATTTTGAGGCATCAAATAACATTATTTGGGAATAAAACTTTGCTACTTTAGTGTTGCACCTTCTTTTCATATTCTACACAAAGACCTTTTCAACAATGCAAGAATCACCTCAATTCAAGTCCGTATGCAAAAGTTATGCCACTCAGAAGTTGACCTTTTAATTTTCACCACCATAATTTGAGAGGATGCCATGTCAGCCCTCGTTATTCATGGAATAGGGGCTAGCCATGTGATTATGATAAAGAAGACTCTACAAGAGTCCATATTGTAACTCTAGTTAATAACTGAGGTAGTCAAACCTAACCACTAGTAGGATATCAAACTTTGTTATAACCAGGTCACTAGGAGGAAAAGGGGTTCCATTCATTTCGAGTGCATTTGTTCCATAGAGAGCAAAATTAATCGAGAGGGATAGGAGATAGAGGCTACATAAAGGATTTGTGCATTGTAGAAGACCACAATCCACATGCCATACTTATTTGTACTCGCAACCATTTTCTATTCAATAAAAAAAGAGAGTAGAGCAACCTCACCTTCCAGCTGGGTTTTCTATCGAAACGGTTTCTTGAGTCATATCTTATGTCAATCGTGGTTTGTGAGTTTTTATTTCACAATTCTCTTTTTTCTGTACAATTTTAATTTGCATGCATACACAATTAACCGTAATCTACAAATCTATAAATCTAAAGAAAAACTAAAACCCTACTAGTGTAGATTTTAGTGTGTTAAATATAGTTTTATCATATATGTTGTGATGAACTATCCAATGTTATATCCATGGTATTTTATGGACCAAAAAGTCATCTAAATCATGAATTGGCATCAAAGATCTAAAAGGAAATTCGATTTTTATCCATTTTAATGGTATTCATTTGTGCCACTAATCACCATCAATCCTTATAGTATTGAATTTTCTGATCTGCAATCAGAAAAGACTATTTTGATACCAATTACTTAAAACCATATTGGAATTTCTTAAATTCTCACTAGAGAGAGTCCAATCCATAGGATTGCGCTTCATGACTGTTGTGTTTGGCGCACTTTGGAAATCAATATCAACGTAGTATTGAAAATATTTTAATAGTGTCATTTAATACATATTTAGTCTTCATAGAAACTTGAACTAAAAAAAAGAGGCAAAGGAAGCAAAAACCTCACCAAGTGTTCTTTTTTGAAGTTCATATCACATAATCATATTGAACTAAATGCTATAATATTATTCGACTAAATGTTATTTTATTGATATCTTATTTCCCATTATGTGTGTGTGTGTGTATATATATATATATATATATATACCAATGGATCTCATCAGACATGGAGGGAAATATTATTTTTCCGTGTTTGTTCGAGCTTGATGCGGGACCTAGGATGCAGATCTCAACCAATTTGTATCATTGTATCTCACCGAACATGATAGGTAGTATTAACTCACGAGCAAGTTGTAGTCTAATGGCAAATCGTAGTTGTTGATCATGATTAACCAAGGTTGTTGGATTTCATTAGGAACATATGTTGTGGCCTGATGAAAATGACATTCTTTGCATCATAATAATATGAATTGTCACATGTCATTGTGTTGAAGTACAACATAGGCCAGGTATCTTGGTATAATAATATAATATTAAATCAATTGTTATTTTCTTATAAATTTGTTTTATTATTAATGTTTTCTATTACTTTTACATTAAATGTAATTTCCACTTTATTACAAGAAAAATATTGTAAATTAAATGTATTGATAATTGACCATAAAATGCAATGTTGTTTTATCCACACAAAACATTAGGGAAATGCTTATAAGGCATGATAACCTATGTTCAACATTTTCATTGGATTTAGTGAGTTTAACATACTGCAACAAGACCTTTGGAAACCATTGAGGCAATTGAGTACTTATGTTAGTAGGCTATTAATCAATTATGTTAACTATTCCCTTGCAAAAGCTGTGTGAAAGTAAAATGCTTCAAAAAATACAAATTACAAGTCTTCATTTTTGCTAAAAGATAACTCTTGATTTCGATCGCTTTATAGTTTTTATACAAGAATATGAAACAATGTTTTGTTACAAAATCAAGAAAAGTGGGATTTGGTACTGTTAGTGTCAGTCTTTCCAGCCTTCCTCCAGTGATCAAATATGCTCTTACAAAGTGGTCTCAGAGTTTCCAAGTCAAATTTTGTCATTTCAAAGAGTTTTCAAGCAAAATTTGGTCACTAGGCATTAGGTCTAGGGTTTGCCCAAATGTCAGTCCATGTCACCATTCAGCTGAGTTTATCATCATTCATAGGGTTTTCATTATCATGTCAGTGTCTAATGAGTCATTTCACACCTTGTTCATGCTTCAGTTGCACCTAGGCAAGGTCATTTCCCTCTCCTAGGGTTTTGAAGGAAATTTCTCTTGGATGGTCAAATCACCGGAAAAACTTGTTTCATGATGTTCATACACCTTTCCCTATCCTTAAAGTACCTTATCAAACACTTTCCATCCCTTAGATCCGCCAAATTCCTCATTTTTGCACAAACCCTAGTTTCTAGCTACAACCTGGCAATTTTCTAGCTTTGGCCTGTGTTTTGCCCTTTTCGACCCCTTCCCCTCACTCAATCTCTAATATTCCACTTTCCCCTACTTCCTAACATCCCTCCCCACTCCCAAAAATTTCCCCAAGGATTTAGAAGCCCCCTATCCCCTTCATTTCACTCCATTTCGACAAAATCCCTTGTTTCACACATCGGGACAAGTTGCACGCAAATGATGTTTCAGAGCAATAAAAGATGAATTTTGGAAATCTGAGAGAGGTTTTTGTCAATAACATTCCAAATAAGAAAAACCTCCTTCACTTTTTTCACAGGTGTCATGGTTTTAGAGAAATGCCAAAATTACAATCATCGGATACAAGGAGTTTGGCCAAGGCACAAAAACGGAAAAAGAAGACCAATCCCCTCCGTATCTTGGTTGAGGTTTCACTCAAGGATCATGGCACTCAATAGCCTAGCCACAACTCAAATCCCAAATTTTTTTGAGAATTTTGGGTAATTTTGGCAATTTTTGGAAATTTACAGGTTTTGGCTCCTCAACGGGTCTCACCCCCGGTGAGACCCTTTGTCATGGCAACTCCTTTTTGCAAAAACTCAACATTTCTAGATTTTTCATGCAAAATTACATATGCCTATGGATGGAATTGAGTTTTTATGGGGTTTTGGGCCTCTAGAAGGTCAAAATACATGCAAAATTTGACTTTCTGCCCCTTTTTTGAGTTGCAGAAGCAGTCTTGGGAGAATTGAGTTTTGACTGGGTAAATGAACTTCAAATTCAAAAATTACAGTTGGGTTGGAAAGTAGACTCGTAGACCTTTCCAACGAGCTATCCTGAACCTCATTCTGACACCGGGAAGGCCCCAAACAGAGCTCCAAAGTGCGCGACCCGTTGAGAAAAGGGGCGCGACCCGTTGAGGAAATCTTGCCATATTTGACCAGTTCAGCTCAGAAATTGCAGATTTGACCCTTTTCGACTTTCTGAGGTTAATGATGATCTTCATGGATGTAATTGTGACACTTTTTGGATACTTTTACTTTTGTTTAACATTTCTAGAAGATTTATGCATGTAAAGGGTAAAAATTGAATGTATGAACTGGTTTCCAAGTTTATAGAGGCAAGTTGTTTTGACTACCTATTTTGTAGTGCTTAGTTTAGAAGTGGTTCAAACAGCTCCTAGGATAGTGATCTCGACCCATGGAGGCAGGGAAAGAGGTTAGATCATCTATATTATGTACTTTCTTGCTCATTTTCATGGTTGGACTCTTGAGGGAGAAGCTATCATTGTATTATTCACTTGTATCTCTGCAATTTTTGGCTAAGGAAGACCAGGGTTTTGCAGTCATCTTTGGGATTCTTGTGGACTCATTGTTTTGATGGTGTGTCTCTTCATGTTATTTTAAGCTTTGTTATGTGATTCATTTCCTTTCTATACTGCTGCATATTAAACAAATGAAGTGATAAAGTTAGAATTCATGCTTGCCATGCTCTGCTTTCAAATTTGTTTAATTTCTATGTTTTCTGCTGTCTAAAGAGAATTCAAATCCATTGTTTGCTCTCTTTAGCCTACTTATATTTCTTCCTAATCATCCATTTCAGCTAAAGACATCAATACAAGCTCCTACCTTGCCCCAAAGACCCCCCTGCAGAAGCTGTGTCAAATCCCCGCACCCTAAATTGCAGTTCCTCAATTTGCCACCAAAAACCAACATTTCTAGATTTGTCATGCAAAATTACATATGCCTATGGATGGACTTGAGTTTTTATGGGGTTTTGGGCCTCCAGAAGGTCAAAATACATGCAAAATTTGACTTTCTGCCCCCTTTTTGAGTTGCAGAAGCAGTCTTGGGAGAATTGAGTTTTGACTGGGCAAATGAACTCCAAATTCAAAAATTCTAGTTGGGTTGGAAAGTAGACTCACAGACCTTTCCAACGAGCTATCCTTCACCTCATTCTGACACCGGGAAGGCCCAAAACAAAGCTCCAAAGTGCGCGACCTGTTGAGAAAAGGGGCGCGACCCGTTGAGGAAATCTTGCCATATTTGACCAGTTCAGCTCAGAAATTGCAGATTTGACCCTTTTCGACTTTCTGAGGTTAATTATGATCTTCATGGATGTAATTGTGACACTTTTTGGATACTTTTACTTTTGTTTAACATTTCTAGAAGATTTATGCATGTAAAGGGTAAAAATTGAATGTATGAACTGGTTTCCAAGTTTATAGAGGCAAGTTGTTTTGACTGCCTATTTTGTAGTGCTTAGTTTAGAAGTGGTTCAAACAGCTCCTAGGATAGTGAGCTCGACCCATGGAGGTAGGGAAAGAGGTTAGATCATCTATATTATGTACTTTCTTGCTCATTTTCATGGTTGGACTCTTGAGGGAGAAGCTATCATTGTATTATTCACTTGTATCTCTGCAATTTTTGGCTAAGGAAGACCAGGGTTTTGCAGTCATCTTTGGGATTCTTGTGGACTCATTGTGTTGATGGTGTGTCTCTTCATGTTATTGTAAGCTTTGTTATGTGATTCATTTCCTTTCTATACTGCTGTATATTAAACAAATGAAGTGATAAAGTTAGAATTCATGCTTGCCATGCTCTGCTTTCAAATTTGTTTAATTTCTATGTTTTCTGTTGTCTAAAGAGAATTCAAATCCATTGTTTGCTCTCTTTAGCCTTCTTATATTTCTTCCTAATCATCCATTTAAGCTAAAGACATCAATACAAGCTCCTACCTTGCCCCAAAGACCCCCCTGCAGAAGCTGTGTCAAATCCCCGCACCCTAAATTGCAGTTCCTCAATTTGCCACCAAAAACCAGCATTTCTAGATTTTTCATGCAAAATTACATATGCCTATGGATGGACTTGAGTTTTTATGGGGTTTTGGGCCTCCAGAAGGTCAAAATACATGCAAAATTTGACTTTCTGCCCCTTTTTTGAGTTGTAGAAGCAGTCTTGGGAGAATTGAGTTTTGACTGGGCAAATGAACTCCAAATTCAAAAATTCTAGTTGGGTTGGAAAGTAGACTCGCAGACCTTTCCAACGAGCTATCCTGCACCTCATTCTGACACCGGGAAGGCCCCAAACAGAGCTCCAAAGTGCGCAACCCGTTGAGGAAATCTTGCCATATTTGACCAGTTCAGCTCAGAAATTGCAGATTTGACCTTTTTCGATTTTCTGAGGTTAATGATGATCTTCATGGATGTAATTGTGACACTTTTTGGATACTTTTACTTTTGTTTAACATTTCTAGAAGATTTATGCATGTAAAGGGTAAAAATTGAATGTATGAACTGGTTTCCAAGTTTATAGAGGCAAGTTGTTTTGACTGCCTATTTTGTAGTGCTTAGTTTAGAAGTGGTTCAAACAGCTCCTAGGATAGTGAGCTCGACCCATGGAGGCAGGGAAAGAGGTTGGATCATCTATATTATGTACTTTCTTGCTCATTTTCATGGTTGGACTCTTGAGGGAGAAGCTATCATTGTATTATTCACTTGTATCTCTGCAATTTTTGGCTAAGGAAGACCAGGGTTTTGCAGTCATCTTTGGGATTCTTGTGGAGTCATGTGTTGATGATGTGTATCTTAATGTACTTTTAACTGTGTTTATGTGCTTCATCTCCTTTCTTTACTGCTGCACATTAAACAAATGAAGTGTTAAAGTATGAATTCATGCTAGCTATGCTCTGCTTTTAAATTTGTTTAATTTAAATGTTTTCGTCTGTCTAAAGAGAATTCAAGGTGAATGTTTGCTCTCTTTAGCTCCTCATCTTTCATTCCTGACCATTCATTTCAGTTAAAGGCATCAACGCTGTCTCCTACCTCGCCCCAAGGAACCCCCTGCAGAAACTGTGTCCAATCCCCGCACCCAAAATTGCAATTCCTCAAAATTGCCACCAAAAACCCAAAAAACCCCAAATCAACCTTTTTAATCAATTTACTAGCCTAATATCAGTGTTGCCTTGTTGGTCATCTCATCCCATTGAAGATCTACCGAGATTGACCGGAGAGAGCCTTCTCCTGCCCCGTAGGGCTAGCTACGAGGCTAAATGGTTTGATGTAGCCTTGAGGTTTGCCTTTCTCAGCCTGAGGTGAAATTTCAAGCGCTAACATACTGGCGACCATACTGGGGAGAACAAACTTGTCTGTGGATTGATGTGTTTGTTTCATAAGTCTTAGACGGAGCCTGAAGTTATGCCAGGTAGCCTTTGAAACGCTTTTGCTTTGCATTAGCGGAAGTAGATAAACGCTGCTTCAGTCTATCTCCGTGAGCTTGTGAATACGGCCACTTCATCTGCATTTTACCCCAGTACATATATCAAGTTCATATCTGATTGTTGATAGTGGACAATGATCAGACACTGACAAGGCTGAAATCATTCACTTGGCGACTCCTTTCACTGAAGAATCCAGCAACCTATGCTTCCTGGTGACTTCACTGCAGAGAGATCAGTAGCTTTGAGCTTTTCAAGATGGATCGGATTGCAAGAAGATATGCTCCCTTGAGCCGAGATCACATTCCAGGTTTTCCGAATAAAATTCCGAAGGTAGATTGGTCAAGGAATCTGCCTACATTTAATGATGATGGTAAGAAGGATGCTGCTCTACATCTGGTTAGATTTCACATGCATATTCGCAAATTCAAGGTCGATTTTCCTGAAGATTGCTTGATGAAGATATTCTTGGCCACTCTGGAAGGTAAAGCCCAATCATGGTATGAAAGTTTGCCACCTGCTTGTATTTACTGCTTAAAGGATTTTCATGCTATGTTCATTGAAAGATATCAAGCATCTTATCCATCATTGAATTTAGTTCAAGACTGTTGCAAGCATGCCTATAGTTTTATTGAAAGCCTTGAGAAATATTATGAAGATGATAATTTCATGGATGAAGAGATCATGGAAGCCCTGTATGAAAAGCCGTTTCAGCAGCACATAGAAATCTTAGAGGATACTTGTCAAGATCAGCAGGTTGAAGATGGCCATATGGCTGTAATTGATGAAAGAGAAGAGCTTGTTTCAGATCTGCCTACAGAAGAAGAAAGCGTGCAAGATAACCAAGATTCAAGTTTAGAATGTAATGCAGTCAACTCAGCTATTTCAGATCAAAATTCAGATCATGGTGACCAAGAATACCTTGTGCCGAATTCTGAAAAGGAGAGTTTTGTTGTTGAGATCATGGACAAAGTTCTTGATCCAAATGTCCTTATGCCATCAGAACAGAGCCTGCATGAGGAGGTAATTCAGCCAACTCATGAACATCAAGATGAGATCTTTGCTCAAGTAAGTGAAAACTCTTCTTTCAATCATAATTTGGATAGTTTGATTGTCATGTCATATGAAGATGATCAACAATGTTTCCAAGTTTCAGAAGATCAGGACTGTCATTCAGATTTTTCATGTTTTTCATGTTATTTCAAGAAGACAAGACTTGTTTGAGCAAAGGGAAACAAAAAATCTTATCTCCTTTGTTTGAAGAGGAGATAGATCAGCTTTTGAAAGGTCTTGTTACAACCCAAGCTACAACAGATTTGCAATGCACACATAGTCAGGAAAGTGTTGGGGAAACTTCTTCCTCTGTTGAAGAAGATGATTGTCTTGTAGATCAGCAAACAGATAATGATAATCCGGCTGTCATATCATATGAAGATCACTCACCATATTGTCTGACTATCGAAGATCATAGCATACAGAATTACCTTTCAGATTCTTCATATGTTTCATGTGCTGAAATGTTTTTCCAAGAAGAGATCTTCTCATCCATTTGTTCAGAGATTTTTGAAGCCCATGAGCATACTTTTACTGAAGCACATGATGAAGGTAGATCAGAATTTGAAGCAAAGGAAACCTTGTTCTTTCAGTAGGAGGTGGCAATGGCAAATCCTCATGTTTTTCAAGATCCTCTAGCAAGTTTGTTGCAACCAGCAGTGATAGTGTTTATTGCAGTGTTCAGGGATGAAGGAGATCATGGTCAGCTATGTTTTTGGATGCCCAGTGATAGGTTTGTATTGTTGACCAGGAGATCTAATTAGGAAAATCAATCAAGAAGGCATCTGCTTGATTGGTTGCATTGGCATTTTGATATAGTTTGATGTATATTGTCTTGTAAGAAACACAGGTGGTTGTCATCATGCTTTCAAATCTTGATGGACTACTGCCCTTCAAAAAAGCTTTGTAAAGTTTTGTTTTAAGTCGGTCATGAATCATTTGTGTTTGGTCTGTTGAGTGAGTTTTTTCAAGTTATTTCAGTTTGCCATCGAGTCGGTTTGAGTCAAGTTCGAGTTAAGTTTCAGTCAGGTTTCAGTCAATAAATGAGTCAAAGTCTTGTGTCGTTTGCCGCAATAATGACTCCATTGCCCAATGGATGAAGACACTGGTCTGCTCTCCCAGAGGTCTAAGATTCTTGGCATCTCCAAGGAGCTACCATCTCCATTGGAGCCAATGTTAGTGTTAGTCTTTCCAGCCTTCCTCCAGTGATCAAATATGCTCTTACAAAGTGGTCTCAGAGTTTCCAAGTCAAATTTTGTCATTTCAAAGAGTTTTCAAGCAAAATTTGGTCACTAGGCATTAGGTCTAGGGTTTTCCCAAATGTCAGTCCATGTCACCATTCAGCTGAGTTTATCATGATTCATAGGGTTTTCATTATCATGTCAGTGTCTAATGAGTCATTTCACACCTTGTTCATGCTTCAGTTGCACCTAGGCAAGGTCATTACCCTCTCCTAGGGTTTTGAAGGCAATTTCTCTTGGATGGTCAAATCACCGGCAAAACTTGTTTCCTGATGTTCATACACCTTTCCCTATCCTTAAAGTACCTTATCAAACACTTCCCATCCCTTAGATCTGCCAAATTCCTCATTTTTGCACAAACCCTAGTTTCTAGCTACAACTTGGCAATTTTCTAGGTTTGGCCTGTGTTTTGCCCTTTTCGACCCCTTCCCCTCACTCAATCTCTGAGATTCAACTTTCCCCTACTTCCTAACATCCATCCCCACTCCCAAAAATTTCCCCAAGGATTTAGAAGCCCCCGATCCCCTTCATTTCGCTCCATTTCGACAAAATCCCTTGTTTCACACATCGAGACAAGTTGCACGCAAAATGATGTTTCATAGCAATAAAAGATGAATTTTGGAAATATGAGAGAGGTTTTTTTCCATAACATGCCAAAGAAGAAAAACCTCCTTCACTTTTTGCACAGGTGTCATGGTTTTAGAGAAATGTCAAAATTACAATCGTCGGATCCAAGGAGTTTGGCCAAGGCACAAAAACGGAAAAAGAAGACCAATCCCCTTCGTATATTGGCTGAGGCTTCACTCAAGGATCATGGCACTCAATAGCCTAGCCACAGCTCAAATCCCAAATTTTTTTGAGAATTTTGGGTAATTTTGGCAATTTTTGGAAATTTACAGGTTTTGGCTCCTCAACGGGTCTCACCCCCGTTGAGACCCTTTGTCATGGCAACTCCTTTTTGCAAAAACTCAGCATTTCTAGATTTTTCATGCAAAATTACATATGCCTATGGATGGAATTGAGTTTTTATGGGGTTTTGGGCCTCCAGAAGGTCAAAATACATGCAAAATTTGACTTTCTGCCCCTTTTTTGAGTTGCAGAAGCAATCTTGGGAGAATTGCGTTTTGACTAGGCAAATGAACTCCAAATTCAAAAATTCCAGTTGGGTTGGAAAGTAGACTCGCAGACCTTTCCAACGAGCTATCCTGATCCTCATTCTGACACCGAGAAGGCCCCAAACAGAGCTCCAAAGTGCGCGACCCGTTGAGAAAAGGGGCGCGACCCGTTGAGGAAATCTTGCCATATTTGACCAGTGCAGCTCAGAAATTGCAGATTTGACCCTTTTCGACTTTCTGAGGTTAATGATGATCTTCATGGATGTAATTGTGACACTTTTTGGATACTTTTACTTTTGTCTAACATTTCTAGAAGATTTATGCATGTAAAGGGTAAAAATTGAATGTATGAACTGGTTTCCAAGTTTATAGAGGCAAGTTGTTTTGACTGCCTATTTTGTAGTGCTTAGTTTAGAAGTGGTTCAAACAGCTCCTAGGATAGTGATCTCGACCCATGGAGGCAGGGAAAGAGGTTAGATCATCTATATTATGTACTTTCTTGCTCATTTTCATGGTTGGACTCTTGAGGGAGAAGCTATCATTGTATTATTCACTTGTATCTCTGCAATTTTTGGCTAAGGAAGACCAGGGTTTTGCAGTCATCTTTGGGATTCTTGTGGACTCATGTGTTGATGATGTGTATCTTAATGTACTTGTAAGTGTGTTTATGTGCTTCACCTCCTTTCTTTACTGCTGCACATTAAACAAATGAAGTGTTAAAGTATGAATTCATGCTAGCCATGCTCTGCTTTTAAATTTGTTTAATTTAAATGTTTTCGTCTGTCTAAAGAGAATTCAAGGTGAATGTTTGCTCTCTTTAGCTCCTCATCTTTCATTCCTGACCATTCATTTCAGTTAAAGGCATCAACGCTGTCTCCTACCTCGCCCCAAGGAACCCCCTGCAGAAACTGTGTCCAATCCCCGCACCCAAAATTGCAATTCCTCAAAATTGCCACCAAAAACCCAAAAAACCCCAAATCAACCTTTTTAATCAATTTACTAGCTTAATATCAGTGTTGCCTTGTTGGTCATCTCATCCCATTGAAGATCTACCGAGATTGACCGGAGAGAGCCTTCTCCTGCCTCGTAGGGCTAGCTACGAGGCTAAATGGTTTGATGTAGCCTTGAGGTTTGCCTTTCTCAGCCTGAGGTGAAATTTCAACCGCTAACAGGTACATTAAAATAGAAACTTTGTCTACGACCCAGATTTGAGATTGCACCTGCAGCCTTTTGTGGATTTAGCTGAAGTAATTGAGTAATCCACGATATTAGATTAGCAATTTTCTCCTAGTTTGACTCAGTTGGATAGTTATATGATATTAGTTTCCTATAAAGCGAATCCAGATCAATATATCTTTGATAAGTTGGCTTAATAAGAAAAAGTGATGTCACTTTGCAATGAATGTAAAAATTATTCGTTAACTTTTCTGCAATCTACTCACCTTTCAAAGCTCCTGACATATCGGAGAATTTATCATCATTTTTGCAATGCCTATTTAACATTTCTCTGTATACATCCAAAGCTAGTAATTTTCGATTTGAGTCCTAGCAGGAAGGCACACCTATTCCTATTAAAAGATTAAACATAGTATTGGATGAATCATGCTCCTCGTGAACCAACCTGCACTTCTCCTACACTTTGTAAATAAATTTTCGTTTAATGATAACACAATTGGTTTCTTACCAAACCAGTTCTATCATGAACCCCTAATATTTTGAGGTTCTCATCACCTTTGGCATTGAGAAATTTAATCATTAATTTTGTTATTGATAATTTACTCCCTAATTCTTGCTTAATCTCCTTTGCTACCTTTTTTGCAATTTTCAATAAATTTATTTCATAGCCAATTACTTCAAATGATTCCCATGAATATGAAATATAATTAACAATACTATCCACAATATTCCTCTAGTTTCTATTAATGATTGTCTGCCAATCAATTTTCTTATACTAGTCAATCTGACTTTGTAATGAAGCTTTTTGTTTAAGTTCACTGACAAGAATATTACATTTATTTTTCAACTCCTCATTGGCTAGTCTCAATTCCTTCTTCAAATTTTCAATTTCGTTATCCTTTAAAATGAGTGATGACATTGTGTCTGCTAATTTTTCTGAAGGATCTCCTTTTGTTACTTATATTTCTAAGCTCGTTATTGTACAATTATGTTTTTCCTTTTCATTTAACAAGCATTCAATCTCAACTTCAAGCTTTTCAAATTTCTTATTTAGTTTAATAATTAGTGAAGGTAGTTATTGATTCTCTTTTTGCATTGCTTCTAACTATAGAGTTTGGACATGCTCCAGAGTTGGCATATTTAGCTTCTTCCTCAATACTCGGATATCCTTTTCTTGGACTTTATCAATCCCTAAATTGAGGTTGAGTCATTTGGATATGCTCCTAGCTTAATAATAATGTTCTCTAAGTTATTAATTTTCATTTGTTTAGTTCTCGTAGAAATATTCTCCTATTTAAGTTGATTATTTACCTTAGTCAACAAATTTTCAAGTCTAACAACACTTGTAGTTGAGCTTGATAGAATTTTACATAACATCTCCTTTATCTACCTGTGAAGATCCATATGATCAATCACATGGATCTATTTTAGGTCAATCGTAAGCTTGGTAGCTTTGCAATCACTAATAGTCTTAATGATATGGGATTTTGGCTCTAAGATTTCCATTTGGAGCTGACCCTTTTAATAGTCTAAAGCTTATAACAACTTGGTTTGTAAACCTGACACCTGTTTCCAAAGCTTGTTGTAGGCTTCTTGTCTTAATTTAGCATTTCTATTCTTGATTTCCATGAATTGAGAGAAGATGCTTTCATGCTTGGAAGAAGCAACAAATGATGTACTAGATAATGAAATTCGAGATCTTAGAGAACCTGAAGATAACAATTCTAAATTTAGAACAAGTTTGCTTGATGTGACCTTCGTGACTAAAATTACTAGCTCTTCCATTCTTTGTCTCTTTTGTACTCAAATTGAATACTCTCTGACTTGGAAGTTGATTGTTCAATGTCAAAAAATGCCCTTTTTAATTCCTTTTCTCTTTGTTGAGGATTTTCCAGTATATGTGTCTTTGATGTTTGATCTGGTCTAAAAGCTTGTTGTACAACCGATGAAGGATCCTACTCTCAAATCTCTTTATTTGCATATTGTTCCACCTCAGACTTTGACACTTTCTTATAAAGATTTGTTTTATGTTCAACTCTTTTACTCAAAATTATCCCATAAGGGTCATAGTGCCAAACTTCTCCTAACACAATCTTCATTTCTTGTAGCATGATTTCATCTTTTGCACCAACTACACTAATATTTACCACAAATGGCAAAAAGTACACCTTTAATTAAAAAAAACCAAAGTGTTTTCTAGTGAGAAAGTGAATCTGATATACATTTAATTATCTCGTGATAAATTATAGGGAAAAAGATTATAGTAGGAAGGAAAACTGGAAGTTTTTAGGCGGCTAATTCACTACCATACATTATAATATCAATAAATTATCTGTACAAATACCAATCTCCCATTCTAACTATATTGCTTAGTTATACAAATATCTTTATCTCTCAGAAGATTCTAGGTTGCAATATATCATACATGAGACTAAAAGACACTGACAAAAACTCATTTGAAAAGTTTGTGAACAAAAAATCTTGACCATGCTTTCTCAGCATCAAGGTCTAGTGAATAAATGAAAGAACATTTCCATTGAAATCTTGTCATTACAATTGTACACTAGAAAACTTGTGTAATTGGAAAAATAGGAACGTATACACTATAACAGATTAGTTCCTAAAAGATTTGGTGACCTTGTAATTCGTCAATTGATCACTAACAACATCATATAAGTACTAATTATATTCAAAAATGATAAAAGATTTTTTAATAGGTAAAATAGAAGATAAAAACCCTAGTTTCGCTTCATCTATTGTTCGGTCATGTTCATACCCTAGAAAACAACAAATAGATCATTGAAACTATTTGTCTAGATGTCTGTGACAAAATATTTGAAGAATATGGGGGATTGTGTTATGGTAATGCAACATTTAGAGGTAAACGGGATGAAATAATTATAAATTTGTCCTCCAAGATTAGTTCATGATATGGTTGCAACAAGAATTCTTCACTTAAAATTCTAACCTCGTTGGGGATAAAGAACAACACAGACCCAATCTTTGACATTATTCCCTATTTGTTTGAAAGATATATTTTGAAACACTAGGTGGTAAAATCGGGAAATGGGTAAGTCTGGGGTATGATAAATTGGGCCAAGTAGGATTCCCACACTAATTACATATCTTGAAAACATTGATATGCAGAGGCTCGAAGCTCATATAAATCAAATTTGCATTGGGTTTCATGAGCGTCAGCCTCTTGGTCAATCGGAAGCAACTTGTCAAAGTTAACAAACATTCTGGGTAAGGGTTTAACAACTTTTCCCTTCATGTCTATAATTTACAAAATGAAATTTAATGGAAATAGAATTACTTGTTACAAACTTTGAGGTAGAATTTTGAAATAGCAATAGGCGTTGAGCTCTTATATGCTTATTTGTGGTTTCCAATAGTACAAATCAACATGCAATGTTGTTTTCTGAAAAATTGTATTTCATGTAGGGACAAAATCTGACTGCTTCTTCTCCCCCTTCTTTTTTGATGGCCTGAACATATCTCTAGATATGTACACTTTTTACACAACAAATGAAATGAATATATTTGTAATTTAACAGAACCATTCACGTACCATAACGAAGGAAAAGTGATTCTAACAATAAGCGGGAGATGGAAATGTCGTATGACTATTAACATAGAATTTATTGTCATTGTGACATGATTAAATACATTTACCAATGAATGACACAAACCATTTTTACATTGTAAAGTTGGAGCTAAGGAAAGATTTAAATGGGAGGCAGAAAATCCTACATATGTAAAATATGTTTCACAGATTCCTAACACGGTCTCCACGTTTTTTCCCCAAGAAAAGAAAGAACGTAATTTTTATTAATGAAATAAAAATTACATTTTGTAGACACACATAGTGTGTATGCATATAGAATCATAAAACACATGAGGAAGCTAGAGAGCTTAGAAGACAATAAGCCAAGAAGTAACATCAAACAAGAAAATAAAATTAAGACTGACAACTCGTGTTGATCTCTTATTTTTTGTTTTTCCTTTTTTACGCCTTTTGCCAACCATTGGAACTTCGTTCATAAAGAACCAATTCTTGTCCCACTTGTGGGATTTATTTATCATAATCCGATCTCTTAGAGACAAGAGCTCTTTTTGTGCCCCCAACTCCATCCATTGTTAGTGAGTCCTCAGGATCCATTCAATTCTTGTTAATGATGGTTGGTCCAGGCTGAACCATAGTGCCTCCATTCAGTTTGTCTCCTTGTTTGGCCATAACGTTTCTTTTTTCTTTTTTCTTTTTCAGGTTGACTTTCCATTTTATCTTCTTCTTCATCTTTAGAAGGATGATGCTATGATAATTTCCATCCTTTTGGTGTATTAGGTTGCCTCTTATTCTTCTTAGAACTATTGTTTTCCTGTGGACATGAATTCTATAAATGACCTATTTGAAGGCATATATGACAATGAAATGTCGTGTTATCATAATCAAGAACTTGTGACCAATGGAAGTTATTATGTTTCAAATTTATATGATCTAGGGGCCCTTTTCTAAGATCAATATCCACACATATTCTAGCAAATATGAATATACCATTATATGTTCTTTCTAGATCCATTTTTTTTTAATTTTCTCAAAGTGTTTCTTATATCTTCAAGGACTTCATGATTCTAGAAAAGGAGTGGGAGATTTGGAAGCCTCACCCAAATCGACATGGGATACCAAGGCCCTTCATTTAGAGCATAATCCAAATCCTTCTATGTTTCAAATTAGACTATCAAAAATCCCTTTGAGAAAATATAAATGTCATAGTTTGGAGTCCATAAGGAGAAAATCCATTGAAATAAAGCTTCGGGCTTAGGCCAGAAGCCATTGTATCTACAAATAACTGCTTTAGATTGAAGAACATAGAAAAGGAAAGATACCTTAGGGAGATTTACTTACATAGTTGGAGCTTTCTTCATTTGTTCTATAATATGGGGGCATGGAATATTTTGGTTTTGATATGTCGGGAATGAGGTCTTCCCTTGAATTACTTCTTTGAAAGAGACAAAGGTTCTGTTTGTAGGTTTGTCTCCATTATCACCCCCACAAAACCTTGAGTTCAATATGATAGTTGAGTTTCTTATAATATTATAATCTTTGAGCTAAAGGAGGTCTTGCAGTACCTTCCCTTCAAATTGTAGACTTTGGAAATATGTAGGCAGGCCCCATCTTCCATGAATAATTAGTTTTAGAGAAGAGACCAAAGATGTTTCTCTTACCCAAAATGTTGATGTCTTCTCGTTGCTATTTTCAATAAAAATTTAAAAAGAAAACTTCAAAATATTCTTTGTTTGTGGGTACGTAGCCTTGAACTAAGGTGAAAAGAGAGGAGTCCCTTGATGGGAGTCCCCCAGAGGGTGCCCAAGAGGCAAATCCACCCCCATATTTATTGTGATCAAGATAGAGCATACAACCGAGTGAAAAAAAAGGAACAGGGGTCGAAAGAAAACTCATTGATAAAAGCACCCATTATTTTATAATCACCACCCACTTTTATAAAAAACATGGAAATATACAGTGCAAGAAAATTGAAGGGGGTTGATACTGACTCAGGAAGATGATACTAGCATATAATTGACCCACAAGTACCATCTGAGGTCAATCAAACAATGAAGCCAATGAGAGAAACCTCCCCTTCATTTAACGACAGTGGTAGAAGCTATACTTTGCGCACATGATAACCATGTATCCTTTCTCCCTGCCATGGCACAAGCACCTGGATTGTATCGTAGCCATAAATCTCGATTGTGGCATGAAGATAGTTAAAAACCTATGTAACCTTAGACCAAACCTCTCGCACCATATTTAATAAATGTGCATGTTATTTTTTTGTATCTTCAACGTGGTCTTTGCATTACAACAACTAGTATAGAATTTATTGTCACACTAGCTGGAGCTAAGGAAATCTTTAAGTGAGATATGGAAAAGTCATATCTATGTAAAATATGTTTTGCAGATTCTTAATGTGAGCTCTGCATTACCCTACTCATGCTAGCATAGCGATAACTACTAAAAGAGGTAGGGATTATGTTGTTATGCAACTATCCCTCTTGTTTCTCAATAACTTGACGTAAGAGTTATGTTTAAACATGGAAATAGGCCAATCACGCTCTTTGTTTTAGTCGATCAAAGAACTAATTTTATATTACTGATGGTAAAACAAGTAAATAAAACTGGTCATCAACTTGTCCTGCCTCACTACGACCGGATTTGTTAGTGAGGAGAGTTGGAATATACAACATAAGATTTTTCAGTTTACACCTTATTTCCGAAGGGCTTCTCAGCCATACAAGGCAAAATTGAGACATAAGCAAGAACATTCATATCAGGGTGGTGGACATGGTGGATGCATATCTATATGAGATGGATGCTCCCTTTACATTTGCAAGTCATGCTGGTGAAATTCATTGTGCATCAGACGCTCCTCAATCATGAACATATGGTCATGAAATTTGCGCTGGCTACGATAGACATGTGCTAGTCGCTCAAGAATTTCTACTTGGGTGAAATGGATGTAATTACAGTAAGAAACATTTTCATTAAAGTCCTCATAGCTATGGTCCTAGAGGATATCGAGGTTGGACTGAATCCTCCCCAATTTTTCAACAATGGAGTCCAATGTGGTTGCTTGGATGACGCGGCCAGAAGGCGTTCTAGGAATCTAAGCGAACCCCTCGTCTATATCCAGGTTGATTGAATGTGCCTCGCTAGAGGAAGAGGCTCCACCCCCTCTGTTTTCAGCATGACCACACTGGCCATCTACTTGATGGGGTCTTCCTCGTTGTCGTTGCATGCATGAAGTAAAAACAATCTCACACTCCCACAAGCCCAAGCACTCACTTTACTCCCACAGACACTGGGACTCCCATGAGCACTGGCACTCAATTACCTCTACCCTACACTCATCAATGACTCTTCCTAGGTTCCGAATATGGGAGTCTCCTGACCACCTCTAGGCTGCCCCCGACCACCCAATCCCGCAGGGATGCTCCAACATCTCAAATTCGCAAAAACATAGTGGCTAGCTAGCGCACCGCCCCCAACTCGATAGATATGACCACTCTAGCTATAGAGGGTTGGAATTTTTGACACACCAACCCTCAAAACAATCTAAGGAATAATATATCTTTCCCTCCATACCCCAAGTCACAACAACCCCTAGATCAGGTGAACCTACTTGCACAGGGACACGATATAGAAAGTCATAGGTAGGACTTGAAAAACATTGAGTTCTGTCCACTAGGGGCTTTTTAATAGACACCAACCTTATAACACTAAATTTATGCCATTCCCGATAATTCCCATACCAATTCACTAGTCTCTTAGACTCCATCTCTGGGCGATTGACAATATTGTCCCAACAAAGCCACCGTCACCCTCGATTAATACCCAAGAATTAGCAGCAAAATCTAACTCAAATCCAACTGACAAAAGCCAGACTAGGCAAGAGAGAATTACCCAAGATTGGTGGATGGAAGAGTTCCATTGTTGCAGTATACTATTGGCCTGCAAGTGAGAATACTATAGTCTGGAGAAGGTACAAACCGCTACTCGAATCCAATTATTTGAATGTGGTGCCCCGGGATCCTAGATGAATTCTTAGAGACAAAACCAGACGCACAAACTTATGTCACTGTTGGGGCGCTTAGTTGTTCCTAAAGGATCAACTGACCTCTACAAATTAAATCATCAACCTCTAGTTTCATTTGTTTATTGTCATCTAAATTTTATGGTCCTAATGGAAAGTAAAGGTATAAGAATGAAAGGAACAACTCACACTTACTGAAAGAAGCAACTCACTTTCAACTTTTTGGACTCCAAGCTTAAAAAATCAAGACTGCTAAAGGAATCAAAGCATTAGGTCTCCTACCAAAAACAATGAAGTAATTCTACTAAATAAAAATTCATTTCCTAGGAAATTGTGTTTGCAATAAAGGAACAACACTATCACTGGAAATGAATATGCTGAAAATAATATCAAATCTTCGGAATGAACAACACTACATTAATTGCAAGAAACAACAAGGAAAGATAATACTCGAAGAATCATTGCAATAAATCTAACTCTATGATATTCCATTGTAACTATTGCAAAAGCTCAAACTGTAACAGTAAATATGATAATCAACAATTAGATCTAGAACTCAATTGAATAATTGTAGAACAAATACTGAAAGAAAAATACAAATTTAATAATACAAGAAAGGACAATAGTAGTTCTAGGATTGGGCCCAAGATCGTTGGAATTCAACTGCCTCGTAGCTAACTCAGTGCAATAAGTTAAGATCGAATTACAAAAGCCTCCATTAAATTATAATGAGAAAACTACAAAGGATTGTCTGTAAAAACTTATAACATAAAACAAAATGACTATACATCCCACTTTCTTAACTCTTTTTTCTGAGGTTCAATTCCTCATTTATATATTACAAACGAGTATATTTTCAAATAGAAAAGCGATCCTGAGAATCTGAAGATTCTCAGGATTCTTTATTCAAATTACAAAATCTCCAACATTTCCCCATAATAGCAGCGCCAAGATTTCTTCTTCAGTTGTTCCATCCATAATAGAATTCGATCTCGTTCAACTACTTATAATTAACTCGAACATCTCCTCAAAATTTGTTCTTCCATGACTATTCTAGGGAACAACATCCAATATCAAATATCCTTGTTCAATTAATGGTTCAAATTGTAAGTAAACAACACCTTTCGTGATTTAAATTGATTCATTAAGGAGATAAAATAATGAAAAGCCATTGACTCCTATCTAGAATCTATATCACACGAATTATCGTATTCTACACACACAAAAGCTTAAAAGATTAATATAAAGATAACCAAATAAGGTAAGAAAATGTATCAATTTTGAAGCCCAACATCACCCCTAGCTTACCTATTTGCATGACTTCATGCAAATGAGTGATTGACATGAAGAGCAGTCAAGGAATAAGCTGGGTAAGGATTTTCTCCATAATGTCGGAATCCATTTCTACCCTGAATTTATTAAAAAGCAACATACTTACCTACATTTTTCAAGTCATTTTCATATTTGTAATCCTCTTGAGCACACCAGATTATGGGGCACCTGTGACTACACCCTATCCAGCTAGGACCTTCTTCTGATACTAGATGAGCATAATCTTGTGTCCTACTTATTGCAGCTTGGAGATTCCGAAAGCTAAAAGGTTATATGTTTTTAACTTCATCGGATGATGTCTATCATCTCTACTTGGCTCCTTAGAGAGCTTCAACTCTGATGTCTCTCAGGTATTCCAGTCCTGACTGCAGAACATCATTATGAATGGGTTCCAAAGCATCAACAACACTAGGCTGTTCCATAAACATCTTATGACATATGCGTGTACGAAAATGGCTTCATGTCTCTCCTCTAACCTAAAGGTCGATGATACGCTCTCTTATTTGAAATACATTATAGGATTTAGCCCATTTTATCTGATTTCTAGAGAATGATATAAAAGCTTGAAACTGCACATCCCCTATAAAAGGAACAGGGTTCTCATCTACCTGCTCTTCTAGGAAGAAGTTGTGCATGTACAATTCACATAAGAAGTACTTTGTATTATCATCCTGCTTATGAAAAGAATTAACAAAATATGAAATGTTGTTGAATTCATATGGTTTCCCTGACCGAATGGCCTTGAATTTAAGCAGTAAATACCATTCTAACATAAATAAAGCATAATTTCTGGTTAATCTGCATGACAGAACATCAGAATATATAGAACAAACTTCTTTCATTTGTTTCGTGGCCTTTTCAAGTTGACCTTTTAGAGACTGAACCTTTTTCTTAGCTGCTCTCAGCTTGGCATAAGTTTCGTCCTCTGTAACTGTCAATGCCTTAAAATTTTGAAGTAGCTCTTGATGCTCCTTCTGAGGTATTACCTCTTTTCGATATCGCGTTAAAGTTTCTTGTTGTTCCTCCAACTTTTTATTCAAAACCTGAATGGTGGCTTCCACAATTAAAGGAGTATATGGAGGCACATGTTCTATCTGTGCACTTCTCATAATGAGGGTTGGTGAATATGTTTGGGTCCCTACTTCAGTAGTTAAAACATCAATATTTAATGTGTCTGACTCAGTTTGAGTTCCCACAGTAGAGGTAACAACAAAATCTTCAAATTCAGTTTGAGTTTCATTCTCCCGAACTTCCTTCTTCTTATCATTTCTCTTCTCATGATGCCTTTGGGCCTTACTGTCCCGCAACCATTTCTTTAGTTGTCGTACCTTCCTTTGTAGCTTCATGTTCTCTTTTCTCAACAACTCTATTTCTTGACTGGTCTTGCTTTTCCTTTTATCCTTCAATCCTCTGTCAATCTTTTGTGTAGAAATTTTTGCCAAAGTAACTGGAGAAGAGGAAAGAGAAATGACAACTATAGCCTCAAGTTTTTCAATCATCATTTCCTTGGTGGACTCAACTGTGGCATCAATTATGGGTTCCACAAGGTCTCTGTCAACCTGGGGTTCAATTGGAAAGTCAATATTGACTTCTTGTCCCATGTTTTCCGAAGGAGACTGTAAAGCTACTTCTTTAGGGGAGGAGGGTTCCAGGACAGTTGTAACAAAGTCTGTAGAATGTTCTTGAAGATAATTAATCTTAGGTTCTTCTGAGGGTTTGTTGGGCCTAAGTATTGTCCTTAAAATACATCCACTTTAACTACATTCACACATTTTCTCACCTCTATTCCACCACCATGTCACCACATCAGCTTCACTTTCATCATTAAATGGGTTACCATTGCGTTTTCCAAAACATTATTAATTCTTAGTATTTTTAAGTGAATTTGTGGTTAAACTTTAGAAAATAATATCCATATACTTATACCTAACAATTAGAATGAGTTTGTTGACATGTGTAGGTACAAAGGAAGCTTCCAATGCATCTATATGTGGCACTCTATGTTCAAATTCGAATTTGAGGAGATCATGGACCTCATGGAGGATAGGGTTATGTGTCACCATTGGTTGAGAAATATGTGGATCAAAGGAGGGTATAGTGGGTCTACATTTATGAGTTTGTTATCATAGATTTTGTATAAATAGGAGTGTTATCTCCTTCATTTGTAATCTTAATCTTCAATTGTAATCTTAATTTTTAGAATTTTAGAACCTAGTCCTTCATTTGTAATTTAGAATCTTGTATCTTATAGATTGGTAATGAGAAGTTAGATTTGGAGAATCATTGTAATGGTTGTAATTGAAATTTGAAATTAATGATGAATAAAATAGAGCTCATTTGATCCTCTACATTTGACTTCTCTTTTTGTGTGCTTGTGAATCCTTAGAAGGATCCCCATTGCCTAGCAAGTACACTTTTATTTTGGTAGGTTTTTATTTTATGTTTGTTTGTGAATTTCATTAGATTAAATTATTAGGTTCATATGTTTGAAATATTAACGAATGACCTTTCGTAAGAAAGTATTAATGTTTTCTTCAATGAATTTGATTTTTTATTTAATGTTTGACTTCATTAGTTTAAGTCTCTGATTTATATGCTTGAGATATACATGAATAGTCTCTTGTAAGAGAGCTTTAATATTTCATGCAATCAATCAGAATTAGGTTTTTTTGATTAAGATGATTAGAAATATTAATGAGCAGTCTCTTGTAAGGGAGTTTTAATATTTCTTACACTTATCACAATGTCTTTTAATTTTTAGATTTCATTTTGTTAAATGACTAAATGGATGTTGGAGATCCCAATGAAAAACCTCCTGTAAGGGAGCTTTGGAATTTCTTCACCTTGTAGAATTTCCCACTGTATATCAACAGATTATGCAATATACTAAAGCAAAATACTGTATCTACTTCTACAACAAACTTGTAGAAGCTTAATCGATTTTGAGCAAGATCAATTAGAACATATATAACAGAGAATGAGAAAGCAATCACACATGAACACAAAAGAATACTCTCGGGAAATCCTCAGCTAAAAACCCCGATCTCTATAATATCATACAAGTGGAAATATGTCTGTATTACACAAAACTTTAGCTCACAAGCTATCCAACTCTCAGTATAATCCTACAATGCTGCTCATAGACTGAATAGAATCAAAATATGCCTTCCTTCAGTCCTCCAAGCCTCCTATTTCCTTGCGCAGTTTCTCCTGGGATCCAATGCTGCCACTGGTGTGAATTAACCTCTCACACAACTCATCAAACTCAAAAGTAATTGCGCAATCTCCAAGGAATGAATTCCTTCTGCATGCAAGAGATATCCTCAATGGAATATTCCTACAACTGATAGTACACTGTCCCATCATCTGATCTCAACTGGGTCTCTGACTGAACTGACATGCATGAGTTATTTATGAGAGAATATTCAGTTATCTGAAGTGTAGCAGTGACATGCATGCATGTATTAACTAACTGAACTCACAATCAGTTCCACAAACTATTGGAACTAATCTAACTGGACTTAACTCAGATAACTGAGCTAACTAATTACAACGCAAAGTACAACTCATCTTGATCTACTTGATCAAGGGATAACTTCCTCAATCAAAGGAGAAACTGTTGCATGTCTTCACATAGACTTCATGTTTGATTTTCTACAACTAATTAACTCAAGATGAATTAATTAATTATTTTACAAACAACTGCTAAGATCAAATTCGAATTTTAATTCTCAATTTTAGTTCAGGGACTAACTAAAATTGGAATGTATCCCGAAATGCTATTTATAGCAGTGCTATTTTTAGCATTTCTTGTTGCTATTTTCAACACTCCCTCTCAACAAGAAAGGGATTATCATTCACCCCAATCATGTCTCTGTGGAACTCGAACTTGCATTTTGACAATGCCTTAGTCAAAATATCTGCATCTTGTTCCTCAATCGAAACATACAACAACAACATGATCCTCTTCACCACACAGTCTCGAAGATGATGGTACCGGATATCGATGTGCTTGGACCTGTCATGAAATACTGGATTCTCAGAGAGTTTGATACAACTTTGATTATCGCAGTAGATCACAGTTGGATCCATCCTCTGACCAAACAATCCAACTAGAATCTTCTGCATCCAAATGGCCTCACATGCTGCCTGACTGGCAACCATGTATTTAGCCTCTGCTGAGTTAAGTGCAATTGACCTCTGTTTCCTGCTGTACCAAGAAACTGTAGCTGAACCAAGGTTAAAGATTCCTCTCGCAGTGCTCTTCCGGTCTGATGGACTCCCCACCCAATCTTCTATGCCATAGCTTGCCAACATCTTGGCTCTGCACCAACTCAGCTTTGGAACTCAATGCAGCATAGTTGTCTACCTCCAGCTTGTAGAGATTCTTAACTCGAATCCCAATCCTCTTGGTTTGTCCAATGCCAATATGCCTCAGGAATACCTTTCCTTTACTAAAGACTACATCACAACCTTTGTCTTCTAGCATAGTGACCGACACAAGATTCTTCTTCAGACCTGGTACATACTTTACACCAGTCAAGGTGAGAGGAGCTCCATGATTCCTATAAAACACAACCGTACCTTCACCTGAAACACGGTACTTTCCATCATCGCACATCTTGATTCGCATCTGGAGATCCTTCTCCTCCAAGGTACTGAAAAGATTCTTGTTGCCGGTCATATGGAATGAAGCTCCACAGTCCAGGTACCAAACACATCCCACCATCGATGAAACCATGCATACGATGAGGGAAAAATCCAATTCGAACTATGAGGCCAGTGCCTCACCATCTGATCCCTTTGAGGATCCCTTCTTGGATTTCTTCTGTGGACAATTCGTAGCATAATGGCCCACCTCATGACAATGAAAGCATCTCACTTTCGATTTTTCAATCTTCTTCCCACCATGGGAAGAGCTGGATTTGGAATGGAGCACCTTCCCTTTCCCTTTCCTCGCCTTACTTGCTAAGGCTAGATTTTCTTCATCATCTTGCTTTGATGAAGATCCATCTCTGGTGCTTCTTCTTATCTCCTCCTGCATCAGATCTGACCAAAGTCGTTCCCAATCTGGCAGTTTCTCTCTTCCATTTACCGAGTCTTGGTAGCTATGCCAGCTCTTAGGAAGACCGAGGAGAGAAAGACTCACCATGTCATCATCGACTGTCGTGATCCCTACACTTCCAAGCTCATCCCTGCAGGTGGTGAGCTTGTTCAGATATGTAGAGATCGTGTCGCCCTTTTCACACTTGATTTTCCGAAGCTTGTCTTTTAGTGCCAGCTTCCTCTGATCGTTGTTGTTCTGATATAGATATTTCAATGTTTTCCACATTGAAAATGGTGTCTCCTTCCCATGGAGACTCGAGACTATGTGGTCTTGAACTCCCTCCAGAAGGATTCTCCTCGCTCTAGCCACACATTTCTTCCATTCCGCCAATTCTATAGCATTAGCTACTGCTAGCTTGGGGACTTCTTGATCAATGAAGTCCTTCAAACCATTGTCCTCTAATACTGCTTCCATGCGATCCTTCCAGGCTATATAATTCGAGTTGCCATCAAGGGCATACTCGAGTCTTAAACCGTTGAACGCCATTGGTGAAATTTGAGATGTGATAAGAATTCGATTTCTATAATCAGGAACTTCAAACTTCAAACTTCTCCCTTCTTTGTATACTGTTCTTCACTTTGATCACCTTTGCTCCGATACCATGTAGAATTTCCCACTGTAGATCAACAAATTATGCAATATACTAAAGCAAAATACTAGATCTACTTCTACAACAAACTTGCGGAAGCTTAATCGATTTTGAGCAAGATCAATTAGAACACATATAACAGAGAATGAGAAAGCAATCACACATGAACACAGAAGAATACTCTGGGGAAAGCCTCAGCTAAAAACCCCGATCTCTGTAATATCATACAAGTGGAAATATGTCCAGATTACACAAAGCTTTAGCTCACAAGCTATCCAGCTCTCAGTACAATCCTACAATGCTGCTCATAGACTGAATAGACACAACATATGCCTTCCTTCAGTCCTCCAAGCCTCCTATTTCCTTGTGCAGTTTCTCCTGGGGTCCAATGTTGCCACCTGTGTGAATTGACCTCTCACACAACTCATCAAACTCAAAAGTAACTGCGCAATCTCCAAGGAATGAATTCCTTCTGCATGCAAGAGATATCCTCAATGGAATATTCCTGCAACTGATAGTACATTGTCCCATCATCTGATCTCAACTGGGTCTCTGACTGAATTGACATGCATGAGTTATTTATGAGAGAATATTCAGTTATCTGAAGTGCAGCATTTACATGCATGCATGCATTAACTAACTAAACTCATAATCAGTTCCACAAACTGTTGGAACTAATATAACTGGACTTGGCTCAGATAACTGACCTAACTAATTACAACTCAAAGTACAACTCATCCTAATCTCCTTAATCAAGGGATAACTTCCTCAATCAAAGGAGAAATTGTTGCATGTCTTCATATAGACTTCATGTTTGATTTTCTACAACTAATTAACTCAAGATGAATTAATTAATTATTTTACAAACAGTTGCTAAGATCAAATTCGAATTTTAATTCTCAATTTTAGTTCAGGGACTAACTAAAATTGGAATGTATCCGAAAATGCTATTTATAGTAGTGCTATTTTTAGCACTTTTATTTTTAGCATTTCTTGTTGCTATTTTCAACACACCTAGCTTGGTCTAGTTTGTCTCGAAGTCCACATACGGTGAATGTTCCTCGAAGTTTAACTTACTCGGATTGATAGTAAACGAAACTCTAATTTGCATCCGCATTTTAGACCAAATGTTTTGGCGCCGTTGCCGGGGAGGATGATTTGGATATAGACTTAGGAAGTTATTTTATTGCAATTTATTTTTATGGACTAACTTGTGAAACCTCGTGACAATAGGATCTTCATAAAGGAGTTCAAGTTTGAGCTTTTTGATTTTTTTATTTTCGTACTTAGTTTCAAATTTAGTTTTTAAACCCCCCATTTCTTACTAATCCATCTACGGATGAGAAAATTGAAAATGTTGAACAGGTACTTCTTGGAGAGCAAGAACAATATTGAAGATTGGTTTCAAAAGAACCTTGTGCCAACTCCAAGAATAAGACAGGTTACTCACATACTTGCAAATAATCAGGTAAAAACTTTAAATCTAGATGTGAGCATTTTTGAATTTTTAGTCTGTAGATGGATTCACTCGAAGCATTCTTTTACCTAGGAAATAAATAAAAAATCAAGTTAAAGGTAGAATATATTAGAAAAAATAAAATGAGATCTCGTAAAGTTTTCTTTTAGCCTTGTTTTCAAAAAAAAAAAATCATAAACATTTCTCATGAATAAATTCACATGAGCCACTTCATCCACGATAACTTGCAAAAATAAAAGAAAAAAAAAAAAAAACAAATCAATAGGTTAATATGCTCTCTTCCTGTGCTTCGAGTGATTAGGAAGATTAGAAAATCTCTTGATTTATTTTCAAAATTAAATAAAAATATCTTGCTAGGAATTTGCACAAATCATTAAAACTACAACATTATAAGAAATCGAAATCATTTAAAAAAATCGTTTATTTTCGATTTCAAATTTAAAAATGAAATCTGTAGTTTAGTGATTTGATCAATGTGTTAAAACTTCTCTACATATCGAGCTATTAAAGTGTTTACCTTAAGGAAGGCAATGGCGAATGTTGGGTTAACAAGAAATGGCTATCTGAATACTCTTACATGGAACCAACCCTCCAAGATTCGAATCCTTTTTTTTTTTAGCCCACTTCAATTGGAATTCTGATAAAAACGCAGATGAGAAAAGTGAAACGAATGTCCCAATTTAGTACGGTTAGAATAATCCCCCTTATTTCCAGTTTGCGTATGTGGTGATTATTCTCCTTTTGGATTTGTTGGTTGTATGAAAACTTGTTTCCACACAGACTATTTAACATTTCTTTATCTATTCGAGAATTCTGTAGTGGAGAAAGGGTCATCCAAATACAATAGAGATTTAGTTCCGATTTCCTCATCTGGATGCATGGGATTTGATCTATTTTGGTGAGATTTGACTGTTTGGCCGTGGCTTAGTTCTCCGAGAGTGTAGTGTAATTCTTGTCGACTACATTCAAACCACCTGAATGTTTGGTATCATGCTCAGATTCGAAAAACCCCAAGCTTAGGTGCTCGGGATTCATTTGATACCAAGAGGTAGAAATAGGTCCAATCAACGAATCAAGCCTTGAGATTAAACGCTTTTCATCAAACGAAACAAAATGCTCCTAGATCTGCCTAACTATATATAGATATATATACTATTACGGACCACTGAGTCTTCCACATTTGTTCTTCCACTTCAAATGAGAAGGTTCCCAAGCAAATCTATCCTACAGACAATCTAAATGCAACCTATGTAAAAATGTCAGTTTTAAAAAGGTTTGGCTTGGGGTTTCCAGTATGGAACTGAAATGACTGAGACATTTTAAAGGTAACCTTAGTTCACAGAAAATGAAAAAAAGTTGCACATATAATGCATGACTCAATGAACGTTGAAGATGATACTAAGGATGATGTTTGGAAGACAACTCATAATCCTGATTCTAGCAGGGAATCTCACGAGTTTATTTATGATGCTGGATCCACCAGCAATCGAGCTTATAGCATAAAGCTCAGGGATTGTGTGAGATTTAAATCTTAGAAGTTTTGTGCAACATAAATCTCTTCTATGGATGGGGAACCACGGGCAAGCCCTGATTTACAGTCAGTAGCAACGTCAGCCAATGAATATGTGCCAATTTGTTTAGTTTTTTTTTTTTTTTTCACACGCAGTTTGCCAAATAAGGCTCCAGAGAACCCCGCATATATCCCAATCGATTACGAATTGGAGCAAATAATTTTTGGGCTTTATAACTGCCCCTGTTCTGAGAAAACCGCACATTTTATTTTTCAAAAATTTGTTTTTATTTGGCTAGAAATCAAGTTTTAAAATCATGTGTCAAAATTGCTATGCGTTTCTCGCAAACTACTATGATGAAAAATGTTTTCCATCTTGAACTAGTGCAAAACTCTCTTGGAGGCTTGACATCATTACAGTGGTGACTAGGACTGTAAAATTCTCCTCACAGACATATGAACAAGACATAAACTTTAAGGTTCTATTTTTTGTACAAAGAAGGATCTCAGATCTTTGCCTTTTTATAGGATTATCCGTGTTTTCATACCTTTGAATAAGAGATCTTTCAAGCAATTCATTGAAAGGAGTTATTACACCATATATTGGTGAATTAGGCATGCTGAGATTCTTGAAACCACAAAAAGGGAGTTGATGCTAAGATTTTTACATGCACATTCCATGAGTCATCAGACACAAAAAGGGAGTTGATTATTTATCATGGTTATTTTCTTTTATTAAAAATAGAGTATTATTAACATCATGAATTGGACTAAAATTATGCTTTTGATATTTCATAATCTGTTTCATTTTGGCATACAATTTTTGCGTAAGAATCAGGAAGGAAATTGCCATCTCTTCTTGAACAAATTTATGTTCTTTATGCCACGTTTTTTTTAGCAAGTTTCAGATGATCAACTGATCATTAAGGAGATTAAATTGTGACAACAATTGGTCTTCAAAAGACTAATTTCATGAGAAATTCCAAAGAACAAGTCCATGATCATAAAACGAATTTCCAGAAAATTACAAGTTCTTGCAACTTCTTGTAATGGTTTAATGGTTTGATATGTTGCATGACAGATTAGCAAATTTGAAAGATTGAGGGTTGTTCCTAAATGTATAAGGATGCTGAAATACCTATCCGCACTTGAAATTGACATCTACAAGTGGCTGGTCAACTGTGGTCAACCTAAGCTATTTCAGCAGAAATTCCAGAAATATTATTTGTTAATCTTGAGATTTTTCGACCACTTTTGAAAAATTGTAAATCCCACTACTTGTCAAAGCATGCAATAATTTACTTTTTCCCAGCAAGAGTCACTATCCAAATACACTTCATTAATTGCTATACATTCCTAACCCACAAATAAATGCAAATAGCTCACTTACAAGATTTTTGCTCCTCTTTCAATTGTCAGTTTCATTTTTCCTCTTTCACTCCCATTGTCAGTTTGTGAATAAAACCCTACTTCTATGAAAATCATTGAGTCCATAGTCCTTGAGTCTAAATATTTTCCTAAAGACACCTTGAGGTTTGCATGCCTTAAGGGCAAGCTATCATGCCGATAAACAAGGGAATACATCAATGTCCCTCGTTCGTCGGATCTTCTAAGTATTCGACATCAACAAATTCATTCGTACTTAGAAAGATGTGTTCGGGGCATATTGACTCTCATCCACATCAAAGATGGGAGATCTCGTGTTGACTAGTGGCATCCATCAATGGCCACTAAGTTAACAATTTATTTTTATGTTTGACTCCGAAAAATTTATTCACATGACAAGAATTGTGCCAAAGAGCGTTGAAGACTTGAAGACCAATCATTTTGTAGCAGAGGACGCATATTTACTCTCATTACTTTTCAGTTTTTGATGTAAATGACTTGAGGAAAAGTCAATCAATAAGGTTGGGTGGGAGGTGTAAATTCTAAATTTTATATACCTTCCCAGCATTATACATTTTCAGCCGCATTCAACAGCAAATTCTGAATAATCAGGTAAAGATCCAGTAGCAAATTTAGCAGCCGATGCAACAACAATAAAAGATTCACTTTTTCGACTCCATCCACCATTTTCATAGCCAAGTAAAGAAGACTATGATCAAAATTTTGTAGCCACACCTGCATAGTTCTCATCCATTTTTGAAAGGGTAAGTTGAGGTATGATATTTTCTAACTTTTAACCATTTAATTCCCTGAAAGCTAGAATGATAATTTTTGGAAAAAAAACTTCCTTTCCTCATTTCATAAAATTGCCAAAACCATCAGTTTGGGAAAGGGATACATTTACATTCATACTTTTTCACCTTCATATTTTTCCATATTCATATATCACATTCTAAAACCCACATACTTTCAAAATATATTTACTATTACATCATCATGAGCATAAAAATGGCTTTGTAAAACGTATTTAAAAGTTAATTGGATGCCAACACAATCATGGTTGTTACACAAGAAACAACCATGATGCATTCCAACAAAAATAATTTGCAATAAAAATCATATTGTCATTATGCAAAGATCATACATTGAATTTGAATGCAATAAACAAAATATGGTTGAAACACAAGAACCAACCAAGTTGCAATTCAACAAACACACTTTGCAAAAGTTAAGTAAAAGATATCATGCAAATTACAAAGCCAAAGCTCAAGTATCAAAAGCAATGTAATAGATTGGATGAGTTGATGCAATACCTTTAGTTTGGAGGAGCAATACCTTCACTCCATTCACACATTTTCTCACCTCTATTCCACCACCATGTCACCACATCAGCTTCACTTTCATCATTAAATGGGTTACCATTGTGTTTTCCAAAACATTATTAATTCTTAGTATTTTTAAGTGAATTTGTGGTTAAACTTTAGAAAATAATATCCATATACTTATACCTAACAATTAGAATGAGTTTGTTGACATGTGTAGGTATAAAGGAAGCTTCCAAGGCATTTGTATGTGGCACTCTATGTTCAAATTCGAATTTGAGGAGATCATGGACCTCATGGAGGAGATCATGGAGGATAGGGTTATGTGTCACCATTGGTTGAGAAATATGTGGATCAAAGGAGGGAATAGTGGGTCTACATTTATGAGTTTGTTATCATATCTTTTGTGATGATGATGATGATGATAGTGGTTAACGTCCACTGAGACCAAATTGGTCTATCAGACCTATAATTTTCTTAGTTTTTAATTGTCTGGCTCCTCATCTTTCTTGGCGAGATTGGTGCTGTAGCTTTCTTTTTTTTCTCTACGGTCTTCAAACTTCCTTTATCTTGCATCTCCTTCATCTCTTCTGGTTCTTGGGACATTGGTGTCATAGCTTCACGATCTATTATGTTCATCCTTTTGAAGATAGTCGGAGAAGAGGTTTGGTCTAGGAGATCTGCTTTGCTGTTAAATGAAGATTTATTGTGTGTGGTATTCGAATCCTCATAACTGTTGATGCTTGAGGGGTTGTCGAGTTCACTTTTTTGTTGTTGGGCGGGGCTTTCTCCCTGCTTGTCTTGAGAGTTGTTTCCTTCTTGCCCGATATCTTGTGATTCAGAGTTTTCTCTAGAGTATTCTTCTTTGATGACAGTGTAGTGTTATTTTTGTGCTCCTTCCCACCATGTAGATCTATGGTGGTTTTTTCTAGCAGATTTTTTTTGGGAGGCTTTTGGGCAATGTTTGGCTAGATGGCCTGTCTCAAAGCAGGATCGACATCTGAAGAGGACACTTTCATAATCAAGTTTCTAGTTCCACACATAGTCTTTACTTGTTAGGTTTATTTCAGATGGGAATCCGGCGTTGAAGTCCATTTCCACACATATGTGTGCATAGGTGGTTCTGGCATATTCCTCTGTTTCTGGGCACCTACAGTAAAATTTCCCAATTGCATTTACAATGGCTTTTAGCGAGGAGAGATTCTAGAGATGCAAGGGTAGGCTTGGCAATCTCACCCAAATTGGTGCTAAGGTTATGACTGTTGTTGAGGGATCGAATGATGGGTTCCATGGCTTCATGAATAGGCTTGAGTTTTCCCAAAACCAAGGGCCAAAATCTAGAATACATTGTCTGCTTTCAGGATTTTCAAAATCTACTATAAAGAAACCCCTAGCACAGGGGTAGATATTAATTTCATCAGAAATGACAGGCTTCCATACCTCCGAGATCCAATTGTGGAGAGCTGTCAGCCGCGGCCAAAAACCATTGAACCGACAGATTAGGGCACTTTCAGAAAACTTCAAAGCCTCATCGAGTGAGGCCTGGACCACCTGGACAGTGGGAGCTGGGCTTCACTGATGATATGGGCAGGAGCTTGCCCTCCAGAAGCGGACGAAACTGAGCCAACAACTATTTTCGCGAAGCTGGGAGCCATATTTTACTTGCCCGTAGAACCCAGCTGCAGAGAAATAAGGCAGAAGATTAGATCTAGATCTAGCCGCAGAAGATTGAACAGGTGGTTTGTCTATGAAATTGGTTGTTTCCTTTGATAACCCCACAGTGTGAGACAACGGAGAGTGCCGAAACACAGCGTGGGAGCCGAGACCCAGCCGCAGAGAAATAAGGCAGAAGATTAGATCTAGATCTAGATCTAGTCGCAAAAGATTAGATCTAGAACCTAGCCGCAGAGTCTCAGTAAACCTTTTAATCTGCAAGAAACCCTTAGCATACGTTTATTGCTGGTCTTGCCCAAACTGAATTGTAAACTCCAGAATTGGAAAACTCCAATATTTACATGCAAAACGTCTTGATATATTTTCTTCTTCAACGATGGTGATTGCCAGCAAACACAGTCTCTATTCCGACTGAGATCCAATTATTCATAGAATGATAAAAAATTCTATAGGAGTGTTATCTCCTTCATTTGTAATCTTAATTTTTAGAATTTTAGAACCTAGTCCTTCATTTGTAATTTAGAATCTTAGTATCTTATAGGTTGGTAATGAGAAGTTAGATTTGGAGAATACTTTAATGGTTGTAATTGCAATTAATGATGAATAAAATGGAGCTTATTTGATCCTCTACATTTGACTTCTCTTTTGGTGTGCTTGTGAATCCTTAGAAGGATCCCCATTGCCTAGTACGTACACTTTTATTTTGGTAGGATTTTATTTTATGTTTGTTTGTGAATTTCATTAGATTAAATTATTAGGTTCATATGTTTGAAATATTAACGAATGACCTTTCGTAAGAAAGTATTAATGTTTTATTTAATGAATCTGATTTGTTATTTAATGTTTGACTTCATTAGTTTAAGTCTCTGATTTATATGCTTGAGATATACATGAATAGTCTCTTGTAAGAGAGCTTTAATATTTCATGCAATCAATCAGAATTAGGTTTTGTTGATTAAGATGATTATAAATATTAATGAGCAGTCTCCTGTAAGGGAGCTTTAATATTTCTTACACTTGTCACAATGTCTTTTAATTTTTAGATTTCATTTTGTTAAATGACTAAATGGATGTTGGAGATCCCAATGAAAAACCTCCTGTAAGGGAGCTTTGGCATTTCTTCACCTAGCTTAGTCTAGTTTGTCTCTAAGTCCACATACGGTGGATGTTCCTCGAAGTTTTACTTACCCGGGTTGATAGTAAATGAAACTCTAATTTTCATTCGCATATTAGACCAAACAGGGTTCTAGAATGTCAGTAGTTGCAGAATTAGGAGGAGATGTTGGAGAATTAGGCGATGTCTTTTGGTTAGAAGGATTTCCTGAGCAACCTGCAGCTTCTTCGAAATTCATAGAATTTAGAAAATTTTCCAATCCTTCCAGAACTTGGGCTGCCTCCATTTCCCGCTCTTGAGGAGAATCCTCCTGATGGATTTCTTGCATATTAGGAATTTCTTGATGTCCACTTTCCTCCAGCAGTTAGTCAGAGGAGTTTATAGAATTTCGTGACTTAGCCAACCTAGTCGATCTTCTCCTTTTTCTAGGTAGGGAGGCCAAGAGGGAAGCCATTATTTTCTCTGCCCTAGTTAATTGTTGGGGGGTTGGAGTTTGTGCTTTTCCTTGTGAGGTACCTTCTACCGTAACGTTTTTGTTTTGATTGGCCTCTTCATTCTCTTCTAACTGTTCATTATTTTGTTTCTAGGATCTTCAATGGGTGCTTTGGTTTCTGGTGGAACCTCAGGAGCTCCTAAGAACTCTTCCCAACTCAATTGTGCTTGGTTCAAACCTCTAACAACTATTAATTTTATGAGCCCATGGTGACTCACCACTGAGGCTTGGTCCTTAGATATTTTGAGTCTTAAAGCAGTTTCATGCAATAACGAATTCAAAAAATAAGGCAAGTTTAGGATTACCTTCCATCTCAATGCTGCCATTAACTTCAAATGTCACCCTCTTACCACGTCGTACCGACCATCGCATGTAATGTATCTTTGGATGAAGCCTATAATTCCTTCCAAGGTTCTGGCAATGAGGCAGGATTGTACCATTTTCCTTTTCTGACTAGTTCCTCTCCAAAATTCACAAACAGGGACGTTGTGCTTTGTAGTGGAGTATGAATTTCAAACCGCTTATCGCCTTCCATGAAAAGGCCTGTCACTTCTGCTAAAAATTCTTCATTTACCTATATTTTTCTTCCCTTTACCATTGTTATTGCATTGCTCAAGTTCCTTGTAAATTCCAAGACGACTTCGTTATCAAAGCCTTGCAGTCATTGGAAATACTCTGACAACCTTACTTGGTCCAAAATATTGCGTGCTTTCTCAAAGATTTGCAATTGGGCAAGTTTACTACGCACCGAATGGATGCCCATTTCAGTTGTTCCAAAGGGAGCAACTTAGAGCTAGAAATAACAGAGTTCCGCAGATACAAGGACAAAAGTGCTGCACATAGTAGAAAATCCAAACAACCATAGCATGCAATGATGTTACAGAGTTTTTAAGAATCCAATAATATGTTTAGCCTTTCATCCCCTCCCACGCCTGATGAAATTAAAGGTTGCCAATGACCTTCCATCATGCAATTGATTTGTTAAGATAGTTGACATGACCAATAAGATAAGAATGTATTAATTAGATATAATGGAGCAACCGTAAAAAAAAATAGAAATAACGGGTGAGGCATGTGATGTAATTATTGAATGCATTAATCGCAAAGCATGTTGACAGGACTAGATATTTACGACACCTAAGGCATGAAATCGGATTAAAATCATGTCGAGATATTTTGAACTTTGATCACGGATATGACAGAACCGCGAAAGATTACCCTTAAAGAAAAAGAAAAGAAATTTAGAATAGACTTAGCATCTTTCTAAAAAAATTACATCTGCGATATGTAAAGTTAAAATTAATTATTCATACATACTCATCGTTACCACTTTCCAAGGAAAAATTTAATAGGTTTCCATAATAATCCAACAATTTTCCTTTATTATTGTTAAGGGAGAGCAAAATGGCTAATTTTAGATGGTAATTTGAAATGTAATTCAATACCATAAGCATGGCCTCTTCTACCACCAGGCGTCCATAACATCGACAGGGTCACCTTTTAACCCATTGATAATCTAGTATCCTATTCTACCAGAAAATATTCATAACTTTATTTTTCGATTATCGACAAAAGGCCATTGTTCTAGCGTGGTGACCAATTGATAACAATGTCATTCACCAGAGTTGATGAGACGAACAAGTTTCCTCGTGATGAGACCTCTTGTCCTTCCACCCAAAGATCGAAGGCCATTACTCTGACCTAGTGACCAAAGTGGTAATGTCGCCTTGTTAATTCCTATGATCATGGTAGGTTGGCTCGTGATGAGACCTCCTATCCTTTGTCTGATTCTCTTCTTCTATTTTTTGTTCTTGTTTTGTTATGATAAAAATATTAGTGAATGGGGTGGCTCATCAAATCCTTAAGAGTTAGGGATGGTGTCAAAAGTATTGTAATAATTACCTTTTTATCTTTTCCATTTTGCTTCCCATAATTTATTTTTCAAGGAGATCGAAGAATTATAAGAAACTAAAAGGAAAGAAAAACTCCTCTAGTGGTGATTGAAGAAATATATTATGAATATCTTTATGTATTTACAATATCAGGGTTGTTAAAGTTTTAAGAGGCTCAGAAGTCTATTAAAAATTTCTTATAAAGCATTCTCTTATGGCAATCATTTGGGTGAACTGATTATCTCACCATGATATCAAAGAAGAGCTTCAAAATCTGACTAAAAGAATAACTATTTCTAAAAAACAACTATGGATAGAAAGAAACAATCATGAGTAGGGGAACATAATCTATGACTAATGTAACAACAACAATAACTAAAGAAACAAAAATCACAATCAAGGGAACTCCATCTGTGACTAAGGGAACAACAATCACAACCAAGGGAACAACTACTGTGACTAAGGGAACAATAATCACGACCAAGGGAACAACAACTATGTCTAAGGGAAAAACAAATGTGACCAAGGAAACAACAATTGGGACCAAGGGAACAACAATTGTGACTAAGGGAACTGTTAGCGCTTGAAATTTCACCTCAAGCTAAGAAAGGTAAACCTCAAGGCAACATCAAACCATTTAGCCTCGTAGCTAGCCCTACGGGGCAGGAGAAGACTCTCTCCGGTCTATCTCGTGAAATCTTCAATGGATGAGATGACCAATAAGATAACACTGATATTAGGCTAGTAAACTGATCAAAGAGTTTAATTTGGGGTTTTTTGGGTTTTTGGTGGCAAATTGAGGAATTGCAATTTTGGGTGCGGGGATTGGACACAATTTCTGCAGGGGTTCCTTGGGGTGAGGTAGGAGATAGTGTTGATGCCTTTAACTGAGGTGGATGGTCAGGAATGAAAGATGAAGAGATAAAGGGAGAAAACAATAACTTTGAATTCTCTTTAGACAGAAGAAAACATTGAAATTAAACAAACTTAAAAGCAGAGCATGGCAGGCATGAATTCTTACTTTAACACTTCATTTGTTTAATGTGCAGAAGTAAAAGAGAGGAAATGAGTCACATAACAAGCTTACAAGTACATTGAGAAACACACCATAAACACATGAGTCCACAAGAATCCAAAAGAGGACTGCAAAACCCTGGTCTTCCTTAGCCAAAAATTGCAGAGATACAGTGAATAATACAATGATAGCTTCTCCCTCAAGAGTCCAACATTCCAACCCCTGAAAATGACTAAGAAAATAAATAATATAGGCAAGCTAACACCTTTCCTTGCCTCTAGGGGTCGAGCTCATCCTTCTAGGAACTGTTTCAACCAATTCTAAACTGAGCACTAAAATCTAGGCAGTCAAAACAACTTGCCTCTATAAGCTAGGAAACCAATTCATTCATTTAATTTTCACCTTTTTCATGAATGAATCTTCTAGAAGAGGTACATAAGAGTAAAAGTATCATAAAAGTACAATAATTACATCAAAGAGCCTAATAATCCACCCCAAAAAGTCAAACAGGGTCAAACTGCGTTTTTCTGAGCTGTACACTGAAAATTGGAGAAGTTTGCCTGATGGGTCGCGCGCCTCTGCCTGACGGGTCGCGCGCCTTTGGGACCATATTTGGGGCACTTCCCGATGTCCAAATTGAGCAAGAGTAGGCTTGTTGGAAAGGTATGTGAGTCTAATTTCCAACCCAACTGGAATTTTTGAATTTTGTGGTCATTTTCCCCTCCAAAATTGCAATCTCCCAAGACTGCTTTCTGCAACTCAAAAATGTGGCAGAAAGTCAAATTTTGCTTGTTTTTTGACTTTCTGGAGGCCTAAAACTTCATAAAATCTCAAGTCCATTGATGAGAAAATGTAACTTCTCATGAAAAATCTGGAAATCCTGAGTTTTTTCAAAATGGAGTTGCCATGATGAAGGGTCGCGCGGGGGGTGAGACCCGTTAATGGAGAACACCTGTGTTTGGCATAAAAAATTCACAAATGACAAAATTTTCTCCAAATTTCTTGAAATTTGGGTTGGGAGTCCCCAATCAAGTACCATGCTCAGTCAAAGAGGCTTTGGCCAAAATTTGGAGTGGATCGGGCGTTTTCCTTCGTTTTTGTGCTTTGGCCAACCGTCCTTGGAGCACCTTCGTTCTCGCCAGTATTTTTGACATTTCTTTAAAACCATGACACGTGTGAAAAAAGTGAAGGAGGTTTTTCTTCCTTGGAATGTTGTGGAAAAAAACCTCTCTCAGTTTTCCAAAATTCATCTTTTATTGCTCTGGAACATCATTTGAGTGCGACTTGTCCCGATGTGTGAAACAAGGAATTTTGTCGAAATGGAGCGAAATGAAGGGGATAGGGGGCTTCTAAATTCTTGAGGAAATTTTTGGGAATAGGGAGGGATGTTAGGAAGTAGGGGAAAGTGGAATCTCAAAGATTGAGTGAGGGGAAGGGGTCCAAAAGGGCAAAACACAGGCCCAACCTAGAAAATTGCCAGGTTGTAGCTAGAAACTAGGGTTTGTGCAAAAATGAGTAATTTGGCGGATCTAAGGGATGGGAAGTGTTTGATAAGGTACTTTAAGGATAGGGGAATGTGTATGAACATCAGGAAACAAGTTTTTCCGGTGATTTTACCATCCAAGAGAAATTGCCTTCAAAACCCTAGGAGAGGGAAATGACCTTGCCTAGGCACAACTGAAGCATGAATAAGGTGTAACATGACCCAATGGAACCTAATATGATGATAGCAACCCTCTGAATGATGATAGTATCAGCTGAATGATGACATGGACTGACATTTGGACAACTTTGAAAAGTGTGAAAGCAAACCCTAGAACTAATACCTAGTGACCAAATTTTTCTTGAAGACTCACTGAAATGACAAAATTTGACCTTGACACTTCAAAATCACTTTGTAAGAGCATATTTGATCACTGGAGGAAGGCTGGAAAGACTGAAACTAACATTGGCTCCAATGGGGATGGTAGCTCCTTGGAGGTGCCAAGAACTGCAGACCTCTGGGAGAGCAAACCAGTGCTTTCAACCATTGGGCGATGGAGTCATTATTTGACAAACAATACAAGACTTTGACTCATTTATTGACTGAAACTTGATTCAAACCGACTCAATTATGAAACCTACATGACTGAAAACTGATTCACAAATGACTCATGACTGACTTAACTAAAACAAGAACTTACAAAGCTTATTGAAGGGCAGTAGTCCATCACGATTTGAAATCATGATGACAACCACCTTGTTTCTTACAAGACAATATACCATCAAACTATATCAAAATGCCAATGCAACCAATCAAGTAGATGCCTTCTTGACTGATTTTCCTGATTAGATCTTCTGGTCAACAGTACAAACTGATAACTAAGCATCCAAAAACATAGCTGACCATGATTTCCTTCATCACTGAATACTGCAATAAACACTATCACTGCTGGCTGCAACAGGGTTGCCATTGGATCTTGAAAAACATGAAGTTTTGCCACTACCACCTCCTGCTGAAAAATGAAGGTGTCCTTTGTTTCAAATTCTGATCTGCCTTCATCATGTGCTTCGGTAAAAGTATGCTCATGGGCTTCAAAAAACTCTGAACAAATGGATGAGCAGATCTCTTCTTGGAAAAACATTTCAGCACATGAAACATATGAAGAATCTGAAAGGTAATCCTGTATGCTATGATCTTCAGTAGTCTGGCAATATGGTAGGTCATCTTCATATGGTATGACAGCCGGATTATCTGTTTGTTGATCTACAAGACAGTCATCTTCTTCAACAGAGGAAGAAGTTTCCCCAACATTTTCCTGACTATGTGTGCATTGCAAATCTGCTGTAGCTTGGGCTGTAACAATACCTTTCAAAAGCTGATCTATCTCCTCTTCAGACAAAGGAGACAATGCCTTTTGATCTCTTCTGCTTAAAAAGTAATTATCTTCATATGATAGGGCACTCAAACTATCATTTATTACTGAGTTATTGAAAGGAGATTCATCACTTACTTGCACAAAGATCTCACCTTGCTGTTCATAAGCAGACTGAATGACCTCCTCATGAAGACTCTGTTCTGATGAAATGGGAGCACTTAAATTTGTAACTTTGTTTTCTTCATGCCAAATGATCTCAACAGCCAAGTTTTTCTTTGTAGGATTCGGCACAAGGCATTCTTTGTCATCACAATCTGAATGTAGTTCTGAAGTAGCTGTCCTAACATTATCACATTCTGCAATCTGGTCTTCTTCTGTGGGCAGATCTAAAACAAGCTCTTCTCTTTCATCAATTATAGCCATATGACCATCTTCAACCTGTTGATCTTGATTCTGCTGCAAAATATCCTGATCATTTTGATGGGTATCCACTAGGTTCTCATCATGTTGCTGAAATGGATTCTCATACAAAGCCTCCATGATCTCAACATCCATAAAATTATCATCTTCATAATATTTCTCAAGGCTTTCAATAAAACTATAAGCATGCTTGCAACAGTCATGAACTAAATTTAATGATGGATAAGAGTCCTTATATCGTTCAATGAACATAGCATGAAAATCCTTTAAACAGTAAATACAAGCAGGCGGCAAACTTTCATACCATGATTGGGCTTCACCTTCCAGAGTGGCCAAGAATATCTTCATCAAACAATCTTCAGGAAATTCCACCTTCAATTTGCGAATATGCATATGAAATCTAACTAGATGTAAAGCGGCATCCTTCTTACCATCATCATTAAATATAGGCAAATTCCTTGACCAATCTACCTTCAGAATTTTATTCGGAAAACCAGGGATGTGATCTCGGCTCAAGGGAGCATATCTTCTTGCGATTCGGTCCATCTTGAAAATATCACATCTACTGATCTCTCTGCAGTGAAGTCACCATGAAGCATTGATCTCTAGAGTTTTTAGTGAAGGAGTCGCCAGTGAATGATTTCAGCCTTGTCAGTGTCTGATCGTTGTCCACTATCAACAATCAGATCTGAACTTGATACATGTACTGGGGTAATTAACAAGTTAGATGTCACGTTTACAAGCTAGACCGGAGATTGACTGAAGCAGCGTTTATCTACTTCCGCTTATGCAAAGCAAAAGCGTTTCGAAGGCTACCTGGCATAACTTCAGGCTCCGTCTGTAGCTTATAAGACAAACACATCAACCCATAAACAAGTTTGTTCTTCCCCAGTATGGTCGCCAGTATGTTAGCGCTTGAAATTTCACCTCAGGCCGAGAAAGGTAAACCTCAAGGCAACATCAAACCATTTAGCCTCGTAGCTAGCCCTACGGGGCAGGAGAAGGCTCTCTCCGGTCTATCTCGTGAAATCTTCAATGGATGAGATGACCAATAAGATAACACTGATATTAGGCTAGTAAACTGATCAAAGAGTTTGATTTGGGGTTTTGGTGGCAAATTGAGGAATTGCAATTTTGGGTGCGGGGATTGGACACAGTTTCCGCAGGGGGTTCCTTGGGGCGAGGTAGGAGACAGTGTTGATGCATTTAACTGAGGTGGATGGTCAGGAATGAAAGATGAAGAGCTAAAGAGAGCAAACAATAACTTTGAATTCTCTTTAGACAGAAGAAAACATTGAAATTAAGCAAACTTAAAAGCAGAGCATGGCAGGCATGAATTCTTACTTTAACACTTCATTTGTTTAATGTGCAGAAGTAAAAGAGAGGAAATGAGTCACATAACAAGCTTACAAGTACATTGAGAAACACACCATCAACACATGAGTCCACAAGAATCCCAAAGAGGACTGCAAAACCCTGGTCTTCCTTAGCCAAAAATTGCAGAGATACAGTGAATAATACAATGATAGCTTCTCCCTCAAGAGTCCAACATTCCAACCCCTGAAAATGACTAAGAAAATACATAATATAGGCAAGCTAACACCTTTCCTTGCCTCTAGGGGTCGAGCTCATCCTTCTAGGAACTGTTTCAACCAATTCTAAACTGAGCACTAAAATCTAGGCAGTCAAAACAACTTGCCTCTATAAGCTAGGAAACCAATTCATTCATTTAATTTTCACCTTTTTCATGAATGAATCTTCTAGAAGAGGTACATAAGAGTAAAAGTATCATAAAAGTACAATAATTACATCAAAGAGCCTAATAATCCACCCCAAAAAGTCAAACAGGGTCAAACTGCGTTTTTCTGAGCTGTACACTGAAAATTGGAGAAGTTTGCCTGACGGGTCGCGCGCCTCTGCCTGACGGGTCGCGCGCCTTTGGGACCATATTTGGGGCACTTCCTGGTGTCCAAATTGAGCAAGAGTAGGTTTGTTGGAAATTTCTGTGAGTCTAATTTCCAACCCAACTAGAATTTTTGAATTTGGTGGTCATTTGCCCCTCCAAAATTGCAATCTCCCAAGACTGCTTTCTGCAACTCAAAAATGTGGCAGAAAGTCAATTTTTGCTTGTTTTTTGACTTTATGGAGGCCTAAAACTTCATAAAATCTCAAGTCCATTGATGAGAAAATGTAACTTCTCATGAAAAATCTGGAAATCCTGAGTTTTTGCAAAATGGAGTTGCCATGATGAAGGGTCGTGCGGGGGGTGAGACCCGTTAATGGAGAAAACCTGTGTTTGGCATAAAAAATTCACAAATGACAATATTTTCTCCAAATTTCTTGAAATTTGGGCTTGGAGTCCCCAATAAAGTACCATGCTCAGTCAAAGAGGCTTTGGCCAAAATTTGGAGTGGATCGGGCGTTTTCCTTCGTTTTTGTGCTTTGGCCAACCGTCCTTGGAGCACCTTCGTTCTCGCCGGTATTTTTGACATTTCTTTAAAACCATGGAACTTGTGCAAAAAGTGAAGGAGGTTTTTCTTCCTTGGCATGTTGTGGACAAAAACCTCTCTCAGTTTTCCAAAATTCATCTTTTATTGCTTTGGAACATCATTTGAGTGCAACTTGTCCCGATGTGTGAAACAAGGAATTTTGTCGAAATTGAGCGAAATGAAGGGGATAGGGGGCTTCTAAATTCTTGAGGAAATTTTTGGGAGTAGGGAGGGATGTTAGGAAGTAGGGGAAAGTGGAATCACAAAGATTGAGTGAGGGGAAGGGGTCCAAAAGGGCAAAACACAGGCCCAACCTAGAAAATTGCCAGGTTGTAGCTAGAAACTAGGGTTTGTGCAAAAATGAGGAATTTGGCGGATCTAAGGGATGGGAAGTGTTTGATAAGGTACTTTAAGGATAGGGGAAGGTGTATGAACATCAGGAAACAAGTTTTGCCGGTGATTTGACCATCCAAGAGAAATTGCCTTCAAAACCCTAGGAGAGGGAAATGACCTTGCCTAGGCACAATTGAAGCATGAATAAGGTGTAACATGACCCAATGGAACCTAATATGATGATAGAAACCCTTTGAATGATGATAGGCTCAGCTGAATGATGACATGGACTGACATTTGGACAACTTTGAAAAGTGTGAAAGCAAACCCTAGACCTAATGCCTAGTGACCAAATTTTGCTTGAAGACTCACTGAAATGACAAAATTTGACCTTGACACTTCAAAATCACTTTGTAAGAGCATATTTGATCACTGGAGGAAGGCTGGAAAGACTGACACTAACAGGAACAACAACCACAACCAAGGGAACTGTTGGTCCTCGATTTTTGTCATTTTTGCCTATCCTAAATCCATATATTTACCATCATATTCCATCTTATTTCACCTATATATGCCTCATTTTAGTCCTGTTTTTCATATTCAGGTAACCAAATTAAGTTTTTCAATTTTTGGAAATTTTTGTAAAAATTGGGTTTTAAGAGTAAATTTGGACTACATTAAAAATTTCCGTAATAGCTCCATTAAAGTCATATGAGAAAGACACCTAGGCGAGATCTGAGCGCATATTTGGAAATCTTGGGAAATACAAATGAAGGAACACCTATTGGTTCAATCAAATTGAGCAAACATAGGCTCTGTGAATGCTGGTCAAACTTGACCTGTCATTCAAAAATCCCTAGTAAAAAGGGGTAGATTTCTTATTTTGTGGGGTTTTCCTAATTTTGTGAACCAAACTTGATGAGTTCGACCTATATGGATGGATTAGGATTGATAAGGTTGTTAGAGCCACTATAGCAAAGTTTGTTTATGATTTGCCTATTTAAACACAGTTTATGGACCATTAAAGGGTGTAATTTTGTATGGAGACTATTGAAGATTTTTGAGATAATTTGAAGAATAATTTCTATTGTTCTATTGATGTTCACGTTGTGAGTGTTTTATTAATTTAGTTGTATCTGAAGAGTTCTTCAGGTGTACAAGGCAAGTTTGGAGGCCCCCCATACCAAGCTAAGTACCCTTTGGTTAAATTTTGTATAAATTAGCATAGTTTTGATTCAATATTTCTTGTTTCAATTTTATGATTCAATTACTTAGATGTGTTATTATTTAGGTATGATTTCTAGATGATTTTGGTTTAAGATCTAATTTTCATATGAAAGGACAACCAAGGATTTAAGTTAAATTCTCTTTCTATTAAATTATGAATCACAACTAAAAATCATCCTTTTGCATTTCTTGAATTGTTTCTTGAATTCCAGTTTATGATTTGATGCAATGGTAATGTTGTTGGAGTAGAAATGTGAGGAAGGACAACCAGGACCTCCTAAGTTAGGAGCCTCTTCTCTTGCTTTATACACATCACAAATTGTTGCTCTTTAGTTTCTCTTCTTGGGGACAATACTGTGAGGAAGGAAAACCAGGACCTCCTAAGTTAGGAGCCTCTTCCTTTGCTTACTGCATCTTGAATCAGAGACTTTTTAGTTTCTTTAAACTTAGAAATTATTTGTAATGTGCATTTCTTTTGCCTTCTGAAATTGACTTTACCTTAAATCCATATACTTTGGACATGCTTCCAAGTCTACAAACCCGGATTGACAAGTAAAACACCTGTGTTAGTTTACTTAGTAAATTGACCTGACATTTTTGGCATCATTGCCGGGGAAGCATATTTAGATTTAATCTAATTAGGAATTAAAAAAAAAATATTAGGATTTTTCATTATGGTCATTTATGCCTAGACAAAGAGACGAAAAGGGTAGATACACAAAACAAGACCCCCCAACTACTAAACCATTGGTAGAAGCAGGACTACCTCCATTTGAATTAACTACACCAATTGCTGGAAAACCAACTTTGGAAGAGTTAGAGGAAAAACAACGTTCAGGACAAAGGTTAACTCTTGTTGAAAGACAAACTTTGTTAGCTTATGAAGTGAAGAGAAAACAAAAACAAATAGGAACATCTTCCATAGGAAAACAAAGAGAGACAAGAAAACCAATTGATCAACCTATTCTTGAACAAATAGATCAACCTATCTTTGAAACTATTTATGAACAAACAAAATAAGTTGAATCTCAATTTGTTACTAAAACATTTGAAATTGTTGAAAATGATATAGCAGAAGAAGGGAAAGGATCTAACATCCCAATACTCACTCCAACGCAAAGGTTACAATATGAAAAGCAACAAAAAGAATTCCTAAGAAAAAGGGAAGAAGAGACAAGAAGAGGATCAAAAAGGAAAAGAGAAGAAGACGCCAAAAGAGAATATGATCATAAGAGAAGAAAAGATGCAGAATTAGAGAATGATGAAGAATCTACTTTTGGATTCCCAATACTAGATACTAGGGTAATTCTTGGAGAACAGGTAAAAATGAAGAATATTCCACCTTCGGTTTTATCATAATTCTATGGAATGTCTTATGAAGATCCTGATTCATTCATGTTTGAATTTGATATCTTATGTCCTATTTATGGTTATACTGATGATACACATAAGCTTCGTCTTTTTCCTGGTACTCTTAAAGAAGCTCCATTAAAATGGTTTATGGGATTAGGAGAACACACTATAACTTCTTGGGAACACATGAGCAATTTTTTTCTTAATAAATATCAACCCTATTGTAGGCCTAGAGACTCAAAGGAAGATATTTTTATGATGTCTCAACAAGAATATGAGATTTTGGAAGAATACTTAGAATGATTTCTTTATAACTTACAAAAATCCAAACAACATTCTCTAAATCTTGATACCATTAGAACATGTTTTCTCAAAGGAATACAAGACGAGCATCTTGATATTATCAATGTGATGGGTAAAGGAGATATTTCATACTTACCATTCGATGAAATTACTGAATTATATCAGAAGTATTCTATAGGTAGAGCCAAAATAGGAAAAAGAGATATAACTTCAAGAGCTTCTAAATCATCAACATGAGGAGTAACAAGAGTAGAAATAGGGAGTTCGTTATAAAACTTTAAAACTGATCTTTTGAGCACCTTAGGAACACAAGTTGATGTATTGAAAGAAAAGAAGAAACAACAACAACAAGAATAACAAATACTATCAATCTTTTGTCCTAAGTGTAGGAAGAAGCATCCTTTACAAGAATGTCCTTTGGATAATATACATGTTTGTGGATTTTGTACAGAAAATCATGTCACAGATGATTGTCCAACATTAAAAGAGTTACAAGTGGGATAATTAGAAGAAACTCAAGGATTTTATTATATGGCACTAAGGAGAGCTTGGCAACGACGTTTTGCAGGTACATCTCAATAGTTTCCTCAACAAATTCCCCAGAATTTTCAGTATCAAAATTCATGGAATGCTCCTATGCCATGGCAGGTTTGGCCTCCTCAGTAAAACCAAATCCAAACTTCACAAATTTGGCGAGGATATGCTTATGGAACCTGACCTCCCCAACAATTTTTCCCTCAACAACCATATCAACAACAATATCAGTCTTATCCTCAATAGTCATATCAACGGTCATATTCTCAACAACCATTTCCATATTAGCAATTCTAGAAATCCTCTCAATCAAATCCATTCACACAACAATCAATGCCTGCACTAACTCAGCCTCAGCAGCTTCAACTACCTTCTAACCAACCATCACCCAGACCAACTCAATTACCAGCTCATCCAATAGCAAATACGAGTAATAGAGTGGAAAGGCTAGCCTATAATGTGGAAGAAACAACATTATTTCCTACATATTCTATTCTTCCTATTCAAGACATCCACTTGAGGTCTGGAAAATTTCTACAAAAAGATTAGCTACCTATCATAGAAGAACAAATTGAAGAAGGAGAACAATCTGAAAAATCTAAGTCAAGGAATCGAATTCAGAAAAGTAAAACTATTATGACTCAAACACCACCTTTCCTAGAAAGGATAGTGGATCAGAAAACTTCAATTTCCTTCCTAAATTTGATATCATAGGTGAATTAAAGAATTATTATGTCAAAATCCCTTTGTTGCAATCTATCAAAGATATTCCAATCTATATAAAAACAATAAAGGAATTATGTATTAAGAAAATTGGCACAAAGAAAAGAGATCCACCCACAATCCAAGTCATTGGAAAATTAGCTAGTTTCACGTTTGCAAAAACAACAATTGAAAAGTATAATGATCATGGGATACCTATGGTTACCATTTCAATCAATAATTTTTCAGTTCCTAAAACTTTAATTGATCTAGGAGCTATTATAAATGTCATGACAATAGAAACTATGAAGTATTTAAAATTGCCAAATATTTGACCTACTACTACAATTTTAGAACTAGCAGATAGATCTAAAGTTGTACCGGAAGGAATACTTGAGGACATCATTGTTTCTTTGGATTCATGGGAGTACCCTGTAGACTTTTTGATCTTGCAACCAAAAACAAATCTAGGAGGCCATCCTTTAATTCTTGGCAGACCATGGTTAGCCACAACAGATGCCTTCATTGGATGCAGATCAGGAAGCATGATCATAGCACATGGAGATGAAAGGAAACATATTACACTCTATCCTCCTGCTCAATCTCCTTCTTTACTATCATGGCCTGATGACCAACAAGAAGAAACTCAACATGTTTTAAGCATTAATCAAGCCTTTAATTTTAGAGAAGAAGAAGAAAATGAGGATTTAATAGACCTTTTTATCTCAGAACCTGATATTTCTGAGTAGCTACGAATAACACAATATGAAGCTGCAAATCATCTTTTAAATTAATGTTTTCAGGAAAAATGTACTATTTAATCATTACAAAATTCATTTGAAAGCATTTTTCTTGTCAACTCAATTACCAATTCTCAAAGCAAAACCATTGAAATCAATCTTGGAAAGAATCTAAATATTGATAATAATCTACAATCATCACAAGAACAACATGTAATTGCATTCTTACAGAAATATTCAAAAGCTTTTTCCTGAGACTACAAAGACATGCAAGGAATCCATCTAAAAACATGTATCCATCACATTCACATAGATGAAACAATCAAATTAGTAAGACAACCACAAAGAAGAATGAATCTAATGATGAAGGAGATAGTGAAAGAAGAATTGCAGAAATTGTTATAGGTAGGATTTATCTAACCCATCTCTGATAGTCAATGGGTTTCTCCCTTAGTTGTGGTTCCTAAGAAAAATGGAAAATGGATAATTTGTGTAGACTATAGGGAATTGAATAAGGCAACACTTAAGGATCATTTCCCACTATCATTCATTGATCAAGTACTAGACTCATTGGCAGGGAAAAAATTATTTTCCTTTCTTGATGGATTTGGATACAATCAGATCAAGATAGCATTAGAAGATCGGGATAAAACTACATTTACTTGTCCTTGGGGAACATGCTTACAATGTTTTACCTTTTGGATTATGTAATACATCTGCTACATTTCAAAGACCAATCCTAGCTATCTTTGTAGATCTTATACATGAATGTGTTGAAGTCTACATGGATGATTTTACTGTTTATGGAGGTACATTTGATGATTGTTTAAATAACCTTGAAAAAATTCTAAAGATATGCATAGAGACAAACTTATCCCTCAACAATGAGAAATGTTTTATGATGCTAACTGAAGGGATAGTGTTGGGACACCACATTTCTTCTTTTGGAATAAAGGTATACCCAACAAAGATACAAGTCATTGTAAACTTAATGCCACGAACAACACAGAAAGAAGTAAAATTTTTCTTGGGATATGCAGGCTACTACAAAAGATTCATTGAAAATTTCAGCAAAATAGCTTGACCCTTGTTAAAATTACTTGCAAAAGACATTGACTTTCAATGGACTACAGATTGTCAAAATGCATTTGAAAAACTGAAAGAAAAATTGTCTATAACACCCATTTTCAGAGGACCAAATTGGTCATTGTCATTCCACATATCTACTGATGCATCAGATACAACTATAGGAGAATCTTTAGGATAAAACCAAAATCAGTTTAACTATGCCATTTATTTCATAAGAAAAACTCTAACTCCAACATAATTAAACTATACAGTAACTGAAAAAGAAATGCTAGTTTTTGTGCATGCAGTCAATAAATTTAGGCATTATATAACAAGCTATCAAGTATTTATTCATACAGATCATTCAGCCATTAAATATTTAATGAACAAAACAATTACCAATGGCAGAATTACTACATGGTTGTTACTCATGCAAGAATTCAATATCAATGTTCTAGATCAATCATGAAAAGATAATCAAGTGGCAAATTTCCTGTCAAGACTTCATTCTCCTGGTGACCTAATTCCTATTTCAAACAACTTTCATGATGAGCATCTATTTGTTATAACAGCTAAAACCCTATGGTTTTCAGATGTAGTTAATTATTTATCATCTGCAATATTGCCATCTTATTTCACTAGCAAGCAGAAAAGAAAAGAAATGAGAGAGAGTGCTAGGTATAGTTGGGTGAATGGTGACCTCTTCTATACTAGTCTTGATCTTTTAATAAGAAAATGTGTAAGAGAAGATGAAATTTTTGATATTCTAAAAGCATGTCATGATAAAACATGTGGTGGCCATTTTGTAGATAAACGAACAACATACATGGTGTTCAAGCTTGGCTAGTACTTGCTAGCAACTTTCAAGGACTCAAAGGCCTATGTCAAGATGTGTGATAGCTGTCAAAGAATTGGAATACTTGTAGTATCAGATGAGATCCCATTGAAACAACAAGTACTTATAGAACCATTTGAACAATGGGCTCTTCACTTTGTGGGACCTATTAACTTGCCTTCAAATGGAAAGAAGTAAATCTTAGTATGTACAGATTACGTTACAAAATGGGTAAAAGCAAAAGCAGTGGCACGAGAAACAGAATAAACAATGGTTTCATTCCTCTTTGAATAAATCTTTGTAAGATTTGGAGTTCCAAGATAGATTTTTATCGACCAAGGATCACAGTTCACTTCTAAACTTGTTCGAGATCTTACAGAAAAATACAAAATCAAGCATAGAAAGTCTACTCTGTATCATCCATAAGAAAATGGACAAATGGAATCTACTAATAGGGTTCTAGAAAACATCATGACAAAGACAACGCAAATGAACAGAAAAGATTGGTGAGACAAATTAAAAGATACATTATAGACATACAAAATTACATGGAGAAATACTACTGGATTCAGCCCATATCAAGTAGTATATGGTAAAGAAGTTTTGTTACCAATTGAATTTCAAATTCATACTTTTAAACTTGTAGCAGAATTTGGATTGGACCTGTCAGAAGCCCAACAACAGAGAATTATGCAGCTGAATGAAATAAATGAGATTAGACAACAAGAAGTTGATCATACATCACTAGTACAACAACGGAGAATCAAATGGCATGACAGATTTATCAAAAAGAAATTTTTTCATAAGGGATATCATGCACTTCTTTTCGACTCCAAGTACAAATATTTCAAAGCTAAGTTTACTACTCATTGTCTTAGGCCATATGAGATAGTGGAAATCTTTGACAATGGAGCAGTCAAGATCAAGACAATTGATGAAGCTGCCATTCTAGTTCTAGTTAATGGTCATAGACTCAAAGTTTATAATAAACTTATCAATAAATAATACTTTATGAACAAAGTCTCAAGAGAAAAAAATATGGAAGTATTGGAACAAATTAGTAATATGCCTTCCCTACTTCCAGGATAAAAAAATAAAAAAAGTTAAAAAATAATAGAGTTTGGTTGTGAAAATCCAGGATACTGGCACAATAAAAAACTTGAATTCATATCCGAAAACCAACTTGTTTGGCCAATATGAATTCTCTTTTATGTTTTTCAATTTCATTTTGCAGAATCAACTTCCAAAATTCAAAGACTTGAGGACAAGTCTCAAGATCAGCAAGGGGGAAGATTCATAATAATACAACAAACTATGCAACTGGTTTAATGTCAAGTAGTTGTATTGTAGAAGGGACCTGAAACATCATAATCAATATTTATCAGTAAGGGGCCTGAACAAGATCAATGTAATATGTTATTGCAGAAGGGACCTGATTATTCATCTTAAAATCAACATCAAAGGGACCTGAGAAGCAACTACAAGCATCTACAATCTAGCAAAAACATTCAACAAAATTCATTTTAAGGTCAAAGTATCATCATCATTAGCAAAAGGTCAAGTGTTGACAAAAGAGCTAAGGTCATCATCAACAAAAGAAAAACATTGACAATGAGCTATCAAGTGAAAGGAAAGTACTGTAAGTTTAAAGTATTCTTAATACCTTTGATTTTGAAATTTTTTCTAAGATTGATAAACTAGTTTAAACTTGAATATGCAATACCCCTATCCATGTATATATCATCCTACATTACCCTATATCCTACATCACCATACATTATATACATTATTCATTCATCCTATTACATTCATTAACCTTATTATGACCTTACATTCATCAATTCATCATTCACTCAACCACATTCATTTGCATTTTTTACCAAACTTTTTGGCTACATCTGCTTTTTGGGCCAAAAAACTCATGGAAAAATTGCCTACAAAACAAGAAGAATTAGTCTCATATGCCTACAAAACAACAACAAAGACAGTTAGTATCATTACAAATATACTTAACATCTTATTTCAAAAAGAATTTGATTTGAAATGACCCAATATTATGGTCATTTAAAAACAAATAAATACATAAGTATATGTAAATGATAAAAAAAATATGCAATGATAAAGGCATAATCATGGATATGCAACATGCAATGCAAAGTATAATGGATCTAAAAATGCATAATGAACAAGCATAATGCATAATCAAGAAAGCATGCAATGCAAAAGTCATAGACTAGTCCTAATAGTGATGAGTATTGAAAGCTCTAAACTACAAGCAGTCATGAGCTATGATGTAGCATTAAGAAGCAAAACAAGTGTCAAAGAAATGTACAATGGACAACACTTGTGTTACAAAGAAGTGGTAAGAATTAAAAATCATGATGCAAGTTATATACAAGTTTAAACAAGTGGTAAGTCATATACAAAAGGGAATAGAGTTATATCATGCACATAAAACCACGATGTATCAAATAAAACAAGTGGTAGTCAAAGGTACAAAGTGACAGGGAACTAGTCAAATAAAAAACGCAGCAACAAACGGTCAAAAATTGTTTCAAAGGGTTGCATTGAACACTATCTGTGCGTTTTCTTCATCATCACAACCAAAATTCACCATAATCCAACTCATAATCAAAGGCGTATTCATTGTTTATCCACAAGCTACAACAACCATGACAAGACAAACCCTGTTTGACCGAGAGAAACGTAGATATTGAAAGAGAATTGCGTGAAAAAGGAGAACCTTGTGCAATAGATAGCACAAAGAAGTGTGTGGATAAATAAGTAGGAGCATTGCGTTTTTAAGGAGGAGAGATAGGAGAGCGCCAAATCGAAATTTCCTATGCGCTGAGAGGACATACCCTACATCAAATCCCATAAATCACGCAGTGATCAAGTAAGAGTGGATCTCATGCTCTTCTCTAACAGTTAAAAAATTTCAAAGATCGTGTCATTCTCTCGAGAAGGGTTCAACTTGATTTGTAGTTTAAATGTGTCATGCTATGAAGAGAAACACGACTTCAATGATGCTTTGTCACCCTAAAAATTCTCTGCCACTTGTAGACTAAGAATTTTTGAATTACTAGAGACATAGAGTTAATTAGGATTGTATGTTTATAGGAAGCAAACAAACCTTAACAACCTCATCTCTACAAGGTTTCGACAGTCAATTTCAGCTTAAGAATCGTTTCAAAAACAATTTCCTCATGCATTTTCAAACGCAGTTTGCTAAATTTTGCATAAAAAAAAAAACACAGTTAGCATTCTTTTGTATACACAGTGAGCAGTTTGGAACGAAATTTTGCAAACAAAGAAGGTTTTTCGTGGATTTTTATGGGCAATTCTTCAAACAAAGAGGATTTTTCAAAACGATTTTGCAAACAATGAGATATTTTGAATGCATTGGAGATGTTTTACATGTTTTTCTTCACACAGTGAAGAGTTTTTTTTACCCAGATTTACAAAAAAAGGATTTCTTTTTGAATACCATTTACAGTAGGAGAAAGATATATTGAAGATCTAAAGGAAAAATAAGTGATATCATTTTTTTTTCAAAGCTACAGAGGTCTAGTAAGTACATTCATCATGATTTTATCCAAAGATTGCATGAATGAGAAGGTCAAATATATATATATATATATATATATATATATATATATATATATATATATATATATATATATTCTTGTTATATTCATGATGAGGTTATTTCCTAGACAAGGCCATATTAATTGGTACATAGATAAGATGCAAATGGCAACCAAAAGTGAAACTATGCCAGGCAGGGCTAATGGAGTTTCTTAGAAAGTTCAATGGTCACAATGATAAAATCACACAAGAGTTTATAGAGCATTTTGAACATGGTCAAACCACAGTTGGTGAACTTTCTATACCATTGAACCCAACCTTTCTTTTTCAGGCATTGGACCGTCCTTTGATAGGAGAAGAGTATCACAAAGGTTTGTATTTTAAGGAGAAGGGATTGACCTTTTTCCTGGAGAAACCAATGAAGGGGTCCTTTGACAGAACAAAAGGGATTCCAAGAGATTGGCTCAGAGAGCCATGGTCAGAATTGGTTTTGTTTATCCATAAGTACTTCACTTGTGATAATCGATACAGTGTGGTATACTTATATCATATCAAAATCCTTCAACATGTGAAGGGGTATTCTAAAATCAAGTTACATAATAAGCAGGAAAGCTGCTTGCAAAAAAACACACCAAACCACGTTGTACAAAAATGAATAACAAACTATTGTATAAAAGTAACTATGTAAGATGACCTAAGCATAGTAATTTTTGAGAGAGTCCATGCTCGGACTTGGGTAATCAATCAACACAGATGAAAACCAGAGTTTTAACGTTGACATGACGAGTAAGCATCGACTCGGCCAATTAATAGAGTAGAACTCGTATAAGGATGTGCCCCCATGCCCCCTCGGTGAGGGAGGGTTACAAGTCAGATGACAACCCCATTGCAAGAATGGGAAATCGGTAAAAATTCGGGGAGGGAGAAAAAACCTAAATCAAGGGAAAGATAAAGGTACTCTCAATTGAAAGATCTTGACAATGGTAGGAGAAACTGACATGTCAATAGGCAGTGGAGAAGAGAACTTCTCAAGACACATAGACATGACTGCCGAGCCAGAACCAAGCCATGGGGAATGAGAAGACACGTCGAGAGATGAACTCGAAACAGGATGATCAGAGGATACCGAAGGTGAAGCCAAAACAATTTCCACGTAATCAATTTCAGCGGGACTTAACGGCATAACCTCGCCCCATGTATCAACAAGATCTGGCGAAGGAATGACCCAAGGATCAGACTTGACCGAAATCATGTTGACAAAGGCAACATGAGGAGGTGGGAGCGGAAATATGCCCATCAAGGCAGGATCTTTAAAGAGTCCTGCCCCCACACTCTCATAAGGAGCACCGATGTGCTTGACATACAGAACATTGCCATCCGAGGAGGAAGAGGCAAAGAAGGACAGTTGGTCGATTGTGACTATTTTCCCTTGATGGGGAAAACGAATCACACGAAAAAGGGAGGAGGCTACAACATGCATGACATGGATCCAGCTCCGTCCGAGTGGAATATTGTAGTTAAGATAAGCGTCAACGATCTCTACTTTGACGTGTACCGTCTTTCTCTCCAAAGTAATGACAAGGTTGGTAAGGACACCGAATGGTCGCGAATCACGTCCATCAAAAGATTCCAGAGTATTAGGGGATTGGTTCAGAGTAGGAGAACCAATTTCCTTCCAACAAGCAACATACATGATGTAGGTAGAAGTACCTTCATCGATGACCGTCCTATGAATGGTTTTCTCATTTATGATTACTTGAATGAGAAAGGTGATTTGATGAGGTAAACACGGAACATGGTTTTCTAGGTCAAAACAGATGATATTAGAGTCAACTGGATCAATACCCCCAATAGCTGACAGTAACGATTTCCGATGAGAAGGACAGCTTTGAAGGACCTCGAGAGCAGACATGGTTGATGGTGATTGAGCCAAATCTTCAACAATGTTATAATGTTGAGCAACTTGAGCATTAGGATTGTATGAGGACCTTCGAAGCACACCTCGAGAAGGTGGCCGAATGGCGGAACCAAGGTTAGGTCACTCTATATGGAGAGGACTAGAACTGGATGGGGCGGAAGAATAAGGGGTACCTTATTTCTCTTTCCCTTCTGACGGGGTAGGAGTTTGATAATCCTTTGACCTTTTAGCCACGTTGATTGGGGTACTCATCATGAACACTTGTGAACCCGAGGAAGCGGATGACTGAAGCTGGTCTACCATTTGAGTTTGTTGGGATGGAAAGGGCTCTTTCAGTACAGTTGGGGTCCCTTTGAGCAAACAACTAACTTCAGACCGTCTGGGACAATCTTTAGTATAGTGACTCTCCTCTTAGATGAGGCATGGATACTTGGGTTTCCATTGGGAAGCATCACCAACATACGACTTAGGAGGACCCTGTTTTGGGGCATCAGATTTACCCTTACCTTTTCCTTTCTTCTTACCTTTAGAGGATTTATCTGTTGCGATAGACTACACAACATGAACCTTCGAGGTTTTACTAGAGCCGGATGAATTGTGAGAAGAGTCACTGGGAGCAGTGTTGGAGACCGACTTCTGTTTAGAAGAAGATTTTGCAGGGGTCTAAGTCATTGAACCAATTACTCCATCAACAGTAGGGGTAGTCGGAAACTTAGATGTCGTCAGACCAGATGATGGTCTAGGCACATTAGGTAACACATCATATAACATGTCAGACTGTGAATAAACAAGGTCTAGATACTAGGCACGCACGATGGCTTATTCCACAGTGACGCATCCACCCATAGCAATGTCCTCAATAATATTGTTAATGAATGATTTAGTGAACCACTCGGTCAACAACTGATTAAAAATTTCAAACTTAATCAGACGGCGCCTACGTCTCCATTCATGGATGTGATCGGAGATGTGAGTCGCAATGTCTTGCTTGAGCGACGTTAGCAGATGGGTGTCAGTTTCATAGCGAACCGACAGCTGGAAATGTGTGAGAAAGGCCATGGTGAGAGTGTTAAAGTCATGATAGGTATTTCGAGGTAGCTCGATATACCATTTGGTTGCAGCCCCTGTAAGAGTTCATTGGAAAAGACAAAGATGAATGGAGTCATCGACGTAGGAATTCGAGGAGCACCAGAGGTGATATGTCATCACGTGGGCTTGAGGATCCTCTTTCGCTTTTCCTTCAAAATTTGGACAATCGCTCGAAATCTTGGACGAAACTGGAGGCCAGTATGGTGAATGAAGGATCAGGTCATTCGTGAGTCGAGACACATCTGGAAACTCCAGTGTAGGCAAGAATGGAAATTGGGTATTGAAAGGCATTTGAGGTCGATAAGGGGCCCAAATGACGGGGCCCATCCTTGCTGGTAAGGATTTTGTCCCCAAAGTGGAGGGTTTTGTCCATATGGAATTTGATTTTGTCCCCACTATAGGTTACCTTGCCCATAGGGAGGATTCTCAACTTGAAAGCCTTGGAATTGTCTAGCCAGAGGCTGCTGATAAGCAACATACTGGCTAAAAGGTTGTTGAGCCTGTTGACCTTGGACATATGGATTTTTCACCTGATGTTTCGAAGCATAAGGTTTTTGGACCAGTTGCCACTGGATGAAATGGTTTTGGACCTGCTACCCTTGGACATAAGGATTCTACACTTGTTGTCCTTGGACATAAGGATTTTGGACTTGCTGTCCTTGGACAAAAGGAGGCTGAACCTGTTTCCCTTGGACATAAGGATTCTGTGCTTGCTACTGCAGGACTTGACCCTGGCCTTGCCCTTGCAAGGGTTGACCCTGTTGATATGAGTATAAGGGTTGCTGCTTCCCAGGTTGACCTTGTTGCTACAAGGGTTGACCTTGTGGCTGTAAAGGTTGTCCCTGCGAAGTCATAGGCTAGGAGGATTACGACGCATATTGAATTTGCGGCTGCATGGTTTGCTGCAACTATTGTGAGGGTTGCCCTTGCGGTTGTTGCAGTTGTCCCTGCTGCGACATCATCTGCACTTGCTGTTGCATGGATGGCCCTTTCTGCAACGAAGGTTGGCCTTGCTTGCTGCATGAATGGCCCTTGCTGCAACGAAGGTTTCCCTTGCTGCTGCAAAAGGTACTTGAACAGTTCCTAGAATGACAGCTTGAAAGTTCTCGAACTGTGTCTGGCCATACCCATCGGGCTCGGTGGATGGACCAGGCTAAAAATAAGGTCTAGGCTGAGCGATGTATGATGGATTAGCCATCGCTTGTGAACCATATGGAGCATAAGGAAGTTGGGACTAACCTTGAGCCATATTGGGTTGCTGGTACTGGATGCGACTCAACCCAGACGGACCAACATTAGGCTGTTGGTACTGGACATTACTTGATCCAATAGGACCAACAGGATTTGAAATGGCACCCGAAGAGGGTTGGTTCATCCCAACCATGTGAGGTTGTGAGCCACTCACATTGGTTCTGCCAGACCTCATAGAAACATTCATACGTTTTCCCCTAGACGATGCAATAGCCTGCCCACTTATTGGAGGGATGGAAGAAATGACAACGACATGACTTGAGATCGTTGGTTGAACCGGATGGGTTACTTGAACCGACAAAACAAGAGGATTCAGAATGGTGGGTTGCACCAGGACTGAAGTAACTGCAGAAATCACCGTCTGTTGGGAGGTCGGGTTCTGAATGAACAGACCTGTGGTAGGCATAGCGCCAGATGCCCAAATAGGGTTATGATATAATGATGAGGCAGTAGGCATGCCCGAAACCAACTGAGCTAAAGTCATGTAATTATGCGGTAACTCAGGATGAACACTAGTCAGAATGATTCCCATATAAGGGAAACCTTCAAGAGGAAAATGATATTCCTGCTTCTCGATTGTGCATGGAGTGGAAACCTCTAAGTGACCCGGAGAGGAGACTGGAATTTCGCCTTCTGATTCCATGGGTGAAAACATACGACAACGAACTACCGAAGATGTTTGAGGGGATAATTCCAAAGGAATACGTTTTTGATCGTACGGACTATACGGACGTTGCAGTGATATCACAAAAAGATTGAACAAAGGATTCGAAGGATAAACAACCAATCCAAGCTAACCTTCTGAATTCGGTGGACTCTCGGGAGTCTGGATAGGGTTATCTGGAGATTCCAGACCATATCAAAAAGTGACCCAGTATCTGAAAGGGGAGGACGAGATGACAAAGGTTGAATAATTAGAACAATTCCAAGCTCAACACCTTGGTCCTCAAGCGATTGTGGCAATTCAGGAAAGGGCTCCTCAGACAATCTTTCAGATAGAGGAGAGGAAGAGGAACTAGGCGAACCAGTTGGTTCAACCACAATGATTTTGTCTCAAATAATCGGAAAATAGGTTGATTTCAAAGGCTTTAAAATGTATTTAAAGGTATACTCACGATGTGGTCTAAAAAATACTAACAGGAATGTTATAAGATCGTGGGCAACAATTTTTTAAGACACAAAAACAAACTGGTGCTCTTTCATGTTTTAAGAGTCGATAAAGAAGCAAAGGTGACTCTATCACTTTCGGTTTGAAATGAGCTCGAAAGGAAAAGCGCTTGGGTGATATTTTATATTTACAGAGTCAAAAATATCAAAATGACTACTCAGGTTGATCTAGGTAAAAAGGGATTACCAGGTAACCGAAACTATAGAATAACTCTCGGCGAACTGAGAAGTACGAGCAAACAATCTCCCTGAATGTTGTGTTCGGTGTATCATGTTTACAAGGCGGTAGAATTGGCTTCCTATGGATAAAGGATTGCAACCTACTGGGGCCTCCTTTATATACTCGACGGTACGGGGATCACAAGTCCGTACTAGCGCTGTTTAGTGCTGAAGCGAATGAAAACTGCTAGATTTTAAGACGTCGGAACACGTCTCTATCCTAGACCTTCTAAATGTGATCGTTAGATTTCAAATGCGCCTTAGGTTAATTCAGTACATTTTAGAGTTGATCTTGAAATTATGTCTCGATTTTCAAGCCTTATCGACATGACTTGAAAAAACACCTATATGCAGCTAAATGAGACAAGACCCTTTCAATTCGATGAATTGTCTACACTAATGAGAGTAGAAAACACACTCAAATGCAACAAAACAAGCATTTCAAACCAAAATGACTTTTTCACTATTTCGCTTTTGAAGACAAAATGATGAAAAAAACTCTTTCCAATTCCTAGTTGTCCTATCAAATGCACTTCAAGTACCCCTTTCACTAGTAAAGAGAATTCATTTCTTTTCAAATCCAAGTGATGATGCAACTCTAGCATTCAATGATGCTAACTAACATAACATATTGATTCAACAAACTAGAATTATGTATTTTTCAATGAAATGATGGAATGAATCTTTCACAAACACTTTGATGAAATATTTCCAATACAATCAATCACAAGCAAACATAAAGCATAAAAGAGAATTCCTTTCAAACTAATGAAACAAACACTGAACCAAAAAGAAGATGGGCAATGTGATTTATGCCCGAAAATAGATGCTCAAACACCAAACAAAACTTTTCAAACTTGTTAAATGGAAATTGAAGCAATAAAAAGACTAATGAAACAGAATGCAAGGAGCAAATTTGACTATCTACTTGACTTTCTAAGCACGTAAACAAGTGAACGGGTGACATCCTAGATGCCCTAGCGTTATACACCATCTAAGAACTCAAGAAACCAAGTGAAGAAAATGCAAATCAACCAATCATACAAACCAAGCTAAAAGATCTTTCCAACTAGGGAGAAAACAATCAAAACAAGCTGAGAGACAGAAATCAGAAGGGCAAGACACACTGGCTATGATCTAGGGTAAACCCTGATCTTCACCTACAGGAATCGGCGCGACTGCCTAACTGACAACATGCGCCAAAAGGGGGTCAGCATGACTATTTTTGAGAAACTCGCGCTGATCGGCGCGACTGTCATAAAAATAAATGTGCTGACCGAGGATTCAAGGAAAAAAATAAAAATTTTCAAAGGCTAAGACCAGACTTGCCACTATAAATTTTAGGCTCACAACAATAAACCAAGAAAAATAGAGAACACTAAAGGGAAATGGTGATACTTTAAAAGTTCACACAAAACCATAAAATGACAATCAATCAAACAGAAGGATTGGCTCCCCAGTATGGTTGCCAATTTGTGGTGCAGGTAAATTCTAAGTGCGGACACAAACAATTCCTCTAGCCCGAGAGAGCAGGTCTAGCCACAAACAAACAATCTATGGAAAATATCCTTAAGCTAGAATCAATTAAGAGGGCCTACCTCTTAGAATGTTATTCTGCTTGGTGATGATCCTACTTCCTCACTCCAGCTATCTTCCATTTCCTTCCTTCAAATACTTGAAACAAGCAAACAACAACAACAACAAACATGATAGCATACAATATTGTATTCAACCTACTTAATACGTCAAGAAACATTAAGCCATAAAGATGTAAAATGACACTTCATGTAGGAAATCAATCAATAGTTGCATTTATATAAATCAGAAAGAGATTACAACCGGCGCCTTGACGTTGATGGTCTCCTTCGACGTATCCGGGTTCCCCCACTTCTGCTAGCACTTCATGGATAGCCCCAACAACGGAAGTTTTAATGCTTCTTTCCCTCTAGTCTCAAACAAAACCAAAATCACACTATTCTCCCTCAAGCATACACTAGAAAGCTACAAGTTATAGATGACTTGCTAATTATTCAAACTTACTCCAAAACTCCAACTAGCTTTTGCTTGGGGAAGAGAGAGGTTTATATAGCTTGGATGGATGGGAGATGGTTCCTCTCATCATGGGAGAAGGTCTTATCTCTTGAGGTTGTTCCATATTGATAGGGCGAAGGGGCCCAAACTGACTTCCTCGTCTCTATCCAGCCCAACCATCTACCAGACTTCTGTTACGAAGCTTCTAGATATGGAATCTTCGGCTCCTTATTTACAAAACCTTCCAAATGAGGATCAACGTGACTAGAAAAGGGCTCAGTCTCTTCGTAGGGCGCGAGGGCTAGTTTTAATCTCTGCAAATTGGTTCGAGGAGGAAACTGGTCAGTAGCGTCAGTCTTGTAAACTAGGATAAAAGGAAGATTCTTGGGAAATGATTCAAAGGGGAATTATTCTTCTCATGAAGAGGGACATACTCGGAGTTTCTTCATGATGAGAAAGAATGTCGAGTACACTGTAGAGGTCCTTCGAGATCATAGACAGGGAGTACAGGGATAGTGACAAAATGTTGCGTAACAAGGAGAACAAGAAATTGAGGAAGCAAATTAAAAATCTTGAGACTCAGAATATCCTCATCTCCAAACAAGCCTACAGATGGCTAAAGGAGAAAAAGTTATGGCAGTACAAATATGAGAAAAAAAGTGAAGACTACCATCTACAGAGAAGGGAAACATGAGGGTATTGACATTCTCCTTCAGGCTGCACTGGAAGAAGATACAAGAGCGGGAACATCACGGGCATCATTACTCAGGAGATCTAAACAGAGGAAGCAAGCACAAGGACATGCTTGAACATTAGCAAGGAGGAGATGTTGGCCCTCAATTTTGGTCATTTTTGCCTATCCTAAATCCATCTATTTACCACCATATTCCATCTTATTTCACCTATATTTTCCTCATTTTAGTCCTATTTTGCATATTCGGGTAACTAAATTAAGTTTTTCAAATCTTGGATTTTTTTGTAAAAATTGGGTTTTAAGAGTAAATTTTGACTCCATTAATTTTTTTTGCAATAGCTCCATTAAAGTCATATGTGCAGGACACCTGGGCGAGATTTAAGCGCATATTTGGAAAGCTTGGGAACCAAAGATGAAGGAACACCTATTGGTTCAATCAAACTGAGCAAACACATGGCCGATCAACGTTGGTCAAACTTGACCTGCCATTTAGAAATCCCTAGTAAAAAGGGGAAAATTTCTTATTTTGTCGGATTTTCCTAATTTTGTGAACCAGACTTGATGAGTTCGACCTGTATGGATGGATTAGGATTGATAAGGATGTTAGATCCATTATAGCAAATTTTGTTTATGACTTGCTTATTTAAACACGGTTTATGGACCATTCAAGGGTGCAATTTTGTATGGAGACTATTGAAGACTTTTGAGATAATTTGAAGAATCATTTCTATTGTTCTATTGTTGTTCATGTAGTGAGTGTTTTATTAAGCTAGTTGTAGCTGAAGAGTTCTTCAGGTGTACAAGGCAAGGTTGGAGGGCCCCCATACTACGCTATGTACACTTTGGTTAAATTTTTATAAATTAGCATAATTATGATTCAGTTACTTAGATGTGTTATGATTTTTGTATGATTTTGGTTTAAGATCTAATTTGCATACGAAAGGACAACCAAGAATTTAAGTTAAATTCTCTTTCTATTAAATTATGAATCACAACTAAAAATCATTCTTTTGCATTTCTTGAATTCTAGTTTATGATTTGATGCAATGGTAATGTTGTTGGAGTAGAACTGTGAGGAAGGACAACCAGAACCTCCTAAGTTAGGAGCCTCTTCTCTTGCTTTCTACACATCAAAAATTGTTTCTCTTTAGTTTCTCTTCTTGAGGACAGTACTGTGAGGAAGTACAACCAGGACGTCCTAAGTTAGGTGCCTCTTCTATTGCTTTCTACACATCACAAACTGTTGCTCTTTAGTTTCTCTTCTTGGGGGCAGTACTATGAGGAAGGACAACCAAGACCTTCTAAATTAGGATCCTCTTCATTTGCTTACTGCATCTTGAATCATAGACTTTTTAGTTTCTTTATACTTATAACTTATTTGTAATATGCATTTCCTTTCACCTTTTAGCCTTGCCTTTCAAAATTGAATTTACATGAAATCCATATACTTTGGACATGCTTCCAAGTCTACAAACTTGAATTGACAAGTACAACATCTGCGTTAGTTTACTTAGTAAATTGACCTGACAGGAACAACAACTATGACTCAGGGAACAACAACATTGACTAAGGGAACAACAACCACAACCAAGAAAACAACAATTGTGACTAAGGGAATAGTAATCACGACCAAGGGAACAACAATTGTGACTCAGGGAACAACAACTATGACTAAGGAAACAACAAAAACCCCTCCATTGGCCTTTTTTTTTTAAAGAAACGTAAATTCAATTAAAAACTTTCACAAAAGTATGTATATTATGTACAGAATGAAAAAAAATTCAAAAACTTCATTTGCCTGTAGCTGTTGGGTTGCCTCCCCGATCAGCTATAACCTGCAGGTTGGAATCATTACTTACCTTGTGAAGAAAAGACTCCAGTGTGAGTGGTTGGTGATACAGGCGTAGTAGGTGTCTATTGGAAAGGAAAGAGATGTCAGAACCATCAATCGTAGTAAGGCTCACCATAGCATTGTCATAAATTTTGGTGACCTTATATGTTCCTAGCCATCTTATTTAGAGCTTCCCTCGAAAATCTTGAAATATGGAATCAAATAATAGCGCCCAATCACCCTTCTAAATTTTTTTCTTCTTGATGATTCGATCATGCCATTGGGCCCTTTGCTGCTAAATAATAATTGTACGTTGCAAGGTCAATAGGCACATTTCATCAAGTCCATTAAGCTTTTGCAGGTGTTGTTTTTGCACTCTTGTAAAATCCAATCCAACTTCCCTTGCGATTTTGAGAGTCTTAATTTCAAATTCTATTGGAAAAATGGGCTCCTTACCAAAAACAAGTTGGTACAATGAATAGCTAGTAGTGTTGTGCCATGTTGTTCGATAGGTCTATAAGGCCTTAGGGACTTTGGCAGCCCAATTATGGCAGTTCACAGATACTATTTTGGTCAAAAAGCCTCCAGAACTTTATTGGTACTTTCCACCTGTCCATTTGCTTGAGGATGGTAAGGGAAATTAGTTATGTGTTTAATTTGATATTTCTGCAAGGTAGCAGAAATTTTGTGGGTAGTGAGCTATGTTCCCTCATTTGTCACAATCTCTATAGACAATCCATATGGCACAAATAGTTCGAACAAAAAGTTAATAACCGCCTCTTCTGTGGCCTTTGAGAGAGCTACTGTTTCGACCTATTTAGTTACATAGTTTATACAAACCAGAATATACACCTTCTGATTTGATGATGGGTTGAAGGGGCCCATGAAATCCAATGCCCATCTTTCAAAGGGTTCAAGTATAATTTGTAACTGCAGGGGAATTTCATCGACTTGAATGGGGCAACCCATCCTCTGACAACTACCATAACTATGGACATATTTATTTGCATAGTTGAATATTGTGGGCCAGTAATAGCCCATATGTAACAATTTACGCCGAATTCTTTGATCAATGACGTGCCCACTGCAGGGTTCATCATGTCAAGCCTTAAGAATATCATAAAGTTCATCTTCCTTGATTCATATATGGATTTGAAAATCAAATATTGTATGGAAAAGGTAACCGTCAATCTAGGAGAAGCGTGCATTGCGCTGAACAATAAGCTTATTTTCCCGAGACGGTAAATGTGCTGGAAGTTTTCCTGTTGCCAGGTAATTGGCCACATTAGCATACCAGGGTGTTTTAGCTGTCATGAAAAAAAGGTGTTCATCTGAAAATTGGTCTTCCACAGGTAGAGAATCGGCCGGTATCGGAACTCAGGATAGAAAATACGCAACAAGATTCTCCTTCCTTGGTCAATCCTTTATAGGAATATGTAATTCCTGTAATAATAGTAACCAACGAGTTATTCGACCATTAGTAACAAGTTTATTAGCTAAATACCTAATGGAAGAATGATCAATATATAAAAAGATTGGGTATCTTGATATGTAGTGACAATATTTATTGATATAATAGATGGAATAAGGATTTTTGTCTTCTTCCTGTCCAAGTACAACTCCTATTGTTGTGTCTGATGCATCAGATGAAATGTGGAATGGTAAATTCCAATTTGGCCCTCATAACATAGGCATTGTTGAGACCATCTTTTTAAGATCTGCAAAAGCAACATCACACCTATCAGTCCATTCAAATTCCACATTTCTTATCAATACATATAATGGTGTTGTTATTTTTGAAAAAAATTCTATAAAACGACGATAATAACCATCATAGCCAAGGAAACTACACACCTCAGTTGGTGTACGAGGAGTAGGTAGTGTAAGAATTACCTCAATATTTGTTGGGTCTACCTGGATGTCTGTAGTAGAGATATAATTCCCCAGGACTACGCCTTATTTCATCATCATATGACACTTTTCATTACTAAGGCATAATCTGGTAGTGATGCATCATTCAAATTTTTCTAGATTCTGTAAGGCTTGGTCGAATTCATTGCCATAGGGAGTGAAATCATCCATGTATAGTTCAAGTCCTTCACTGATTAAGTTAGAAAAAATACTCAAGATTTCCCTCTGGAAAGTGGTTGGTGCATTGCATAGCCCAAATGGTAAAACCCTGTATGCAAATGTTCCCCATGGGCAGGTGAACATGGTTTTATCCTGATCTTCGGGAGCAATATAAATTTGATTATATCCATTGAAACCATATAGGAAAGAGAAAATTTTCTTTCCAGCAAGAGTGTTGAGGACCTGATCTACAAATGGAAGAGGAAAGTGATATTTTTGTGTAGCTTTATTCAATTCTCTGTAATCCACACAAATTCTCCATTTTCCATTTTTCTTAGGGACCACAACCAGTGGTGAAACCCACTGGCTGTCAGAGATAGGATATATAAAATTAACGTCAAGAAGCTTTTGTAATTCTTGTTTTACTATATCCCTAAGGCGTGGATTAATCTTATTTTTATATATAAATGTGATGTGTGCACAATTGAGGATCAATGCCTCTCATATCAAAATATTCCCAAGCAAAAGCATGTTTATATTTATGGAGGATTTGAATTAATTTTTTACGTTGTAGGTCATCCAAATTAGCATTAATGTTCAAAGTCTTACCAAGTTCAATTTCGATGGGAACACTATTATGAACTACAGTTGTGGGTATGTGATCATTATTCAGAATCTCCAGTGGATCTACCTGGGCCTCATTGTCAAGCATAGCTTTTAACATTTGGCAGGTTGGATTCCCAACAATAGAAGGTTGGTTAATAAAGCCATTAATTACATCATCCTTAGTTTGTCTTTTAAAAATAAGAGCTTCATCTAGAGTAAGAGGAGAATGAAAATTTTCTTCTTGATATTTGGGAGGGAATGATTGATAATTGTCGACTGATAGGTTGGGTTTAGCGGGCAGATATAAGATGATATTTTTAACAGTAGTCCATTTTGCAATTGTCATATTCCTTATCTGGCATCCTATATATGCATCTCCAATTGCCAGCCATGGTCTCCCTAATATCAGAGGGTGTCCACTAGGTACTCCCACGAATCTATAGAAATGATAATATCATCCAGAGTGCCTTCTGGTTTTACTATCGATCTTTTAGCTAATTCCAGCATAATGGAATCCTGGTTTCAATGTTGTGATTCCAAGGATCCCACAAGTTTCTACAGTCAAAATGTTTATTGCGGCTCCTAAGTCCACTAAGGTATTTGGGAAGTTATGACCCTGAATTTGAACAGTAACTACTAGGTTTCTAGGGTCATCATATTTAATAGGTATTTGCTTCCCTAAAATAAGGTCAAAAAGTGTCCCCAAAACATGGACTGTAGGAGGGTCTTTTGGTTTTCTCCCAGGATTTTTGACACATAGTTATTTGATGGTTTTAGCATAGATCAGGACATCCCAAATAGCCTGGAGAAGAGGGATTTTAATACATAATTTTTTTAGTTCCCCTACGAGATCGAAATCAGAATAGACCAATGGTTTGATCATAGTAAGTCTCTCGGGGAATGGAGGAGCAACATCCGTAGTTTTAGTAGGCTCTTGTTGTTTGGTTGACTTGTTAGGTGCCTCTGTTTTAGTGACAACTACGGTGGGAGAAGGGTGTTCTGCTAAAGGTTGCTCTTTAACAATATTTTCACTATTTTCCTGCTCTCAGTTTCCTTTACTGTCTTCTGGAAAGATAGTCTATCCAGATCTCAATCGCAGCTCATTACATTCAAAGGAAGTAGAACCACAATATGAGTTTTCAAAAATTTCCAAATATTGGATGAGCCTGTTATTTGGATTAGGATTCGGCTGAGCAGGTAATTGAGGATGCAATGGAGGTGGAACATTTGGGGTAATTGGAGTGGAGCTTGCAATGGTGGTTGTGATTGAGGCAACGTTTTGATAGATGGATTAATCGGTCCTGCAAGACGCTGCCAGTTCTGAGATCACATTGGCCCTTGTGTAGATGAGTTTGCCCAATGTGAAGGGTATGAGTTATTTGATGGGTTTTGCCATGAAGATGTAGGATATTATTGATTTGGCCACAAAGGTCCAACAAATGGCTGATTTATCTAGGGTGGTGCAGAGTATGGCTGAGATTTCCAAGTGGTATTAAAAGGTTGTTTGCCCTGCCATGTTGATCTAGGAATATGTTGTTGAGCATATTGACTGGAATAAAACAAAGAAGGATCCTGCATCATACCTGGAGGGCGAGTCTGCCACTATCATCATTATTCCATGAGGTACGTTGGCTCTGGATCTTCCTAAGCTTCCTTGAATACAAATTTTAATCTAGGGAGTGAGGGACAACGTTCTGTTGAGTGATCTTTAGCGCAGATAACACATAATTCAATTGTGTACACTGGGCACTCCTTGTCGTTATGTTTATTTCAACAACGAGGACATAAAATAGTCAGGGCCTGCTTTGCATCAACCTATTTTTGCCTTACTTGTAGGACATCCAACTGTGTATTTAACGTACTCAAAATATCAATTTTAAAATCTTTTAAGAGATTACTGGTTTTTGCTCGAGTTACGCCTCCGCCTATAATTTTGCTAGTTCTGTTGAGAGGATCCCAAAGTCCAGATCTAGTTCATGTACTTCCTCATGAGCACCTGATACACAATTTTATGATATTGTCATATTCTTCTTTGGAAATATCACCTTGTCCCATTAAATTAAGTGTTTCTATCCATTCATCTTTCATGCCCTTAATCAAAATAAATTTTCAATACTTCTCTAGGTAGGGTAGTGTAAGGTGATCTTTGAAAATTATATTGAAACCTTTCAACATATTCTTCCAAAGTTTCATCTTCTTTTGACATCATTTTAAATATTTCTTCTTTTAAATCCCTAGATTGACAATAGTCCTGATATTTAGTCAGGAAGGCTTCTTTCATTTGATCCCATGAGGTTATGGTACCCCCTCCTAGTCCCATGAACCAACATAAGGTTGCTCCCTTTAAGGTAGAAGGAAACAATTTCAATTTTTGAGGGTCAGTGGTATAGTCATAACCTCGGCATAAAACATCAAACTCAAACAAAAATGTGTCAGGATCCTCAAAAGCCATTCCATGGAAATTTGGAGATTCTGTAACGGGATAGCCTTCATTGGTGCATTGGCCTGTGGATCAACAATAGGATATTCTATGGTCGAATTTTGTGTTCCTGGTGTTGTGTTTGCCATTTGGTTAAAAATCTACTAGTAATCCTCAGGAATTTCGTGATTAAGAGGTATTATCTGGAAAGTAATATGTTGGCTGGGTTGAGTAGGTCTCACAGCACTATTCAGATCAGGAACTTCGGGTTCTTTCCTTACAATAGTGGTTGCAAGAAATTTTGGTTCAAAAAGTTGTGGATATGAGTCACTTGTTTCACCTTCCCCTTGTCTTACATTACAAGAATGCCCCTCACTTTTACTAGAAGGACTGAGATGCCTAATGGATGTATCTTGAAATATTTACTCATATCCTACAGTTTTGTCATGAATCTCAGCGTGAGTTACAGTGGATGACCCCACTACTCGAGGGGCAACAATAAAACCGTTCCCAGATATTGTTTGGGGACCTACTGACACCTGATACTTTGATTTGTGAATGATTTCATCTATAAAGGTCATTCTTCCAAGGCCAGGCTGACCTTGGGTTTTGGTGGTTTTTGAGGTAGATTTTTGATCTATAACTATCTGATTTGTAGTCCTAGGCTTTTTCCTAGTCATACACACTAAGCAATCTAAATGTATCGGCTGAGGGTAGGCACTAGCACAAGATTTTTACTTAGTTCATGCACAGGTTCTTACCTTCCGTCTTTAATACCCAACCCTTTAGAGATACATGTAACACTTCTTTGACAACCTCCCCGACAATGACGCCAAAATGTTGGGGTGCTTTGTTGTTCCTAAAGGACCAACTGACCTCTACACATTAAATCATCAACCCGAAGTTTCGTCTGTTTATTTCAAGGTTGTCCACACAGTTTGTGCAAGAGACAGTGCTAATGTCACCTAACTTGTATGGTCCTAATGAAAAGTAAAGGCATAAGAATGAAAGGAACAACTCACACTTACTGAAAGAAGCAACTCTCTCTCAACTTTTGGACTCCAAGCTTAAACAATCAATACTACTAAAGGAATCAAAGCATTAAGTCTCCTACCAAAAACAATGAAGTAATTCTACTAAATACAAATTTGTTTCCTAGGAAACTGCGTTTGCAAGAAAGGAACAACACTGTGACTAGAAATGAATCTGCTAAAAATAATATCAAATCTTTAGAATGAACAATGCTACATTAATTGCAGGAAATAACAAGGAAAGATAACATTCAAAGAATCGATTGCAATAAATCTAAATCTATGATATTCCATTGTAACTATTGCAAAAGCTCAACTATAACAATAAATCTGATAATCAACAATTATATCCAGAACTCAATTGAATAATTTTAGAACAAAGACTGGAAGAAAAATACAAATTTAATAATACAAGAAAGGACAGTAGTAGTTCCAGGACTGGGCCCAAGATCGTTGGAATTCAACTGCCTCGTAGCTAACTCAATGCAATAAGTTAAGATCGAACCACAAAAGTCTCCATTAAATTATAATGAGAAAATTACAAGGATTGTATGTAAAAACTTATAACATAGATCAAAATGACTATAGCTCCCACTTTCTTAACTCTTTTTCTAAGGTTCAATTCCTTATTTATATATTGCAAATGAGTTTATTTTAAAATAGAAAAGTGATCCTGAGAATTTGAAGATTCTCACGATGCTTTATTCAAATTACAAAGTTGTAGATTTTTACTTGTAGATTCAATAGCTTATGTGATATGCTAAAACATAAGACAAGAATCTACTCTACTCTTCAGCGAAAACCAAAATTGATCGATGAAAACAATAAGCAGAAAAGGAAGAATATCAATCACACATAACACAATATTTCTCTGGGGAAAGCAACTGCTAAAAACCTTGACTATCTATATTGCATTAACCAAAATATATGAGAAGAAAATACAATGCTTGTTCAACCCGAACAATTCCTGCACTAGTACAATCTAACTCTCTGCCTCACAAGCCATCTCAAGCCAACACTTAGCCAATTATGCTGCCTGCCAAGCCCCTACTTCCTTGCGCAATTCTTGAGAGAATTAGCCTATATTTAATTGGGAAATTCTCCACCCATGACTGCGTAATCCATCCATAGGTCCTCAACTGATTGCATGCACTATCTGGAAAATTCTGAAAATTATACCATTGATAGTACGTTGTCCCTGAACTCTAATCTCAACTCAGTCTTCCTTTGAACTGGCATACATGAGTTATTTATGAGTGAACTTCCAGTTAACTGGTGTGAAAGTGAAGATGCACTAGTGCCCGTCCCCACTAGTAGACCTCCTACTAGTTCCTTCAACAATTAGAACTAGTTTAACTGACTATAACTCAGTTAGACTGAGTTAATTAATTACAACTCAAAAGAACTCAACCTAGGCCCCTAAAATTTAGGGATCACTCTACATGACTCTAGATTGAATTCCAACTCGAGTTTCCTAGGCCAACTAAGCCAACTTAACTTAGTTAACTATTACAAGTTGCTATGATAATAGAATTTTGTTTTAATTCTCAATTTAATTCAAGGACAAATTAAATAAGAATTTATAGATGTTTTTTTAACATTTCTTATTGATATTTTCAACATTCCCTCTCAACAAGAAAGAAATTCAACTCTATCCCTATTTGGTACCTTTGGAATGTTCTACATGTAACACGTCTATGTAGTGTTGTTGCTACTGCAACTTCTTAAACTGAAAAAACATTCAAACTAAATCAATATGATGCATCTGTCACCAGAGTCTCTGACTGCTACTAGCTCTGCCTCTGTCGACTGAACTCTTTGCGCTTTTTCTGACTCTGCCTCTGCTCCATCTGCACTGTTGTCAACTTTGCTCTGTTTTCCCCAGTATTTGACTACTACTAGTCTCTATCTCTGTCACTCTGACATCTAACTGCATCAACCACCACTGATCCATCTTTCTAATATGTATTGTGGGCTCCCATAGCAAGGTAATGATCTATGAGACAAAACATCTCAATGGACCCTGCCCAAATTTCTACACTCTTGGGACTACTACTTCACATTACCCCACCTCTCACTTGGAGGTATGGCTGCATGTGCTCCCTCTGTCGACTTGGTTCAAAATTCCCCCCTACTGGAGGTCTCTGTTTGAGTGGATACCTCCACTCGATCTCCTCTCTAATTTTCTAATTATGGATGCTCCACAACTTTCTAAGGTTGCTTTTGAGGCTTCTTCTAGGGATGCATGTTGAGATTTAATTCACTCCCTCTCAGCCGCCAAGTCTCTAAACTTTGCCTTGCTCCTCAAGGCTTTGCATGCATCTTCGACCTCCAGAGCATACAGGTTCTTGATTCACACACTGATATGTTTCACTTGTCCCGTCGTCACAAAAGTTTATGAAAAAAGAGTTGATTATAAATCGACGATATCTCCCTCATTCGAACTCCGATTCAGATGATTTGTTTTTTGAATTTGGGTATTTTTTCGTAAGGAATCCAAATATGTTATTCGTTTTTGAAAAAAATTCCCAAAAAATTCAGATCTTCTCTGCAATCTCGCTGCCCAAAAAAAATCTAGTTTGATATGATATAGATTTTTACTTGTAGATTCAACAACTTATGTCATATTCTAAAACATAAGACAAGAGTCTATTATACTCTTTAGTGGAAACTAAAATTGGTCGATGAAAACAATAAGCAGAAAAGGAAGAATACCAATCGCACATAACACAATATTTCTCTGGGGAAAGAAACTACTAAAAACCCTGACTATCTATATTACATTAACTAGAAGATTTGAGAAGAAAATACAATGCTTGTTCAACCCGAAAAATTCTTGCACTAGTGCAATCTAACTCTTTGCCTCACAAGCTAGCTAAAGCCAACACTTAGCCAATTTTTCTGCCTGCTAAGCCCCTATTTACTTGCGCAATTCTTGTGAGAGTTAGCCCATATTTAATTGGTAAATTCTCCACCCATGACTGCGGAATCCATTCATAGGTCCTCAACTGATTGCATGCAATATCTGTAAAATTCAGAAAATTATACAAGTGATAGTACATTGTCCCTGAACTCTAATCTCAACTGGGTCTTCCTCTAAACTGACATGCACGAATTATCTATGAGCGAATCTTTAGTTAACTGGTGTTGAAGTGAAGAGGCACTAGTGCCCATCCCCACTACTAGACCTCCTACTAGTTCCTCCAATAGTTAGAACTAGTTTAACTGACTATAACTCAGTTAGACTAAGTTAATTAATTACAAATCAAAATAACTCAACTTGGGCCCCTAAAATTTAGGGATCACTCTACATGACTCTATATAGACTTCCAACTCAAATTTCCTAAGCCAACCAAGTCAACTTAACTTAGTTAGCTATTACAAGTTGCTATGAGAATAAAATTTCGATTTAATTCAAGGATAAATTAAACTAGAATTTCTAGATGCTATTTTTAACATTTCATGTTGCTATTTTCAACAAAAATCTCCAACGTTTCCCTAGAATAGGAGAGCCAAGATCTCTTCTTCAACTGTTCCATCCATGATATAAGTCGATCTCATTCAACTGGTTATAATTAACTTGAACAACTCCTCAAAATCCGTTCTTCCATGACTATTCTAGGGAACAACATCCGATATTAAATATCCATGTTCAATTAATGGTTCAAATTGTAAGTAAACACCACCTTTCGTGATTTAAATCGATTCATTAAGGATATAAAGTAATGAAAAGTCATTGACTCCTATCTCGAATCTATATCACATGAATTATCGTATTCTCCACACAAAAAGTTTAGAAAAATAATATAAAGATAAGCAAATAAGGTAAGAAAATGTATCAATTTTGAAACCCAACAGTCACACACCACTAGTTTACTGCCCCCGCCTTTCTGCTATCACCGGAGACCTGGACAGTGAATAGAACTGGTGCCTTTCCATTCTCCCCGCATTCTCATCGCTCGCCATAGAAACACTAAGGCCATCATCCAACGGAACAAGCACTTAAACCTCTTGTTCTCGCAATAATTCCATTGACGGGCCAAGAGCACCCCCTCTTGTCTCATTACTCTTCGCGTGCCCCGCATTCTCATTGCCCACCACAGACACACTAAGGCCATCATTCGTCGGAACAAGCACTTAAACCTCTCGTTCTTGTGATAATTCCATTGATGGGCTAAGAACACCCCCTCTTGTCTCATTACTCTTCGCGTGCTTAACAACAGGCAGGTGGGGATCCCCAAGTCCCCTCGATCGCATCTCTGTCACCCCCATCGAGGGATAAACAAATTACACTTAACAACATATGTTTTTAGTAATTTTGAAATACGTCGAGGTTTGCAATATAATGTCTTCATATTTGCATAATGTTTTATTTTTTAAAATAAAGTTTGTATAATGTAGATATGCATTTATTTTTCTATCTTGTGAAGTTTTTATATGTTAGTATGTGCATTTTATTTGTATGCCTTAAATCCTTTACTTTTGAATTATTTTATGTGTATATCATTTTGATTTTACATTGAAATATTATGTTTTTATTTTTATTTGGGATGAATATTTTAAGTATATATTTACATATTTAAATTAAATATTAGTATTTTTATGTGGTTAAAAGTTTTAAAGAGAGAAATAGTTCACGATTCCAACTAATGCATTCACTTCACGCAATATATTAATGGAACAAAAAAAATTGTACAGAAGAGTTTCTCATATTCAATTTTCAAAAAATGACCTTCCATGCTCTTTGAATAAGGATCATGGATCAGTGGGCTATTCAACCACAAACCAGTGTAACCATTAGTATTGAGTAGAATATGAATCTTCGCATCACTTTATGTCTAGAATATATCATAATTGTTTAATTACATGTCTATAGGTGCACACTAATGCGCAACAAAGAAACGCACTTTTATTTATAGACAAAATTGTCCAAGTCAATATTAACTTACTCCCAAGTGTCTAAATATCTTCACTCCCCTCATTAATAACAACTTGGAATATGATTGACAAATTTAAAAAGGTAACATAAGAGGAGGAGGAAGGAGGCGTCAAAGCCTATCATCCCTGGTGACAACTTCTTGAACTCCTAACATAGATCAAAGTTTGGAAAACTGTATTTTTGTGGAGGATTTGTAAAATGTTTGTAACCTGGTCATATATAGGGAAAACGAGCACTTCAAGTTTATGATCATGACTGAGCTTTACAATAAGGTGCATTTGTAGCTTAATGTGTTTGTTGTGCTTATGTTGAACTGTATCTTTGACGAGCTTGATGGAACTTTGAATGTCACACCAAAGTGTGATTGGATGTTGTTGTTGGAATTTGAATTCTAAAAGAATTCACCAATGACACAATGTTTCCTAAATTTCATTAATCATTGCTTGGTACTCAAATTTTCGTGAGGAAATAACAACATTACATTTTTTTTTGCAAGCCCAAGTGACTAGTCTAGAACTAAGACTGGAAATATAATATGTAGTAGGATTTTGATCATGGGCCTAATCAAAATCAATGAGACTAACAAATAAAGGAACCCCCCTTTAATTGTAAGGTCTCCCAAACCAAATTGTATCCAGTATATACTAAAGTAGCATTTTGCTACTTTTTAATGGCTCTCATGGGGTGCTTACCTATAGTAGGCAATAAGACCAACAACAAAGGAAATGTCAAGATAGGTGTCAATCAAATATAGGTGGTTAGCATCGAATTAAAGGTGCAAAGTGGCATCTAATTTGGTGTTGAGATTTGTATCTTGGGAGGTACTCTAAATGCTAGGCTTGAGGGTTGTGGAGGAGTTGGCACACAAAAGTCTTTTGTGGGTTTGAAACCCAACCTTGGGGTTTCGTACCCATTGATGTTGGAGAAAAACCATGAGGATATTTCTACATGTGATAGATAGAGATGATAGAGGACGCTGAGACGAACCAGACACAACAAAAATCATCAAAATGTGAGTTTAGAAATGAAGATATTAATTTTTGAAGTTTGTGTGTGGGCTTGTGGCACAAATTTAAGGTTTTCTATGTGTTTGAGTGACCTTATGACAATTGAAAATCCCTCTTGGACGAATTTGATGGAGCCCTTGTATTGTGTACAAATACAAGGTGATGGAGACTCTTTTAGGCATCCATTTTGGGCAAGACATGTGTTATGAAACCAACTCACAAAAAGATAGAAAAGATAGATCAACGACTTCAAAATCAATCTCTTCGAGGGAGCAACCTCCTTTACATTACACAAATGAACAATTCTTGGATGATACAAATGACTAAACCTCCTTTCTATATATAGGAGTCTAAGGGATCACAATATAATCAAGGCCGAAATAACAATAATAATATAAAGGCACAACAATAACAATAGTGGGCTTCTATGGGGCACACTAATAACAATATGGGGACAATAATAACAATAAGGGCTACAATGAAAATAGTAATGGGGGAATCACTAGTATTATAGGGACCTAACATGCCCCTCTCCTTCAAAAAAGTGTTGTCCTCAATGCTTGAGTTGTTCTGGATGCTTCTATATAAAGTTCTCATCCTCCCATGTGGAATCTTCAGTGGTTAAGTTCTTCCACTTGATGAGATACTCCGAAATTGATTGATTTCATAGCTGTCAAGTTCTTTTTTCTGTGACTGCTTCAAGTTCCAATATGATTTTTCCTTCCTTGTCAAGTTCTGGCAATATTGTTTGAACTGGTAGCTTGTCACCTATAACCTTCTTTAAACATGAAACATGGAAAACTTGGTGCACTTGGGAAGTTGCAGGAAGCTCCAATTTGTATGCCATAGTACCAATCTTTTGCAACACCTTGTATGGACCATAATACTTTGGTGATAATTTATTATCCTTCTTAACTTGCTTAAGGGACATTTGTTTATATGGTTGTAGCCGTAGGAATACCCAGTCACCTACATCAAAACTTCTTTCGCTGCGATGTTGATATGCCTGTTGTTTCATTCTATTCTGTGCCAAAGTGAGGTTATCCTTTAAGAGTTGGAGAACTTGTTGTTGATGCTCAATGTGATCTTCCACTGCTTGAACCTTAGAATTTTCTCTTAAATATGATGTGATGGATGGTGGATGATATCCATAAAGTGCCATAAATGGGGTCATTTTTGTTGCAGTATGGAAGGAAGTGTTATACCACCATTCAACCAGAGGCAACCATTTCACCCATTGTGTTCGTTTATCAGATACAAAGCAACGCAGATACACTTCCAAACATTTGTTTACTATCTCAGTTTACTCATCAGATTGAGGATGATAAGATGAGCTATGAGTTAACTGAGTACCGAGATAAGAAAACAATTATGTCCAAAAATTTCCAATGAAAATGGGATCTCTGTCACTTACAATAATCTTTGGGTTTCCAAGTAGCTTTTGAAATGTCGCGGAAAAAAGGTTACAGTGAAAATGCCACAATGACCTGTTTTGGAGCAGTGAAACCCTAGAATCCAAAGCTCTGATACCAAACGTTATGAAACCATCTCACAAAAAGATAGATCAATGACTTCAAAATCAACCTCTTCAAGGGGGCAGCCTACTTTACATTATACAAATGAAGAATTATTGGGTTATACAAATGACTAAACCTTCTTCCTATATATAGGAGTTTAAGGGGTCACAATATAATCAAAGCTGACATAACAATAATAATATAAGGGCACAACAATAACAATAGTGGGCTTCTATGGGGCACACTTATAACAATATGGGGACAATAGGGGCACAATAATAACAATAAGGGCTAAAATGACAATAGTAATGGGGGAATCACCATTATTATAGGGACCTAACAACATGAGAAAGTAAATGTGAAGAAGGGAGCTTGCATGAGAGGGGAACATCTATGTCTTGATGCCACAGGTTAGGAGCATCCAAGTGAAGGAGGAGAAACATCTTCGTGGAGATTTCCTATGACTACCTTTGGTGCCAAGTCAACCTTGCAAGAGTGGTGAGTGGATAGAGAGAGAATTGGACTGTTTTTGTGTGAGATTTTGGTTGGGAAATACCTTAGAGAGTAGGTTGCAACTCTGATCTAAAGCTATAGGAGGAACCACATGTCTGTAACCACCTAGAAAAGGGTCTGAGAGGCTTATCTTGAGTGTGGATCAGTCCTAAAGGGTAGCGAGGGGCAAGAGCTTGAAGGTTGAGGTGGACCACAACTGAGAGGAGGTGTTTGAGAGCTTAAGGAGAGGGTTGTCCAAGTGTACATGAAGCCCTAACTAAGTAGCAACACCTACAACAGTCAAAACACCAGTCCAAAATTGATAAAGGTATGTTTCTCCTTCATGATTGCTAGGTGTTGGGTTTAGTTTTGGACCAGTTTCGAAGGTTGATTTGTTTGGTATAGTTGGAAAGTTTTAAGGGCATCTCATGAGCAGTCAAATCAATAGTTGCATGTATGTCAATAGGAGCAACAAATGGTTGCAGGACATTTGGGTCATCCTCTTGGGTTGATGATACTTTCTAGGTGGATAGGTATCCAAGGGTTAGACTGTTGGTGAACTCTGTTAGTAGACAAGAGGAAGGGATTTCTAGGTGACTGGATACCCTAAAAAGAGTGCAGATGCTACAACAAGAATTGCTCACTCGTGGTTTGTTGGAGGGTAGCGTGAGAGTGGGCCAAGTGTGGATAATGGATTGGGCACTTATGGTCTGTTAGAGGATAGTGTGATAGCACACAAGTTGGAGCCCAATGCGCACCATCTTCATGGACATAGGAGGTTACTAGAGTGGTAGTTTTTTAGCTCATGGGTATGATCAACCAAGAGTAGTTTGTGAAACCCTAGACTTGTGTGTGGAGGAGGACATCTACAACAAGTGATGGGAAGTCCTCCTAGCTCGTGTTTATTGTGGGAGACAGACATCTTGTAGTGATAGGTGGCAGCCCTCTGTGCCCTATGTTAGTCTTCATTGGAGCAGTGCAGGAAGGCTATAGTAGGTTGAAGTCCCTGACGAGTTGAGGAGTGTCACTGGGTAGTTTTGAGTTGTTCACAATTGGAGTTGTGAACGAATCGATAGGAGTCTTGATGTGTTGTTCCCTTGCTGGACTAAGGCACAACTAGTGAGCGGATTGGATAACCAAGATTCAGTGGCCAGATGGACTTGGAGCATTAATAGAGGGAGTGCTACAGATTAAGAGTCGACAGACTAGGAAGGTACATGGTATGACCGAGAGGAGCTGAGAAAGCATGTGACAGCCAAATGGTAAGAGTATCTTATTGACACCAAGCCTCAATTTTGTATTCTTGTATCAGTGGATGTATGAGGGCCATTATCCCTGGTACGAGATCCCTAAACTATTGTCTTATTTAGTTGGATTAATATAACGAAGTTAGGTTATTGTACATAATTTGTGTAAAAAGTTGTGTATATTTTGTTCACTAGTATATTTACTATTGTTTATATTCCGCTCTGCAAAGTAGCTTCATTGTGATTCTTGGTTTGGTAGCATAGGTGATTTAAGATTCTATCCTAGACACCAGGATCATGGAAAAACAACATGGTATCAAAGCGTGTTTGATCTACTTTGAAGGGACAGTGAATGAAAGTGTGCACAACAAAGAAACTCAAAGGGAGTTGTGGGTATCTAGATCATGGAGCAGAGAGTTTCGTTGAAGACATGGAGATGTGGTCTTGACTAGCTTGGCAACAATATTGGTTGGGATTTTTGGTGGATTGGTGGTGAGCATGGGGAACAATATTTTGTTATAGAGAATATTATTGATCATGGAATTCCTATGGTTTTCCACAGATGGATGGGAAAACTCAAGGATTGCTTTGGCATGGACGAGATTGGTTTGATCGAGATTGCTTCGTACGATGGACTGCAGATTGGAAAGTTAGTTTCTTCATTGGATCGTGATGTTGCATATCCGAGATTGGAGGGATTTGCATGAGTTTTATTTGATTCAAAAGGATGAGTGCTTGCAGGACTGAACTAGTGTGTTTTCCTAATCTAACATGCATTAATCATCATATAAAACAACATTTGAACCTTCGTGATGCAATTACATAAGAAATATACAAAAGTGAACCCTAATTATGAAGAAATACAGAAACTACGTGAACATATAAAAATACACAGATCCTTTCCAAACTCCTCTTTGTTATCTCAAATATTCATAGATAGAATCTCTCTGACATTGCGCACGCAGCTGCAGGGGCCTGTGCACACAACTACAGTAGCCTTCCCCTTGCATGAATACAGAAAGATATATCAATTTCAAACTCAAAACCATAACATAACATGCCTTTGACTTACTAAGTTTACTCTTTATATAATTTTTTTCACTTACAATACCATGGTCTGCAAACCACGGTTGAAGCTCAAAATAGTTGAATTTATCCCCTCCCTTTACAAAATAAGGAACTTTTACCCACCCTAAAGCCCCTTTGACTCCTAGAACTTTGTGTGAATCGCTCTCCGCTCCTTAAAATGCGGAGACTTTACATGACTTAGATAAAAATTGGACCTATGGTACCCCGACCTTGGTTTGAGGCTATTGTATGCCAACTTTAATGGATGAAGTGTCTCTGTGCATTGCGTTGCGGCCTATCAAACATCCTCTATGAGCTTCTCTGTCGTTGACCCTTCTTTTGCTAGACCGATTGTTCTCTGAGTCTATTGCATGCTCTTCAACTTGATCTCCATTATCTGCGAGAGTTGGCGGGCCTCATTTGCCCAAGGTTGCATCCACACAGAGATTATTTGTGCCTTCCACAACAGCTCATCAATTTGTCCTTGTAGAAGTGTTCCCTTCTGAAGATGGGAAAACTGTTGCATAGGTGCTAAGGTCCGCGCCATTGCTTTGAGCTCATCGAACTGCAATTGTTTGTCTCAGATTTTTGCCTCGATCTTCTGCACATGTGGGTCCTCCTGCAGCGAGGCCCATATCTCCATTGTATCCTCAAAAATCTGACCACATTCCTTGACTGCAGTGGCTATTTTTTCCATGTCGACTTTTATTGCAGCTTCGTGCTGCTCTCGAACTTCAGGTGGTGTGGTAGGCTGCAACTTCATCTAGAGTTCTATAATCTGCATCTACAACTCAAATCTAACTTTTTCCACCTTTGCCTTTGATTCCTTGACCGTTGTTGCAAGCTTTTGAAGCTTCTCTTCTAAGGTTGCCTCTGTTTAGATCTGGAGCTCTAGAAGCTCACTGCAAGCTTTAGTAATAGCCTCTTCCAGCTGTTGTCTACACGCAACTACCTCGTCGTGATCCTGTATTGCTTTATTCTTCTCATCAAACATCTATTGGTTATTTATTTTCACTTATTTTATGACCAATAGAGTGCGCTACTCCCGCACCTTGAGTTCATTTGTAACGCCCTGATGGAATTCATGCAATGTCTGAAGGGGGAGCACCGCAAGATTGAGACTCAGATTCTTTAAGTTTTGTGCATTCTCCCACTCTTCTGCAGTCTTGAAATGTAGGGATCCATCTGGTAAGTGCACAATGTGGAGCTCTGTTGTGAGTATCGTCTGCGCACTAACTAAAGTTGAAGGTACCGTGCTCGCTTGACTCACGCTCGCCTGAACCACGCTCGCTTGGAACACACTCGCTTGAACCTACAACTCTTTGAGGCCCTGTTGGACCTCTGTCAATATTGCCTTGTACTGATCTTCAATGTTTCCCCAAATATCCTTCGTCACAGCTCTAATGGTGTCTCCAATTTCATCAAAGTCCCCCTCAGTGAGGACCATCAGCTCTGCACTGGCAGATTTGTCTGACTTCTACTTCTTCCGTGCACCTCCAACACTTTGCTTCTTCTACCTTTTCACTATAAACAGGGAATCGAAGTCCTCCGTGTCCACAAAAGGGTCATCACCACCCTGATCACCCTCTTCGGTGGCTTGTTCCTCCTATTCAACTTCACGCTCTATTTCCTGTGCAGTGTTCTTCTCAAGGTCAATTGTGACCTTTTGAGGCACCTTCTTTTTATCTGTCGTTGCCGTTGGCTTTTCGGTTTGTGCACCTTCAGTGGATTTCTTTGTCTTACTTGTGTCTGCTTACTCTGGCTCTTCTTCAGTTGGAGTGAGCCAATTACTATACCACTTGCTTATTATTAGCAGGATGTCCTCCTTAGTAACTAAGTATGGCAGCTCATACCATACCTCCTCCAAGTCTTTCTTCGTGTGGATATGTACATGATGAAAATATACTTTAAAGTCGGTAATGCTATGATATTCTTGAAACAAAACTAGTGATAGTTGCGGCTTATGGATGATCATTGTGCGCAGATCCATCTCAAATAAGACCCAAAACAATTTGTTCTTTGTAACCCGGGTCGGTTCCTTAGACACCCACAATGAGGCATACCTCGCAGCCTCGCATACACCTAGGTCCACAGTGGGGAACTGTGACTCTTCTGATGTTCTTCATGTTGTCATTGCAATTAAGATCAATAGCCATGCATTGTGGAATTGCTTACCTTCTTCTTGCGCTACTCGATAGTCATCCAAAAATTCCTGACATAAATACCCTGCCCAGTTAAATTGGACCCTCTTGTTGCACTGCGCAAGCAAAGATACAACTGGGGCTGACACTTCGTCTGCCCGACACTTTCTCATTATCTTACCAGCCAAAATGTACGCGACAAAACACACGGTTGGATCAATAATAGAGCTAATGGCATATCCCCAGGATTTCTTAACCAAACCAAAGTCGTTCTTCATTTGATAAACCAACTTTTTCTCCTGAGACTTCCCAACAAATGCGTCGGCAGGGTTCACTCTCTGGTAAGGCAGCGCAGTGATCCTTATAATTAACATATCATTAATGGGGATATTCGTCTCGAGCCACATACACTCATCATGCATTAATGCCAACAATTGGTGAACACAATTGGTATTTATGTTACTACGCCTGAAGTGTAGAACATAGAGCCTATTCAGCAACCCAGCGTGTTGAATTCTTGTCGCCCATTTCATCGGCTCAACCCTTGTCACTCCATCTTCTTCATAGTAAACTGAGTTTAGGTACTTTCTAGGCTCGAAGTGGGGATACTTTCTTCGATCATTTAGATCCCAGTCCTCCATGTGTAGTTGTGGCACCTTTGCCAACAACTCTCCCTCAATCGGCACCTCCTCCAGTAACAGGGGTGTAAAGACCTTAAATTTTATAGCATCTGGGTCCTTAGTCACCTTTGAGGTTGGCTTCCATGATAACATATAGGGTGGCAACCTAGAGATCGATTCCACCTCGTCTGTGCTAATATCCTCTATTCTGTCGGCCACTTCTTCCTCATCCAAATCTTGGGGCTCCATCAGTTGCTTCAGCTTATCCATTCTCTCCTTAGTTCGTTGTTCCATGGGGATTTTCCTCAGTGATTTCCTAACTGGAGGCTTTTGTGGCTTCTTCTGCTTCTTAGCTATTGTTGTTGCGGCAGTAGGCTTTTTCCTCGATGATCTTGGTGCAGTTGCATGCATTGGCGGTTTAGCAGTCATAATGGATACTAGCCCTTGTCTAAAAAACTATTGCTCAATCTCCTCCCAACTCCAACCAGAAATGTAGCAGAACGCTTGGCCCACACTTAGGTGAAAAATCACACTTTGAATTCTCAACAAGCAAAGTGTCTAAATGTGGAGTAGGGTTCCATAGTTATAACCTTTTTCAAATTCAAACTCCTCGATCTCCTTTAGGTCCTCCTCATAAATGTGAATTTGGCAGTAAATTTACCTATATATGCTCCTTAAATACATTCCCCCCGCTCCTTTTAATGGACATTTCCTCGTCAGATCAACTATAGCAACCCCAACAGTCATATTCCGGACGAACTACGTCAGACCCTTCCTTGCAGCGCAGTTATCACTTCTTTGTCACATCTTCTGCCATCTGCTCCATCCTCCTGAATACCATGCAACCCTCCCGCTTCGACAAAGTCCTTCTTTTCCAGAGTACTTTATAGTCTCGTGCTTCCTTCCAACTTCCTGTAGCACTAAGACTTTCCTTCGTCCATATAGTCATTGCGCAGTCCCAGGGATGGAATCGACCTTGTATATTTTCAATCTACTACCATTTACTCGTCCAACAAATAATTCTCCATTCAACTTCGTGAGTTGAATTGTGCCACCATATAAGATATCTCTGATAATGTATGGTCCTAACCAATGCATCCTAAACTTATTAGGTAACTTCATGAACTTACTATCGTACAACATAACCAAGTCTCCATTCTTAAAAGTTCTCTGCTTAATATATCGATTGTGCCATGCCTTTTCCCAAGATTTCTATACTTGTTGGTGAAATCTTGCAAGAAAGCGATCTTCTTCCAGCACGATCAATTGTTCCAATCTCTCCTCCATAATATCGTTGTCCGCCATATCTGTAATGGCCACAATTCGAAGACTGGGTACTATGTATTCCATAGGCATTACAACTTCTTGTCCATACACTAGTCTAAACGGAGTTTGTCTTGTCAACTTCTTGCAAGTAGTCCTATATGCCCATAAAATCCTGGTATGCGCACATCCCAATCATTCCTGTTGACATTGCATACTTCAGTCAGAGCGTTCTCCAAAATTTTGTTGAAAGCCTCAACTATGCCATTGTTAAAATTGGCAACTAGGGCCAAACTTCATGTGGGTCATCTTATTCATGGCTGATAATATGTTCATTAGATTCCTCTCGTCGAGAGGTGTAGGATTGATCTAAAGATCATACGATTTTGATAAGTATTCATGAAGATATGAATTTATTTTGATTATGGAATTATTATCAAGCCGACCTACAACTCATGTAGGCTCAGAAGCCCAACAGTTGCATCTATTCAAACACCAACATTGTGTATAAATACAGGAGGAATTTTCCTCATTTGGAATCACTCATCTCATCACATCTCTCCCTCTCTACTGTGCAGAAAAGAGTCTCTTCTCTACTGCCCAGAAAAGGGTCTCTCCCTCACACATGTGAAGCCGGAAGCTGCTGATACTAAAGCTACAACTGCAGAAGTAAAGTTTGACCCGCGTGGACCAGAAGATCTCCTCATCTGAACTATGCTATAGGTTCATCTGAAACTCCTCTAAAAGCCGCAACTTTTGGTGGTGGAATCAACTCAATTTGACGGACGGTTTGCAAGATATCGACTGCCCTAGTTTGAAGGAAGCTGCTAAAACTGAACCTGCAACTGCAGAAGTGAAGTTTGACCTGCGTGGACTAGAATATCTCCTCATCTGAACTGTGTTGTAGGTTCATCTAAACCTCCTCTGGAAGCTACAACTTTTGGTGGTGGAATCAAGCCGATACAATATCGACTACCCTAGTTTTGATGATGAAGCCGCTAATGCTGATGTTGCTGATCTAGGGTTTGCTACTGTTGATATAAATCGGATTTATTTTACCATTTCTCTCTGCTAAATTATTGAAGCTAAAATAAAATTTGATCAAAGGGTTTCCCCACACATTGTGGGGTTTGTCCTTGGCTAGCCGCCACATCTTGTGTCTCTTGTCTTGGCTTGTTTTCTGTCGATCGTTTAATGTTCTATCTGCACTTTACTTTATGTACATGTGATTGCTAATCTGTAGAATATAATAAGAAAAGGAAGTAAACAGTTATAAGCATAGAACATACCATAACATAACATGGTATCAGAGTTGAGGTGAAGACAAAGCCCGAGCAGGAGCAAGAGCAATCACCGAAGAGAAGATTGGCAAGGCTATCCTAAAAGAACTATGGGATCCTCAACACTCTTTCTTGCTGAAGACAAGCTCCGTGAGAAAGCTGACTATCATGGATGGAAGATGTCTATCAATCTAACCCTAGAAGATCAAGGAGCATTGGACCATGTAAGAGGCAATATTGTTGAGCCTCCATCAAATGCATCCGTTGCTGCTTGGAACAAATGGAAAAACGGAGAAGTCAAAACAAAGAAGATCATCAGGGACTCTATCGACAAGCACTTGGTGGCGTACATCTCTGAACTGGACACCTCCAAGGAAATCTACGATAGACTGGTGAGTTTATTTAAAGTTAATGATGCAAATCAAGTTTTGTTTCTAGAAATAAACTGAGGTAAATCAAGAAGGGTAAAGATGAGAGTATGCAAGAATACTTCTTAAGAATCACCGAGATCAAGAATGATCTCCTATCTATTAGGGATATTATTACTGACAGAGAAATGGCACTCACGACTCTTGGAGGATTACCATCCAAATGGTACGTGTTCAGGACTACTCTTCTAAACAATAATATAATTCCTGGTTTCGAGGAATTAATGGCTAGATGAATTCAAGAAGAAACAAGGGTAGAAGAGTAAGAAATGCCCATGCTTAAAGGTTCTGCTGCTGCCTTTTCTTCTCATGCTAAGAAAAGAAATAATTCCGGGACTAAATCAAAAGGAAAGGCTGGACCTAAGGGTGGAAGAAAAGGACGATGTTACACCTGCGATAAAGTAGGTCACTATGCAAGGGAGTGCCCTGATAGAAAGGACTCACTCTAGGATGATGATCAAAATCCCTCTGATGGCAATCAAAGGAATGACAAATTCAATAGCAAAGGTAATAGGAGAACTAGGAATCAAGGAAGAGGACAACCATTCAAGAAGGCTAGAAATTCTAGGATGTATTAAATGCACCTGACCTCAAAAAGAACCTGGTGTCCATCTCGGCAATGGAAGAAAAAGGTTACAAGGTAACCTTCAGCGATGGCAAGGTACGCATATGGAAAAATAATGTTAAAGATGCCTTTTCTCTTGGGTTTCTTGTTGATTCATTATATGAGGTTGATGGATGTCCGATAGGTGTCATGTCTTATGACACATCTCTTTAGTCCGAAATTTGGCATCGGAGGTTTGCCCACCTTTATTATAAAGCTCTACTCAATGTAAGACAAATGGTGACAGGGATGCCTGAATTCTGAGTAGAGAAAGAAGGTGCATGTCCAGGATGTGCCGAAGGAAAGCTCAAAAGGGGACCATTCCCCTCAATCCAAAGCAAGACCTCTGATATATTACAGTTGGTTCACTCAGGCATATCTGAGGCTGGCATTAAGAGGGAGACTACTACACCACATACTCCTGAGCAGAATGGTGTGGCGGAAAGGAAGAACTGTACGATTGTGGAAGCTATCTCTATGGGTAGATGATGTAACAATGCCTGATTTGGAGGAGCTCATGGATCCTATTTATCTACCTAAGCCTTCCTCTTCTAGAAAGAGGCCTTCATGGCTTAGGGGGATACTTGATGATGCTGAAGGACATGCTGCACCCCTGTAGAGCATTGGGAAGGTATGTTTTAATAAATAATTTAGTGATGTTTTAAGCAATAGTTGTAATCTTTTCTTTATTATAAAGTAGGGAAAACGCAACGAGAACGAGTCCAAAATGATCCAATCACTAATAGTTGTCTTCTCTACGCAGGGAAAGATAAAAGCAGGAAGGCGCAATGCAAAACGAGAATTTGATGAGAAGATAACGGCTGTCCCTCCAATTCTAAATAAGGTTCAGACCAGGTCGAGTAAATCAAGGAAGATCAGTCCGGAACGAGATGAAGGACTGCCAGTTCAGAAATACAGGCCGAGTAAAGGAAGGCGTTAACAGTTTAGCGGATCACTCAGGATCTTTGATCCTGAGGGATCACTATGTTCAATCGTTTTGTCGTCTGGAGAACTCCGCCGTTAATTGTATAAAAGGGGGGCAGCATTGGAAATGAGGGAGGAATTATTTTGTATCTTTAACTTTCTGTTCACGGATTTTACTGTCAGTTGAACTCAGACTATTGAGTCTCTCTGAAACTTAGTTTTGTACTCTCATTGATGAGTTAATATAATATCTTTGGTGTTAATTTCTCCCTGCGTCTGAAGTAGTTTACGGCGGTGCGCCATTGGAAGCTTCGGGCCCGGCTCCAACGGACACTGGCTGATTGTACCATTACAATTCTGCTTTGGGTGGTTTGTTTCTTATAATCTGTTATGATTGCATGTCGTCTCATACTTATTCATCTGTAGCTTTCCTGTTATAAATTTCTGTAACAAGTTCATATCATACTTTCAGGATTCTTCGCATACTGTTGATCTGAGTTGTTTGCATCAATTACAGAATTCATAAGTAGAATATTTCAGCTACAGGTGATTGGAGTAATGGACTATTGGTGATTATCGCAGATCGTGTACATATGATTGACGTTTCCTGTCTTTAATGATTTGCTGTTCCATTTGATATATATATGATTGACGTTTCCTGTCTTTAATGATTTGCTGTTCCATTTGATATATATATGATTGACGTTTCCTGTCTTTAATAATTTGTTGTTCCATTTGATTAAGCTGCAAACTTGTATAAACGATTGCTTTCCTTTTTGTATGTAAGTGTGTGCCAAGGATTGGAAGTGTCGACCTCGCGAGACTTAGTTTCTTTACTGCCGTTCCATTTACTGCCGTTCCTTTTATTGTTGTTCCATTCTGTTTTCTTGCTGTTCCTTTCGCTTGCATTTATTGAAGTGGCATGAGAGGAGGGTCAAGGCTGTTGTGAGATACAGCAGACACTATAATGCTCCCAGATCATGATCCGTACTCCTTCATCAGTTTCTAGGGGGATAGGTTACTAATTCCATACCCTCGACCGACGAAGTTGCTGCGTGTGTGATTTCTTTATGCAAAAGTAATTTAGCGTAGCTTAGCATCCGTTTACTCTTGTATTCTTTAAAACTATACTACGAAGCATTATCCTGACAAATAGCCTCAAATTGAGATATCCTTTACAATAACAAAACGCTCCCGGATTGACTTGTAATGTGAGATAACTAGAGGTGAAAAAGACCCTTGTTACAGCTCCACATTTTGGCGCCGTTGCCGGGGAAGGGTATAGCCATTTGTCTTTTAACAGGGTATTGTGCGAATCTGTTAGGGGAGAACTGGATTTTAAAAACGGAAGGTAAGAACCTGCGTGCGGAGCATGTAAAAGCCCTGCTCCACCGTCCGCTTTCCTAGCAGAATTGTAATTTAATTGGAGTGCATGACTAAGCAGAAAAAGCCAGAAAAGAATCAAAAGCCTCCATCCAAAATTGAAAAAGCCAAGGGGTCGGCGACCCTTGGACGAAAGACCTTTATAGACGAAATTTATAAGAAAGCCGAATCTCAGCAATCAGTAGGTTATAGGAAAGTAAACTCTAAACAACCTGCTAGTTCCCTTCAGGCCTCAGAATCACCATCTGAAGCCTTTGCTGAGGTGCACAGTCAGACAGAGGAGCAGGACTTTCAAGAACCTGACAATTCGACTCTTGGACCAGTGCACGAAGGAAATTTTAGCAACCTTTGCGAAGGAGAAGGAGAAACAGGGGAAATCGAGGAACCTAGATCTCCTATTGAACCAAACCAGCCTTTAAACAGTCCGGATAAAGGAAGCGCTGCAAAAATCCTCGTTGAAGGAATTCATTCACCTCAGACAGTAGGGGCCATCATTATCCCTGATAAAGGGAGTGCTGTAAAAACAGTTCCCGCTAAGATTACCCCTCCTCAACCAAGGATTACTCTCTTAGAAATTCCTGAAGATTACTGGCATATATTTGATTCCATGGCGCAGAATCAGCCAAATACCCAAACCTCTACTTTGCAATATCCCATAGTGGATTCCACTGTGAATGCACCGATGAAGGCAATTCCGCTTCAACATATCCCGACGTTTCATGGACTCACATCAGAAGACCCTGATGCGTTTTTATTCGAATTTGATGTGTTATGCAGAGGATACGATTACACCACTGACCCCCAGAAGTTAAAGTTGTTTCCCTCTACTTTGAAGGGAGCAGCTCTGAGATGGTTCATGGGTTTAGGTGGTGGAGTCATAAACAATTGGGAAGAAATGAAAGTGGCCTTCTTAAAAAAATATCAGGATTACTGTAGATCAAGAGAACTAAAGGATGAAATCTTTCAAATGTCAGCCAGACCAAACGAAACTTTAGAAGAATATGTAGAACGTTTCCAATATAACTTGCAAAGATCTCCCTATGCATCGTTACCTCTGCCCGATAACGTGTTGAAAACTGCATTGATTAGAGGTATGAAAGAGCAATGGATTGAAACGTTGAATATTATGGGAAAAGGAGACATTTATCAGGAAAATTTTGCTGACATCATTAATCTGTGTATCAGGAGCTCAAGAGGCAGCACAAGGATAAAACCAGCAGAATATGATTGCTTCACTAGAGACAATAGAACATCAATAGAAGGAGTATCACGAGTGGAACTTGGAAATCTGCTAGAGAATTTTAAAACTGATATCATGGGGACATTAACTACACAGCTTGATATTGTGCAGGCTAAACAGAAGCAAGTAGAGGCGGAACAGAATCTGGCAATTTTCTGCCCTCGGTGCAGAAAGAAACATAGCCAGAAAGAATGCCCGCTCGATACAGTTCAAATATGTGCTATTTGCACCAAGGACCATCCGACTGAAAGCTGTCCCTCGCTTCCTGGTTTGAAGGCGATGTACAAAGAAGCAGAAGAGGAACCAGAATCAGCATATTTTATTAACCAGCGTCGTCAATGGCAGCCTAGGCAATCTGGTATGTTTCAAGATCCCTCCTCTTCTTTTCAATCTCCGCAATTTAATGCTCAACAACAGAATATGTGGCAAAATCAGTCTCAGCACCCGTTTTCAAATTGGTCGCCTCAAATGTTTCCTACTCCGAACCCTTGGATGAACCAAGCTGGTTGGCCAAACTTTCCTTATCCTCCGCCATGTTGGCCAAATAATTCATATCCTCCGTAGTGGGCCCCTTCCACTTCGCAAAGTTCACCCTGGCAGAGCAACTGGCCAAGATCGACATATCAAACATCAGGATCAATTCCGCTCCGTCAACCAACTCTGCCAGCCTTGCAACAAAATCCCCAGCCCAACCTAAGACCGCAGCTCCCAGCCCAACCCAACCCTAACCCAAATAATCGACCAGTTCAATCTCTTCAAATTATAGAATCTTCCAAGATTGAATCTGTTCTGCAGGAGTGCAATGATCTTCAGTTGAGATCTGGGCGAATAATAGAAACTGAGGGACATAGAACCGCTCATATTGAAAACCAGTTACCGATAGAACAACCGTCACAACAAGAAGATGTAAGTAAAGACCAGGTTCATCAGCAAGTAATTACATCTTCTCCGCCTTTCCCAGAACGACTGGCCATTCCGAGACAAATGCAATATCCGGATTTTGATATTCTGGGAGAACTCCAAAACTTGTATATAAGAATTCCATTCCTTCAGGCTATACAAGATATTCCCATATATGCAAAAACCATAAAAGACCTGTGTAGCAGAAAATCAAAAAGAAATATAACCCCTAACCCTAGAGTCCAGGTAGTCGGCACCTTATCCGACCTCTTATTAGGGAAAGAAACACCAATTAAATATGAGGATCCTGGAAACCCAATTGTCACTGTTCAAGTCCGTGGGCAGACCCTGACCAACGTTTTAGTAGATCTAGGGGCTGCAATTAATATCTTGACAACATCAACCTGCCAGAAGCTTGGAATCACATCGGTAGAACCTACTTCCACTTTACTAGAGCTAGCTGACCGATCAGTAATAAGACCAGAAGGCACCTTGTACGATGTCATGGTTTCAGTGGACTCTTGGGAATACCCGACTGATTTTCTGGTGATTAATCCAAAAACCCGACTAGATGGACATCCGCTAATTCTAGGTAGACCATGGCTCGCTACTACTGACGCCTACATTGGATGCCGGCAGGGAAACATGACCATAACCAGAGGGCTGGATATCAAAAATTTAATCTTGTACCTGCCAGCCCAGCCAAGCATCACACCTCATATATCATTGACCAATCTGCGCCCTGCCTCATATATTACTGATAATATTAGACCACCATTAACAGTCCAGGAAGCGCTAGATTTTAAAGATCAAACGGAAGATGATGCCATCAATAAATTCATTAATCAAACAGAATCCACATCGTATACACAATGCTTTATGATAAAAGCGGCATTTGATAACAAATTAGAGGAAGATCCTCTAAAAGATGACCATGACCCAAATATACCTGTAATCTCTGTTGCTAACAGCAAAGTAATACAAATTGAACCGGGCAAAACTTTAAATATTAACGCTAATCTGACACCAGAGCAAGAGACCAAACTCATCCAGCTCCTACGAAAGTATCAGGAGGCATTTGCTTGGGACTATCCCGATATGAAAGGGATTGATCCCCAGCTATGTACACATCGTATCTATATCGAGAAAGATGCAAGACCTGTTCGCAAACCACAGAGAAGACTCAATCCCCATTTAAAAGATGTTGTAAAAGATGAGCTGCAGAAATTATTAGACGTTAATTTTATTTATCCTATTTCTGACAGCAAATGGGTCTCCCCACTTGTGGTAGTACCTAAAAAGAACGGGAAATGGAGGATCTGTGTCGATTACAGAGAATTAAACAAAGCTACACAAAAAGATCACTTCCCTCTCCCTTTCATAGACCAGGTATTGGACACCTTAGTAGGCAAGAAATTTTTTTCTTTCTTGGATGGCTTCAGCGGATATAACCAGATTCAGATTGCCCTGAAGACCAGGACAAGACTACCTTTACTTGCCCCTGGGGAACGTTCGCCTACCGAGTCTTACCCTTTGGATTATGTAATGCTCCGGCCACATTCCAACGGGCTGTTCTTAGCATCTTCGCAGATTTAATTAATGATGGATTGGAAGTCTATATGGATGATTTCACACCATATGGAGATGACTTTGATCCAACCCTGGACACTCTCGAAAAAGTTCTAGAGCACTGCATCGCTACCAGGCTTTGCTTGAGTCACGAAAAATGTTACATGATGATGACAGAAGGACTCATTCTGGGACATTACATCTCAGCAGCTGGCATTCAGGTAGACCCGGCTAAAATTCAAATACTCATGCTTATCCCAACCCCCACTAATCAAACAGAGGTACGCAGTTTTCTTGGTTTTTCTGGGTATTATAGACGATTTATACAACATTACTCACATATTGCCGCACCTCTACATGCATTAACTGGAAATGTTGATTTCTTATGGACAGAAAAATGTGATCGAGCCTTCACAGAATTAAAGAAGTTGCTATCTACAGCTCCAGTTCTCAGAGGACCTAATTGGAACTTACCATTCCAAATTTCAACCGACGCCTCAGACACAGCAATCGGTGCAGTTTTGGGCCAAGAAGAAGAGAAAAGACCATACGCTATCTATTACATCAGCAAAAATTTGGCTCCGGCTGAATTAAATTATACTGTCACCGAAAAAGAATTTTTAGCTGTGATACATGTTATTAATAAATTTAGACACTATATTACAGGTTATCCCGTTATTTTGTATACAGACCATTCTGCTATTAGGTATTTAGCAAACAAGCCTGTTACAAATGGAAGAATAACCAGGTGGTTGATCTTGTTGCAGGAATTCGACATTACAATCAGAGACCGACCAGGGAAGGAGAACCTTGTAGCTGATTTTCTTTCACGAATACCAAAATCAGTTGAAACAGCAGCAGTTGAGGACCAATTCCCAGATGAACACTTATCTGCTGTCGCTGTTCAGACTCCCTGGTACGCTGATGTGGCTAATTATCTTGCAGTAGGCAAGCTTCCAAAACATTTAACTCCCAATGAACGGAAACAGATCGTCCAGAAAAGCAATCGATTTTCGTGGGTTGGGGGCTATCTGTTTCACATAGGCGCAGATATGGAAATCAAAAGATGTATTCGAGAAGACGAAATCTTTGATATCTTGAAAGCCTGCCATGACGGGCCATGTGGAGGACATTTCGCTGAACGAAGAACAACACACAAAGTATTACAAACGGGATATTACTGGCCTACAATTTTTAAAGATGCCAAAAAATTTGTCCAGGCCTGTGATAGTTGTCAGCATGTAGGACGACCTGGCCCAGCAGACGAAATGCCTTTGCGGCCTCAATTAGTGATCGAACCTTTCGAACGCTGGGCTCTGGACTTTGTCGGACCCATCAACCCCCCATCAAACCAAAAAACCTACATTTTGGTGGCAACTGAATATGTTACCAAATGGGTTGAGGCGGAGGCATTACCCAGAGCTACAGAGGAGTCGGTAATACAGTTCTTGTTCCATTTGTTTGTACGTTATGGTCTTCCAAGGGAAGTGGTTATAGATGGAGGACCACAATTTGTGGGACATAAATTAGCTGCAACACTCAATAACCATCACATCCACCACAAAATTACTACCCCATACCATCCGCAGGCAAATGGGCAAGTCGAGAACAGTAATAAGATAATAGAGTCAATTTTGACAAAAACTGTTGCCTCACACTGCCGCGATTGGGCCGCCCAACTACCGGAGGCACTGTGGGCTTATCGAACCACATGGAGAAGTACCACCGGCTATTCACCATATCACTTAGTGTTTGGAAAGCAACCCATTTTTCCTATAGAATTTGAGATCCAAACCCTGCGAACTGCCCAAGAAGTCGGATTGGATTTAAGTGAAGCACAGAAAAATCGATTACAGCAAATTAATGAGTTGGACGAAACAAGGCTCACTGCATTACAGAATATAGCACTCATCCAGCAGCAGCGAGCCAAGTGGCATGATGCGCTCATCAAAAACAAGATATTTCACGAAGGAGACTGGGCTCTGTTATATGATTCTAGATTTCAGGATTTCCCGGGAAAGCTTCAGACTCGATGGTTGGGACCATACGAGATTCAAAAAGTCCATGACAATGGGACCCTTACTTTGATTACAATCGATGGATCTGGATATACATTTAAGGTAAACGGCCACCGAGTTCGTCTGTATCGCAAACCGCTCACTCGGGAATCATTTTGCCAGCAGCTACGCCAAGATACTAACATCAAGATTATGGGAGAGGAAGCAAAAACTTCCTCCCCTATAGATTGGTAAGAAGTTCATTCTTTATTACCACATTTTGTATATAAGATTGTAAATTTTGTATATATGTTTCGAGTGCGTGTTTTCGCTGTTCCTTTTCAAAAGGAACAGCACTTGCGTGTTTTGCTGTTCCTTTTCAAAAGGAACAACACTCTTGAATTTTTGCTGTTCCTTTTCAAAAGGAACAACACTTGTGTGTTTTGTTGTTCCTTTTCAAAAGGAACAGCACTTGTGTGTTTTTCTGTTCCTTTTCAAAAGGAACAGCACTTGCGTGTTTTGTTGTTCCTTTTCAAAAGGAACAGCACTCTTGAATTTTTGTTGTTCCTTTTCAAAAGGAACAGCACTTTTTGCTGTTCCTTTTCAAAAGGAACAGCACTTGTGTGTTTTGCTGTTCCTTTTCAAAAGGAACAACACTTGTGTGTTTTGCTGTTCCTTTTCAAAAGGAACAGCACTTGCGTGTTTTGCTGTTCCTTTTCAAAAGGAACAGCACTCTTGAATTTTTGCTGTTCCTTTTCAAAAGGAACAGCACTCTTGAATTTTTGCTGTTCCTTTTCAAAAGGAACAACACTTTTTGCTGTTCCTTTTCAAAAGGAACAGCACTTGTGTGTTTTGTTGTTCCTTTTCAAAAGGAACAGCACTTGTGTGTTTGCTGTTCCTTTTCAAAAGGAACAGCACTTGTGTGTTTGCTGTTCCTTTTCAAAAGGAACAACACTTTTGAATTTTTTTATTCCTTTTTAGAAGGAGCAACATTTGTGTGTTTTTTTTCAGTTCTTTTTTTTAGCAAGCAGCATTTGAGTGCTTTTGTTATCTTAGGACATTGCATCAAAAGAACCCTCCCACCCTCCCTTGTAAGAAAGAAATAGTATGCCCTCGTCCTTTCTATAAGAAGAAAGCGTTGTCCATCCTTTTCCTGAGGCCATAAGTAGCAGCTATATATGCAACAAATATAAAAGGCATGATATATCGAGATCAACACATCATAAATCGCTATCTATAACAGCCCTAGTATTGATGCAACAAAGGAAGGATCCATACACTCATCATTTTTTCAGCCATAAGTCTCACCTCCTCTGCCCTGTTGGAAAATTTCATCATGTTACGTTCCTACAATTTTCTTTATTATTACTTGGAAATAAGAATAGAAAATTTATATCTTCCTATTGGGATAACAAGACTTCTTCCGCCATTCCCACTCTTAAGGAGGGCTGAACCACCCTTATGTGTAACTATACAAGAGCAAAAGTCCATCTCAAAAGAAAAAAAAAGCAAAAGCAAAATCAAAAGAAATTATTTGTCAAATGCAGGATAGGGGGTTTCATTAAAGAACCAGCCTACTATGATCATAAGATTGGAAGCGAAGTGGCATTCCCATCATGGCCACCACACCAGGGATATGGTCCAACAGGTTCATTATATAAACAAACCTTGGAACAGGGGGTCTCATCACGAGCCAGCCTGCCCACGTTTCGCGCCTCTCTGGTGAATGGCATCATGGTTATCTAGTTACCAAGCCAGCATGATGGCCTGCATGTTGAAAAGAATTGCTCTTCAAAACTACACAAAGGACTATGGTTCCGGGGTGAAATAAACAACTCTGCCACGGTTATAAACACCGGTCGGCAGCAGAGCTCTGTTAATGGTATTGGAGTCATAACATATACACCAATTTGGATCTTATTAAATATTTCTTTCTATCCTCGTAATAATTATATCTTACACCTTAACGGATACGTCACATGAACATCTATCATTACCAATTATGGCAAAGGTATTGACTATGACTATCTCAGACTTTCCATGAGTGCTAGACGTCCTATCCTTATGTTCTGCATCACATCACGAAGGCTTATGTTAAACGCGATCTATCTGTCGCATCGATCTCGGTATTTCTTTGTCTAATCTGAAACATGGCAAAACTTTATAAGCTGTTCCATTATGACTCGGTGGCGGGATGACCGCCTTCTTCTATTTGACGGCTGAGGCAGCCTATCATTTCGCGCAGGGGGGAGGTGACTTCATTACTCCGCCGGCCACGTGTTAACACATCATTCGGAAATGATATGATACGAAGGTACGATATGCGTTAACGGCATGACAATGCTATTTTTTGCAAAAGTTGTTATTTATGATCAATTATTCATGCATGCTCTGTGTCTTTTCTTTTTTGCCGCGATTACGTTCTTTGCATTGCTGTTCCATCTAGACCCTGAAACAGAACCATGGGGGGAAAGGCTATCAGAAGCGAGCCGAGCGAGCTCGTAGTCTCCGAAGCCGCTCGGAAGATCTTAGAAAAGGCAGGGTGGTTAACTTATTTTGGCCGCCTGCGCAAATCAAACGAAATAGTGGCCATGGAATTCCTGCAGAATTTGCAGGAAGAACACTCAGTGGTAGGTGGGAAGCAGATAGCAGTCATGAAGGAAATAATCGCGGAAGTAACTGGATTACCAGACTCAGGTCCAATATGGACGACAAAGAAAGAAAGACTGCAAAGATCGTAGAAATCTTCCAAGATGAAGGGCAGAAGTTGACAGTGAAGGGAAAAGGAGTGCTGCCGGCAACACTGGGAGAACCTTGGAGCGAACTGGCAAAGGTAGTACAAAGCTACATCACCTGCGAAGGACGAAAAGATGTGGTAAGGTCGCGTCACCTTAAGCTCTTAGCTGTGTTAAAAGGAAAATGTGCTGTGAATCTCCCTGCATTGTTAAATTCATTGCTGCATGATGCCTCTCGGAGCCTGAAAAAGGCACACCATGAAGACGCAGTGGTTAGCCACCACGGGTTAATCCGCCTGATAGTGACATACAGTCTCGCTCAGCAGCAGAGTAGCTGGCGGGAACTTATTACAACAATTGGAGGGGAAGCATCATCACCATCCCCAAAGGTGAAGCACCCCGCTAGCACCTCTGAAACACCAAAAAAACCCAAGAATCGCCAAAACCTAAGCAACCCTCGGGCACAACCGAGCAAACGAAGAAACGCATAAAGCTAGGGAAACAAAAATGTACCCCTAAAGCAACTAGACATGCAGAAAAACGTAAGGAATTGCCCGCAGAAAGACGTGCTACCTTAAAGCGAAGGTATTCCTCTAGCACGCCAGAACAGTTTGGAAAACGCAGAAAGGTGGAGGTGGAAGAACATGTGGCCAGCACACCCAAACAGCCCGAGAGGCCTAGAAAGTCAGCTCGGTTGGCAAAGATAAGAGGTAGGCTGGAAAAAATCCAGCCAAACATTGACCAGCCGATTGAAATAATAGAGGAACCTCCAGCGCCAGAACAAATACCTGGGGAAAATCTGGGACAAACAGAGAACGAAGTAGAAGCTGAAGAAGGAAATAAGAATGATGACTCTGCGGCCGAGACCAGCTATCCAGAGGCAGCTACTGAGCAGCCAATTCAGGAGAAGGAGATGGAACAATTGGGGGGTAGCCATCCGCAAACCCCTGTGGAGGAAGAAGAGCTGGCCACCATCTTGGCCAGCCTTAGAGGTTATCCTTCACCCTCCAGTCCGGCAGAGCCTCCCGAAGGACCCTCTGAGGAAGAGACGCGTGAAGAATTGCATGATGGAATGGCAGGGGAAGAAAACCCCCCTGTCGTTGACAAAGAAAATGTGAATACCAATCAGGAACAAGCCGTTCCCAAAACTCCAGAAGGAGATCCACCTGCTGATGGCGTGGAGGATGAAAATGTTTGTCGGGAACAGGACGTTCCCCGAATGACAGAAGAAACCCTCGATGAAAGAGGAGCAGAACTGAGGGCCGCCCATGTGCCCACAGCCGAGGCAAGAGAAATTACGAAGTTGAGAAGAAAACAGCAGAAATTGCTGAATATTATAGGCCAGCTTCGGCAGAAAATTCGAAGTCTGAAAGCCAGTTTGAGAATAAGGAGGACTGTAAGAAGAAAAAGAAGGACAAATACAGCTGGGTCCTATCAGAGGAGAAGGCAGAGCACCTATAGGCATCTAGTAGGTCGATACTCTGCCAACGAACCTGCAGCTGTTCCAATTAATACTGAGGAACAAAATGCTGTTCCATCTGGAATAGAGCACCAGAATGCCGTTCCTATTGACATAGAGGAGCAGGCTGATATTCCAAACAGCCCATTAGAACCAACTGCCATTCCAATTAAAACTGAGCCACAAGACGACATCCCATTTACAGAGGGACCACCGTACCCCTTTATACATGTCAAGAAGGAAGGGGAAAATAGAGCAGTTCACACTGAGACACCACCTTCAGGGAAAATTAAGCGACGAAATGTGAAGGTCCAGGCGAAACTTCCTGCCTCCAAGGAATCATGGGAAAGGGATCCAAAAACCAAGGCCTTGCGCCGCGAGATAAGACAGGCCCAACAGGAGGCTGAACAGCTACGGGAACAAATGATCCCTCGAGAGAAATATGAGGAACTGCAACAAGCAGTTGAACAAATGATTCCTCGAGAAAAATATGAGGAGCTGCAACAGGAAGTTGAGCAGAGGATTCCTCGAGAAAAATACGAAGAATTGCAGCAGAGGGCTGAGCAGTTAGAGGAACAAAGGATCCCTCTGGAAAAACATGAAGAACTGCAACAGCAGCTAAGAAACATGAGTCAATCGGAGAGTCAGGCTTTTGAAGGATGGCAGAAGGAACAGGAAAAGGTTGCTAAGGTAACATGTCGACTAGATGCTGTTATTAAACAATTGGACATTGTATGTTCGCTGTATGATGATGTTTTGACTTGCAGGGCCCCCGTGAAGAATTATGCTTTATTCCTCCTTGAAAGATACTTAAGATTGAAAATAAAAGCTGTCAGGGCAGGTGCCCCTATTCAGATTAATACTGTTAATGATTTCATTGATTGTTGCAAACATTATGGGGTTAAGGTCCAACGATTATTATGCGAATTTTATTTGCACAATATGGTGCTTGAGCAGGAAACTGATCTAAACCCTGGTCCCTTTGTGGGAGATATACAGCTGCAAGCCTTTGTTTCATTCGGGGTCAATCAGTTAAAGTGGCTCAGGGCTTACAATGCCTTTCAGAGGCAGGAGCACAGCCTAGATCTATGGGTCAGGGCTGAGCCTCAAGATCCAGTTCGCCTATGGCAATCACACAAAAGCCTTATGAGAAACCCTGGCGTTATAGAACTACTAGGACCCATGCATGAGGAGTTGATCCGAAATAGCTTAGAATACTTCCTGGTTATTAAAGATTCCACCTTGGACGCTGCCAAATTCCGTTATCGGATTTCCACCCCAAGCGTCCAGCTCAGGGAGCCCTTCAAATACGAGAACTTTGAGCTGGCTGCTGAACGATTGCCCTTTTATGGCCAGTGCATTCTGCAAGCTGGACCATCATGGTTAGGATATCGGTTCCGTAGCCCAATTATCTGGCACCCTGCACCGGGGTACCAGGCCTTGTATAATATGCCTGCAGATCAGTTGCATTACTTCTTTGATAATCTGGTTGCCTATCATGGTTGCAGACCCCCTCATGAAGTACCCTCTCCAGCCTATTCTCTTACTGCTCTCCATGTTAATTATAACGTTTTCATGAGGCCATGAAACAGAGTAAGTCGGGGGGTGTGTAGAGCATTGGGAAGGTATGTTTTAATAAATAATTTAGTGATGTTTTAAGCAATAGTTGTAATCTTTTCTTTATTATAAAGTAGGGAAAACGCAACGAGAACGAGTCCAAAATGATCCAATCACTAATAGTTGTCTTCTCTACGCAGGGAAAGGTAAAAGCAGGAAGGCGCAACGCAAAACGAGAATTTGATGAGAAGATAACGGCTGTCCCTCCAATTCTAAATAAGGTTCAGACCAGGTCGAGTAAATCAAGGAAGATCAGTCCGGAACGAGATGAAGGACTGCCAGTTCGGAAATACAGGCCGAGTAAAGGAAGGCGTTAACAGTTTAGCGGATCACTCAGGATCTTTGATCCTGAGGGATTGCTATGTTCAATCATTTTGTCGTCTGGAGAACTCCGCCGTTAATTGTATAAAAGGGGGGCAGCATTGGAAATGAGGGAGGAATTATTTTGTATCTTTAACTTTCTGTTCACGGATTTTACTGTCAGTTGAACTCAGACTATTGAGTCTCTCTGAAACTTAGTTTTGTACTCTCATTGATGAGTTAATATAATATCTTTGGTGTTAATTTCTCCCTGCGTCTGAAGTAGTTTACGGCGGTGCGCCATTGGAAGCTTCGGGCCCGGCTCCAACGGACACTGGCTGATTGTACCATTACAATTCTGCTTTGTGTGGTTTGTTTCTTATAATCTGTTATGATTGCATGTCGTCTCATACTTATTCATCTGTAGCTTTCCTGTTATAAATCTCTGTAACAAGTTCATATCATACTTTCAGGATTCTTCGCATACTGTTGATCTGAGTTGTTTGCATCAATTACAGAATTCATAAGTAGAATATTTCAGCTACAGGTGATTGGAGTAATGGACTATTGGTGATTATCGCAGATCGTGTACATATGATTGACGTTTCCTGTCTTTAATGATTTGTTGTTCCATTTGATATATATATGATTGACGTTTCCTGTCTTTAATGATTTGCTGTTCCATTTGATATATATATGATTGACGTTTCCTGTCTTTAATAATTTGCTGTTCCATTTGATTAAGCTGCAAACTTGTATAAACGATTGCTTTCCTTTTTGTATGTAAGTGTGTGCCAAGGATTGGAAGTGTCGACCTCGCGAGACTTAGTTTCTTTACTACCGTTCCATTTACTGTTGTTCCTTTTATTGTTGTTCCATTCTGTTTTCTTGCTGTTCCTTTCGCTTGCATTTATTGAAGTGGCATGAGAGGAGGGTCAAGGCTGTTGTGAGATACAGCAGACACTATAATGCTCCCAGATCATGATCCATACTCCTTCATCAGTTTCTAGGGGGATAGGTTACTAATTCCATACCCTCGACCGACAAAGTTGCTGCATGTGTGATTTCTTTATGCAAAAGTAATTTAGCGTAGCTTAGCATCCGTTTACTCTTGTATTCTTTAGATCTATACTACGAAGCATTATCTTGACAAATAGCCTCAAATTGAGATATCCTTTACAATAACAAAACGCTCCCGGATTGACTTGTAATGTGAGATAACTAGAGGTGAAAAAGACCCTTGTTACAGCTCCACAACCCCGAGGAACCTTCCGTCAAAGTAAGAAACCTAACAGGTATCAGGGTTACCTGACCATCATGAGCACGATCATACAAAATGAGCCTTCATCATTCTCAGATGCTGTCAAGCATCAAGTATGGAAGGATGCTATGACCATAGAATATGAGTCTATTATGGAGAATGGTGTCTGGGAAGTAGCTCCCAGACCCCAGAACAAGACAATTGTCACTTCTAAATGGCTTTAAAAGATAAAGCATGCAACAGAAGGAAGTACGGAAAAGTATAAGGCTCGTTTTGTGGCTCATGGTTTCTCCCAGAAGGAAGGTATAGGCTATGATGTAATATTTGCACCTGTTCCCAGATATACGACCATCCACTCGATCATAGCCCTTGCGGCTTCACAAGGGTGGAACCTACATCAGATGGATGTCAAGACCGTGTTCTTGCATACTTCGATCAAAGAAGAGGCCTACGTGGAGCAACTCGAAGGATTTGAGATTTATGATCGAGAATCTCATGTATGCAGGTTGAAGAAGGCTCTTTATGGGCTGAAGCAAGCACCCCGAGCATGGTATGAGAAGATCGATAGCTACTTGATGAAGCCGGGATTCACTAGGAGTGAAGCCGATCCTAACCTTTACTTTAAGGTTGAAGATGACAAACCTCTCATACTGGTGCTGTATGTGGATGACCTCTTTCTAACAAGTGCAGACCCTCTCATTCAGAAATGTAAGAGGGAGTTGGCTTCTAAATTTGAAATGAAGAACCAAGGACTTGAAGTGTGGCAAAAGCCAAAGGGAAATTTTCCTATCTCAAGGAAAATATGTGGTGAAGATTCTGAAAAGATTTGGTATGATGGACTGCAAGCCTGTGACTACCTCGAGGATCTTAACTTTTGGAAGTTATATGGTAGTGATGTCGGACCAAATTTGGGAAATGCCTCTGAGTTTTAAAAACTCATTCGCGTTGATGTTCTTAGTGGACCTCCGTCTGAACATATGTTTTGCGGTTAGCATTGTGAGCTCATATTTGGTTGAGCCTCACTAGATTGGTGCCAAGAATCTTCTGAGATGTCTTTAGGACACAATCTCTCATGGATTGAGATACACTGTCGAAAATATGAAACTGCATGATTATTCGAATGTTGATTAGGCAAGTAGTGTCGAGGATCACTGGAGCACTTTTAGTGTTGTTTCTCTTTGGATTCTGCTTCAATATAATGGATGAGCAGGAAGTAGAAGTTGGTTGCCATAAGCATCACTGAGACCGGATACATATCTATGAGTATGATCTCGTATGAAGCTACCTGGTTGGGAAAGCTCTTCAATGAGCTGTTTGAACACATACCACTGTGATTCTTTGTAACAACCAGAGGTGGGATTCGATTACTGAGGATATGGTAAGTCGATGAGTAAGGAGGTTCCATCGCATTAAGATGATGTACAGGTCAATACACCTTGTCAAAGCCCCGAGGAAAGATCTAATCTGTGATTTTCCCAAACAACTTGGAGTCGTCAAGAAACCCTTGTACAAGGGTCCTGCATGTTGCATACATTGAGCTCTGGGAACTCTGAGGGCTTGCAGTTCTTACTAGAGCAACATACAACCATAGGGTGACTCACCCTACCCTGGTGGTGCGCACTGGAACAAGATGATTCGCTCTCTTCTGGGACAAGATGATTCGCTCTCTTGTGGAACAGGATGATTTGCTCTCCTGTGTAGCAGGATGATTAG